>JARGCV010000049.1:11944166-12553333 GCA_034064705.1 Bothrops alternatus | reverse complement strand
TAGGAGGAGGGAGGTGCATTCGCCACCTTGAGTTATTTGTAAAAAAAGGTACGAAGATACCAATAGCTATATAAACGTACATAGGTACATAAATAATTAAATATTTAGGATTAAATTTAGTGTGAAATACCACACATGAGAGAAAGAAGCCTACTGGTACCTTGTACCAGGATAGGACCAGGAATTTTAACTGACAAACAACTTTTCAAAGTGTCAATCTTTATTTCTAAACGACCAAGATAAATGGATCTTTTTGCTCATGAGGCAAAACAATAAGGAAAAGAAAATGGGTAAATTTATTCCGGGGAAAGGCTCAAAGTACACTGCAGGAAATGAAGGGAAGTAATCGTTGAATGTCATTCGGTCTGGGCAGCCAAAATTATTGCTATACACACTTCCCGGAAACAGCCTGCACCAAATATCTAAGAGCCTTTTAATATAGTTAAAATGGAGTCCTGTAAGGGCTGATCTTCAATCTCTGTAATATGCAGGCGGAATTTGCATTTGAATCTTTAGTGACGTAAACTGGTTATCTGTCTAGTTGCTTGTCTTTGAGGGGTGTCAGAGACAAACTCAGATTAGTACTACTTTTGCAGCCTTCTGTATAAGGGTATAGACATCAAGTCAATTAATGGGACAGCTGTCTTATGCATTGTGGAGAAAGTTTGCATACGATTCTCCAACTTTTTCAATAAATCTTTCTGTTCACTGCTTGGCAAAGCTCCAAAGGTGTCAATTAATTCTGCCTCCAGTGGTTCAGCTGCAAGTTGTCCTCCTCTGTCTGCCTGAAAATGTTTATCTGAATAAGCTTCTTCCAGGGACAGGGCTGGTTTGTTATCTTCGCAGTCGGCAGCAGCATCAGGATCCATTCCTGGGTTCTCATTTAAAATGCTGGCAGCATCTTGATGTAGTGACTCGAAAAAGCAGTGAGATCTGAGTCTCACAAAACACAGGCCTTGGGAATATTAGGAAAGTGGTTGGCGTAAGCTTTATTTTAAAAAGCATACTTGGAATTATGGACTGCTTGAATGTCAGTAGGATTTGCTTACAGCCCCACCTTACTAGAATGCCTCTCTGCCAAATGTAAGTTAGTTGCATAGCCCAGGTAATCCTCAACTTACAATCATTTGTTTAGTGACAGTGCAAAGTTACAATGGCACTGGAAAGAATTACTTATGACCCTCACACTTCCAACCCTGGCAGCATCCCCACGGCCATGTGACCAACATTTAGGCACTTGGCAACCAGCATGTATGTATTTATGACTGACCTAATGTCCTGGGGTATTTGTCATCTCCCTAGATGGTTTCCAACAAAGTTAATTGCTTAACAACTTCAATGATTTGCTTAACAACCATGGCAAAAATGGGTCATAAAATCAGGGGTGATTCACTTAATCAATGTCCAGCTTAGCAACAGAAATGTTGGTCCCAACTGTGGCTGAACTGACATTCAATTGACACTGAAGGAACTGACTTTGGGAATAACACATTGCTTTCTTTGAATCCCACCATCCGCTGTTGATTCTGTTACGGGTGCTTTGCAAGTCCATCTAATTCGTTTGCAGCATATGGTTGCTTTGATTTTGATTTTCAACCCTTCCGTGTCTCAAAAGATGGAGGGTAGGGTTTTGGAGGCGTTGGTCCCTTTACTCAGTAAATTCAGACATAGAATCTTTACTTTGGGTCACAACAGCTTGATCATTTTTTGGACTCACGAGTTTTCTTCTTCAGCCATCTATGTTAACTTACTGTAAATGGACCAAATGAATAAGGGACTCTTTCCATGAATCCACTTTCTTTTTATTTCTGTTAAATAAATATATATATATATTAAAGATAAAAAGGTCTGCGCCGTGATTAAGTTTTGCTTAGACACAAGAACTCTAGTCTCATTTACAAAAAGCTCTTCCTGACAACTTTTGGTCACAAATGCTGGAACTCAACATGCTGCAGTGCTTCAGAAGAGAAAACTATTCTGTCTATGGAGCCCAGGGAATTGGGTTTCCTGCTGTTATAAGTGGAATGGTCCACTATACGTTCATCCTGTGAGTCCCGATTCGACACATCATATCTATCCTGAGATAGATCACATCATGAGATCTTCGATTTTTTGTTGCTTTAAAGGTTTGGACCAGTTGTGTATAATCACAGGCCACATGTGGCCCCAGACAGCTAGTTACAGTGAGGGAAAAAAATATTTGATCCCCTGCTGATTTTGTACATTTGCCCACTGCCAAAGAAATGATCAGTCTATAATTGTAATGGTAGGTTTATTTTAACAATGAGACAATAACAACAAAAAAATCCAGAAGAATCCATTTCAAAAAAGTTATCAATTGATTTGCATTTTAATGATTGAAATAAGTATTTGATCCCCTATCAATCAGCAAGATCTCTGGCTCCCAGGTGTCTTTTATACAGGTAATGAGCTGAGATTAGGAGCACTCTTTAAAAGAAATATCACATTGGCATAAGTATTCGGACTCTTCATTCAGAACTTGGTTGAAGCATCTTTGGCAGCAGTTACAGCCTGTATGCACAGTATATTTAACACTGTTTGCAGAGTCAAGAGGATTTGACTTTATAAAAAAGCTTTTGTAAACTTCTGTAAAAGCTTGCACTGTAAAATATTTTTCCAAAAAGCAGAAGGTAGAAATAAGCAAAAAGTATCAATAGCAAAGTGGGTTCTAACAGGAAAGCAAAGATAATGTAGATATTCAAATTTTCATTACTTTTTTTTTTTACTTTATCAAAATGAATTGAAATCAAATATGGATCTCCTGACTCAAAAGGTGCCATGAAAACCATCAGCTTAAGGGACTGGAATGACACTTTTAAAGAAATGTTTCTAACTACCATCTGCCATGGAAATTCGCTGGGCAATTTTGAGTGAGGTGAAACTGTTACAGAAGATTGCTGTTAAGGAGGCAACATTGAAGAGGCAAGAGTAGATTATGTAGGCCACCCTGATCTCCAGGAGGAAAGACAAGATAGAAATCTAACAAATAAATAGATATTGAAGACTATATCATTTAGGTTGTGCCACAGCATCTGGTGGTGCCAGTATATTTTATATACCTCCTAGATCAGGGTTAGGCAACCTTGGCTCTTTTATGACTCGTGGACTTCAACTCCCAGAATTCCTGAGCCAGCATGGCTGGCTTAGGAATTCTGGGAGTTGAAGTCCACGAGTCATAAAAGAACCAAGGTTGCCTACCCCTGTCCTAGATGGTGGCATTTGATTCACAGTATGGTGGTTTTTAAGGTATCTCTAGATCAGAATTCCTGGTTTGCATGGAATAGCATGGGGATACATGCAGTGAAAATGGACACTGACCAAAATGTGCCAAAACCAGCTGGCATTGCTCTGAACATTAGCAGGAAATGCTAATTTGTCAAGATAGTTAAGGTTGATATCCTAGCTAGCCTATCTTCTTTCCTAGTATTACTTATTAGCATTTTGTAATACCCTCTTGACCAAAGCCATGATAGAAAGTTGAAGTTAATATCTTTGGGTCAATAAAATGATGTCCACGGCAAATGAAAAATTGCCTTGGAATGTAAAAGGAAAATGTGGTAAAAAGTATGAATTAAAAAATGAAAAGAAAAAAAAGTTGTGTATCTACAAAAATAAGACAAATTGATGGATTATGTACCATCAAGTCATTTTCGACTCCTAATGACCACTTAGATAGAAAATAAGAATAAGAGAAATAGAATGGATGGAATAGGCCTGAATCTTGTTGGGCACAGTTGATTAATACTTGCAAAGCAATAAAATTGTAAATTTAGGTTTGATTTTGAATGAAAGGGCTAAAAAAAGTCAGAAAAAAATAAATTGGTGTCATTTAGGTTGAGATGGATGCACATGAAAGTAGGAATAAATTGGGCATAGCATATAACATGCTCCAGAAAATGGTGATATAGATCAACTGGGAATCAGTCTGAGGGACAGCTGTGCAACATTCTAATTATTCTTAAGAGACAAGAATCAGTGGGTAAAAATGAGTCAATACAAATAAAACAACTGTGCTGCTGAGAGACCAAAGAATGAAAGAGAACTGTGACTATATGGTGAATCGCTTCTTATCAAAATATTTGTTTCAAATTAAACCTATATGTGAAAGTCTATTCATGTATATATATATAGATCTAAATGAAGCAAAAAGCATGATTAATTTAATTGTTTACAAAGGAAAATTCAGAAGTTTGTGAAGGATAGAAAATGAACCAGACCATTATTTACAGTATCAAGAGTGCATTAGAGCTGGTTGAAACATGGGTGGCTATATAAATGTTTAAATAAATAAAATCACAGAAGGAAAGAAATTAAAGTGAAAGCAGAACAACTGCAGGAAGAAAACATTGGGGTTCTGCACGAAAGAGTATCAAAAGGATGGATTAATCTCCCAACAGGCTGAATGGAAAGTAGACATAAGAAAAAAAATTAAAAAGATGTGGCAGCTGCTTGGAACCGAATGAAAAGAGTCGTGTTACAAACTACTATAGAAGTGTATGGAGTTATATTAGTGGGAACTATGAGAAAGGCAGGCTAGATGAATCAAAAGTTGGAATTAAGATTGCCGGGAGAAATATTAACAACCTAAGATATGCAGATGATACCACTCTAATGGCAGAAAGTGAAGAGGAACTAAAGAGCCTCTTGATGCGGGTGAAGAAGGAGAGTACAAAAGTTGGCTTGAAACTCAACATTAAGAAAACCAAAATCGTGGTATCCGGCCCTCTCAATTCCTGGCAAATAGATGGGGAAGAAATGGAGGTCGTGACAGATTTTATTTTCCTGGGCTCCAAGATCACCTCAGATGGGGACTGCAGCCAAGAAATTAAAAGATGCTTGCTCCTGGGGAGGAAAGCTATGGCAAATCTAGACAGCATACTAAAAAGCAGAGACATCACCCTGCCAACAAAAGTATGTATAGTCAAGGCCATGGTTTTCCCAGTTGCAATGTATGGATGTGAAAGTTGGACCATAAGAAAGGCTGAGTGACAAAGAATTGAGGCCTTTGAACTATGGTGCTGGAGGAGACTCCTGCAAGTCCCTTGGACTGCAAGGTGTTCAAACCGGTCAGTCCTAGAAAAGATCAACCCCAACTGCTCTTTAGAAGGCCATATCCTGAAGTTGAAACTCAAATACTCTGGCCACCTAATGAGAAGGAAGGACTCACTGGAGAAGGGCCTAATGCTGGGAAAGATTGAGGGCAATAGAAGAAGAGAACGACAGAGAATGAGGTGGTTGGATGGAGTCACTGAAGCAGTAGGCATGAACTTGGTAAATAGACTCCAGAAGATGGAGTCCCATTCTGCCCATTTTGTTATAGAAAACTGAGGACTGGTATACAGAAGGATAAAAATAAACCGACTATAGCAGAAATGGGTTACTGTACTGGGTAATGTGTGGATGACCTTGGGGAAAGAGGAGAAGAGATGCTACCTAGGAAATAATCAGATAAGAGAGGCAGGGGGCCCCCAGTGGCTTCCTGGTCAGAGAATGAAATTTAAGAATTCGCCTTAATTGATCAAGCAGTTAAATGTGATGGCAGAAAGTTTGTTCTTTCAGAAGTTGCAAGACTCTGTTAATGTAGTCTTACAATAAATTAGAATTTGTTCCTTCCGGTCATGTTTCGGGTCTGGTTTACCTAAAAGGGCTGACATGTCTATCATAAACATGAAGGGATAGATCAAAAAACAATGTATTATTTATTTAATGTGCGTCGCAAGTATGTTGATTGTGCAAATCTAAATTAGCAGAGGAAAGAAATATCTCTCTAAACTGAACTCATCTCACAGTGTTGTCATTGTTGTAGAAAAATAGGAGGAGGCAGTATTAGGTACGTTCACTGCCTTGAATTATTTATAAAAATAATAAACGTAGGGTGTGTTTGTGGGTGTGGGTGTTCAACTTACAGCCATCCATTTAAGGACCATTCAAAGTTACAACGCTGCTGGAAAAAGTGACCTATGACCCAGTTCTCACACTTGTGACCACATTACCATGGTCACGTGATCAAACTTCAGCTTCTTGGCCATGTATTTACGATGGCTGCAGCATCCCAGGATTCTGGCTTTGTCATTTGCAACCTTCTTAGGGAGCTTCTGACAAGTAAAGTCAATGGGGGGAGTCAGATTGGAGTAACGACTGAATGATTGGAGTAATGACTGAATTTGAGTAATAACTTAAAACAACTGTAGTGATTCGCTTAACAATCATGGCAAAAAAGGTTATAATGTGGGGCATGACTCACTTAACAATTGCCTTGCTTAGCAATGGAAATTTTGGGCTCAACTGTGGTGGTAAGTCAAAGACTACCCCTTTATGTCTATATATGTGCGTGTATCCCATCTGTATTATTTTTGTAACTAAACAATTTTATAAATATGTCAAGGCGGTGATATACCTAATACTCCTATATTTCCCCTAAGAGGTTAGTTGGCCTGAGAGAAAATGATTGGCCCAAAGTCACCCAGCCTGCTTTCATCATCAAGTGGGACTAGAACTCACAGTTTCCTGGTTTCTAGCCAAAGTCCTTAACCACTAGACTAAACTGGCACTCTGTCTAAAAATATAAGGTCAATTCTATAGAAGGAATGAGTAATGACTGAATCACAAACTAAATATGTGAAAGAAGAGTGAACGGCTTCAGAGGAAGACAAAGACCATGAAAACTAAGTAAACAGAACAGATGAAACCTAAAAAAAAAAAAGAACGAGAAAGTTAAAGAGCAAAAGGCAAAGTATGAATGGCATACAGAAGTAAGCATGATCTGCATGAACAGAAAGATACACAGAGTTACAGTGCACGTTAGTGCATTTAACCATTGAGTTACATTTCTTTTCCTTTTGCTCACTTCATTCCCAAAACAGGCACACTGTGTTCAGATTCTACCCCTCATTGGTCTCTTCTGTCTACTATCTTGTATTTATATGCCTAATTTTGGATAGATAATTTTTTTGCAGAGAACTCATCCTTCTGTATCATCTCCAATATCACCGCTATCTATAACACAGGGATCTTCAAACTTGGCCCTTTTATGACTTGTGGACTTCAACTCCCAGAATTCCTCAGCCAGGCATGCTGGTTCAGGAATTCTGGGAGTTGAAATCTACAAGTCATAAAAGGGCCAAGTTTGAAGACCCCTGCCATAACACTTCTTCAGTAATGGCAACTCACAATTTGTGCTAACTTCTGTCTCCTCATACTGGGAGTAGGCATGATGGTGGGGAAACTGATAGCATCGGGAAATCATATTAGAACAGATCTCCAGGTAGAAGTAGGCTTCCTTGAAACTTCAGAACAATATTCTTCTCATTTTACAAAGCAAAAAAAAAGGCAATGCATGTTTATAACTGGGAATTTAAATATATTACAAACACGATGACCTTTTGTTGCCCCAGTCCCAATTTATATTCCAATCGCAGTCTCATCACAATTGAGCAAGGAAGAAGGTACATTCATCTGTCCACTCTCCTGTTCCGAACATTTCTGCAAAAATGCTCGAAACAAATAAGATGATTTAATCAATTATTGCTATAGGCAGGGTACATTTTATTTAATGGCTATAAGGAACTGAGCCTCATAGATTCCTACCCAAAACAAAATAAATTTAAATAACAAAAGAGGGTTACAATGTACAAAAACATTGTTCCTGACAGTTTTAATCTATATTTTTACAATAATTCAACAGAATACATATATAGCTAGTTCTCGACTTACAACATTTCATTTAGTGCAGGGGTAGATAACCTTGGCTCTTTTATGACTTGTGGACTTCAACACCCAGAATTCCTGAACCAGTCATGCCGACTCAGGAATTCTGGGACTTGAAGTCCACAAGTCATAAAAGAGCCAAGGTTGCCTACCCCTGATTTAGTGACTGTTCGAAGTAAAAATGCCACTGAAAAAAGTGATTTATGACTTTTTTTCCCACCCTTATGACCATTGCAATGACCACTGCAGCATCCCAATGGTCACAGGACCAAAATTTGGACGCTTGGCGACTGGATCATATTTATGATGGTTACAGCATCCCGGGGTCAGCATCACCTTTTGGGACCTTCTGAGAAGCAAAGTCAATAGGAAAACCTTAATAGCCAGGTTATTAATTTAACAACTGCAGTGATTCACTTAACAACTGTGGCAAACAAAACAAAAAAATTTTGAACATGCAAATAAACCGGGCAGATGGTTGGCTCATAAAACAGCAAAACAAAAAATAGAAAGAAATATAGAAACTTTAACAGACCATAAAGGTGAAAGACAAAATAATGCTCAAAAAAAGAAAGATATAGTAATAGATTTTTATTCAAACTTATATAAAAAAGAAGAAACTGAACAAAGAAAAATTGATGAATATTTAGAACAAACTGATCTACCAAAAGTTACAGAAAAAGAAAGAGCAATACTAAATAAAAAAATAACTCTGGAAGAGCTAAAAAACGTGATACAGGCTCAAAAAAACAAAAAATCTCCCGGTCCAGACGGTATCCCATCAGAATTATATAAAATTTTAATAGACCTTCTAGCACCATTGATTCTGGAACTATTTAATTACATTTTAATTACATAACCATGGCCTAGGACCAGGTTACTTGCAGGACCGTCTTTTGCCTCATACCTCATCACGACCGGTCAGAGAGCACAGAGTTGGTCTTCTCCGGGTCCCGTCGACCAGTCAATGTAGGCTGGCGGGCCCCAGGAGAAGGGCCTTCTCTGTTGCGGCCCCTACCCTCTGGAATCAGCTCCCTCCGGGGATTCGGACCGCTCCCACTCTTCTGGCCTTCCGAAAAGAATTAAAAACTTATTTGTGTCGGCAGATTTGGGAATGATTGGTGTTGAATGTTGGATGAATGTTTTTTTATTAAAAAATTTGGGGTATTGTTTTAACTTTATGATCATCTTAATTTAATTTATATTAGACTTATTAAATGCGATTGTTATTTATCTATGTTGTAAGCCGCTCTGGGTCCCCTGGAGAAGAGCGGCTTATAAGTCTAATAAATAATAATAATAATAATAATAATAATAATAATAATAATAATTTTAGACAAAAGTAAAATACCAGAATCATGGAAAGATGCATACATTAGCTTAATACCTAAAGACTTAATTAACAAACACCAAATTCAAAACTACCGTCCAATTTCACTTTTAAATACAGATTACAAAATATTTGCAGCAATTATGGCAGCGAGGTTTAAAAGAATACTGAACATATTTATCCACCCTGATCAGAATGGTTTTCTACCCAATAGACATATTAGAAGCAATATAAGAACAATATTAAATGCAATAGAATATTATGATATACATATTGAAAAACAGGTTGCATTTATTCTGGTGGACGCAGAAAAAGCCTTCGATAAGATAAACTGGCTCTTTTTTACTACACAACTAAATAAAATGGAATTTGGAAATAAATTTATAAATCTAATTAAAGAAATATATAATCAACAATTTGCCAAAATCATTATAAATTCAGAATTAACAAATAAAATTAAAATAGAAAAAGGAGTCCGACAAGGTTGTCCCCTAGCTCCATTGATATTTATCCTCGCTTTAGAAGCTTTGCTAATAAATATAAGGAGAAAGGAAGAAATTAAAGGACTAAAGATAAGAAAAGAAGAATATAAATTACAAGCATATGCGGACGATATGGCTTTTATAATTGAGGACCCCTTAGAATCAGCTTCAATTTTAATAGAGGAAATTGAAAAATTTGGCCAAGTGGCGGGTTTAAAAATTAATAAAAACAAAACTAAAATAATAACTAAAAATATGAACTCTAATCTAAATCAAGAACTAGAAAATATTTTAGAAATAAAAACAGTAAAGAAAGCCAAATATTTGGGACTAATACTTTCGGCCAAATGTAGTAAGATTAAAAAAGACAACTACGACGTAGTAATAAAAAAGATAAGTGCAGACTTAGACAAATGGTCCAAACTCCAGATATCATTATTAGGGAAAATCGCAATAATAAAAATGAATGTCCTTCCAAAGATACTGTATTTATTTCAAACAGCTCCAATTAAGCTAAATAAAGAATTTTTTGATAAATTAAACAAAACAATACACAAATTTATATGGGCTAAAAAGAAAGCAAGAATTAAGTTCAAACATCTACAAGACCACAAATCAAGAGGTGGAATGGGGCTTCCAAACTGGAAATTATATTATACAGCAGCCGCACTGGTCTGGATTAAAGATTGGATACAACTTAAAAACAGGAGAATACTAATTTTAGAAGGTTTTAATCTTGAATTCGGCTGGCACTCCTTTTTATTTGGGAAAAAAAATAAATCATATACACAATTTAAACAACACTACATAAGGAAAAATTTATTAGAAATTTGGTTCCAAATTAAAAGACAATTTTATATTAAACTACCAAGATGGCTTTCCCCAAATGAATCCATAACGCATCCTAATTTATTAAACCCCAATACAATAATGACATATCACCAAATCCTAACAGAAGATAACCAATTAATTTCAACTCAAATTTTAAAAGAAAAAGGAATCATTTTAGACTGGATGCAATATTTTCAAATCAATTCAAAATATATGGAAGACCAAAAGCATGGATTTCAAAAAACAAACAATTTAGATAAAATATTATTAGGAGCGGACCAAAAACTTATTTCTAAACTATATAAAGTTTTATTATACGATGAAATGTGTGAAGAAGAAGTTAAAGGTAACATGATTGCATGGGTAAAAAATATAGGAAACACAATTTATCTGGCAGAATGGGAAAAAATCTGGAACACTAACTATAAACTTACCATCTCATCCGCCTACAAAGAGAATATACTTAAAATGTTCTATCGCTGGCATCTCCCCCCTGATCGACTGGCAAAAATGTTTCCCAATACATCCCCCAAGTGCTGGAAGTGTAAAATCAAAATTGGGACATACTACCACCTTTGGTGGACTTGCACATTAGCCAAAAATTTTTGGAAAAAAATTAAAAAATACCTTGAACAAATTACTACCCAAATAATTCCAATGAATCCCGAACTATTTTTATTAGGAATAATAAGATATAAGACAACTAAAGAAGACAGATATTTAACAATACACATAATTACAGCTGCCAGATTAGTCTATGCCCAAAATTGGAAACTTGAAAAAACTCCATCAACTCTGAATTTGATCAACAAAATAAACGAAGTAGCCGAGATGAACAAACTAACTCTCAAAATACAGAATAAAGAAGACACAATATTTTACAAGACCTGGAATAAATGGTACGAATGGCTAGAAGCAAAAAAATATTTGGAACCCTAAGAATATAAATAAAATGTAATACTAATAAATAAGATATAGATGACAATCTTATTCATCCTCTGACCTAAACATATTTAAAAACCCCTATCGATATACTTTGATAAGAACTCTGAAAACTATGACATATCACCTAAATCGAAATATGTGATAATCTCCCTTAGATAATTAAAGACAGAATAAATATATGATGTGTATATCTGTTAAATTGTATATATCTATATATATACATTAATTATGTATATCTAGTCAGTTTATATGACACAATTATATTATACCTTGTATAGACTGCACATAAATAAGAATCAACTAAATAGTTGATATTATTGTTAAATGTTGTTTGTATATAGCTATAGATATCAACTTAAGATACAACTATAATCAATTTATGCTCTATGTCTTTGTTTTATGTACTGTACATTTGTACTTTTAAAGTTTGTATATATTCAATAAAGTTTATTTTAAAAAAAAAACAACTGTGGCAAGAAAGGTTGTAAAATGGGGCAAAATCTGCTTAACAAATGTCTCCCTTAATATGGAAACTTTGGGCTCAGTTGTGATCGTTAAGTCGAGCACCACCTATAGGAGCACTTTGATGATACTGGCAGTTTTCATTACGATCACATTATCCCACGGTTTGCTGAGTGACAAGCCACATAAAACCATAAACCAATGTTTGAAAACCATACTGCTTGGATTCTTATCATACTAGATCCAAACCAAACAAGCCACATTAAGATTAATCACATTGTATCACTGACCCAAGAATGACCCAAGCGGATTATTTCATTACAATTAATGAAATAAATTTAAGTCTATTCTGTGCAAAATAAGGGAATATTGTTGCCAAGGTTGCTTCTAAAAATAGGGTTAAAAATATAGCGTATGAACAAGGCCTCTAAGATTTATTGTTGGACTCAGAAAGACTTTGCTGTTAGACTCATTTTTACCTCTACTCGTTTTTTTGTTATTAATAACAAAGTCTATGGCAGCATATGTTTATATATTTACAAAATATGTAGCCTGTGGGTCTTTTGCCATTTTCTTTGAGTTTTTTTTTTAACAAATGGCAAACAGTAAAACAAGTAATCCATATTTTAAAAAATAGAACAGATATGGATTGTAGCATGCACAGGGCAGACAGAATAAAGCAAAAATGCCCTTTCTATGGGTTAAAAGTTGCACAACTAACTCTGCCCTTTTCCTTGTCTTGCGTCATATATTATGAAACTTCTTGTCATGTAACTCAGGATGAAAACAATAGAGGGAAAGACAAGAAAGGGAAAAAAATGAGCAATGAATGGGAGGGAACTTTCTACTTTTCACTAGTTTCAGTTGTTATTTTTCAAGTGTTTTTGTTTTTTTTTAACAAGAAGATCTGGACAAAGAAGAAAGAAAATACATTGCATAATCCGTAGAGCTGTTTTTCAAATTAGAGTTTTCACAAGCCATTGAGCAGAACCCAACATTATGCAAGCGTAAGTCTTTTCAAGGCTAAGACACTTTTTCTCCCTTCCTTTCTTCGGCATGCCCCATGATCGGGGTGTTTCCCAAATCTTCAGGGAAACTCCCTTGCTAACGGCAGCACCCGTATCAATAGAAGCCTTCTCAGTCTTTTTCTCATGACAATACATCTAAACATTTATACTAGAATGTACAGATAATCACAATTAGGACCAGAATTTATCACAAAGCAAAGCAGTGAAGAAAGTCATCACGTCATCAGTGTTAAGTGTGGGGACCAGTTGTATGTTGTATTTTTTCAGTGCCTTCGTAACTTCACAAGGTTGGTAAATGAACAGTCATAACCTGAGGGCTATCTATATCTGTGTGCATTTAGATCAGCGGTTCTCAACCTATGGGTCACGACCCCATTTGGGGTCGAACGACCGTTTCGCGGGGGTCGCCGGACACCGCGGTCCGCCATTTTGTTTGTTTTTTTTGTCGCGCGCGCCGCGCATGCACGGTTTGGGCCGCCGCGCGCCCGCCGCGCATGCGCGGATCGGCCCGTCGCAGTCTGCCATTTTGTTTTTTTTTGTCGCGCGTGCCACGCATGCGTGGATCGGCCCATTGTGCGCGCGCGGGTCGGGGTCGTGCTGCGCATGGGCGGCGCAAGTGGGGTCTCAACCTGAAAAAGGTTGAGAACCACTGATTTAGATGAAACTGAAATTATTACTGGTTATAATGGCACTGGTTTCAATAGAAGCATTCAGAAAAGCTCTGAGTAATTAGTAACTTCAAAAACATTGCATTGATTAGCATTCCAAACCCAAAAGATTCTACACAGCGGATGTTATTTCTTTCTGAACCATGAGAATTACAACCTTTAACAATAGGGCAACTGAGATACGTATCAATGCTTTTGAAATAGCAAACAATTTCTGCTTTGTTTGAAACCCTTCTATGATCCCACTCTTAGAAAATCTGAAATTCAATAGGCTTTGTATGCTTGGGTGTAAGACTATTACAGCTTTCTGAATGAATTGCAGTTATTCATATATATATATATATATGCCTTATATTTACATATATACATATATACACAACGCGCATAAGGTCAAACATTCTGCTGATACTCCTCTCCCCTTTAATTTTCACACACCTTATCGTAAACTGCAAGGTGTCTCAGAAAAGATAGTAACTGTTCACATAATTCTTATCTTTATAAATACACGTTATCATCTCTTCCACTCATAATTAAAAATTACCTGATGATGAAAATGTGATAAAAACGTGGCGCAATCTGACCACACCATCAGCATCAGATTTAACCCTCTCCTAACCTTCTTTAATGTCATTCCTTCTTTCTGCAATTCAGAAAGGTCAATAAGCCACATTAGTAGGTGGCACTCTCTAACCTTTCGCCAGGGTTTACACCTAACAATGTCTCTACTACCTGTACAACACAGCCATTTTAATTTAACTCAAATGCTCAACTTAATCAGAATTGTTTCAGATATTACCAAACAAAAAGAGCTCAGCAGGTTTACAATCAGTTCTCTTTATAACCTGGTAACAGTTTCTGTCAAATATGGAAGGTATCCCAAACCCCTGGGCCATGGCCTATTTGGAACCAAGCCGCATGAGCACTGGGCAAGTGCACACACATGCACGAGCAGCTTGACTTGCACAAGCAGCGGACCGGCGTGTGTGCACATACACCCGCAGCTCAACTTGCTTAAGTTAAGCTGTACGTGTAACATGCGAGCCAGCTCGCCACTCACGAGGCCCGGTTCCCCTCTTCCCCCCCCCAAGCTGGGCCATCAAGCCGCAAAGGTTGGGGCCTGCTGCAATAGGAGACTTGCCTATTACCTTATCTTCAGATGTTATAGCAACAATATCAGCTAAATGCAGAAATTCTTAGCAGTTTTTGAAACCACTGTACTTCTTCAGTAACACTGAAAGCTACTGAAGAAACAAACAATTTAATAATAGGTGAATGTTACTAAAGTGGTTTGTGTTGTGCTATAGGCAAACTTCCAACCAATCCACATGTTTAATGAAAAAAAAAAATGTAATGAAAGGACAAATTAAGCATTTCTTTCCAAAATAAGTTCTTTGTCAACTGCAAAGAACCAGAGCAACACCATGAGCTGATCAGAGAGGTTTCTTGATTGCTACTTGCTTATTTATAGGAATCTCATCAGACTAACTGCATTTTCTAGAGAACAACCAGGTAAACCCTTTAGGGATTTAGGGAAAATCATGTTTCTGTCACTCCCCCTCCTTCAGGGATTTCATGCTAGCCAATCTCTTAACCACCCACCACTTCAGAAGATTTCACCTCCATCTATTAACTCAAAACATTTTTTAAGTTCTAGGTCTAGATCAGGGGTTGGCAACCTTGGCTCTTCTATGACTCATGGACTTCAACTCCCAGCTATGCTGACTCAGGAATTCTGGGAGTTGAAGTCCATAAGTCATAAAAGAGCCGAGGTTCCCTACCTCTGGTCTAGATAATCAAGACAATTACCTAGGACAGGGGTCCCCAACCCCCGGGCCATGGACCGGTACCGGGCCGTGGCATGCCAGCAATCGGTCCGCACAAACAAGCAAAGCCCTATCCGTGGGATGCAGGCAGCACACAAAACCACGCACTCTCCAGTCCATGGAAAAACCTCTCTCCACGGAACCGGTCCCTGGTGGCCAAAAGGCTGGGGACCTCTGACCTAGGGCACCAAAATAAAAAAGGCTTTTAAAAACCACAATTTTTTAAAAAGGCAAAAAAAGCAATAATAGCACATTCCACGTGCCAGCAATCCTACTCAAGGGTTGAATGTAATTTTGTGGAATTGTTGCCATAGGATAACAATGTATGTTTATGTAAATGAAATTATGGACTCTGATTCCATTCAAGAAAAGAAAAAAAAATGTTCAAGGCTGAAAATTGAAAGCATAAAACTTAAAAACTTGAAGAAAAAAAACCAAGAGGGCGCCTATTCAAAATTTCTAACAAAATCAAAAGATGAACTGAACCACAGGGGGCGCCAGAATATGTCTTTGCCGAAACATCTGGAAACGGTCCTGCTTAAGGACAAATTGTATCCTGCAAAATACACAATAACTATAAATATGAATAAATGCCGCCTTATGTCCTTGCTTTCAATGAAAATATAATTCACTATAAATTCCGTGAACAAAATGGAAACAACACTTTTTCAAAACCTGGACTGCTGAAAAAAACCAAACCAAAACAAACAAAACTAAGATAAGATGTTGGAAGCATTTACCTACATTTCCTCTTTTGTAATTCACAGTAACCTCTCCCCTCCACACACACAGAAGATTTAAATATATTTATGCAACTGTCCTTTTAAATGCAAACTTTTATAACTTAAAATGCTTTAAAGGTAAGATTGTATGCATGCATATAATGCTTTAAATGTAAAATTATCTGCCTGTCTGTCCATCTGCCTAACTATCCCCAATATCTGAAATGTTCAACCTGGTAATTTACAGGGGCTTTATTCAGGATTATCATAGTTCTCTCTGACCCAAGACCTCATTAAAAAGCTAGATCAAGATATAAGCCCAGGTAATCCTCGACTTACAACAGGTCATTTAGTGACCGTTCTGTCAAGCACCAGGGAAATCAGAAGATCCAGGCAGTTCAAATGAGTATAAAGATTTATTGCAAGCTTAAGCTCTCTACAAGAATCTGAACTACTAACAGTCAAGAAAAATTGGGGAAATGCAAGAATTAAGAAAGGAATTCAAGGTGGGCTGCACTCAGATCTTCTGTGGGAGTGCAGGGACTCATGACTAATGACTCATTTGACCTCTCCCTCAGGTTCAGCCTGGTCATCTCCTAAACATTCAAAATTACAACAAAAGTGACTTATGACCGTTTTAAACACTTACAACCATTGCAGCATCCCCACGGTCATGTGATCAGAATTTGGACGCTTGGTAACTGACTCATATTTATGACAATGGCAATGTCCCAGGGTCATGCAATCATCTTTGGCGACCCTCTGACAAGTCAATGGGAAAGCCAGATTCACTTAACAGCCATGTTACTAAGCAGTGCTTCACTTAACAACTGTGGCAAGAAAAGTCATAAAATGGGGCAAAATTCATTTAACAACCATCTTGCTTAGCAATGGAAACTTTGGGCTCCCTAATCCTAACCTTAACCCTGTAATAAAAGTAGTCTGAAATCCTCAAACCAGCCAGTTTAATTGGAAGGGCACCGAGGGATTGGAGAGATTTTTAACATGGCCTGTTCCCCAGGGCTGGATAACAAATATGTTTTAAAACAGAATGTCTATTAAAAGTATTATATTAAATTTGTACAAGTCTATGCCTGCAGCATGAAAAATATTTTTAAAACATACAAGTAGCGATGTACCTTTAATTACAGCAAAGAAGTTTTTTTAAAAAAAAATCAATCAATAGGGCTAGGAAAAAAAGTATTTTCCAATATCTACCTTTTTTATAAGATCAAATAAATAACCGTGAAAGAGAGAATATATGATCATTGAAGGTCAAAAGTACAGGTAGTCCTCAACGTATGATCACAACTGAGCCCAAATTTTATGTTGTTAACTGAAACATTTGTTAAGTCAGTTTTGCTCCATTTTACGACCTTTCTTGCTACATTTGTTAAGTTAGTAACATGGTGGTTAAGTAAATCTGGCCTCCCTATTGACTTTGCTTGTCAGAAGTTCGCAAAAGGGGATCACACGACGCCAGGACATAAATATGAAGTTTCCATGCACCCAAATTTTGATCATGTGACCATGGGGATGCTGCAATAGTTGTAAGTGTGAAAAAAATTAGTCACTTTTTTCAGGGCCATTGTAACTTTGAACAGTCACTAAATGAACTGTTGTAAGTCAAGGACTGCCCATATAGACTTTCCCTAAAAATTAAGTCATATCCAGATCATCATGCCAACAGCTTTATATCTCCATTAACTTAGTCAGATAGTTATCTTACCTTAGAACTTCTTCTGAAATTATTAAGAATGTTTATGTGGAGAACATCAAGTTTGCCAAACCACTTGATATTGACTTGGTTGATAAATATTTCAGGGAGGGCGATCTACTTTACCTCTTCTTTTCTTGGCAAACTATTCTGATAAAATAGCAGAAATAAATGGCCTAACGTTTTATCTAAGATCTATCATCAGAGACAATATAGGTTCATGCATTAGATTATGCCATGCTTTCTTTCAGGCATGACTTGTAGAATTAGCCATATTGGCTTAATTCATGTGTAAATTATAGTTAATGTACTTCAGGGGCTGGCTTCACATCTGAAACGAGCCACATACCAGCTCAGGATGGTCCATGAACACAATTACTGTCCAATCTTTGTTGGAGACCGGAGAATCATCCCTAAGGGTTCAAGAGTTAAGTTCAAAGAACTATGCTTACGCATAATAACATAACATTCTGTAACTGAGACTGAACATGAAGGGGGTAATTATATTTTTTAGGACTTTCTGGTAACATGCAAGTTATTTTGTTAAGTCTGATAAGCCTTGAAAAGAGCAGGAAGAATGTACATTTTGCCAGACAGGTTGGATAAATATACCCTACTCTGCTGTCTAAAACTATACCAAGATAAGCCTGAGGAATCCCTAGATTTAGCTCTGCAGAATTTTCCAAGGATATTCTAATCAACAGCTTGAAAGCAATGGGGATTCAAAATGTCTTCATTGCCATATTTCTTCACCACCAAATTCTCCAAGAATTTTCTTCAGTCCAGGAATTTTCCAACCTCAATACCACTAAAGGCATTAAACATTTTCTTGACAGTAAATATGAAGGAAAAAGGAATGCATCACCTTCTTCTAGCCTTCCAGGAGAGAGGATAAAACCAAACATTGTCATAAAAAGAAAAAAAAATAAGAGTGAAGGCATAGAAGAGACAGTTCAAAGGACATAGATATAAAAAGTCTGAAGAAATGAAATTATTACAGAGGGCCCAAGTAAAACTTTAAAAAAAAAAAACACTTGGGTTCTATCAAACTGAAATAGGACAGAACTTTTTCCAAGAAAGGGAAAAGGGCTTATTTTGGTTATTCCTTCCGACAGGAATGGTCTCCTATCCCTTGAACAAGATGCATGCTTTCAGGGAACAGATTTGCTATCAAAGTATCTAGTTTGGTTTTTGAAAAAAGAGTTGGTATGCAATGTAGGCCTCAGATATCCAAGGATGGGGTAACTATTCATAAATACTATTATCCAACTCACTCTTACTACTTAAGAGTAGTAAGCCTTGGCATCATCTTCATTTAACCTGTGACAAATCTAGCCAAGAGTTTCCTTCTAGACACTGCAAATTCAAAAAAGTCTTGACCATTTTCAACACTGCAAGGACCAGTGAAATACACATTCCTGAATCAGAAAATGTCAAACATCTGCTTTTATCTTCCAGAAAGGATTGGGATAAGAGGATAAGCAACTTGAACTCACTGAGTATCTCATGGCTGCAGCCTAAACCAGAAAAATTCCAGCTCAGAGCTAATCTGGAGATGAGATTATAACATTAGTATTTTATTAACAGAGCAAAAAGAAAAAGAAAACATATTCACTTGGACCATGTTGTTGTGCACGTACTATTAGCTTGCTAGGTTGACTTATTTGTTAAATAAAACCGACACGCTGAATACTGCACAATTATTAATAAAGTCACAAGGGTTTCCAGAGAAAAGAATAAGAGTTCCATGTTAAACCCAATCCTTCAATTAAAAATATTTAACCTGTATTATGCCTGCTTATCAATACATCTACAACTCTGGTTGCAAAGCTACACTGTTACAGAAGAGAGTAGACAGAAAGTCAGGTTGTCACCCTTCTCCATTTATATATTTCAGTGGAAAAATGGGATGGCTTTCCCCTCCCCCCCCATCCAGGCCTTGGTTTTTTGTTTTTTGTTTTTGTTTTGTATCAACTATGTACTCCTTGCTCTGCCAGGCTATAAAACAGCTTGCAAAAAAGGGCACATAAACAGTGCTTGCATCAATCATGGCAGAGGCTTCCCAGCTACCACCAAAAAATATATATATATTGGTCATTCCTTACTGTAACCGGTGGCAATGATCCCTATGAAACAAGGATTTTATCCGAGGAAAAGGGGGGGTGCACTTTGTATCCTACACACTGCCCCCTTCGGTGCCAAAGGAAGTGATGGATACATTCCCCATCTTTTGTTCCAAAAGACACCAGCGCATCACACATGTCACCAGAGCTTCCCCTCCTGATAGGGCAGGATGCACGCACGGCAGACCCAGCTCTCCCGACCCTCCTGGCTGAGCCAAAAGAACTTTACGCCGGAAACCTTCCTTCTTCTCCCCTCAATGCACCGAAGGCTCAGCCAGACACCCTCGCCCGGCCGGATTGCGTTTCCTTCCACAGACCGAAGGCTGAACTTACTGCAGGAGAGAGAAGATGTGACAAAGGCGACGGCAGGCCCTTCCCCCTCTTTCTTTTCTTTTCTTTTTAATAATAAAAAGAGAGAGAGCAGAGCCAACCTCAACGCCAGTTGCGCCTGCTCGCCTCGAAAACCGCTCTCGCAGCCCGGCGTCAATGCAATTCCCCTCCTCCGGCGCCTCCCGGCTAGAGCCGGTTTGCTCCGATGCTCCTACTTTTCGGTCTGCTTCGCGAGCGGCGGCGGCGGCGGCTCCTCCACCATTGTCTGCCCCAGACTCCCCGGATCGCGATACAGGCGCTCAGGTGGCCTGCCGCCCGGGCGAAACAAAGAGCCGCCGGCGCTCGCAGGGCTGGAATCAGCCGGTCCCGGAAAAGCTCCGCTCGCCGGGAAGCCCCAACCGGGGAAAACAACGTGCCTTTTACTCCCGCCCTTCGCCTCTTCCCCCTCCCCTCCCCTCCCCTCCCCTCCCTCCAAACCAAACTTGTCAACTGCGCATTTGCACCGAGCAGCAGCGCCGAGGCTGGCGTTGAGCAAGCAGGCAGGCAGCGGGGGCCAGGCGGGCACGCACCGTAAACTTAGGTATGGGGTACAGACTGCTCGCTCCTCAGTTGGACTCGTCCGTACCTGACCGAGCCGCGCTCTTCTCTCTATGCCGCCTTTCCTTCCTTCCTAGCGGGGCTGAAAAGCTGCGGTTTCCTGGAGGATCGGGAGGGGGGGGGAGCTGGAGAAGGCGGCGACCCCGAGAGTCACTCAGTCATTTTGGTCAGCCCTGCAGAGACGCGGGGGTCTCCTAGAAGACAAGGAGAGAGAGAGAGAGAGAGAGAAAGCAGGGTGGGCTGTCAGGCTTGTCCTCGGCAGCTGCTTACCCGGACCTCCATTTTCTCTCTCGAGGTTCCCCCCCCCCCGATGAACCCGAAGCGGAGCTCTTTTCCCATCTATCCCCTTCCTGGCAAACCTGCCCGTCCCGGCTCACCCCACCCCACCCCGCGGGATCCTTGGCTGATCCTCCCTCTCACTCACCCGGACCCAGCGCCGAGTTTGAAATGGGCACCTCTTGCAAAGTTTTCCTCGCCTGGCGCCGCCGCTCCGCTCTCTGGCGCTGGATCGCCAAAGGCCAGGCGGATTCACACCACCGGCACCTTGCTGGCTGCTGTGAGGCGGGAACTAGGAACCCTCCACGTATTACAGCGAAGGGCTGTTATCAACCGGCTCCCCGTTTTGCATGAAACACGAGAGCCGGACTCTGCGTCGAAGTATCTATCGGCTTGCATAATTTTCTTTTCTTTTTTTTTTTTAATGAGAAGAAGAAAAAAAATCACCGTTCCCCAGGCGGGATTGAGCAATTTGAGCAAAAGGAGGTGAAACTTCACGCTCCGCTCAATCCCTCTCCACGCGCGAGTTAGAGCGGACCTTACCCACTTCTGGACTCACTCCCTATATTTCAATCCCTCTTTAAAAAACTATTATCTTTCTCTCTGGCTTGTCGTCGAGGCGAAAAGTTTCATGGGTGGTGGTTTTTTAACGAAGACTTTCGAGTGTTGCCCTACTAGAAACCTCTCCGCCCTGGCCACAGATCTGAAGGTGGTTTGGCGCGGGTTCAAAACGGTTTAGCGGCCTAAGCGGCCACATTAACCACAACATCCCGAGTTAACATGGAAGCAGCAACCTGAAATAAGTGCTATTATATTGTGTATACATTGTGATCGTTCCCCTCTCCCTGCCATCTACAGCTTATCTCACAACAGTTGTCTGCTATTCAACAGCCGCTCAAGGTTATCCATTCCCCCAGTATTGTGGACAAGATAAGGCTATAGGGCAGGAAGTTTTACTGATATACAGGGGAACAGCGTGAAGTAACTACACTTCCTGTTTGTTGGGTGCAACTTGGAGTTCGTTTTCTTCTGCACACATGGGAGAAAGTCATGTCTACGTGAGTACTTTGGAAAGTGCCTGTGCTGGTGCTGTGCAAGCAACCAGAGCCGAATTGTCCACTGGTTAGGAATATCTATTCCAGTGGTGGCGAACCTATGGCACGAGTGCCAGAGGCGGCACTCAGAGCCCTCTCTGTGGGCACACGCATCGTTGCCCCAGTCCTAGGCCTTCAGCTGGGTTTTATAAAACCTTTTCGCTTTAGGCCTCTGCCGCTGTGTGCAAAAAAAAAAAAAAGGTTCAATCAGTCAATTTCAACTTCTCGTGGGAAAAAAAAGATCTTGCAAAGTTGGAATTGATTGATTGAATTTTATAGTCCCACCCAGGCTGCTGTTACCATCACAGCCACGCCCAGCCAATGGGCCACGTCCAGCCAATGGGCCACACCCACCCGGCACTCGACGATGCATAATTGGGTTTTGGGTTGCAGTTTGGGTACTCAGTCTCTAAAAGGTTCGCCATCACTGATCTATTCCATCACCAGTCTCTTCCCCCCCCCATCCCAAATAACAGACTGCAAAATTGGAAGCGAGACAATGTGGCTTAGCCCTTTCAGTGTTGGATTAAATAAGGAAGACCCAGATTTTAGTTTGCCCTCTAATGCAGGGCTTTTTAACCAGTGGTACACATACCACTGGTGGTACTTTGGCACCTGGCAGGTGTACACAACCGTCCTAGAGAAGTGGTAGCGGGGGGGGAATAAATGAGCTGAAGCGACAGTAGCGCCGCACAAGCCTGAGGGAGAGACAGCTGGAGCTGCAGGGCTGTCGGGGCTGGGCAGAAGCCCCAGGATCAGTGCCCGGCTCCAGCTGATTGACGCTTCCAGGAGCTGGAGGTGCCCTGAAGTGAAAAGGAGGAGGAGGGGGTAGAGAGGAAAGAATATAAAAGGAGGTTTTAGCAGGAAAGGGCCAGTGAGGGGCTGCCCCCACCCTGCCCCCATCCCGCCCCCTGGGCAAGCGAAGGGGCAGCGAGCACCAAGCATCCCCGCTGACCGTCCCTGCTGACCACTGAGAAAGAAAAAAGGTAAGAGAAGCACTTCCCTTTCCCCCAGGATGCCTGTGCTCGCCTTCTCTGTGCACCCCCGGGGGGCAGGGCAGAGATGGCCAGGGGGGACTCATTGGCTCCAGGGCTGCCCTATGGATCTAAGGCTGAGCGCGTTCAGCTTTGATGGCCCCCACCAGAAGATCAGCGCCATGCCTGCTCGCTGCAGCCACCAGGCTTCCCTTTCACCAGGACCACCCCTGCCTGCGTGGGATAGCGATGATCTGTGGCAGAATAGCCACCGGCAGCGCTGGCAATCTCCCCCCCCCGCCATCATCCCTTCCTGAGCGCGGAGGAAGGAAAGAGACGCAAGGAAGGAAGGAAGGAAGGAAGGAAGGAAGGAAGGAAGGAAGGAAGGAAGGAAGGAAGGAAAGGAAGGAAGGATTATGAGAGGGAGGGAGGGTCTGAGGGAAGTCCTGCCTTAGCACTTGGTCACAACCAGCTCTGCTGCCCTTTTGCCATCCCCTTGTCCCCTCCTCCTGATTCTCCTGGTGGTCTCCCATCCTATCGCTGAGGATGCTTTGGTTACAAAGCTGGGTCTCCTCGCATGGAGAGGGCGTGGGCCTCCCTCTGACCCACACATTTTGCCGTCCCGCATACACCATGAGCAACCTGGCCAAGGAGAGTGAGCCAAGCAGCAGCAGCCTCGAGGAGAAGGTAAGCCCAGCCGGGCACCCCCTTGGAGAAGGCTGGGCTGAGCTGGGGGTCCTCCATGTGACCTGAGAGCAAAGGAACCACCACCAAAGAAATTAAAACCGGTACTTTTTTCCTTTTTTTTAAAACGGTTTCTAACATTTTATTAGATTATGGAATAAAATATAAAAATACAAAAGCAAGTATTAGGACACAGTGGGGAGGAAGAAGGGGAAAAAAGTGAGAGGGGAGAAGGGGAAAAGAAAAGGCATTGACTTCCGACTTCCTCTGTTGCAGTAAAATGAAGCATTAACATCGAACCTCAACTTTTTACTTTTCCATAATAGTATAAACTAGCCACTTCTATAACAACAAATAAATCTAACCAGTAAAATCCAAAATTCCCCTCCCCCCCTTTTTTTAGTCATCAAGTTTCTGACACCTTGCTAAGTCCTAAAAGTGGTACACTCTGTGAAAAGGTTGAAAAGCCCTGCTCTAATACAATCTTTTGGGCACGAAGGACCAGTTCCGTGAAGGGAGGTTTTTCCACAGACCAGTGTGTGTGTGGTTTTGTATGCTGCCTGCATCCCGTGGATGGGGCTTTGCTTATTTGTGTGGCCCAGTTACTGGCATGCTGCGGCCCAGTACTGGTCCACGGACTGGGGGTTGGGGACCTCTGGGCTAGTCTACTCCCTCTATTCTAGGGGGTGTCTTTGTCCAAGTTACTCTCATGCAGCTGAATCTTGGCACGGTTGTTATCATGGAGAAGAGTAAAAGAGAGCACTCTATATTTTGAACTCGTCTACAAAAGGCACAATATAATTGTCTTTGTTTTGGGAGGTTCCTGGCGACTACTTGGACAAATCCCTGCAGTTTCCTTGGCAAGATTTTGGAAGTGGGTTGACAGTGCCTCCTTCCTGGATCAGAGAGAATAACTGGCCTAAGGTCACCCAGTTGTGCCTAAGGCAGAACTAGAAGTCAACAGTCTCCCAGTTTCTAGTCTGATGGACTACTGAAATGGTAGGTTAAACATAATAGTCTGCAGTTACCTGGTTACCTGCTTAGGGACTAGAAACAGGGGTTCTCAACCTTGGCAACTTTAAGACTTGTGGACTTCAACTCCCAGAATTCTGGGAGTTGAAGTCCACAAGTCTTAAAGTTGCCAAGGTTGAGAACCCCTGGACTAGAACAACTTACTTCTGTAATTCCAGGCTCAATAACAGTTGTAAGTTGAAGATTACATGTAGCGCAGTGCAGTATAGTATAGCGCACCAGCCAACCACAGGTCAGGGACCCCCAATCTAAAATGTTCCCGGGAAAAAAAGGTTTTTACTGACAGCCCTAAGATGTACACAATGTGCAATTATTCTTTTAATCCACATTGATGTGCTTCTGAACCAGAAGCCAGACTCACCTTTTTAAATGTAGATATTTATCACTTTTTGAACATTCCCTTTCTTCTTTATTAATTAAATACAATTTTAAAAGCAGCAGGATTTCTCACTATAACGGAGGGTGCGTAATGAATAGCTACCTCAAGACCAATTAAGTAGTACAAACATTCAGAAAATTAATTTAGTATTTTTTTTTTAAAAAAAACATCTCACCACTGCTGTGACTGTGGCCCAGTTTTTAAAGTATCTTTGCATCGTAAAAAGATTCTGGATACAACCCTACTCAACCTGTAGGAGAGCAAAGTCCATAATCTGGCACCTAAATGAACTACTAGAATATATCAAGAAAGCAAGAAACAGGAAGTTTAACTAGTTTAAACCTGCTTTGTTCATTCTAATGAAGCATGAAAAAAAAAAGCTCACACGGCTATTATCTGTAGGACTTAGCAAAAGGAAGTCTGTTCAACTGAAGACTCCTTTAAACATCCACCATTCTGCTTGCTAGACTTTCTGCTCTTCTGCACCACACTATTCTAAACAAGCAAAATCTTACTTTTCTTGAGAGAAGAGCAGCTGTTCCTACGCAATCATAAATCTCAGAATAGAAGGCCTCGAGCTCTAGACACGATTGCTGTGCATTCAATCAGGGTTAAATCCCACTTTCTTCTTGCACAACGTTACCGCATCTCGCGTTATCTGCAAGAAAACAACCAAGTGCGGAGAGTACCGAGGACTCCATAGTTCAACCCTGAGCTAAAAATGTTCTGTTGGGATTTGCACCTGTTACCCATTCTCCAAGAAGGAAGACTATGGTAAATAAACCTTGCAGTTGTTAACAACTACACAGTTGTATCTGGTAATGTGGAAAACGGATATTTATGCTTTTTGTGTGTACGCTACAAAAAAAACCTCAGAGAACTGTACTTTACCTCATTCTATGAGAATGAACTGAGGGGGGGGAGATGCAGAATGACAAAATTGTGTTTGCTGTAAATCCTACTACCCTTTTTGTCTGTGCATGGGAGACACTGCGTATCTATCTCCAAAAGACAGTTATGGGATGATGATAATAATTATTTTGATGAAAGCAGGAAACTCCTATAGATATCCACGCTCACTCCCTCAAAACCTGCTTTGAGCATGCATGAGCCTTTTCTCAATGATTTTTGTTATTCTCTCCTGCCTGCCATTACTGCTTCAAGACCATAAATTTTTACTGAAAACTACAAATACATATCATCTGGAACTCCATAATTACAGGTAAGTCCTTGGGACTGCAATATTTTTGTTGCTAAGTGAATCACTGCAGTTATTAAGTTGGTAACATGCTTGTTAACCGAATCTAACTTCCCCATTGATTTTGATTTGTCAGAGGATCACAAAAAGTGATCACATGACTCTTGAGACACTTGCAGCCATCCGTCAGTTGCCAAGTGTCCAAATTTTGATCACGTGATCATGGGGATGCTGCAACAGTTGTGTGGATCATTATGTAAACTTCTAGCCCTGTTTTTGTAGACTCCTAATTTGCACTTTCGAAATTAAATGGCAAAATTATTCTTTTTAAAAAGTAAGGGATAAAATATTGTTTTCTCAAGACCCCAAAATATCAGGTCCATCCTCTCCAGTGACCTAATTCTTTTTCCCCTGCAGCCATTAGAGGCTATAAAAAAACACTGCCCATTCCAGAGCTGCCATATCCAGACCTTACTATGTCAAACTGCAGGTGAATTTAGCACAGCCCCATATTAAGATACACCTGTACATGGAATAATAGACTCTAGGAAGAACAGAATCCTTGTCTCTTAGGTCAGGTTAAGGAATTTGTTATCTTCATGTTGCTAAACACTATTGTTTATTCCAGCGATTCTCAACCTGTGATCCTCGCAACCTTGGGGGGGGGCATGATGTCACCACAGGGGATCCGCATAGACTTGAAGAAATGTTATGATTTAAATTTTAAACCTTGGGGGGTCCGTGGCCACAAAAGATATTTAAAGAGGGTCCCTCGCGAAAAAAAGATTCAGATCACTGGTATATATCACTGATGTTTTCTGGTGCAGATTGTTCTGCAACATGTATAGCATCACAATTCCTTATACTTCCCTAAACAGAGGGCATCTGGAGGAAGACTATCCCATCAAATAGGTCCCATACCTGCAGCTTGAGATATATGGACTAGATATGAATTTGTAGTAGAACTGGGATTCTATGGGGAATATTTTTCCTGATACTTGACAACGGGGATTCTACAATTGATCACTGATGCATTCCCCCCCCCAAAAAAAACCCTCCCATGGTATTCTTTGAAGAGGTATCC
The DNA here is from genome assembly GCA_034064705.1 of Bothrops alternatus. Taxonomy (NCBI): domain Eukaryota; kingdom Metazoa; phylum Chordata; class Lepidosauria; order Squamata; family Viperidae; genus Bothrops; species Bothrops alternatus. The sequence goes on along the minus strand of JARGCV010000049.1, from coordinate 12,525,826 downwards.
TTTGTTCATCCTTTCAGCAAAGAGACTAAGATCTCTGTGTTGCTTACCTAATATTCCCCTCCTCCATTTACAGGTTTATTTTTTGAATGAGAGTGAATCTTTCAGGATTCATATTTATGCAATCGTCGAAAAAGCAAGCAGATCCACTCTTATGTAATGGCTTTAAGTTCACATTGACTTGCTGAGGTGATTAGTGTGCTTTCTGGCGCTTTGCAATATCAGCAATTACGTGGCTTTCTTCCATAGTTAACAGAACTTCACAGAACGTTCTTACAAGTTCTTCAGACTGTAAGGGATTTTTTTTTTCTTCAAATCATTGCACGAGATTCTTACTGAACATTTTCTATTAACTCAGAGTGACGAAATGAAAATTTTAAATAAGTCAGAAGAGCTGCAATGTAGTTTACTACATTCTCACGAAAAAAGAAAGAAATTAAGCTGACCGCTGAAGAGAAAGCATTGTACAGCGATTATTTCTTTTGCTGTTTGGTTTTCTTTGTTCAAGAAGGATTAGTTAGTGAAAACACACAAAAGTTAAGCTTTATAGAAGACATCTAGCACCAGCTTTTCTAGCTAACAGATGTTATTAAAAAGCATACCATACCAACTCTGGAGCTGATGAAATGAACTGCAATTCACGTTTTAATACCACAACTGAGCCAAAATTTCTGTTGCTAAGCAAGACAGTTGTTAAGTAAGCTTTGTCCCATTTTACCACCTTTCGTGCCACAGTTGTTAAATGAATTATTGCAGTTATTAAGTTAGCAAGTTAACAGTTAACAGTTGAGTGAATCTGGCTTCCCCATTGATTTTGATTGTCAAAAGGTCACAAAAGGGGATCACATGAGCCTGGGACAATGCAACTGTCGTAAGTATGTGCCAGTTGACAAGTTAAATTTTTATCATGTGACCACTGGGATGCTGCAATGGCTGTTATAAGTGTGAAAAACAGTCATAAGTCACTGTTATAATTTTGATTAGTCACTAAATGAACTGATGTAAGTCAAGGGCGACTGTAAAAAGGTGTTAGTTGGAAAAAGTGCTACCTGATTTTTGGCGACTAAATCAGGTATAGATTTGTATACCTGTATAGACTAACAAGGTTTCCTCCTATAACAACAACCCCCAAAAAAAGATAACATCCGAATTTCATGTAAATTTTGATGAATCAAGAGCGAAAGTATTATCTACCCCACTCATTCTCTACATCAAGTGACCCAAATGAAGTTTTGCGTGCTCTCTTGCCACTTGTGCAGCCTGGTTCCCAATGGGCCGCGGTCCAGGGATTGGGGACCCCTGCTCTACACTACTAATTTCCAACATCAAGAAGAAAAATATCAGGTACATGCATGGAAGGTTTCACTCCTTCGATAATATTTGTTCCATTTTTAAAAGATAGAAACTGGCAAGCATCCATCATAGTTTGGCACACACCCTTTCTGCAGATGCAGTGATGGCGTATAAGAACAGCTTTGCTTGCTGTCATTGCTGTCACTGAACAGGACATCAGATCCATTCTAGAGACTGAGTCAGGTCTAGATATTGTTCCACTGTTTTTATCACCATTACCTTCAACTGATTAAAATAGCCCTGTAAACCAGTGGTAATTATTATACAATAAGGTGACTAAATTGCTACCTATCTCTTTCAAGAGCGATTTCTGGAAAAACAGAATGGCTGTGTATTCATGAAATTCACAGAACTCCTTTGGCTAAGTACCTTCAGATGCCATCTGAGAGACTCCATACAAAATACATAAAAGCAGCAGTTTACGTAAACAATTCATGATCATGCTGTTCAAAAGCTTTTACTGCAGTTCTTCCCATTAGATAAATAGTCATGGGCCAATATTATTTGAGAGTCAACCAATTTGGGGACAGAAGACTTTGGGTTGCACAGCAGCATGAAAAAAGTCCAGGAGATTCATGTTCAAGAGCCGCCTATGGAACAATAGTTCTGTGGAGTGAAATGTTTGTGTATAGAGATTTATACAAATTGGGTGGTTTTTCAGAATACCAGCACTTTTTTTAGTGGGCAGGTAACGGAGAAGGTTGGTGCAATTTCATACAATGACATTTTTTTTTGAATCAATATATGCAATGAATTGCTGGAATAGACTGAGGTAATTACCATGGTTAGCAATTAAAAGGGTTGACTGCCTTAGGAGACAATCTTTATTTGAAACTGGATAGAGAAGAATACACCCTTGCCAGTTTGCTAACTGATCTGTGTGTTTTTGTATCGTATTACCCTTCTGGGCTGCTTAACTGGTTTGGGACTTGGAAACAACTGTTTTATTATTCTATACAGTTCGTATGAGGCTGGAGGAGACGTCTGTGTGGTCCTCAGCCAGTAGAGCTTCCCAGGATTCTATCTTATCCTTCCAGTTATTTAATATTTCTACTGAACTGCTGAAAGAAATAGTGGAGGATGAGGGATATTACTAGACGTTAGTTAAATACACACCTCTTTCCATAGAAATATGTATAAATTCCATATAAATATAGGTACCCAATTAAATCTGTGCCTGTTAGAAGGAAGCTGCTTAAGCTCTGAACTGCTGTCTTTTAGTGACCATGGACTGAAATAGAGCGAAGAACCTAACATGGACTCCAGATAAGAGAGTGATGCTTTGAATCACTCAGAAGGCAGATCATGGAACAGATTCAGTCTGTCTTAGGTGGATTTGCCCTCCTTCGGAGACTTGGTAAGCAAGTTAAGTATATTTCTCACCCATCAGATTAGTGTCTACACATTCTATGAGCCACCACTTTAAAAGTGTTCTGAAATTTCAGATAGATTAGATCATTACAGGAGCCGGTAATAAGTGGCCTGTATATAGATACCTATAACTTCCGTGAGACTATCCTGTAAGATACTTTCATTCCCACAGAAAATTTGATGAGGCGAGTAGCACAACATATTTGCGTGCAATGGAAGATTCAATGAAATTATCTGTGACCCCAAGAGTCTAGTTTGACAAAAAAAAAAAAAATGTAACAATTTCCTCTTCAGAGATGTGCTGTTGCTAGTCCTAACGATTTTCTTTTCTTTTTAATTTGTTCTCCAGGCACAATATTTTATGTATTCCTAATTAACCATGCAAATATTTGAAATGGACACTTCATGAAATCAAGAAAAAAAAAGCCTGCTGCATATGAGTGATTCACCTGTTTTGGAAAAGACAATATTTTCTATTAATCAAAGAATGTGGAAATATGTGTTAGCATGCCATGGATTTTGTGATATACTGTATTGTATTGCTCATATTATAGTAGTGAACTCATTAGTAAACCAATGACTATTGTAAAAAGCTTTTCCCTCCATAGTTGTATTTTTGACTTTGTATTTTTAATTTTTTCCCCTTAAGATTAAAGATAGTCTTAATGCATGTATTAACTAACTAAATTTTTTAAAAAAGAATGAAAAAATGTTGAAATCAATTGAAATTTGGTATTCATTCAATATTTTTGGGATACTACTTTAACTAATGACCTGTTATTAAAATAAGCATTCAAAATTATCCTGGTTAGCTACTCTTTTTTTTTTTAATAGTTTTATTGTGAGTTTTGACCAGTATGTTTGGAAATATGGCCATGGCAGCAAACAAATACTTGGGAATTATTCCCAAAACCTGAAATAAAGCTTTATTTACAGCTGGTGTAAGGCTCAATTAACCAATTTAAAACATTTAACATCCCAAATTTTAATTACTGGAGTATACGGAGAAAATGTTCAGAATTAGATTTTTTTTAAATACAAAAAAATTAGTTTCTTCAAAGAACTCTAGCAATATACATAAAGCTATGCACTTCTGATTTAATGAAGTGAGCAAGGAAAAAGATTATCAAAAAGAGAATACAATTAGTTCAGTCCTTTCTGATGGTCCACATTTACAAAGTTGTTACAACCCTCTCCTCCCCATGGTTCAGTCCCTTTCCCAAAAGTCACATACTTACCACAACTATTAGCAAGTATGATTTAAAAGTTCCAAGGTAACTTGCGCAATTCAGTTGCCACTATCTACAGATCTTGACCTTGAGCGTGATCTCTAGCGATCCACAGAAGCAGGAGACTTTGATCTACTGGAGGAAGCACGTTTCTGGCTCTTTTCAGGGGCAGGACATCGACTAACTGATCGTGATTTGCTACGGCTCCTGCTCCTGGATCTGGTGTAAGACTTGCGGCTTCTGGACCGACAGCGGCTATGGGATCTTGAAGAGCTCCTGCTACGGGAGCGAGACCTGCTTCTGGACCTACTGTGTCTTTTGCTGCCCTCAATTAGTTTGATTTTCCTTCCATTGATTTCCTTGCCAGAAAGTTTTTCAATGGCATTCTTTAGATCACTATAAGAGGCAAACTCAACCACCCCTTCATTTAGTTTGGGCCTGTGTGCATCTGCAAATGTTACTTCCCCAGCTTGTCTCATGAAGTCTTTGAGATCCTGCCAGCTGACTCGAGAAGACAAATTTTCTACAATGAGACGATTTTCTGTTCTTACAGGTGGTGCATTTCTTCTGTCATTTCGTGGACGGCGGCTGCTAAAACGATCAGAGTAACGCCCTCTGCCTCTTCCACCTCTAGAGCGAGCTCTAGCATGTTCAATTGTAACTCTTTCACTGCAGAGTTCTTTTCCATCCAATTCATAGACCGCATCATCAGCATCTCTGGGATCTTCAAACTCCACAAATCCAAAACCTCTCTTCAAATCAATGTCTCTGATGCGTCCATATCCCTTAAAGAATCTCTCTACATCCTTCTCTCTGGCGGCTGGATTCAACCTTCCGATGAATACACGACAACCGCTCATGGTAGGATCGTCTGTTCTCAGTTTTTTTATTATTTTAAATGAAGGTGTCAACGGACAAAGACAGACTAGCAACCGCCTCCGACGACGTCCTCGCCTCGACTGGGCTTAGCTACTCTTAATCTTCTTTGCTATAATGATTTCAAATCTCCTTACTTTAATAATATTGGGCTCTTTGATTCTGTGGCATTTTACATGAAGTTAATAAGTAATTAGCTCTGAAAAAGCTATATAGATCGATATTCTTTTGCTAAATATCAATATCTGATTATATGTTTTGCGAAAGAATGTAAAAAAATTAATGGATCTAACAGATTTTAACATTAACAAGCTTTTTGAAAGAATTGTGTGCTTAACTACTCTTCTGAAATAAATGCGATAAATAGAGAAGAGTTCTTAGGATTTCCTGGGAAGGTTTGTAGTTTGGGACAGAGAATATTCAGATTACGTTATCTTCAAGCATTGAATTCCATTATGAAATTAGGAACCTTTAAATAGAACGGGGTTAGATCATTCTTAACATTTTCTACTGTAGGACATGTGATAATCCCAGATTTTGCAGCACTGTATGTTTCCTATTATGCACTGAAGCTCTTGGGAATGCTTTATGAAGCCAGCTGGAAATGCCTAAAGAAAATGTTCCCAGCCACATACTTTATTTTTTCTTTATTAATGCACAAATTAGAACGTATCATGTAATTAGAACATTTATTACATAAAATATTTTTATCGTATCATCAACAAAATTAAAAGTTCTTGACTCAAGGGTAAAATTAGGACAAATAACTAAAAATGAATATCTGGCTTTTTCATTAAATGGGAATTACTTACCCTATATTCCTGCTTTCCTGTGACCATAGGAGATCCAAAACTATTGAGGCGATCGGTCGTCCACTACAGAGTCGATAAAAACCCAAAATCTAGATACACCCATCCAGATCACACTAGACAGACGGAAGAATCCCTCAACCTCTTACAATGCCCACCAGTCAGCTGCCAATATGTTTTCAAAACAAACTTAATAACGAGAAAAATGTAAGCTTCCCTGCATACCAACCTTACAGTGTTGCACTAGGAATGGGAGACCAAGAGTTTAGGACTTGGAAGTTGCCTAAGCCAGGAGTCCCCAACCCCTGGTCAATGAACCGGCACTGGGCTGCGGCATGCCAGAAACCAGTCCGCGCAAACAAGCACAGCCCCATCCGTGGTATGCATTCAGTACATGAAACCACGCCCCCTCCGGTCCGCTGAAAAACCTCTCTCCACGGAACCGGTGGCTGGTGCTTAAAAGATTGGAGGCCTCTGGCCTAAGCCAGAGGGATTTTGGTTATGAGAAAAAAATAGATCTTGCATTGCACTTTGATATAAGGGCACACCAAATAAAAATACCAGACACTATATATGGAGAGGAATGAAACTAGTTTTTTTTTATTTTGAATGCGCAGATCCCCCAAAAAGGTGTATGAAGTGTGCTTGGTTAGACAAGGACAAGAGGAATACAGCATAAATATCATCTACATATTGTCCTCAACTTACGACCATAATTGAGCCCAAAATTGATGTTGCTAAGATACATGTTAAGTGAACTTTGCCCCATTTTATGACTTTTCTTGCCACCGTTGCTAAGTGAAACACTGCAGTTGTTATGTTAGTAACAGTTGTTAAGTGAATCTGGTTTCCCCATTAACTTTGCTCATCAGAAGGTGGCAAAAAGGAATCACATGACCTTGGGGCACTGTAACCATCATAAATATGAATTTGTGGCCAAGCGTCTGGATTTTGATCATGTGACCTTGGGGATGCTGCAACAGTCGTAAGTGTGAAAAATGGCCATAAGTCGCTTTTTCAGTGCTGTTGTAACGTTGGTCACTAAACAAACTGTTGTAAGTCAAGGACTACCCGTATTTCTCCCTTGTCCGTAGAAGCTCTTCAGAAAATCAAACGGTAGTTTCAATCCAAAAAGGAACTCTGACTTTAAAGAAACTGTTCGCCACAAAGTATCTTTTGCTAAAGAGAAAATATCCATTTGTAATGCCTGGAAAACAGGGAGGGAGTCAATTTAAATATTTGATGGGACGGTTCATTAGTTGATGGGACGATTCTCTTCACCAAATCAAACGTATGTTCTGGGATCCATTTATCTGGAGTCTGGCAAGCCAACAAGACACAAGAGCTCAACTTTTCAAGACACAGATGATTTGGGCACATTCTAAATGAAACAATTGTTAGTCTATCCTCATAGATCCTACTTTGTAAAATGGCGTGGGTCTTGCTAAAGTTAAAATATAGTGCACTATTACGTTCAACCAGGCCTCTAGTTTTTTTTTGATAATGTATAGGCTGAAGGAAAGACAAAACTGAGGACCTTGGGAGAGGACAGCAAATGTATACGGTAATTATTAATAGGAAAAATGTTTGAGACCTGACCGTTTGAAAAGAAAAAAAAATGCTGATAAATTCAACATATTAGTCGTATAGGAGCATAAACCAACGTAACTTCAGTTCAAAACCTGTATTGATAAATGATGACATTATTCAAGAGTGTAATTATAGTAAGTGGGTTTTATGCACCTTTAAGAACAAAAATAAATCCAATCTAGATTAATATCTATCAAATATATGCACGTTCATATGAAATATGATGCAAATTATTGGAATCCCTGTAGTTTACTTGTGGTAATTTAATACAATGTTCTATAATTAAAGGTGGTCCAGAAATCTACCTTTCAGCACCTGGGCAGCTTTGTTTGGACTCAGAATCTAAGTATGATAAAATCTGGGAAGCTGCCAGGGAATATCTAGGGCTCTAAAGTAGATTGGGGAACTGGAAAAAAAAAAGCTCAGAAACAAAGCAAAGCTACTTCAATATTGTTGCCCAAAATTATACGTTAACGTCCATGGATCATCATGAATCAAATCTGACTTGACTTACCTTATTAGCTGCATTATGGTTGTTAATAAAGTTATATATGGTATAATTTCATTACTGTTACATTGTGGATCACCCACAACTGAAATTAGGTTTTCAGCTTTGAGTAAAACGTTCCCTGACACTTGACGTAACACAGATTCCTTTCATCTCCTTGAAAAGATATTGTCTGGATCCACGTATCAAGCCAAGCCACAGTTTGTTAAGTAAACCCCAAGAGTTGAGCTTACATGTTGCTCTAAGCCATTAAACATGACTTACTAAAACACAACTGACTGGATTCACATACCACACTTAACCAAAACCAAACAAAGTGCAATATGGCTTACTTGGAGTTATAAGTACTAGACCACAGACTGACCAGGTAAGAAGTAAGAACGGGGAAGAAAAATAAAAGAAGTCAGTGGCAATATTGACAAATAAAGCTCTTTCCTATATACACACACATACCGATAAGATAGGGGAGGAAGAATGATGCAGGGGGTTGATATAATAGGCAATAATTTTGAACTAAATCTTCTATTTTTTAAAATACGACAGTAAAACATTATTAATAGAAGCATTTCAGGAAATATATAATTCACTTTCTCAAAGAACATTCCAAGCTTTGAAACTTTTTTTTCTTTCAACAGTTGTAGCCCCTAATCCTCTCTGGCAGATTTCCATAGCTGTTTATAAGAGGATGGAAAATGCTTTACTGAAGAACAGTGAAGGCCTGTACTTCAAAAACAGTGTTGATTCCTCTACATTAAAATAACTTTTACCACTAGAGACAGAGGGGCTATGTCAGTTAAAATTAGGAATGGGGAAGTAAGCATTACTTACTGTGCTGAATGGCCAACTTGACTTGGGAAACACATTTTGCCAAAACACAAAAAGATTATTCAAGTTAAATCTGAATAAAGCTGGCTTTGTTCCATTACAGCAGACGTACTATCCCAACTAGTCTTATTATTGCATAGTCTAAATAGTCAAAGTATGCATACAAAAAAAGAATAATTATTATTTTTAACTAAATACAACAGCAGGGAACTGGAATTATTATTTTAAAAAGTGATTATGGGGAAAGGGTGTGAAGGAATTTCCTGATTAAAACCAGCCCATTAGAGCTTCTATCTGCTCCTCAAGGCAGGAGATGATAAGATGCTCATTGCAATTCAAAGTAAATATGATAGCTGAGTTAGCATGATGCTAACTTGGTTGGTTTGTATTACATATGAACCAGGCCTCTGTGATTTATTACATAACGACTTAGTTTGGTGTGTGAACCCAACCAATGATGGTTTGATTATATGTGGCCACATTTTTAAATTTACATATTTTTTTTAAAAGGAGGGATAAACTAATTCCATCTGTGTTAAAAGCTATCTGGCCTGCTCTACAATCCATACCAACTATTTACTAAGCAATTAAAACAAAAAGCAGACTATATAACATAACACCAAAAATTACAGTACAGTATAACTAGTTTGACCCTCCCCCAAAAAAGAAAAAATATGCATTTGGGTATTATATGATAAAGCTACAAAGCCTAAATCAATAGTAGTAGATCGACTTTTAATAGAAGCAATGCAAGATTCAAAAAGGATCATCTAGCTGATATTATATTTGCAGTTGCTGGATAATGTAGAAAACAACAAATTTGTTTGTAAAGCTTGAGGCTTTTATAGAATACGCATAATGGGAAAGGTTCCACGGCTCAATCTATTTAGAAATAAGCCGTTCACATAGTGTATTAGGATTCTTCCCAATGAAAGAGCCCAGGAGTGTTCCAAGCCACAACTGCTTAGGTCACACTTTAAATGTGTCAATCAAAAATGCTCAGGTCCTTATCTCAGCACATTCAAGTCAATATAAGAACCAGAATCATGTCCTACGCATGTATGACTGAATACTTGTATTTTTGTTTCTCCAAGTCAATTCTGTGAAAGGAGTGATCTTGATTATATAGACCAGGGGTATCAAACTCAATTTCATTGAGGGCTGCATTAGCATTGTGGTTGCCCTCGGAGGGCGGGTGGGTGCAGCCTACTGGGTGGGTGTGGATGGAGTGTGTGTGGCCTATTGGGTGGGCATGGCCAGCTCTACATCATTCGTGTCAAGGGTGCCTGTGGGAGCCTGGGCAGGAGTGGGACAGATTTGAGGGTCTCTGGCAGAAGGGGGTGGGACCGGGGCAAGTGCCAAGGCATGGTCCACTTCTTCATTCCTCACAAAGGATGACACCTCCCCAGCATGCACCCAGGGTGCAGGGCCGACACGGCAGGGGCTGGTTCCTCGCTGTTTCTAGACGGCCTTGTGGAGCTAAGACTGAATGCGTTTCAGCATAGATGGCCACCACAAAATTGTACATTGGCTCTCTCCAGCCGGCCTGGGCCAGGGCCAAGGCAGCGGAGGCCGTTTCCCTCACTGTTTCCAGGATGGCTTCGTGGGCCACATGAAATGACTTCGCGGGCAGCCCCCAGCCCCCGGGCCTTGTGTTTGACATGACTGATATAGACAGAATTGCTTGCTCACTGCTGTGAACAAAATCAGGGTAGAACACAGCCCCCCCCATCAAATTCTCATAAAACAATAAACTTGAAAAGTATCAAAACCAAAACATCTCTCAAAGTTCAAAAAGGTTTGAGTTATAGTCATAGTTAAAAGTTAACTGCAAATGAATTGATTATGAGCAATAAGTATTTTTATTTCCTTGTATAAAAGGAAAGGTACAATTAAATTTTAGTAGAGTATTCTACCTTAGTTGGTAGCTGAAATAAGGGCCATATAAAGATATTTCTTCAAATCATTTCTGCAGTACTAAAAGCAGCTAAAGGATGACCAAATCACTTACTATTTTCATTCCAATGGCAATATTCTAACCTAAAGATTCATAATAATCATTGCAACTTAAATCATCAATCAAGAGCACCAAAGTCAGGCCAAACTAGATATGTATAGGATCAATATTTTATCTTAATTGGGCGATATTAGTGGAAGAAGAAATAAACAAGATTTATGATAAAATTAAGGAATTAGGATATATATGGAAGGGATATCTGAAATGATAATGTGGTTATTTAAAGTTAAATTTGATTATGGTATTGTAATTGCATAAAGCTTTAAAACAGGTTTAGGATTAATAGAAATTTAAGTTAGAAATAGACTATTTTAAATATATTAAGCTATTTGAGGGAAATAGAGAGGGAATATTTGATGTACTGATTGAGTTATTTGTATGTGTTTTGTATTTGGATTTTTGATTACCCCAGCACCACGGTGTGTCTCGAGCACTTTGTCTTAAGAATTAAAAAAACAATAAAATTTGTTTAAAAAATTTTTTTTTAAAAAAAGAAATAGCTACAAAGAAGCAAGGACGAATAACAGGTGAGATCAATAATAGGCGAGAGCAATAAAGAAAAAGTATTAAATCTCCCCAGTTATAATTTGCACTAACAGGAAACATGGCTTAGAGAAGGACTCTTGAAAATCCTGCTATCACTCCAAATGGACACAACATTTTTCTCACCCTACCAAAAACTTACGTGAATTGATTACATCAATTCTGGCTAGCAAAGGTGTTTTGAACTTAATTTTTAAGAGATGTTTCCCTTTGCATTGATATTTTAATAGCTATTTTTCAGGCTTTATTTTCTGTTTTGAATCACCATGCTGGAAAGTTCAATCCTGAAAGAAAAATCACATTAAAATTCAAGAAACATGTCACTGTTTTACTTGACCTTAGAAATATTTAAATTTAACAAGAAATTCAGATACTGCAGTATTAGAGAACATGACTAGCAACTGGCAATGAAGACAGTATTTAAAGCAGAGGCTCCCAACCAGGGTTTTGTGGAGAGAGGTTTTTCCACAGATCAGAGGGGGCGTGGTTTTGTGTGCTGCCTGTAAACCCGCGGATGGGGCTTCTCTAGTTTACACAGACCAGTTTCTGGCATGCCGAGGACCAATGCTGGTCCACGAACCGGGGGTTGGAGACCCCTGATTTAAAGGCTTTGATGTACAGACAATGTGTTATATATATTTAAAGGGAACATGTAGGCAAATAAATAAATAAAGAATATCAATTTGTTTGAAAGCGCTACAATTCTGCCAAATATTAATTAGCAACACTGACTACTATACCATTTTCTTTCTGATTAGTAAGCTATGTTTCAGATCTAAACAAAGCCATATTAAGATAGATCAGGGTAATTCAGAATGGATGTTGGATTACTTGAGAGGAATAAATAGTTCCAACTCACTATGATATCAGTCAAAATTCTCTGCAAAGCGTCAGTGCCATTGTCCTGAAACTAGTGGTGATGGGCACAGGAAGGAGAAGTGGACCAAATGATCAACCCATCTGTCCAGTCCATGAGTGGTGCCTTTAATAGATGACAATGTCATCAGGAAAGGGTCTGTTATCAATGAGTAATGCCAATCATTCAACTGCAAGCACAAAGAATTTATTAGGAGTTTGGAGGACACTGCAAAAGAAGCCAAAACATGTAGCTACTGAGGTTTGAAGGCAGCTTTGTTCCCCAAAACAGAGCAGGATGTCTCTACAGAATCACATCTGATTCAAAAGATGTCGGCTGGAGTCAAGCTAGGTCAATGTAGTCATTACGCTTTGGGAAAGCACTATCAATTTTTCCTTTCCTCCTACTCTCTAGCAAGTTAATGGCAAGAGTTGTATGTATTCTGAGGGTGACAGCTTGTCATGCAGCCCTTTGTTTAATGTTTCTTGAGAGACTGTATGGCAGGGGTGTCAAACTGCCAGCCCGTGGGCTGGTTTCATCATACCGAAACCGGGCCCACCCCATTACCGGCAATGCAAAAAGAGTAACGATACGTCGCGACATGTCACGTGATGTGGTGAGTTTGACACCCGTGCTGTATGGCATTGGTTGTCCAACAGGGAAGGGTTAAAAAGGGGGATGGCTATCCCATAATTCTTTACACTAAGCATCTCTGGGAAAAGGCAGACACAGCAGCTGGTCTCAGAGTCTTTTCTCAATTAGACTCAACAGAGAATCAAAATCACCTGAGAAATATGTTTTGTTTCTCTACACCATTGGGAAAATTATTCCCCCAGAGAACATTGTTCTGTTTTCCAAATCATGTTTTGCATCCTTGTTTGATCATACCAAGTCCCATTTTAGGGAGCTTTTAGTCCTAATGGAATTGTTCTCTGCTCCATGCATAATATCATACATCTTCCTTGATCGTATCTTCCTTGAGTCATCTTTTTTTTCTAAAAAATTCCAGATGGTGCAGACTTTTCCTGTAAGGAACATGCTCAACTGTTCTTTTTCCAGTTTTATGATATCTTTTTTCAGATCTGGCAACTAAAATTGCATACATGCAAATACTGTATTTTAAAAATTGGTGTAAAGACATAAGAATGTTGGCAATTTTATTTTCAGTCTCTTTCCTTCTGATTCCTATGAAATCCTAAGCTTGATTGAACAGGCTATTTCTGCAGCCCCAGACTTTTATAAAACTCTAGTGATATTAGTTAATTCTATTAGTCTTAATAGTTCCGGTCACCTGGTAGAAACAAATTTATTTTTTACACATTAAAATAAAATGTTATTATTATTATTATTATTATTTATTAAATTTCTATACCGCCCCTCTCCCGAAGGACTCGGGGCGGTTTACAGCCTTAAAATGTTGGTCTAATGTAGTCACTTAGCACACAGAAATTAATCTTGGACTGTAGTATTATATTTTACTGGAAAATACTGCAATATTTTAAACTATCTACAATTTTCAAAATATAAATCCTGATTAATATTTTAGGACTACACTAAGAAAGGGGAAGTAACAATATTTTAAAAAACTGAAAATAACAGGAACTAAAAAGTAATTTTAGTTGTATTTTTCCTTTCCTCCCAAACTTTGCTTCTTATAGAGTCAATTCTATCAGATAAAACTATATATCAAATTAACATCTAACACAGACATGTCAAACTTGCGACATATCAGAGCTTTTCCCCAATTGCCGGCAATGGGGTAGGTGCAGTTTCATCATGACACGTCCGGCCCACAGGCCAGCAGTTTGACACCCCTGATCTAACACCTTGCTTATACCCTCAAACATTTTTGTCTACGTTTCATCATGACACGTCCGGCCCACAGGCCAGCAGTTTGACACCCCTGATCTAACACCTTGCTTATACCCTCAAACATTTTTGTCTACTCTAACTCAGTGTTTCCCATCCTGGGCAAATTCCAGGTGTGTAGATTTCAAAGCCTTTTTTTTTTTTTTAGCCAGTATAGCCCTCGCTGAGAATTCCAGGTGTTGTAGTCCACATACCGAAGATTTACCAAGGTTAGGAAATCCTGGAAAATAAAGACACAAAATAAGGTAGATGATCATGGCAGCAGCCATAGACTGACTTTTGAAGCCAAGATTATGTTTTACCAAGCAAATGTCTTTCCTGTTCCCTCTATACAGAAATAACTATTGTACCTTCTTGCTTCTGACATTTACACTAGAAAGGCACCGTAACTTTCTCTTTATGCAATCTTGCTAAGGTATAATACCTACCCTCTCTTAAAATAATGTTCTTTTGAACTTTGCATAGTGAACTATAAAGCCCAACGTAAACTTATATCCTAAACAGAGGAGTTTCATAACATACACTATAAGAGTACTTTTTGCTTAACTATCTCTATTTCCAACTATTTTTAAAACTATTTTATAGTTTTAGATTATCTACAAACAAAAAATGACCATACTTTTTTTCAGACAACTCTGATCTTAGCTCGGTGGCATTACTAATGCCAGCTTAAAAGTTATTTGCAATGCCCCTTGGGGCTGAACAGAGCATAATGGCCTTTTTAAGCCAGAACAAACAAGAGGAGCAACCTATGGCTTATTTTAACATTAACAAGTTTCCCCTCTGGCCTAAAAGGGTATCATGATGTAAAGAGAGGTTAAAGCATAATTGTACTGTGAAGAATATCAGAAAACATTTCTTTGTGTCTTTTTTTTCTTTAACTTTTTTCCTTTCTTGCACCTTTTGCTTTCTCTGAGTTTTTGTTTTTTCTTCCTGACTTTTAGTTTGTATTAGTTCTTTATTTTGGCCCAGAATTCAGCAGTGTGGGTAGTTACAGATTCAATCTGTTATGCACATTGCTATTCCTCAAGTTGCCTGGCTTCCAACAAACCCAGATGTAATTCAAGATGTTGGTTACCTTTAAAGCCCTGCATGGCATATAGGACCGAGCAAGTTGCAGGACTGCCTGCTTCCAATAACCTTTGTCTACCTCACATATAGTAGCAATAGCACTTAGACCTATATATCATTTCATATTGCTTTACAGCCCTCTCTCTCTAAGCAGGTTTACAGAGTCAGCATATTGCCCCCCCAACAATCTGGGTCCTCATTTTACCGACCTCAGAAGGATGGAAGGCTGAGTCAACCTCGAGATCCCTCAGGATCAAACTCCTGGCAGCGGGCAAAGTTAGCCTGCAATAGTGCATTCTAACCACTGTGCCACCAGGGCTACTTATCCTCATAAGGAGGGCACACTCCAGGTTCCTTCATTTAAGTAATTGCTATGTCATGTGACCTAGGAAGTGGGCTTTCTCAGTGTCCATGCTGTCTTCAAACATCTTCTCCCACATACAACAGGCCTAACCCTGTTGGCCTTTGGAAAAGCAGTCAAGACTTAATTTTTTTCGCAGTCAACAACTATTGGTTGTTTTCATCTATTCCAGTGTTTCTCAACCTTGACAATTTTAAGGCATATGGACTTCAACTCCCAGAATTCCACAGCCAGCAATGCTAGCTGTGGAATTCTGGGAGTTGAAGTCCACATGCCTTAAAATTGTCAAGGTTGAGAAACACTGATCTATTCCATTCAGTTTGTCATTTTACACATCCTGGTTATCTTTTAATAATATATCTTTTCTTCTTATTGTTCGCGTTTAGTGTAGGTCGCCCAGAATCATGTCGATTGAGTTACATAAATATGGCCTTAAATCAATAAAGATCAGCTATCAGGACTGTCCAAATTCTGCCAACATACTTTAGTGCCACTTCACCGATTGAAGGAAAGCACATTAAAGCAGCTGCCTGGATGACTCCTTAGTCTCTTTACTTCTTGGGGAAGGAAGGAAAACATTTTTCTAATGCCAAAACGAACAGATGCAATTTGTTGTTAGTTACATCTTCAGCAAAGCTATGATCGTAAAATAATGACTAGATAGTCCTTGAGGACCAACTGTCCCATATTTACCACATCTTAGAGTGGGCTGGTGCATAGCTAATAAACAGAAAAATCTGCAGATGATAAAAATCAGTGGTAACTAAGGTTAATGAGCAACAAGTTTCAAGGGTTCAAAAACTACAAGGTGCACACAATATTTATCATGCACTAATATTAAAAAAATTAAATCTTGATTACACTGCATTAGGTAGAAGATTTATGGGGTTTTATGTCTTGTAATGTCAGTAATAATGCAAGAAACATGAAAGGCCAGATTAATCCTCTCAACAAAGCTTACAAGAGAGGCAGCAAATAGTTTTCTTCCTTTAATGCCCTTTAAAAAGGCTTGGAAAAAGTAGGTTAAAGCCTTATGCAAAGGGAAATAGTATGAATCATAAACCAAGGAAGCCACCTAGCTCTGATTTGCTATGATGAGAGAAAAGAGTTTCTGAAAAAGCAGATTGATTGTCCTTCCTAAGTGAAACAGCATTGGTGAGAAACAGTGAAAAGGCCCTAGAGGGGTCATTCCTATATCGCCCCCCAAAAGATAGACCTATTTACATTTGCAAACCTAAGATGTATAGATGCAAATTCAGAATTAGCTGCTGGAAGTTCAATAGAAACACAAGTAACATTTTTCAGTACTGTGTAGAGTTGTTCAGCCAGGGAGGGGGGAATGTCAACCACAACTTCAGCGAAACCCCTCCCCCTCTTAAAAGGGCAGGACTTTGATCCCTGGGGTTGCCATTTTGACTCCAGCCAAGGATACCCTTAGCACAGTGGGAATACAGCAAACAAGGGATATATGGGCTGGCTCATTCCACTAAGGGGCAACACAAAATCCTGCTTTTCCTCCCTTCTGATGATTTCCCTTTTAAAAACTATCGCTGTTCAGGAAATACTCTCAAGTAGGAAACTAGTACATGCATAGTACTTATTTCTTTTACTAGGCTTACCTACCACTTCAATTGTTAGCTGATTTTGAGCGGCTTACAATCTTTCCATGCATAAGACAGATTAAAAAAACTAAGAAATAAACCACATAAATAACAATACATGGTTGAATACTCCTATCTTGATGAATCGTTTAAAAAAACCATATTATGTACACTTGTACAGAGGAAGTATCTCCCCCAATTCATCTCCCTCTCAATGACCTGCTAAAATTACCAGACAGCTTTCTTAAATCCCTCTAATCTTGAGGGCCATTTCACAAGAATGCTAGAGAGAGGGCTACCTCATCTCACAGTTTGGGCCAGAAGACCAGCTGCAGAGTCCCAAGAGATAACTATGGCTGACTTTAGGAGTCTCTTTCTCTCTTCAGCTTCAGCCTGCTCATTCCTTGACTAAGCTCTGTCTCCCTTCTCCTTTTTTCTGTGCTGTTCAAACCCTGTTGGCAGCTGTCTCAGATTCCTTTATATGCTCCTTCAACAATCTCTTTTATTGGATGTTTTTATTTGAGATGTAACAGCTTAATTCTAAATGCTGTTATTTTATCCAAATGTTATTATTAACTGCCTTGACAATATATTTTTACTGGAAACGAGGGATATAAATGTTCTATTTAATAGCTATAAACCTATTGAATATAATGGACTTCATGATACTATTAAAGTATCATAAGTCATACCTTCCTAAATCAGGACAGGACCAATAGACTGTTTATCTATACAATGATGTTAATGGTTAAACAATCCACATGCATAATTCCTCACCTTCAATAGCTTTTGCTTATTTATCATGAAAAACGGACGTGTTATTGCCAAGGCAGCTGCAGCTCGGCCTACACTATACCGGCTGATACACTTTTTCCTCCTCAGTTGTTTCCTAAACAGATTTGATTGTGTCATAGTGCTAAGCCATAACGTAGCTCAAGCAACTTCTGTTCCTTGAATTCCCAGCAGTTTTAGCCCTTCAGATGTTGCTGGGTAAGGCTCCCCATCTCCAATGAAGACACTTAGGATTGCAGAGGAAAAACTTGCTGCAGGCCCTATATGGCAGGGGTCCCCAACCCCGGTGCCATGTGAACAGTACCTGTCCATGGTCTGTTAGGAACCGAGCTGCACAGGTGGAGATGAGCGGCGGGCGAGTGAGCGAGTTTCATCTGTGTTCGCAGCCGTTCCACTCAGATCATCAGGCATTAGATTCTCAAACCCTCCTATAAGCTGCATAGGTGAGGGATCGAGGTTGCACGCTCCTCCTACCCCGGACCTTGGAAAAATTGTCTTCCACAAAACCGGTCCCTGGTGCCAAAAAGGTTGGGAACCGCTGCTATATGGTATGGATGAATCTTGATTTATTTCCAGGGTGCATGCTTGTTTGGTATTAGGTTTGTCAGAAAATGTGACAGATACCCAACTGCATGGATAATAAAAAGATATTGGGGGTTATAGTTCAACATAGTTCATATTATAAATGAAGTTGGTTTCTGCAAAAAAAAACCCTATAGCCTACTGAATTTTATTTCGTTAGTTTGAAACATATGAAAGGTCATGGGTTGTCCATCCCTGATTTAACATTACGAAAATGAGCTACAGGTAATTCTCCACTTACAACAGTGAAAAAAGTGACTTATGACCGGCTTTCATAATTGCCACCATTGCAGCATCCTCTTAGTCACATGATCAAAACTTGGCAGCTGCTTGGCAACTGACTCATATTTATGATGGTAACAGTGTCCCAGAGTCATGTGATCACTTTTTGTGACCTTCTGACAAGCAAGGTCAATGGGGAAACCAGATTCGCTTAACAATCTTGTTACTAACTTAACAACTGTGGCAAGAAAGATCATAAAATGAGGCATAACATTTCACTGTTTTGCTTAGCATAATCTTAGCAGTTAACCTTTTATAAGGTTAGTTGAGTACTGGTAGTCCTCAATTTAACAACCATTTGCTTAGCAACTGTTTTTAAGTTACAATAGACCCCCCCCCAAAAGTATTTATGACACAATTCTAAAGTTCTGACAGCTGCCCCTCCCACATTTTGGGTGCTTAGCAACCCCCTCCTCCCATTTGCAGTCATTTCCTGTGATCATGCGACGACGGTGATTTATAATGTTTTTGCTGAAAACCTGTGTTTACATAGCATACACTGGTTTTGCTTAATGCAGTGGTGGCGAACCTATGGCACGGATGTCAAAGGCGGCACTCAGAGCCCTCTCTGTGGGCACGCGCACCGTCGCCCCAGTCCTAGGCCTTCAGCTGGGTTTTATAAAACCTTTTCGGTTTAGGCCTCTGCCACTGTGTGCAAAAACAAAAAAAAAGTTCAATCAAGCAGTCAATTTCAACTTCTCGCGGGGAAAAAAAAGATCTTGCAAAGTTGGAATTGATTGATTGAACTTTTTAGTCCCACCCAGTCTGCTGTTACCACCGCAGCCACGCCCACCCAATGGGTCACACCGAGCCAATGGGCCACACCCAGCCAATGGGCCATGCCCACTGGCACCCGATGATGCATAAGTGGATTTTGGGTTGCAGTTTAGGCACTTGGTCTCTAAAAGGTTTGCCATCACTGGCTTAATGATTGCAGTTTTGCTTAACAACTGTAGGTGGTTTTCTTTTTTTGTGATCAACACGCGAAAAAGTTTTGAAAATCAGGTTGGTAAAGTGGATGATTCACTTTATGATCTTCACAACTTTACCACCATAATGGGCAGACGCCATTATGGTCATAAGCTGAGGACTACCTGTATACTTCAAACCATAGTTTATGAAATGTGCTTGTTTTTAATAAACTTGGAGTTAAGGTCAATTAGTTTGTTCAAGTTCAGATGACGTGCTAAATTGTGATTAGTCTAAAAGAAAGTGCCTAATATCCTCTGCGGCAAAAAGGGAGAAATGATAACTGCATAAGGCCAAGAGTAATTCTCACATATAATTTAGCATTACATTTCGAAACAGTCATGGTAGCTTGTCAACTAGAAAAAGAATTGTGCATTTATGTTTTGCACATCATATGACTGGATTCCTCTCTATATGCTTAGCCATGCTTACATTAACCAGAATTAGTGACTTCAGTCATGTCACTATACAGCTTTCAACTAGTTTCATATGTGAGTGTAGCCTATGGATTGTTTTCGTATTACTCTAATCCAAAATAGGGAATTTGAGGCTGTTATACTGGAGTCCCGTTAGAACTGGATAGGTTTAACTATTTCACTCCTAATTTCTCATTATTTCTTCATACATTTGTTTCGTTTTGCTACTTCATAAACTTTCTGCCTACTTTTGCTTAATACCATTCAGAAAACTGTAAATATTTTCTACGTATTTTCTCTATAAAGTAGCATTTTTATGTACATTTTTCATAATGTACAATTTTTCCATTGTGGAGATGCGCTGAACATTCTAAAAAAAGTAATTTAAACCTGTAGCTGTATTTCTACACTGATCAAAGGCCCCAATCAATGGTAAAAACATGGCTTAGGTCAAGATACAATCATTCCAGTAGAAACTGCATGAAAGGTTATTAAAAATATAATCTCTCGTTCAACTGCCACTAGGGTGGCAAAGCAAGGGAACCCGCCAAGAGTGTTTCACAATATTTTGAAATGTTACCTTGGATTACAGGTAGTCCTTGATTTACAATAGTTCATTTAGTGACTGTTCAAAATTACAACAGCACTGAAAAAAGTGACTTATGACCACTTTTCACACTTATGACCATTATCGCCTCCCCATGGTCACGTGATTTACATTCGGATGCTTAACAACTGACACACAGTGTCCCTTTGCAGTGTCCCGGAGTCACATGATCCCCTTTTGCGAACTTCTGACAAGTAAATATAACCCCGATCTTCAAGAAAGGATCCAGAGGTGATCCAGGAAACTATAGACCAGTCAGTTTAACCTCAGTTCCAGGCAAACTGATGGAAACCATTATTAAAGATAAAATTACAGGGCACATAGAAAAACAGGCATTGCTGAAAGAAAATCAACATGGTTTCTGCAAAGGCAAATCATGTCTTACTAACTTGTTAGAATTCTTTGAGGGTGTAAATAAATACATAGATAAAGGGGCCCCAGTTGATATTGTATATCTTGACTTTCAAAAGGCTTTTGACAAAGTCCCTCACCAAAGGCTCCTAAAAAAGCTCTTCAGCCACGGAATTAGAGGACAGGTCTTGTCCTGGATTGGTAACTGGCTAAATTGTAGGAAGCAAAGGGTGGCAATAAATGGACAAGTCTCTGGATGGAGAGAAGTGAGAAGTGGTGTACCCCAAGGTTCAGTTTTGGGACCTTTACTTTTTAATTTATTCATTAATGATCTGGATGTAGAAGTAAATAGTGAGGTAGCAAAGTTTGCTGATGACACCAAATTGTTCCGGGTAGTGAAAAGTGAAACTGATTGTCGGGAGCTCCAGAAGGATCTCTCGAAATTGTGTGAGTGGGCAACAAAGTGGCAAATGCATTTTAACCTAAACAAGTGCAAAGTTATGCACATCGGGGCAAAGAACCCCAATTATACTTTACCAACTGATGGGGACCAAACTTTCTGAGACAAACCAAGAAAGGGATCTTGGGGTTTTGGTGGACAGCTCGATGAAGATGTCAACCCAATGCGCAGCAGCAGTAAAAAAAGCAAATTCCATGCTTGGCATGATTAGAAAGGGAATCGAAAATAAGTCAGCAAGTGTTGTATTGCCTCTGTACAAATCAATGGTGAGACCACACTTGGAGTACTGTGTACAGTTCTGGTCACCGCACCTCAAGAAGGATATAATGGAACTGGAAAAGGTGCAAAAAAGGGCAATAAGAATGATCAAGGAAATGGAGCACCTCCCTTATGAAACCAGATTGCAACGCCTTGGTCTCTTCAGCCTTGAAAGACGGCGTTTAAGGGGTGACTTGATCGAAGTGTATAAAATCATGCATGGGATAGAAAAGGTGGATAGAGAAAAATTATTTTCTCTATCACACAATACTAGGACAAGGGGGCACTCCCTAAAGCTCGTAGGTAAGAAAGTGAGGACAAATAAAGGGAAATATTTCTTCACCCAGAGGGTCGTTGGTTTATGGAATTCACTTCCAGAAGAGGTCGTGACAGCTGTCAGCCTTGACAGCTTCAAGGCAGGGCTAGATAGATTCATGGATGCCAAGTGTATCGGTGGTTATTAAAACGGATGTCCATGTGCCGCCTCTATGTTGGTTGAGGCAGGCAGGATTCCCTTGAGTACCATTTGTTGGGGGTCAAGGGAAAGGGAGGGTTTTGCCTTCTCTTTCTGCTCAAGATCCCCATGTACAATTGGTGGGCCACTGTGTGACACAGAATGTTGGACTCGATGGGCTTTGGCCTGATTCAGCATGGCTCTTCTTATGTTCTAAAGCCAGTGGGCAAACCAGATTCACTTAACAACCATGTTACTAATTTAAGAACTGCAGTGATTCACTTAGCAACTCTGGTGAGAAAAGTTGTAAAAAGGGGCAAAACCCACTTTAACAAATTTCTCACTTAACAACATAGATTTTGGGCTCAGTTTTGGTTGCAAGCTGAGGACTACCTGTACAGAAATGTTATGGAGCTGCCATTTGAGAGCAAACCAAAGAATCTGTAATCCAGCGGAAAACTATTAAATCTGCCATAAGCAAGATCATACTTCCTGAAGATATGGTACTGAACTATAAAAAGTCTTTATGATGCTTTTCCCAGCACAAAAAAGACATGAATTGCACTTGTTGCCACATGAGGCTTCACAAATTAAAAGAGTGATGCCTGGAAGGCATGACAAATAACATTTCATATTTATAGCCTTTCATTTTCCACCACACCTAGACTGCAATACACTTCCTCCTTTCTCTTGGCACATACAGTACTCAACTATGGAGAGATTCATCTCCCTTCAATTACTTTCCTTCCCCTATCAGCAGTACAATTAGTTACTTTCTGTTCTCAGCAGCAGCTATTCTCAACATTTACAGATGCCTTTCGGCAAGTCTCTGTTGGCAGCCAAAGGGTGGGGGGAAAGCGTGGGGGAGAACAAACAAAAGACTTTTGCAATGGAATTTAATCTGAGGATATTAGCCTTCCCAATTTCAGTGGTCTTGCTACAATTCTGGGTATGTTCCAGTTTCCATTCATAACTGTCTTTCTCCAGGACAGGAATGGGAAGCATCAGATCTTGGTTACAGGATACTTCACTGTATTGTCTATTGGTATGGCAAAAACCCTAAGCATTTCTCATACATTGGTGTCATATGCTTTAGAGTCCTTCGGCTTTGCAGTTGATGTCTTTTTAAGCAATACTAGTACCTTTGTTTATTTTTACATGTTTGGATAGTGCTTACATCAACTTTGGGTTTTGTTCTTCAGGCAAAAAAATCCACTTCTCTTACATCTGCCCAAAAAAAGAAGGGAAGGGAGTGACCCAGAAGATGAAGTCATACAACTGTGTCATAGAGTACAGCTTTCTGAATAAGATTTAATTTAATCCAATCCAGCATTGCAAGGCTTGTCTTTAAAACACAATGATCTTCTTCAAAGGAAAGTCTGTAGTGTTTTATTTTCTCATATTATAAATGAAGTTGGATTCTGCTAACAACAACTATATGACTATTGAATTTTATTTCATTAATTTACAAGGAGATGAAGCTTCATCTTTACCATGAAAATCCATTCTCATTCAAATAGTTAATACCATATAGTTATACGGTAGCACAGAAGATAGTTTACGGACTGTGTCACAAGCCTATAGTCTGTTAATATTTCATATATTTCTTAACTTTTACAAAAGGAGAGAAGTATGATACCCAAGAAACTAGCAGTTTAAGCATCTTTCCCAAGCAGTTAGAAATGTGAGGAGCAGAGTTATCTGTTTCTATTTGCAAAAGAGAGCTAGTGGTACAGCACAGTGGCAAAACCCAAAATAAAGATCAGAGAATCCAAAGTTCAAATCCAAATTTATTTGCAGGGCAAGACTAAACACATCTATTAATACCAGCAAAAGTTGTGTTCAGTATCACACACTGCCATAACGTGGCTTTGTCAACACTGCAACCATTTGAAGCCAGTCAATTCTGACTCATTAAATAAACCATGAATAAGCTGCGCTGCGTTTACTTGCACTGACTTTCAGGTAAACAGGTGCAAGTTTAAAGTCTAAGGCTATAATCTTACCTTCACTTACCTGAGCACAAGACTCACTGAATACAAAGTCTTACTTTCCAACAGCCACAAAACCTGAGCTTTGTGCTTCAAGCGGCCGAGGCAAATCACTTTCTCGCCAACTCAGCGCCCCTTCTTCCCCCAAAGGGACGCCAATACCGGCCCACCGAACAAGATTGTTGTAAAAGGGATGCACGATATTATCGTGAGAGCTTTCGAAAACCGTCACCGCCGAGCATCATCGATGAGACTGCACCAAATCCCTTATCCGCAATACAACTGGGCGAGTACCGTAGATCATCCAAGAACCCGGTTAGCAATAATATTAATCATCTGGCCAAACCAGGGTATTTTACGCACCTCAGCTGGCGGCGGCAGCCCAGGCGAAGCGAGTCACTCTAGCAGCCGAGCCATGCAGCAGGCGGGGCCAAAGCGCTGGGCTAAAACGCGGGCGAGGCAAGCTAGACGAAGCCCCCCACCCCAGCTTACCTCTTCGGCCTTGCTGGAGGAAGGAAAAAGCAAACCTCCACCATTTTTTTTCTGCACGCCCGGTCTGGCTCCCTCGCTTCTCTCAACGCAGAGGGAAGCTAATGGCTAGGCCCTATCCAATGGCACCCGAAGCAGGGAGCCCATGTGATTGCCTGGCGACGCCTTTCCTCTCGCCGTTCAGGTGCGGTGCAGACAAATCGAGCCAGGGCCCTAAAGGAGGAAAGTCCGGCGCGTGGCCGCCGGCGCTTCCCCGCTCGTGCCCGGGTGCTTGGTGGTGGTGGTGTTTTTTTTTTTTTTTTGCAGATTGGCCGGGCGCCTGTCTTTCAATGGCGGGAATGCCCCCCTCTGCACCCTCTCCTGGAGACAGGTGAACGTGGCAGAGCGCAGAGATGCGCTCGGGAGGAGGGGGACTTTGCCGGCTACTCTGCAGCCCGAGATCTCTGCAGCCTGTGACCTTGATCCCTTTGGCATCCAGGCCAGGCCTTGCTGCGAGGCAGAGGAGGACAGCGGCTGTTGGGTGTCGTAGATTTCCTTTGCCTGTCTCTCCCCCGTCCCCGGCCCGCGCGTCGAAGGAGGGAGCGGTCCTTCCTCTCAGTTTCTCCCCCCCCCACCACCCCCAATAAGCCGCCCTTTGAGCCAGATAAGCTCAACACGATGGTTGCCGAGATCACTATAAGGGCTAAAAGAGGATTTGAGTCTAGGTCTGCCTTTAATGGGAGATTTCCATTAGTAGCAGAACTTGGTTCCTGCGGAGTGACATGATTGTTGGCGCTTTTTTAATATATATATATATATATATATATATATATATATATATTGGATGCCAAAATAATTGGCTTATCCTTGGATTGTATGAGCTTGATTTGAGAAGAGGAGAGTAGAATTTGATGTTCTTCCTTGAAGCTTGGGCTGGTTTGGGGCCAGATGCTCCTTAAACCAGTGATGGTGAACCTTTTAGAGACCAAGTGCCCAAACTGCAACCCAAAACCCACTTATTTATTGCTGGGTGCCAGGTGGGTGTGGCTCACTGGGTAGGCGTGGCTGTGGTGGGCGTGGCAGACTGGGTGGGTGGGTATGGCCAAGGTGGGCGTGGTTACCTCGATGTTGCTTGTGGGGAGGGACGCCTATGGGGGCCAGGAAGGGTTGGGGGGAGATCTAGGGGGTCTCTGGCAGGTGGGGTGGTGGGTAGGAGGCTCGTCCTGCAGGGTGAGGTGAGGAAGGGTGGGGGGTGCAATTATCGCAAGGCAGGGGCTGGGGCAGCTGCTGCCTTAGGTCCCCGCACACACAGGCCAGTGAGCGCATGGGGGGCTGACAGTGTCCATCAGCACCCACAGCCTGCCAGCCCCTGGACTGGCGCATTCTGGGGCTCCGCAGCCAGATACCAGCAGTTCAGAGAAGTGCCCACAGAGAGGGCTTTGAGTGCCGCCTCTGTCACGCATGCCATAGGTTCGCCACCACTGCCTTAAACCAAACCCATCTTCCTTTGAAAAGCTTACTTTTTCTAAATCATGGTTTGTTTCACTATGGTTTATAGAAAAGCCACAATGGGGAGGATTCTCACAATATATTAAATCATGGTTTAGAGTTTAAAACAAAACCCCTAAGCTTGATTAGGACTGAGCAGGCTGAAAACAAACAAGTTTTGTGATGTGTTAAAAGTTTTAACAAATACAATGTAGCTGAAATTTTTGTTCTGTTCACTATTAAATCAGAAACAGTTCTGAGGGAATTTGCCAATTATTTGTAGGCCTGAGTTAACCCAAGATGTAGAGCTAAAATGCAGTTTGCTTGCTTGCAGAATGGAATGCAATTTCACAATAACTGTTTTTTTAAAAAATAATATTTAACTGAACCTGTTAAGCTGCAACCCATATATATTCAACAGGCAATCATGGTTCATGTGAGTGTGTTTGTAGGTTACATTATGTGCTGTAAGGCATTCAGCTTAGTTTAAATGTCAGCTTCCTTCCATCCAGAACTATTATTGCCAACTAAGTCTGAAAAAAGTCTGTTTGCCAGATCCAGGGAACCAGTATGGTGTGTCAACCTAGCCTGTGTTGAAGGCTTTAGTGAGTTGTAATGAATTCAGAAAATATGACTGAATAAATGATATGTTAAATATAAATAAGCATAGCATGCATATATAACAATATAAGATTATGGCAGTGGATGTTTTGCTCATCATGGCATTAGATTGAAATTTGAAGTAAGACACTTTCTCCTCAAGAGAAATTATAGTAATTATTTTTTTAAATATCCAGAAAATTCTGGATGCAGACGAATAGCCTGAAATCTTTGAATGTAAGAACTGCAATTTGACTAAAAGTTTTGTGCATGGATTCTGTTAATGGTTAAGGGGAAATAAGGAATAAAAAAATAAATATTTATATATAAAACTTTCCACAATTTAATGTAGAATATTTATAATTTCAGCCTCACTTTGCTCATTTTAATATAAAACTATAGAATATATACTTTTATTATATTTTTATGTAGATAGCATATAGTAAATACCAGTGATAGTACACTGTTGTTGAAAGAAAAACCATCAGGGTCCAGTCCAAGCAGGGAATAAGCAAAATGGAGACTATAGAAAGAAGGTTGTAGTTTATTGAAGAGCAGAGCCAGACAGAAGCATGGCTCTGGGAAAGCTAACCACATGTTGGTGGGAGTGGTGGGTTTTTATACCTTCTGGAGCTCTTGAGGTTGTTTCTTGTTTCTGTTTGAGGCTTTGTACTTCCTGTGTCATGTAGTTTGACCTGAGTCTGAGTGTGCCCTTTTGGTATTGGTGGGTTAATCCTATTATGTCCACAAAGATCATGTCTTTTAGAGTTTGGGTGGGGTGTTTAGATTTTAGGGGTCTTTGTCTTCCTAATCTCATCAGCTTCTAGCTTCCTGGCTCCAACCTTCCTGAATGGATGATTACATCTGCATTTCTAAAAGCTGGTTTCTGCTGAGTTTTCTGGCTGGGGACGAGGGAGAAGTTTCTGGGGGCTGGTCTCTTGTCTTTTTAAAGATCTTCCCCATTATTCTTTTGGGAAAATATATTCTGCCTTTTTAATATCCCCCAAAATATTTCTTCCTCTGAATTCTTCCCACACTGTATTAAGTAACAATTGATAACTAAAGGTAATCCTTGACTTACAACCATTTCTTTCAACCTTTCTTTCGTGATGAATTTAAAGAAATGCAGAATTCCACTTCCATGACTTGTATTTTAGATCACTGCTGATACAAAAGAAGATACTGCCATTTTGTTTTAATGCTGAGTAAAGAATATATAGAACAGCAAGCTGATATTTTACAGACCCTTTTGACAAGATACAGAAGTGCTTTTAAAATCTCAGATATTATTGAAATGGAATGGAAAGATTCAGGTTCTAGACTACTATCAGCTGTGGAAACTCAGTTCAATCAATCATTTTTCCCCGGTCTAACTTAGATCACAAGACTGTTGTGGGAATCCAGTAAAGGGAAGTCCCCACATAAACTGCCTTAAACTTCTGGAGGAGAGGCAGGGCAAACATCTTATAAAAATAAAGGATAGGCAAGTGCCATTAAAAGTGCTAAATGTATTTTTAAATTTCAATAATAATAAATAATAACTAACAGCCAGGGTATGAGATAGAAAAGGTTCAAAGTTCCAAATTAACTCAGCACAAAGCATTAATAAATTACAACAGCTCAAAGATTAATTGGCAGCTCAAGCATAAAGAATACCTTTAATTTTATTAACACTTTAGAAAAACTAAAAATACAGTACATATTAAAAAAATAGAACTATGATGCACCATTTCGTCCAAATTAAGATCATGACAAGGAGAGCTTTAGTAGCATAGACATAAACACTGAAAGATAAACTTTATTAACCCTGCATTAATTCTTTACAGAACAGTTTAAGAATCCAGGAGGATTCTGAGGTATCTTGAAAACTAGCGTAAGGGTCCATTAGAGTTTTCTCCTATCGCTGCCTGGGGAAAAGGTGAAGCTAAAAGTGGGAGATGTTTATGTCATGGGAACAACTTGACAGACTCATTTTCCAAGCTGTACATGATTTGGGAAATATTTAACCCATTTCTGCACTATTGAAGAGGGTGCAACAAAATTTAAAATCTTAACTATTATTGAGAATCTAGAAACATCTTGTGGGCTGTTCCTCTTTCAGGGAGGCCCAGCATACAGAGCTACCAGATATGGGCTACAAAATCCAGAATAGATAGCAGCAGAGAGAGTTGAGGGTATTCTCTATCACCATGTTGCCATCTAATGTTCATTCAAAATATGGTTACCTTACCAATGCAGTAAACTTATCAATAATTCAGTTTGAATGTAAGTACAGTGTGTAGAATGTTAAGTACAGTGACCAAGACAAAAATCCCCCCCCTTTTTTTTACTGGCTTCTGCCTTTATTTTTGCATCCCCAAACTCAAACGTTGAATTTTTTTTTTTGAAAAAAAAATCACTATTCAACCAGTTAGGATTAAAAACGATATTTTAAAACCAGCTGCTAGTCAAATTGCTGTTTAATGACTTTAGCAGACTTGACTTTTCTGCTTCTCAAAGAGCTCCCTCTGCTGACCAGTGTCCTTGTATAAAGACCCCAGCCACAAGAATTGCGTCACCAATCTCATTTGAAACAAATGAAGAAAAATATTACTTCAGTGCTTCTGCTTAATAAAATCATGCTCACTGATCTGACTTTAAAACTTCAAGTGACATTATAGTATATGCTCCCAGACAAGACTGGACAGGGGAGACATTTATCTTTTTAAAGTAATAAAAAGTGAAACTGAAGATAGGTGAAAACGTTTATGCATTTACCGAGGCCTTGTTTTTGTTTATCAATTACAATGCATAAAACTATGCATAAAAGATAATAGAATAGAATAGAATAGAATAGAATAGAATAGAATAGAATAGAATAGAATAGAATAGAATAGAATAGAATAGAATAGAATAGAATAGAATCTGGAAGGGACATTGGAGGTCTTCTAGTCCAACTGAACCCCCTGCTCAAACAAGAGAACCTATACCATCTTAGACAAGTTACTGTCTAGTCCAGGGGTAGGCAACCTTGGCTCTTTTATGGCTTTTATGCCTACCCCTGGTCTAGTCTATTCTTATAAATCTCCAGTGATGGAGCACCCACGATTTCTGGAGACAAGCTGTTCTACTGGTTAATTGTCCTCACTGTCAGGAAGTTTCTCCTAAATTCCAGGTTGCTTCTCTCTTTGATCAGTTTCCAACCATTGTTTCTCATCTTTCCCTCTGGAGTTTTGGTGAATAACGTGACCCCCCTCTTCTTTGTGGCATACTGCTATCATGTCTCCCCTATTTCTTCTTTTCTTTAGACAAGCCAAGCCAAGCTCAAGTCCCGGAGCCGGTCCACATATGTTTTAGTGTCCAGGCCTTTGATCATCTTAGTTGCTCTTCTCTGAATTTTTTCCAAACTCTCAGCGTCTTTTTTGTGATATGGTGACCAAAATTGGCTGCAGCATTCCAGGTGTGGTCTTACTAGGGTTTTATAAAGAGGTACTAATACTTCATGGGATCTTGATTCTATGCCTCTGTCTATAGAACCCAGGATTGTATTAGCTTTTTTGGTTGCTGCTGCACACTGCTGGCTCATAGTCAAGTGATCGTCCACTAGGACTCTAAGGTCCCTGTCACAGTTACTATTTTTGAGCCAGGTCTTGCCCAATCTTTGATTTTTCCTGCCTAAATGTAAAACTTTGCTCTTCTCCACACTGAAACTCATTTTGTTGGATAGGGCCCATTATTCAAGTTTGTCAAGATCTTTTTGGATCCTGGGTTTGTCTTCTGGGGTGTTGGCTACTGCTGTCAGTTTGGTGTCATCTGCAAATTTGATGAATTCTCCTTCTATTCCCTCATCTAAGTCATTGATGAAGATATTGAAGAGTACTGGGCATAAGATGGAGCCTTGTGGTATCCCACTGCTTACTTTTCTCTATGTGGATGTGGTGCCATTGAGGACTATTCATTGAGTATGGTTTGCTTCTAGTTGTTCACAGATCTGTTTCTTGATTATCTTTTCTAGGATCTTCCCAGGTATTGATGTTAAACTGATTGGTTTGTAGTTTCCTGGATCTATTTTTTTCCCTTTTTTGAAGATGGGAACCACATCAGCCCTTTTCCAATCCTCAGGTACTTCTCTGGTGATTCAGGATTTATGAAAGATATGGTGCAATGGTTCTGAGATAACATTTGCCAGCTCCTTCAGAACTCTGGGATGTAATCTGTCAGGTCCTGGTGATTTATATTCGTCAAAGTTGGATAGGTGTTCTCTTACCATTTTCTTGCTTATTTTAATTTTGTTTCTAGTTGTCTTTTGCAGTTTTTTTTTTTTGGTATGTTGTGCTATAATTTTTTTGTGTGTGAAGACTGATGCAAAATATGAGTTAAGCAGCTCTGCTTTCTCCCTGTTGCCTGTTATTTTCTTGCCATCTTCTCTTTTTAGTGGACCTACAGTTTCCTTGACTTTTTTCTTGTTAATATGTTGGAAGAAACTTTTTTTATTATCCTTGATTTCTGATTCAAGTCTTTGTTCGTTCTGAGCCTTTGCTTTCCTGACTTCATCTTTGCATGTCCTGGCTGTCTGCTGATAATCAGCCTTAGTTATGTGCCCCTCTTTCTATTTTTTGTATTTGTCCTTTTTGTCTTTCAGTTTGTCAGAGAGATCTTTGTGCAGCCATGCTGGTTTATTCTTGAATGTCTTGTTTTTCTTTTTCAGTAGTATTGTGCTGGTCTGAACTTTTATGATCACATTTTTCAGAGTTTCCCATGCTTCTTGGGTTGTTTTCCCCTTTAGGATTTTCATCCATGGGATCTTTCCTAAGTTCTCTCTGAGTTTGTTAAAGTCAACTCCTTTGAAGTTTAAGACACTGGTTGGATTGTTTTCTGTTGCTAGTGTTTGCATTATATTACATTCCAGTATGACGTGGTCACTTTCACCCAAGGTTCTGGCAATTTCAATTCCCTCTATCACTTCTTCTCTATTAGTAAGGATTAAGTCCAGTATAGCTTTGCATTTAGTTCCCTCCTCCACCTTTTGGGTGACAAAGTTGTCGGCTAGGTTGGTTAGGAATCTGTTTGATCTCCCGCTCACTGCAGAGTTTGTCTCCCAGTTGATATCTGGATAGTTGAAGTCTCCTATTACTACTGTGGTATGCTTCCTACATACATTTGTTAACTGGTTGGCAAAGAGTTCATCTATTTCTTCTGATTGGTTGGGTGACCTGTAATATACACCTATGGCAATATCACTTTTTTTCTCTTTTATATTGACCCATATGCATTTTGGAGAGATTTTATCTTTGATCATGTGCATTTCTGTAGATATGTAGCGTTCTCTTACATACAGTGCAACTCCCCCCACCTTCTTTTTGTAGATCTGTTTCTTTCCATTCCATTCTTACTTTGTTAGGAGGTGTTTGTGTATTGAATGTTGCTGTTGAACACTATCTGAGCTTGGTGTTGGCGTCTATATTTGTCTGAACGAATAAAACTAAAATGTATGTATAACCAAACCAGATTATACATAAGGTATGAGTTGAATAAACCAATCATTACAAATGTTAGATGCAACTGTAGTTTAATTTACTTATATTATAACCCTAACCATTGCACTGAAACATAGAAAAAAGTAAATATAAGCTAGGGAAAAGTCGTATATTTATGCTGCATTTCCTTCTGATGGGAAACAGAAACCCAGAAGGAAATCAGATTGTTCTTAGAATTCTTTGCTATTTCCACACAGATGATGAGTAAATTAGTAAATAGATTAATGGTGACTCTGCCCTGTTTTATGTTCATTTTTATGATTTAAGGATGACATGGAAAATAAATTCTCAAAGGAACAGGAGAGCATATGCTAAAGTAGTATCAGCTGAAACAAGAATAGAAACATGGATTTTACACAGTCAAGGAATGAGAAATGACATCTGAGCTAATGAATATTCTTATTCCACAAGAATATCATTCCTATCATACCTTATTAATAAATTAGAAATAAATACAATATTTTCTAGTTGCCAAATTATAATTTTATTACACTTAGTTTTATGAGCTTATTTCTATCTCATCTCCAAAACATAAGTCACTATTTCCAATGTAAGAACAAAGTAGAAAATAGCATATGGATAGACATTTCAAACAAAATTGAATATAGTTGATGACTGATACATAGAATTGGATCATAAACAACTGAAGTGAATCTGGAACTAGGTGACAAGCCAATAACAGAGTGAAAGTTGGGGCTGCAAGGTAGAACGGCAAATTACAAAGACTGGGCTCAAAAAAATAACAATGGATGCAAGATTGTCTGCTAACCTCAACGGGAAGTAAAATCAGATTGAAATTAGAATGTCTCAGTAGCTTTTAAAGAAGGGCAGTACTATAAGTAAGCAAAGTCAGATGAGAACCCTGGTCAAATTAAAATCAGGAAGCCCAAAGAGTGTGACAGACATCAATATTTGGTTTATGGGTCTTTATTTATTTTTATTTATTTATTTTATTAAATTTCTATACCGCCCCTCTCCCGTAGGACTCGGGGCGGTTTACAGCCCAATTAAAACAGATAATAGTAATAAATACTTATGGTATAAAATAAAATATCTTCAAGCTTTATGGTCCAATGGGCATATTGTTATGAGAGGTTTTACAAAATGGTGGTCATGGATGGAACAGCGAATCATGAAGAACCAACCTACTAGAAGGTAACGTGATGCTATTTGTCCCTAGCTACCCCACAGATGTTCTACTTTTGTTCTTACTTTAGTTGGTACATTCCAAACAACACACTGAGATGCAACCTTCCATTTTTAGTTTCAAAGAATATGACTGTGGTTCATGTAGGATACAGAAAAGGTCTGAGAATAAAATTCAGTCTATAAGCTTCCCTTTTATTTATTTTTAAATAAAATATTTATTTTTATTTAGTATCGAATCAAGTAAATTGTGGGGGGCAAAAGAGGTGTTGCTAAGTACAGTATATTAACACATGCACACATGGATTCACATGATTGAATTAAAGCTATCCCAGGTGACATGGATCCAGGCAGCAAGCATAATTATTTCAACTTGTTCTATTCAGTAGCATTATTAGACTTATCTACTCTTCAGGCTCGAATGTGGCAAGTCCATAAAGAATAATAAAATGCAACAGAGCTTCCCACAGTCATTAAAATGCCAATTATTTCATGCTGCACAATTATTCATTTTTAAAATGCCTTTATATATCAAGTTTCAGAAAGTCCTCATACTGCAGTTGGTAGAACAGAACATACTGCTATTCATAGAGTTGAACAGCATATTAAACTATGAACAAAGCCAGAACCAAATAAATCATGTCTATATAAACTAGGTCATCCCATAACAAACTATCCTGGAACTCAGGCTAATGGGTCCTGGAATTCTAGTGAAAATATCAGCAATAAAACAGGACTGCCCATCTCAGTATATCGCCTATTTTATCCTTAATTGTATCAATAACACTGACTGTATCTTCCATGTAACTTTAAATTGTTATGTTGTTTAGCCAATTCAATTTGTCTTGATTCCCCCCCCCCATGGAATCACTGGGCCAGTTCTGGGCCAAAAGGAAAAAAAATCAATGGAAGACGCTTTCTGCCCTATAACCACTCTTGTAAATATTTTGCCTGACTAGAATAAACAGCTTATGCTTGAGCTATTGTCAAATTGGAGAAGGCTTTGTTATTGGGTCATTATTCCCTCCTCACCAATTAAATATTTTGCTAGCTAGTTAGAACGGCCAATCAAGGATGTTTCCTTCTGGAGTGAACCTTTCAATAATTACTGCTGTTTCTTAGCAACATCATCTGGATATTCTGCACATCCCTTTAGATTTGATTTCATAGTCCTTTGGGAAACCATTACTGCCTGTTTGTTTTACTTCATCTCACGTTGATGCAGAATTAAGGTTCATTAGCATTGTGATATCATTTGTTACATCTATGTCCAATTCAGTATTCACCGGACATGGGGGAGAAATAACCCTTACAAACATCTGACGTTAATTATCCCTGATGTTTTTGTTGCAGTGCTGATAACAGGTACATTTCAGGAGGAATCTATTGTGTTTGATGGGTGTGTTTAATAGCATTTCCTGGATTTTATTGTACGTTTTTTAAAAAATATATTCTTTTTCTCATTATAGTTGAAATTGAGAGATAATCTCATTTTCATCCCTTTCAGGTGCCTGCTGTTTCAAATTGGCATAATAGGTTGGCTTCCATGGAAAATATTGGGCTTTTTTTTTGTTTACAGAATTACAGTTTACAATAGGGTAGTTAGATCAGAAATGAATTAAAAGAGGGAAAGGCCTGTCCTTAGTAATATTCTAGGATCCTCCGTATCTCTTGTTTGTGAACAGTGCTCTTTCCTGAGCCAAGATTCACTCAGAAAACAGATATGGTAGTTCAGGCTGCCTTGCACAGTATTTCCCTTGGAAATTTTGCAGTACTTAACAGAGAACATTCTGTACCTCTGGTTGGGTCTAATAGTCTATTGTTTCTCCATGTGAGGACATGACCTTTAGTGATAGAATTCTTAGCATCTCAACAAAAAAAACAAGGTGAGTGCCCAAGATAATAACAGCGTTTGATGTGTGGCTCGGTTTATTGCAGGGGTCTTCAAACTTGGCCCTTTTATGATTTGTGGACTTCAACTCCCAGAATTCCTCAGCCAGGCATGCTGGCTGAGGAATTCTGGGAGTTGAAGTCCACGAGATATAAAAGGGCCAAGTTTGAGGACCCCTGGTTTATTGGGTATATCCAAACCAGTGGAAATATATTCCATAAATCATGGTTAAACCGTGGCTTGATATGGTAGGTGAATACATTTCTGTTGACCACTTTTCTGATTGTTTTATACTAAATTGCAGATGGAATGCTAGTGCTTTTAGCATAATGGTAATGTTATCACTTTTTGGAGACTATTAGATGTACAATAACAAAGGTTTATATCTACAAATAAAGAATAGAAAATGCTTCCCTGGAGTAGATCAGTCACCTTCAATGATCTCCGGTCACGCTCACTGAATCCAGAGATACTCATGTGCTGAGGTAATGGAAAAAGTTCCCGTTTCCTTGCTTTGCCAATAACTTGAGCAGTCTGCTTGAACCTTGAGTTCTTTTGACGAGGCTGCCTTGCTAATTAATTTCTGATATATTTATTTTTGAATAGGAATTGAATTATGAAGCATATGTAATACAATGTGGAATTTTAGAAACAGATACGAAAACAGGCATGGAACAGAATTTCCTCCTTGTTAAAAGAAAAAAAGGGTGCTTTGAAGATTATATTCTTAAAGAATTTCAATAGGCAAAGTGAATGGATTAGTAGAATCCTGGAAGGAGCCAAAAGATGGCTTAACTGTATTTTCCCCAGCACCATTTCTTTAGATGGGCAATTCAGATCACTCTGGTAATACTACAAATTTCTTTGTCCTTCTGTCATAGAATAGAAATAGAATAGAATAGAATAATCTTTATTGTCGTTGTGTAACAACGAAATTAAGTGCTGTCCACAGTGCATACTACACACAAGTAAAAACCACAAATAAGAACATACATTATATATACACACACATCCTTCACATTTTATTCACCATTGCGCTGCCCCTAATATTTCACGTCAGTGTTGTGGTATTTAATATAGCTATAGCTCTGGGATAAAAACTATTTCTTAGCCTATTTGTCTTTGTTTTTATTATCCTGTACCATCTTCCAGATGGTAATAGTTCAAAAAAAGAATGTCCAGGATAAGATGAGTCTTTAAGAATACTTTGAGCTTTCCTAAGACAATGGGAACTGTACAGTTTGTCCAAGGGAGGGTGGGAGAAGAGGGCAGCCAATAATCTCAGAGGTTTGGCCTAGGGACTACCTTTCTGACCAAAAGACAATTTTAGAATGTTGAGAACATGTTGCAGACTCTCTCAAAAATGCATGCCATGAAGAGGTTGGCCTGCACAGCTACCATAGCAGCTATGATCAGTCACAACATGATCATTTTTCAGAAGGCAAAATGAGAAACCTGCTTCCTGTCCTGCCCTCTAATCCTCCCAGGATCTTCTATCACCTCCTTTTTGACTTAATTTGCCTTTTCGTGGCAGGAGCAGTGTCAAACCTGCAGCGAACCTGACTGAAGCCATCTTGCTTGTTTTTGGTTGCCACAAGATTGGGGGGGAGGAGGAATGAGAAGTTTTATGTTAGCTTAAACAACTCTGTCCTGTGGGAACCAAGGTCGTTTCTGTTCCCTCGACTGGGAGGGTTGAGCCTACTGTCAGAAAGTCCACCAAACTATTCTATTGAGAAATGCAGCTAATTACATAGGTTGTGGAGTGGGAATTTTAACTTTGTAATACTATTGCTTTTGGAGGGAACTTTAGTCTTGGTTTCACTTATGACCGTGCCAATACTTTGTAACCAATAAACATGTTCTTAGAGGAAAACTCAGGCCTCGGAGTACTGCTTTAATAGGTCTCATCGATCGGAACCATGACATGCAGATAGATACTCTTGCAAACAATGCTCTGGGCTGCAGCTCCCTATCATTTGTTATTTTTAAAAATGTCTGGGGATTCACAGGCATTCTTGTGAAGAAGGATGCCGTTACAGATAATAATTTGCTTTACAAAATGTTTTTCAGCATCCCAACTTCATTTATTTACACATAGAATTATATATTAATTTTAACAAGATTCGTCTACTTAAGCAGCACATGCAACATTGGCCTGCTAGTATATCAGGGTTATAGAATGGTGCACTTTCCACGTAGTTTGCAAATCATAGTAAATGTCTTAAAGTGATCTGTGAAACTAATGGTAGCTTAATAAACCAGATGTATATAGAAGTGGCTTAGATCAATGGGTAAACCAACTTAAAGAAAGCAAAATTACCCTAGTTGAATTTTTCATCCATTTCTAGCCTTTTTGGCAAAGAGATGGAAACTTTCACTTAGGAAATAGAACACTAATGCACAAAAAGGGGACTCTCTAGTTTGGCAAAAATATTTCACTTAATCGATCATAAGGTGAATGTGAGTCAGCCATATGATGTAGCCACAAATGCAGCACAGGGCTGCATCAAGAGAAGTACTTGAAGTATTTTCCAAATTGCCAGAAACAGTTATTCCACTCTTTTACACTGGTCATAGTTTAAAATAAGAACTTTCCATTTCTGAGCACCTTGCTTTAAAGAAGGAACTGGTGTAAATGCAAAAAGCAGGGAACTGGAAATTAAGTAGAGAATTTGAGACCGCAAACTGGGTATGTTTAGCTCTAAGAAAAGAAGATTGAAGGGAACTAGGATAACATTCTTTAATTACATGAAAGGATGTCACAAAGACATCAGGCCTATCATCATAGAGTTCAGGACATGGAACAATGGCCTTAAATTACAGCAAAACAGATTTTAGCTGAACATTAGGAAGAACATCCTAACAGTAAAAACATGTCAACAATGGAATCACTTTCCAAGGAAAATGAATGGGCTGTTTTTGACCAGATATATACAAACAGAAGGCAAATAGACATTTGTTGGGAATGTTTTCATCTGTGTTCTTAAACCAAGTAAGTGTGTGAATTCCATGGCCTAATTTGCTCTGTCCAGTTCTTTGATTCAATACCCAGAAGGAGGAAAGAAAGATGTATTTTAATTATCTTTTAGAAAAATATTTGTGCTTGCAGCACAACCAGAGATGAAGGCATTGAACAGAGCAAATTATTATTAAGGGAACGAGACATTTCAAATCTCTTACCAGCTGATTTTCCATATCAAATGGATACAGAATCTCATGTTTTTAATTTAAGACAGATGTTTCACATTATAATAGAAAATATCATAATAAATATTAAATATAATTTAACATTATGTACTATTAAGAGTCGGTTTGGAGTAGTAGTTAAGACATCAGGCTAGAATCCAGGAGACTGTAAATTTAGCCTTGCCATCGCTAGAAAACCAGCTGGGTGTCCTTCGGCCAGTCAATTTCTCTCAGCCCTAGGAAGAAGACAATGGCAAACCACTTTTGAAAAACCTTCCTAAGAAAACTAGGGAATTGTCCAGTCTCCAAGAATCATGACTGAACAGAAGAAAAAAAGAGTTTGACACCCCTGTCCTAAGCTCTGAGTTTAAACACATGGGGTACTGAATCTTTCTAAGGCTTTTTCAAGGAAGGGGTCCTCAAACCCTGGGCTGCGACCCATCACCGAGTTGTGGCCTGATTGGAATCGGGCCACAGAAGAGGCAGGCAAGCGTGGGCGCGCAGTTCCACTTGCACAAGCAGCAGGCGAGAGTGCACAGGCGCGCAGCTCCATCTGTGCAAGCAGTGCGCTGCTCACTTGGAACCATCCCCTCCCCCTCCCCCACTATTCTAGAATATACATATACATATACATATACATATACATATACATATACATATACATATACATATACATATACATATACATATACACATACATACATACATACATGCATACATACATACATACATACATACATACATACATACATACATACATACATACATACATACATATATATATATATATATATATATATATATATATATATATATATATATATATATATATATATATATATATGTCTTTGGTTCTTTGGGTTTTCTCCCACGTAGAATTTGAAGTGTCTTGGCGACGTTTCGACGAAGTCCCATTCGTCATCTTCAGGCTGGTGCTTTCGGCTTCATGCTTCTAGGAGCAATGTGTGTTTGTAACTGTTTCTTCCTTTTAATTGCCAGTGGGGGTTTGAACTGATTGGCTGGGAGCTCGGCTGTGTTCTGATTGGGTGGGGGGTTGGCTGTGCTCTGATTGGCTGGGGGAGTGTTCTGTTTGGGTGGGGGTTTTGTTGTGCTCAAGTTAGTCTGAGTTACAGGGAGATTAGAGATGGTGAGCTGCATAGCTGTTTGGCTTCGCGTTCGTGGTCGTACCTAATCTTCATGGTGGGTGTCAGTTTCATGTATGGATTGGAGGGGTTTAAGGTGGCTAATGATGCAGCTGTGGTCTGGCTTCTGATTTGTGGTCGTGCCTCATCATCGGTGTGGGTTTGGGTTTGCTTTTTGCCTGGATGTGTGGTGGTGACATCCTGTGTGGTTTTTGTGAGTGTAGGTCTGGTGTCATTCTTTGTGTTATGGACACGTTTGTCAATAAGGGCGGGTTTCCAAATGGCTGGTAGGCGGGAGGTATCATCTCGTTTTTTCATGCTATGAGGGCGTTTTTCTATCTTGATGGCTTCTCTGATTATTCTGTTATTAAAGTGTTCAGTTTTGGCAATAGTTCTGGTCTTTTTGAAATCAATTTCATGTCCTGTGGCTTTAAGGTGTTGGACCAGGGAAGAAGTTGGTTCCTCTTTTTTGCCTAAGTTTTTGTGTTCTTCAATGCGTGCACTTATTCTTCTGTTGGTTTGTCCAATGTATGTGGTGGGACAAGCAGTACATGGGATTTCATATACTCCTTGATTTTCTAACTCAATTTTGTCTTTGGGGTTTCTTAGGATGATGGATATTTTTCTGTTTGTGCAGAATGCTGTTTTGATGTTATGTTTGTGCAGGATCTTGCTGATTCTGTCTGTGGTGCCTTTTATGTATGGGAGGAGGGCTTTGCCGTTTTCTTGTTCTCTGTCTTGGATTTTAGTGGGAGTTTCTTTTTGGATTAAGTTGGAAATCTTATTTCTTTGGAATCCGTTGGATGTTAGTACATTAGTGAGAGTGTGTAGTTCGGTTTTTAGGTGTTGTTCGTCAGCTAGGCATTTGGTTCTGGAGATGAGTGTCTTGGCTACGGAATTGATCTGTGCTGGGGGGTGGTGTGAGAGAGCGTGCAGATAGCGGTTTGTGTGTGTTTTCTTCTGGTAGATGGTGTGTCCTAGGGAGCCATTGGATTTCTTGTAGACTAAGACATCCAGGAAGGGAAGTTGGTTATTAGCTTCTGTTTCCATGGTGAACTGTATTTTGGGGTGTAGGCTGTTGAGGTGTGTGAGGAAGTTGTCCAGTTTTTCTTTCCCATGTGGCCAGATTACGAAGGTGTCATCTACGTATCTGAGCCAGAGTTTGGGTTTGTGATCAGATTTTTCTAGAGCTTGGGTTTCAAAGTGTTTCATGTAGAGGTTTGCAATGACAGGTGAGAGGGGTGTTTGGTTTTTCCTTTGTACTATCATATGTCAAGATCTTTGCATCTTCCTTCCCTCTAATGATGTTTACCCTCGTATCACCTTTCCCTCTACTGCGGGTCTTGGGGGGGGTCTTTGGTTTTTCCTTTGTATTATCACATGTCCCATTGGGGCTCCAGGTAATTCCTCCCACCCCCTTCAGTTGTGGGTCGATGGTTTCTCTCTGCTCTGTATTCACCCTCCTCTTTCCCTTTCCCATATAGGTAGTACCTATCCGAATATCATGCAGATACTAACGCACCGCATCTCGGCTTGCTACCACAAAATGGCATTCCTGTACACCTGCATTCGAGAGAACTTGCCTCCCAAATCATTGAGAAGGAAACCTGCAGTTGATTCTGGAATGCCAACAAGCTCTACATCAATTTCAACACCGGACGGTATGCGCCCTCATCAACAACCAGCACAGACGTGCAGGAACTTTAAAGATGTGGGCCCAGGACCATCGAAGACAATGTAGCGCAGCCCTCTCGGAACATCATTTCCAGGTGCTAAACCATCATATTAAGCTGGCAGCAATGAGGACAAGCCAGGAAACAGCAACGCGCCTCCAACATAAGATGGATACTTTACGTGCGTCAAGTCACAATAGATTGGTATGTAACCTTTCCTCGAAAGTATTAACCCACCCACAACTCACCCTGCTGCAGTGAGATACAGGTTATAACCTTATGGATGCACATGCCTTAGAGTAACTTTATAGCGGCATTAGAACCTGCTATGTATTGTATGGGGATGGATGAGGACATTAAAAGCTCTATAAGACAGCAAGTCACCGGGTTACTCATGAGCCATAGACATTACCACACATTATCCAGGGAGGAGACGGAGGCCCTAGGACAGCTCAAAAGAGATGATACCATCATTATACTCCCCGCAGATAAAGGGAGAGTGACTGTTGTCATGGATAAGACGCTTTATACAACAAAAGCGTTAGAGCTTCTTAATGATATAACAGCGTATAGAATAATTGGGAAAGATCCCTCAGTGACACTCAAGAATAAAATCAACAAACTGCTGGATAGTTTTAAATGCAGCAGAAGGATGAGTGATGACACCCTGAAGAAAGTGCGCCCGTGTGACACAGCACTTGCTAGGTTCTATGGGCTGCCAAAAATCCACAAGGAGGGCATTCCTCTTCCCCCCATTGTTTCATTCAGAAGTACACCTACCTCGGGGTTAGCGAAATGGCTTAGTAGCCGTATATGCCACCTTGTGGATGATAGTCTCACTACAGTCAAGTCTGCAGAGGAGTTCCTGAGTAGGATTTAGACCCTCAGGGTGGAGGATGACAAGATGATGGTATCATTTGATGTTACCTCACTTTTCACCTCCATCCCCCAGGACGTAGCCATCTCTGTCCTAAAAGACCAGTTAACTAACAAGAGGGGGGCTACCACCAGGACTCCCTGCAGACGGAAGAACTTATGAGACTTGTGGAGGTGTGCCTAACGACCTATTTCACCTTTCAGGGTACCATATTCGAACAGGTCAAAAGGACACTCATGGGCTCCCCAATCTCCAGCATTATAGCAGAGGCAGTGCTCCAACAATTAGAGCATAAGGCGATGACCTTATACCAGCCCAAGTTTTGGGCTCGGTACGTGGATGACACGTTTGCTGTTGTTAAAAGACAACATGTAGCCACCTTTATGAGAATACTGAACTCAATTTACCCTGATATAAGATTCACAGTGGAGGAAGAGAAACAAGGCTCTTTAGCCTTCTTGGATGTGTTGATCCACCGCCAGCCGGATGGGTCATTACACACACAAGTATACCGTAAACCCACTCACACGGATAGAATCCTCCACTACAGGAGTAATCATCCAGTATCCCATAAGGTCAGCTGCATTAAAGCGTTATTTAAGCACGTTGACTCCCACTGCAGCATGGTTGAGTTTAAGAAGGAGGAAAAGAAACATCTCTTCCACATTTGCCAGCAGAATGGGTATCCATCCAAGTTTATAAAACGATATGGCATAACACCTAGACCCCAAGGCAATCAGCAGAGAGATGAGCCACTACAGCCAAAGACACGCATCTCAC
The DNA here is from genome assembly GCA_034064705.1 of Bothrops alternatus. Taxonomy (NCBI): domain Eukaryota; kingdom Metazoa; phylum Chordata; class Lepidosauria; order Squamata; family Viperidae; genus Bothrops; species Bothrops alternatus. Next base: position 12,483,021 of record JARGCV010000049.1, on the reverse strand, counting down.
TACCTTATATCAACAATGTCTCAGAAGCGACAGCCAGATTGTTGCCCCCCCCATAATATAGAGGTGGCTCACAAACCAAATCAAATGCTACGCTCTAAAGTCATGCGCCCAAAGGACCCACTTTCCGTCATGGAAAAATCGGTGGTAATTTACAAAATTGACTGTAAGAACTGTCAAAGTAACTATGTGGGCGAAACAGCTAAACGGCTAAAAACTCGGTTACACGAGCACAAGTTGGCCATAAAAAGGGGTGAACAACACTCCCAAGTATGGACGCACATGGCACAGCATGGCCACTGTTTTGACTTTGACAATACACGGGTTGTATCTAGCGATGCCACAAAAGGAGGCCAGCTATTAAAAGAAGCCTGGTTCTCAGACAAAAACTCCATTAACCGCCATATAGATCTCTGCCCAACACAACAGGCACTGAGGAAATGGAGTGTGAATCAACACCCCACTCGCCATAAACAACTCGCCCGACGTTTGCAAAACCGAGGAGGTACTGTGACATCTAATTCCCGATATGAACGGGTGTATGAGACTTCAACCAATCCTCAACGGCCCACAGGCACCTCTCTGGCACCTTACCAACATCAGATCCACTCTGACGAACAGCTGAGGAGCCCGTCGTGCCTGACACAGATAGACGTCTATCGGGAGGTGGGTACTCTCCGGAAAATGAAAGGGAGCAAGCCCACTGCGCGGATGGTCTATACGTCTCCCAGAAGAATTCCAATGGATCCCCACCCTCCAGGTGGAGGAGGAGCGACGGTTGTATCAGTAGAGAATCCAGGAGACCCAGTGGTAAAGTTTTAGAACCTAACATTGCTCGTGACAATGAAGAGGGACGATTGATATGGGAAAGAAGGAGGTGCAAAATGATGACTCACTCATGCCATATAGAGGAGGGAGGTATCCCCCCCTCTCATCCCATAGACATGCGAGGAATTACGAATGGGGGATGCCCACTGAAATCTTCTCCAGCAAAATGTAGACCTACTTTGGATAAGAACGATGACTGCTGGCAACAGATAGAACTACCAGAGATATCTAATATAGAGAACACCAAGATAAGGGGTGAGGGCACTAATGCTAGATTACATGATACTTGGATAGGTACTACCCATATGGGAAAGGGAAAGAGGAGGGTGAATACAGAGCAGAGAGAAACCATCAACCCACAACTGAAGGGGGTGGGAGGAATTACCTGGAGCCCCAATGGGACATGTGATAATACAAAGGAAAAACCAAAGACCCCCCCCAAGACCCGCAGTAGAGGGAAAGGTGATACGAGGGTAAACATCATTAGAGGGAAGGAAGATGCAAAGATCTTGACATATGATAGTACAAAGGAAAAACCAAACACCCCCCCAAGACCCACAGTAGAGGGAAAGGCGACACGAGAGTAAACATCATTGGAGGGAAGGAAGATGCAAAGATCCTGACAAACTAGGAACTAACGTTGGAAAAATAGGTGAGAAGGTTCGAGGAAATGACAGAGGAGGGATTAATGCAGACCTCAAAGAAACATCCAGAATACAAATTAAGCAGCTAGGACCGGTGACGCAGTCTAGGAGCCGAGTGCAAATTTGCTGGCTTACAAACATTAAAAGCCAATAAAATATTGAAGCAATAAATGTTCGTAATAATTGTAATAATTTACAATTAAAAAGGGGGGAGGAAGGGATCAGGGTGAACACGGGGGAAAGGTGAGGTCTTGACTTAATTCCCTCAGCCACCTCCAGCTTGACGCGTTCCTATTGGCCGACTGGCAGAGCCAGGTCTTCAAACCCTTACAGAAAGTCAAAAGGATAGGTGCAGATCAGTGGTGGGATTCAAATATGTGAACAACCGGTTCTGTGTGTGGATGGAACTTCCGGAAGTCCATTCTGGGCCTGGGTAACAAAAAATTAGCTACTGGTTCTGCTGAAGTCGTGCGAACTGGCTGAATCCCACCACTGGTGCAGGTCTCACCTCGGAGGCCACAATGTTCCAAAAGGCAAGAGCCAGGGCAGCCGAAATTCCTTGACCAATGGGGTCCCCAGCATGCCTCTTCTACTGGCAGCGGTGGGTTGAGCTAATCCTAGAGCGGAGAGATGGTTCCTCTGATAGGGTTTTTTTTTTAATAGATCCTGCCCTGAAGCTTGTGCAAAAATCTTTGATTTCTATCTTAGGAGGAGGAAATATTTTTTTTAAAAAAGTCCTTTGCCTTTAGGCTATCACTCAGTCCCGCAGGGAGCAGAAAGGAAGCAAACAGTTTATTTACAGAGCGATTCCAACCACAAAGGAGGGAAGTAAGACAAGGATTGCTGAAAATATGTGACACTGGCTGAACTGTGACAAAAGCTTAGTTGTTACTCATATCAGAGTAGCTGAAGAAGTAAGGTGCAAGATGAACCATTTCATTTTTAGGCCGTGGTGTTTCTCTTTGGTTAATCAGCCTGTATATTCACGTACACATATCCAGTGGTGGGATTCAGTCAGTTTGCACCAGTTCGGCAGAACCGGTAGCTATTTTTTTGTTGCCCAGGCCCAGAATGGACTTCTGGCAGTGGCATCCACACAGAGAACCAGTTGTTCACCTATTTGAATCCCACCACTGTACATATCTATATTTCAATGGGGAGGAAGCAGAAGCAAGATGAGGCAAGCTAGTCACTCAAAAGGGCCATTCTAGTCACTCAGGGAATTGTATGAAACAACCTTCTTTGGTTTGTAGTATTGAGAAAGTAAATTGAGACTCCATGATTGTGCCACAACAAAATGGTGACTGAAATAAAATATGATACTAAGCCATGACTTCCTTAACTATAGCTTATTGAGTAAGTGCTCTTTCTACGTATATCCCACTATTATTATTTTTATAAATAACTCAAAACAGCAAACATACCTAATACTCCTTCCTCCTCCTATTTTCCCCACAACAACCCTGTGAAGTAAGTTGGGCTGAGAGAATGTGACTAGCCCAAAGTCACCTAGCTGACTTTCATGGCTAAGAAGGGACTAGAACTCCCAATCTCCCGCTTTCTAGCCTGGTGCCCACTAAACCAAACCGTTTGTCTATTAGCTGAGTTTTCAGAGCATAATACTACATCAATGACCATATTAAGCCCAAAACAACAAAATAAAAATTAAAACATCCCGCTAGGTGAAGTGTGTGAACTTAGGCAATACGGGTATAGTTATTTGGGTGGCCAAGAGAGAACCTTCAAAATTCTTACATTTTTTTCTCCTTAAATAGAAGAGTAAGGTAGTTGTTGCCTATTCAATCTATACCAGGGAGTCTTCAAACTTGGCCCTTTTATAACTTCTGAACTTCAACTCCCAGAATTCCTCAGCCAGGCACGCTGGGAGTTGAAATCCACAAGTCATAAAAGGGCCAAGTTTGAAGACCCCTGGTCTATACTCTGGAAGATTTATCTTCTCAATAGCAAGATTGTCAGGTCAATATAAGCTTTAACCTCCCAGCTGCATCAGCAATCTTCCCCAAGCTGGACAAAATTATGTCCTGGCTGATCTTCATTATGTCATTTGTTCTGATGACTATCAGTGCCCGGCATTTAAAAATGTACTATGTACATGTGATTTATTCTGAGTCTTTCAGTGAGCAGATAATGAAAACACCTTCCCACCAAAGTGTTAAAAAAACATATATATTTGTAGTATCTGCTATTTCTTGATTAATTTATGCCAGATTGACTTTGGAACAAAGACAAAGTTTTCCAAAAAAACATAGAGGGAGTGCTTAGGTTAAATAATAGCTTGTACTTCAGTACAGTCATTCAATTTCTCATTTTGGCTTGAGCCTTGTAAGAAGTTGGCTGCTGTTAACTCTTGTGAACCAGCAAGTAGCAAATAGCCAATTTGTTGGCCATTGATTAGTGATTATTGATGAACTGCAACTGTAGGAGAAACATTTCTACATTATGCACTGCAACCTACCTTTCTTTTAATTTACAAATTCCTGATGGTAGACTCCCATCTGCTCTTTTTCCTCAGTATTTATCCCTGAATGCTTGCGTGTCCTTTTTCTTGTAGTTATTCTTGCATTCCAAGTAGCTTTCAAGAATTCTTGTCCATGTTTTTCTTATATACAATTAACACAACTAACAAAAGGGTTTACAATTACAAAAGGGTTTAAACGTGAATAAAAGATTTTATGGATGCTTACGAACAAGGTCAAGCATAAATCTGATTCAGCATTATAGATGAGTTCTTCTATGTGGGTCATGCCCCAGCATGTTATTTGTGTATATACTGTTGTTCTCTGGCCCCATCTACTGACCTGGGCCAAATACCAATCTGCATTGTTTGGAAGCTGACCTGGCCCTTTAAGAGTAATCCATCCATCCACCCTCACTCCAAAAACAAGTGCATTTTGGGAAGCCGGACTCCATTTCCTTTAGCATTTGGAGGAAACAGAAGCAGCAGGAAGAATCCAACCTAGCCCATGGCACACGTTAATCTGAGGACAAAAATCCACATTCCCATACACACAGCATCGCTACTGAGATTTAGATTTATCTGTATTTGTTAATTGTTATGCTCACCAGCAAGTCAACACTGCTTATTTTGTATTTGGGTTCTTGTTGTACTGTATGTATTTCTATTTTTCCCAGTTTCACCCATCCTGTTCCTTTAATAAAGCATCCAGATCTGCTTTATTGGAGAATAGGTGGGTTTAGCTGCATGTCAAGTTGCACAGAGTAATGTGTAGCGAGGATGAAACAACCCGAGATGTTTACTTGCAGATGTTCAGCCACAGACCTGGGGCAATGCTGGAAGAATTTGCCATGCTGAGTCATACCTATCCTAGGCTCCTGAGTAGCACAACATAGTTAGAGATTGAAAGAAATGTCAAAGATCAGAGTGATTAAAGGAAGTCTCAAAATAGCCAACTCTTCCTGTCAGGGTGTGTACCATTTCCTTAAAGAAGTTCATAAGGCAACCTTCTTTAATCAGACATGTAAACAGTGGCCATCTTAGTCTCCCAATTTAATTCTTTACCTCTTTGTCAAAAGAAAAAAAAATTGAATATATATATATATATATATATATATATATATATATATATATATATATATATATATATATATATATATATATATATATATATATATATATATATATATATATATATATATATATATATATATATATATATATATATATATATATATATATATATTCATACATACATACATACATACATACATACATATATATATTCTTCTAGCAGCACGAAGCCAAAAGCACCAGCCTGAAGATGGCGAATGTGACTTCGTCGAAATGTTGCCAAGACACTTCAAATTCTACATGGGAGAAAACCCGAAGAACCAAAGACCTACATACAAACACCCGCGAAAACCTCAGAAAACATATATATATATATATACTCAAAAAAAAATTTCTTTTGACAAAGAGGTAAAGAATTAAATTAGGAGACTAAGATGGCCATTTCGAGCTCATTCTGCTCTCTTCAGTTAGCCATACCCTTTATGGGATTCGAACCTGGGCAGTTTTACATACTAGGCAGTGATTTAACCACCAAGCCACAGGCTCTCCTCCCCTCTTTGTCAGCTGAGTCAAGGGAATATACTTCCTGTATATATATATTTACAGAAAATTAAACAGAGTTGCAGCCATGCTTCAGAGGGGACACTGACAAACGATTCCAAACAACCCTTAATTTTATTTTTCAGGACACGTTTCTGGGAATAACAAATCCCATGATGCATTTGCTGAAGACCAGCATTCTTAAAATGCAAAGGGATCAACCCCTCTCCCATTCTGCTCTCTGCAATCCTTTTGACTTTTGCCCGTATTTGCTGCTCTGAGATAGTGCTAGATAGAGGGCCTTTTCATTGAGTTTTGGAACCAGGGTGTATGAGGGGAATGAGTAGTAAGGTCTACTTTACTTTACAAATATATAATATAATGTAATGTAGAAGAAAAGAGCAGGGAACAATCTACTACCGCAAGGATTAACAGAAAATAGAATGGGATCTACTATTATAAAAGGAAGGATTCCACTATTTCAGGAATTAGCAATTTGGTCCAGTAGTTTTTTTTTTTTTAATAAATCAAGGTTGCAAATATATCTAATACTCTTCCATCTCTTATTTTCCCCACAACAGCAACCCCATGAAGTGGGTTAGCCTGAGATGAAATGACTTACCCAAAGTCACACAGTTGGCTTTCATGCCTAAGGCAGAACTAGAACTCACAGTCTCCTGGTTTTTAGCCTGGCCTTAACTAGACCAAATACTTTGGCACTGTACTCCTTGAGAATCTCTCCTCTCAAGGATATTCTTTTTTAAAAATATATTTTATTAATTTTTTTAACATAATCACCATTAATGTCCGGTACGCTCCCACAGAGAGGGCCTCCTCAGGGTGCCGTCGGCCAGACAATGTCGGCTGGTGACCCCCAGGGGGAGAGCCTTCTCTGTGGGAGCTCCTACGTTTTGGAATGAGCTCCCCCCCCGAACTCCGTACGATAATGGATTTGCGTTCCTTCCGTCGGGAATTAAAAACATTCCTTTTCTGACAGGCCGGCCTGGCATACCTTAGTAGCTCCGGTACCTGCACGGTTAAAATTGTTTTAGGGGATTGAGTTTTTTAAGATATAATGTACTGGATTTTAAAATGGGATTTATGGCCAAATTATTTAATTTATTCTTAATTATTTTAATTTTTGTATATTGATGTTTTTAATTTTGGGCTGTACACCGCCCCGAGTCCTTCGGGAGAGGGGCGGTATAGAAATTGGAAAAATAAAATAATAAATAAAATAATTAATATTTGGTAAACTGTGTGTTGTCTGGGTTTATATTTACAAACAATAACTATTAGTTTCTATAGTTCCATACTCCACATAGTAGCTTCCCCTCTCAAGGATATTCTTGTCCATGTTTTTCTTATATACGATTAACAGAAGGGTTTAAAGTGGATAAAAGGTTTATGGTTTTGAACAAAGCAAGACTGAATTTGAAAGAGATTATGTGCTAATGATGAACAAGTTGTTGCTAAAATGTATGCACTTTTACTGAAATATGAGACAGAAGAACAACAAGTGAAAGAATGTATGATAAAATCAGCTAAAAATTTTAGCTATGATATACAAATTGACTAATGGGATGATTGTGTGGTTGAAAGGATTGAAATTTACATTATGTTTCAGCCATTATAAAATGAGCTATCATTGGAATTTGTCACAGAGAAACTATTTCAAATCTTTCTTGGAAATGTGAACAACCCGAAGTCATATTTTATCATGTTCATTTGGTGAACGTGTTAAAAAACCGAAACATTTTGGATACAAACCCATGCACGATTAAGAAGATTTTAAAGGTTACATTGCAACTGAAATTAGAGACTTTACTTTTGAGATTAATGGACAAGCAACTAGAAAAACGCCACAGAATGTTGTTTTCATATATGACAGCTGCAATGAAACTATTGTATGCTCAAAAATAGAAACACTTAACACTACCTACCACAAAGGAATGGTTGGTGAAGATGATGGAACTTGCAGAGATGGCTAAATTAACTGCTTTGATTAGAGAAAAAAAATAAGCAGATCTATGGTTGGTTGGAAATCCCTTACAAACTTTTTTGCATGAAACAGAAAAATGCACATATAATTCGTGGTTTGATGTTTTTTTAAAAAAGAGTAATAAAAAATGAAGTTTTTTGTAATCATAAAGTACAAGATAATTTTCCAATTTGTACTTATATATGCTACAAAGGAAATTTGAAACTCTTTCGCTTACAAGTTTATTAATTCTTATGTTTTTTTAAACTTTAATAAAAATTTATATAAAGAAATTCTACTCTACTCTACTCTACTCTACTCTACTCTACTCTACTCTACTCTACTCTACTCTACTCTACTCTACTCTACTCTACTCTACTCTATTCTCCTTGTTTACTCCTTTAAATAGAAGACCCAAAGACCTATAGCTTCTACAGCAGGAGTATCAAACTGGTGGCCCGCACGCTGGATGTGTCACATGCAGTTCATGCCCACCCTGGCTCCGCAAAGGAAAATAAAGTCACAATATGTCACAATACGTCACGTGACACGATCGAGTTTGACACCCGTGTTCTACAGCAAACTGCAGCGACACCAACATGATGCCACATACGCAGTAACACCGCAATTGTATACTTACATGGGGATGACTACTGCAATTATGTAAATCGTGGCATTGACATGCTTGCATCACCATACGTATGATACTGTTGTTGCTCTTCAAGCTCCTTGTGCAGATCTGCAGATCTCAAGATTTGTTGTATGCAAAGCATCAATCTTCCAATGAATTATTTCTCCGCAACAATCAAGGAAGTGTCCCTAGATATTCCAGCAACATCTAATGAACTTTCTATTCATCTATATTCTACTAAAACTCTTGTGTCTGTTTGGTTGTTTTGTAATCTTCAATTGGGCAAAACAATGAATCAAAGAACCTCAAAAGGGTTAACTTACAGAAAGTGTCCAAAATTTGGGACCTATGACTCCCATGGGGTTGAAATTTGGTTAAGTTATGACTGCTTCAATGCTGCTGTGTTGCTGCATCACCATGCTGTCATGGTCAGCTTCTGTCATTTTGTGATTGTCATTTTCAATGCTCCCTGCCAATTTCCTAGAAGGAAAGTCAGTGAGGAAGTAGCAGGAAGTCAGAAGTTGCTCCTGCTCCCACTGCTTTTTTGCCCACCTATGGTGATTCTGTTTCTCTCTTTAGATAAGGAAGCATTTCTCTCAAACAATGACCAAATGGATTATTGGCCGTCTAGTCAAGGATAAAACTGAAATTGTATGAATAGACCAAGTTGTTTGTAGGATTGTTGGTTCTCTTATGTTTGTTCTGTTTGCAGACATTTCCATTACTGAAGACTGAATGACTCCTTGCTGGCCTCTAAGATACTGTAACTGAATTAAAAAAGAAATCATTTTAAAATTGAGTTCGCTCTTTTTTGGTGTCCAGATCATTTAAGACAATATAACTTCCTCTCTAGCCTCAGGATAAACATGTTGTTTCTTTCCTTCCCCTTTTTTTTCCTTCTGCAATCCATTTCCATTACTGGCACAGTTTCATCTTTAGTCAGACGCCTAATTTGGTTGTTTATTTGAATCTCATCCTGTTTCACTTCATTCCAAGGTTTTTGTTATTTGTTTTTTAAAAAAATTTTTTTTTATCTCCAGTGATCTCTATGTGCATCAGCCACCTTTTTTTTCAGCTAAGAAAAATGATATAAACCAAATGATGAAAGAAGTGATTTCAAGACTTGAAAGACACATCTCTTGGAGGAGGGGCATTAGGAGACAACTGAGGGAGGCTTATTCAAATGTTCACTAAATGCACGGGGCCAAGTCTCTGCTGGAAGAATTCAGGCCAAGCCTGGCTGTAAGAGCAAATATTTAAACAAAACTACATAAACTGGAATCTTCAAGTAAATATCTGGCCAGATATATGCATCATGCTAACCCAAAACGTTGTTTGCTTGGTTTTTACATAGTTTGTTGGGTGCATTCTACCGGTAGCTATTGTGATTTATAAAGCATGGATTATGGCAATATGTTGCTTTAAACTTGCCAGTTGTGATTTACTCATTAAATCATGGCTCAGCGAGACCTCAGAAACTACCCTATGTGTGTGCATTATCAAATGTTATCCTAGGGATTTTATTTAATCTCCTCCCTGACTTCTACCTTTGATGCCTGTTGGCGTTCAAATTTCATGAGCCGGTTCGGTGTAGTAGTTAAGGCACCACACTAAAAAGCAGGAGGCTGTGAGTTCAAGTTCCGCCATAGCCACGAAAGTCAGTTGGAACCAGTCTTTCACACTCATTTTCAGCCTCACTCACCTCACAGGGTTGTTATTGTGGGGAAAATAGGGGGAGAAAGGTGTGTGTTTTTTTTTTTACAAAAAAACTTGAGTTTTTTGTAAAAAAAAATACTGAAGGTGGGAAATAAAATATAAATAAAAATAATAAAGCAAAATAATAAAATAAAACAAAATAAAATAAAAATTAATCAACTACTTGTGAGGCTTAAGTTCTCTCTAAATCTCCTGGAAGGCATACATTGTAGCAAACCAAGTACCATCAGATACGGCTACCCACGCATTTTTAATGCCCGTTTTCCTACAAAAAAGAAAAGATGATCAAAAATAGATAGGAAGAGCATTCTGTCCTGTTGCAATGTTCGTTCTACACCAGGAATGCAAATGGGTGGGGAGATGCTTGGGTTGCATACAACTAATGAAGTAAAAGCTGCTATCTGCACAGTTCTAAAAAGTGTTAAACTGGAACATCAGCCTGCTATTTAACCCTAATTATTAAGATACTTCTCCTGTTTGGTCATTAAGATCGGTCCAGAAAGGGTGTCTGAAAGGCAACCATTTTGGAGAGAGTTGCCTTTTATGATTTTACTATTATTGTGCAGCTTTTATGTGCTGATTTTATTTAGGTTTATTTTAGACTAAAATATTAGTAGATTGGGGGGAGTACCTTGTTGAGGCTTGGAAGGGATGCATCTTACACAACCTGCATGGAGTCCATTTTATAGAAAATAACAGACATATATAGCAGTAGCAGCAGTAGTAGTAATAGATTCTTTTCAAACGAATGCTTGGCATTCTCTTTATTTTCCTTAAGGACTAGTTTAAATCTTTTAAGAAATCAGTTTTATATTGTGCTGGTATTTTATTGCTGTTTTGTTTTTTATGCATATTATTGTATATTCTGTTAATATTTAAAAGCAGCTTTCCAGGCTTTTTGGGTAAGAGTACATAATAGACACTATTGGAAAATTAAAATGCCGCTGCCAAATACCGTAAAACAGGTTATAATCAAAATGTTATAATCAATATAAGGTTATGTTGTAAATTAAATTTCTCTGGAAAATGATGAAAGCTATATATCATTGTGGCAAAGAACAATTTTTAATGAAGTGCAAGATTGGATACCTAAGGCAGAATACAGATTATATGACACATAGTTCTCTGGAATTCTGACCTGCTTAAAAAAAAAAAGTTGCTCAACCCTCCACTACTCATTTGGCAATTATTAGGGCTTAATTGTCAGGATGTTACATGAAGCATTAACTTAGTGTATCCTTTAGCAGCTAAAACAACATCCAATCAGTTGGACAAGTATTACCTGATGCCTAAATTATTCTGTAAGATGAAACTCAATATTTCAGCTTGTCAAAATTATATGTGGATGATAGATATCAGATGAACTGCAGCAAGCTAGATTAAAAAATCAGCTGCAGAGAATCCATGAGAATTATATGTGATCTTTGTAATGAAAAAATAAAATAGAGCTACAATAATTTCAGTAAATGACTTAGGGACTTATGTTCTGAAAGAGCCAATTGGTTCGGGACTCAGATTGTTAGTACACTATTAAACAGTTTGCCGACTAGGGTACATCACTGCCAAAACAAAGTTCCTAGGTTGGGTGTATATTTCTTTTCAAGCCATAATATAATTTGCTATGTTTCAAGGTAAATGATAGCTTAAGACTTTATGTGCTATATGAGTCCAGCCTATTGGATCTATTCATCAAAACATGGTTTAGTGATATGTCAACTCAGCCAAGAGTATCTGATGTATCACCACAAAAAATACAGATATTTTAGAGCATTCAAATAATTGATGCAATTAACCTAGTGATTTCAACTCTATAACTTGGCTGCAAGATTACAGGAGATGAAGTCTACAGATGAAGTATCTGGAAGAAAGCAGGTTGAGAGAGCTTGACTTCGACAATCAGCATTGAGGCTGATGAATCTCATGCAGCAGCACTCATCACTTAGCAATTCTGCACTAACCTCGACCTTGGAAGGATGGAAAGCCGAGTCAACCTTGAGCCGGTGAGTATCGAACTGCTGGTAGTTGGCAGAATTGGCCTGCAATACTACATTCTAACCACTGTGCCACCACAGCTTTTATAGCACTGGAAAAAAATCAGTATATATATATATTTACCTATAGGAGTACATTAATATTTTAGATGCAACAGTAAAAATGGCCATTACCAGAGTCATCTCTGGGAATGAGGCAACAAAGTGAAGATGGCCATTATAGCCCTGAAACCAAAGCTCAACTGGGAAGTGCATGCAAATGGTGAGGGACTTTGATTATTCAGGTGTGATTGCCAGCTTTTAATTTTTTCTTTACTCCCTCCAATATCAGTAATATGGTGTGGAGGAAGTGAATTTACAGAAAGGCAGTTTGGTGTAGTGGGGAAGGCACCAGGCTAGAAACCAGGAGACTGTGAATTCTCTTCCCATCTTACGCACAAAGTTTGCTTGGTGACCTTGGGCCAGGCACTTTTTCTCAGCCCTAAGAAGTTGGCAATGGTAAATCACTTCCAAAAAACCTTGCCAAGAAAACTACAGGGACCAGTCAAGGCAGTTGCCAGGAATCAAAAACTGACTTGAAGTCACAAAAGTAATGAATTAATACAGGGGTCCCCAACCCCCAGAAACCGAGTCGCACAAACAAGCGAAGCCCCATCCGCGGGATACAGGCAGCACACAAAACCACACACCCTCCGGTCTGTGGAAAAACCTCTCCCCACAGAACCGGTCTCTGTTGCCCAAAAGGTTGGGGACCTCTGAATTAATATAGTGCTTTTAGACATAATGTTTTCCTAAGATTTTACTCTGCTTTACTAAGGTTTGTCCTTGTGACTAAGCATCCACCTCAGAGCAAAATGTTCTCTCTCACCCCTTCGCTTTTGTCCACAAGAGAGGTTCTTGCTGCCGTTTTGTCCCTGTTCGGGATAATGAAGTTTTTCGAGTTGCAAAAGTGAAGTCGCAATGTTCAATAGTTGGGTAGGTAGAGATCCTGGAAAAGCTAGGAAAATCTACTGCTCTCCCACATTCTGGGACTCTTAGTTGGGCCAGCAAGCCGGAAATGCTGGGTGACCTGGACAGGTTCAAGAAAAGCAATAAAAAAAAAAACGGCCATTCAGCAAGTGTGGGAGCGAAATAACAAAATCACAGTGGCGACATCATATAAAGAAAACCTGTATAAGATGGTTTACAGATGGCATCTCCCTCCGGCCAGATTAGCCAAAATGTATAACGGATATTCTTCTATGTTGGAAATGTAAAAAAGAAAAGGGCACCTTTTTTCATGTATGGTGGACATGTAGAGAAGCACAGGTGTACTGGCGTATGGTCTGGGAATGGGCAATAGAAATGACTCGGCAAAACATTCAATACAAACCTGAGACGTTACTATTAGGAATACTAGAGAAAAATGTAAATAAAGAGGACACATATTTAATTATTCACGTGGTTACAGCGGCAAGGATACTATTTGCTCAAAAGTGGAAAGCAATGGAAGCACCGAGTGGGGAAGCACTAATAAAGAAAATTATGTATTGCGCAGAACTAGATAGGATAGCTAAAAGATTAAAAAATCAGGAAGAAACAGAATTTTATCGAATATGGAATAAATTTTATAGCTGGAGGGGAAAAAATGGAGGTCACAGTAAAGAGATAAGTTGAGATAGAGACCAGAAATGTATAGTTGTATATAGATATATTATATGTAATTAATGTACAATATGGACTGAGATGTCAGTCAAAGACGATTTACCATGTTCAATGTTTTTAATCCTTTTTTTTTCTTTGTACTCAATAAAAACATATAAAAAAGAACAAAAAAACCACGGCCATTGTTTAACAAGCAGGGAGCATTTCGAGAGAGAAAAAAAACCATTAGCTGGATGGAGCCACGAAGTAAGCTGAAGAAGAAATGTTACACAGAGGAACAATGAAAAGAATTATCTTGATGAAGAAGTAGCAGCATAGAAAAATGTAATGATTCTTGGTTCATGAACTTCCCTTGCACTTGATCCCAATGACAATCACAGTAAAACTATTTCACAGAAAGTGGCCTCAAAGCAGTTATAAAACCATTATTGTAATCTCTGGAGCACTTTCAGATATTCTTGCATCTTCAAATAAGTGCAACGTAATATAGGTTTTGGCTCAATTGCTCAATGAAATTATTCTTTTCTCTTAGATGGAAGAAAGAATTTTTGCTCTGGTCAACTTTTCTAGCAAACAAAAAGGTTAAGTGGGAACAATTGATTTTTATAGAAAGCAAGGCAGGAAGGTGAGCCTCTGGACACACCTGTGTGTGTAAAAACTTTGGACACCTCTCTTTGCCCAAGAAGGAGGTAAAAATAAAGAATTGGAAGGGAGTAACTACGCTTACTCCTATTGCAGCATTAGGAAAAACAGCTACAGATTGGTGCATAACTGTGAAAAGCATATAAGCTGAATAACAAGTAATGTCTCCAATACCCAGAAAACTATTCATGATAGGGATTTAGTTATGTATGCATGTATGCATGTATGTATGTATGTATGTATGTATGTAGCCCACCCATAAGGGATTGGAAGCCTGAACATATAAATTATCCATGAATCCGGGCTAACCTTTTGCTGTTATTAGCAACAAATTAGCACTTGACCTGGAAGTATCATTGTAAGCTGTCGGTCAGTTGTTTTATTACAATACCCTGTGAATTGGATGTGTAAATTGGCCCTGTTTAGCAGGTCAGGCAAATGAAACATAAATCTCTGGGTAAAATAGCATGAGCTTCAATTACTCCCTTTGATTTACTCCCTTCAGTTGAAATTAATTATACAAGTAGGAATTTTTAAGAACATTTGAGAAGCAGATAATTGAGCATCTTTAAGTCCGTAAGCAGCTTTTGCATGCCACATGATTTCTTTTAATCACCTTAAACAGCATTTTATATTACTATAGGGCAGGTTCCATTATTTGGGCCTTATACCAGGTAGCAACAATGTGAAGGATATATCCTTCTGGTAGTTCTATTAATCAGCTGAACTCACAAATTAGGTTCTCTCCCAGTTTGACGGCTATCTCTATCATTATTGCTAAATTGGTAGGAAAAAAATCTTTTACCTTTCTTTATCTAAATGACTAGTTTGCCATGTCTTTTTAAAAATTAAATAATGTCAGCCTCCAAAAACCAAGACATATTGTGATTCTTCCAAGCAGATCTCTTTACTATTTCTTACCTATAGACAGAATCTTGCCAAACTAAAGCAAACTACCATGCCCATAAGGCATATACAGATAGTCCTTGACTTACAACAGTACACTTAGTGACCGTTTGAAGTTGTAACGGCACTGAAAAAAGTGACTTATGACCATTTTCATGCTCATAGCCATTGCAGCCTCCCCAGTCATGTGATGTACATTCAGATGCTTGACCACTCACATTTATGACAGTTGCAGTATTCCAAGGTCATGTGATCCCCTTTTGTGACCTTCTGACAAGCAAAGTCAATGGGGAAACCAGATTCACTTAACAATCGTGTTATTAATTTAACAACTGAAGTGATTCACTTAACAAATGTGGGAAGAAAAGTCGTAAAATGTGGCAAAACTCACTTAACAACTTTCTCATTTAACAATATAAATGTTGGGCTCAGTTGTGGCCATAAGTTGAGGACTACCTGTACATTGGGAACTGTTAAGGAAGAGTCATCTTCACCCTCTTTTCCTCACAGTTTCTGAACTGAATTGTCTCGTTTCTGTGGAATGCACCCCCTTCCTCCTGGGAATCCGGATTAACATTCCGTCAAACGGTAATTATGAAACTGAATTCAAGAAGACAAAGGAAACAAGAATCTCACTCTTTTAACTGTAGCGACTACAGCTTCTCGTTGGCTATCTCCGCAGCCAATTCCTCTCTACGTCTATTGCATCAGTTCTCAGCCAGGAGGGTGGTGCCCTGATTTGGGAGTGGGCCGGTCTTTTCAGGCAAGAGATTTCTCCTCTCCTTTTCACGATGTTGCTAGCCAGTGAGGAAGACACCCATCCATCGGGGTTTAGGACAATAGTTTGACTCAGCCATTCTTCTTTAGGCTGGCTTGTTTATACTTCCTCCAACACTCCATTTGGGCCTCTTCCAAATTAAAATTGTGCTAAATAAATGTATGGAAAGATTACAGAGCGGAAAGTCCCAGGGAAGAAAGTGGCAAGTCTCCACCGTGATTGCAAGTGGGTCCTGCAGAGAAGCAGAGCTGAAACTGACAAGGTGCTGTCAAGCACTTTGACTTTAAGGGGAAGAAAATGAAAACTGACAAACAAGCAACAGTGATTCATGATCAGAGGGGGAGGGATGGACAAAGGCCCCCAAATATTCCTCAAACGTGTATCTGATTAACCCACAACAGGCTAGTTGATCTCAGCTACCAGATGGAAGATGTTAGAATAAAAGGGTAAAATGCTACTTTTGTGCGTCTTTCTCATGGGCTGGAGATGAGACAAAGGCTACTTAATGGAGAAAGTGAACATTATTCTCAGCGTACGATTGAGACGCCATCAAGTGCAAATAGGGGGAAGGCCCTGCATCTACTTTGCTTCCTTGTCCCAATGTTAGACACATTATTAAAATGTATTTTAGCTAACTGACATGCCATCAGTCAATGCTTTCAGTAGAAAAAGTGACATCAGAGAAGAAATACAGTGATAAATGCTCTAAAGCAGTGTTTCTCAACCTTGACAATTTTAAGGCATGTGGACTTCAACTCCCAAAATTCCACAGCCAGCAATGCTGGCTGTGGAATTCTGGGAGTTGAAGTCCACATGCCTTAAAATTGTCAAGGTTGAGAAACACTGCTCTAAAGCTTCACATTTAAGAGAACCAACTTTATTCAGTTTTCCCTCCCTGCAGTTAATTCTATTCTGTTCCAGATTGGCCTTGGTCCATTAAAAGATAATACTTTCACACTATCCAGTTATCAAATCAAATCTTTATAGCACGCATTGACCAGCATATTCAGTTGTCTGGTGGAATTACCATTCTACCGGTATAACACTTTTGCTGCATTTGAACTGAATTTAGCTCTGTATAAAAATGCAGAAAGGGTAGTTCAAATAATGGTTGCATTTACTTAAGAATGATCCATACAATCCAGAATGACAATTTTCAAACAACAGCTACTGTATGTGATCACATATTAACTATACAAATGTCATTCTTATGTTTAGATCTTCTTTTTTCCTAAAATCTCAGTTACGGAAACTCTTAATACGAAGTCATTATTTCATGAAAATAACAAAGAACCTAATTGTATATATGACAAATTTTGAAATCTCCAGTGAAGCAATATATTTATGAAGCATTCAAGCTGCCCAACTTGCAACCTTAAAAAGCAAGCGGAGTTTTGATATGACTCTGAAGTCAGGCATGCTAGTCTCCATGATAGAAATCATAAAATGGAGTGAAGATGACTACAGACACTCAGCTTAGATTCCACCAGAACATGGTGATGGTTTCAAATGGTCAAGACTGATGGGATAAAGAAGCAAACAACAGTTGAGATTGATGGTAACTATAATAGGTTTGAAAGGTACCAAGTTAAGAAAGCTGTTCTCGACCCTTCAGAAGATACCAGTGGCATCACGTTGTAACTTAATTACAACTTAAAATCTTTGTATTATCTTTCCATTCTATTTCAATCACATCCCCTATTTACCCTCATAACACGGAACTCGCTATAAAAATTGCAGTTATACTTGATGGAGGAAAAGGAAGAATCTGATGGAACTAACAACATCCCGATTACCAGTAATGAATTCCAGATTGTGTTTCTATGCATTAAGATGTAGCAGAATTACCATCATTCTGAACCAATTCTAACACTGCTCAATAATATGAAGAAAAACCGATTCAGACTAAATGAATATAATTTGCTGTAATATTTAAATAGTTGATTATATGCAGATATATGTAATATGATGGTGACTTCTTCGATATCATTTCCTGATATAAGTAGCATTTGGAAAAGTCACCACTTCGGAGCAAGTATATTTTTAAAGTATATTTAGATAATATGACTTTGCACAAAAATAATTATAGAATGAAGTCAAATAGTCAATTTCCCTAAGCTTATTTCATGAATATTGCACATCAATGTTAAAAATTACATATTTAAAATATTATAGATTTTTTTAAAACTCTAACTTAAAGGCACTTGCTATTTGAATAAAAAAGATGTTGTTTGCGATATGCAATACAGTATTATGAATGACAAAAGCTTTGTATACATCTTTGTATACATTTTAAAACAAGTTTGAACTCCTTTGACCACTTGATCTGAAGAAACCCTAATGGAGATTGTGAGATTTCTCCAGAGGAAATGTCCAAGATCCTGCAGCCGTTTTGAACTACTTCTATGATGAAAGTAGATCTTGTGGGCAATTCATGTAAAGTATACAGTATATACTATATGCACAATGGATCATAGACCCAGGCCTCTTCTGGCCCTCACCCTGCAAATATAGAACACATATCTCAGTATAAATGCCCACATTTTACAATCTCTTCAGTAATATATAACATTGGAAGCATGAAAGAAATTGCAATTATGGATATGCACAGATGATACACACAACACCCACACACCCCCTTTCATCTTATTAGTCTGTATAGGAATAGTGCATACAACTCTTGACATCCTTTCAGCAGATGTTATATTTTGTGTAATTACAGAAATAGCACCTTCCAGATATAAGTGATAAACCACCACTTGTAATAGGCCCTTGCAGTAAAAGTAGACCTCCACCAGATTGTAAGGTTAGGCTGTTATCGGTCTCCTCTTCAGTGTAAGCCTTCAGTTCTACAATAGATCTTTACAGAAAGTCACTAGTTGTACTGACAGCTTAAAATAGTTTGTTTATTAGCAACATCAGCACTTTGGTTTATAGAATAGATTTAAGACTCTGAAAAGAACATTTCTCCTCTTCATGTCCTGGAAAATCTCAGCAATGTAGAGAATGGACTGCTTGTAAGACTCTTTTAGCTTGGGATGTTTTACTTCAGCCCTTGACTTGTTTATACTTTTAAGCAAAGAATGAAGATGGGAAACAAATCAGAGCGCAAGATGCAGTTGGCAGGGTCTGAACTTCAGGCTGCATTTCCCATCTTAGCATAAGGATTTGCCTCAACATTAATGCTGTTTTCCATTAAGTGGACATTTATCGTTTAATAGCATCAGGGACTGGCATTCCCAGCATCATACAAAAACACTAGGAAATACTGCATAGCCCAGCCTATTAGCTGAAGTTCTAAAAGAACTGCATTTAAGAGTCTCTAGCAAGAATCTACATTTCCACCAAACATCATTTCCAAGGTTCATGACCGTTAAGCCACTATAAAACTGAGAATTGCTTGTAATATAGGCAGGTCCTCTGAATGGAGGAAAGAACTCCCGCAAGACTGTTGCTGAAAAATTAGGAGACGTTCTGTTGGTGGAAGTTGTTTCTGTTTTACAACGATGAGATCATGTCTGAACTGAGCAATGTAACCCTAAAGAGCCCCAAAGAAGGCTCGAATAATTCAGTGGTTCCAATTCCAACATAAATGTGTGCAGGATTGAGCTGTGCCACACAAATAAACATACGTGACCAACACATTTGGAATGTATCAGCAATATCTATCTCTGTCTGTCTGTCTGTCTTTTAAAATACTAAAAATGCGAATCCTGAGCATTATGCTAACAAATAAAAGAAAAACGCTCCAATGTGACAGCAATGCTGGCCACACGAACAACTCTCCCCTACATTCATGGTGTCTCCGAGGCCACAGCACGGCTGTTGGCCCCCTACAATGTGACCATTGCCCACCGGCCCGAGCACACCCTTAGGTCCAAGGTCATACATCCAAAAGAATCGCTCCCCAACGGTCAAAGATCATCTGTGGTTTACAGAATTAATTGCAAGGACTGTGCAAGCAATTACATTGGGGAAACTACTAAAAGACTGAGGACCAGGGTTCATGAACATGAACTTGCTATTAGAAGGCAGGAGCAACGCTCACAAGTGTGGGCCCCTATGTCCAGCTCTGGCCACACTTTCGATCTAGCTAACGCAGAGGTTATAGCTCGTGAGACTACCAAGGGTGGCCGCCTACTCAAGGAAGCCTGGCTCTCTAATGAAAATTCCATCAACCGGCATATAGATCTTTTGCTGGCCTACCAGACGCTTAGGAGAAGGGAAAAACAGCACCACGGCCTGCTGAGAAGACATTTAACTCTTCCTTGGCAGGATTGGGGTGGTAGAATGATGGATGAGACAGGCATGATCTCTAAGGAAGATGACAGCGTTTTACATAATTGGGATGATGGCTCTATAGATGCCTCTAGCTGGGTTCTTGTTTCATGTGCTAGGCTTCTTTTACAAAATAACTTTTGGCCATGATGGAAAAGGAGAGAAGGGTGTATAAATCTGAGCCTATTATTATTCTTTCCCTTTACAATAAACTAAGACTTACTATGATGCTTGATTGCAATCACAAGCAATTAGTTGTGGACACCTTGTAGTCTCAAAGCATACCTCTAAAACTAATCCACCTAGCATTTTAATGATTTGATGATAGATGTTCAAATGCAAGTTGCATCTGTAATGACTAACTTCAGGGAAGACTTCCTCATATGTAGACATATATATTCTCTATAGTGCAGGGCTATGTTTAAGCAAATATTCCATTTTCTTTGTAACATACTGGAAATAAATCCTTCTGAACTGAATTATTTCTTTCCAACCAAGCATGAATAGTTTTGTAAGACTAAAAATTCCTTATTTTGTGACTTGCATGACTTTGTTTACTACCATAATAATTGATTTGCATGCTACATTTTCATGGAAAATCAAGTCCAAAATATTTCACAACCACACATTTGTCACTTCATGGGAATCTAGGATGCTGTACTTTCTTAAAAGTGAGGGAAGCAGAGGAAATAATTAATATAATTTTTAACACTCCCACTCAGTTAAATTCCTATAAATCTTTGTGGGAAACCGTGACAGAGAAGAAGAAAAAACCCTTGTTATTAAAATTTGATCTTTCCCTTCTCTGTAATTATAATTATGATGTAGATGCAACCTTAGATGATTATGAAGGTATTCATGATAGAAAGATTGGAAACTGCTTTGTGCAAAGTCATATGTTTTCAATCTGCAGAGATTTACTAATGTAGATTTAGGAATCACAGTAACATACAAAAGGAGATGAAAGAAAGATTCATAGTATCAGAACATAATCTCCAAACTCATGTTCTGGTTATAACTAAGAATACTAAATATGGAGTCAAGAGACTCAAAAGAAATTTAAATAAAACTGTATCCTAGCTAAAGTGCAATTTTAATTCAGTCTTCTAAAGAATAAGTTCTATTGCCAGCAATAGCAGCATAGAATTTAAGAGCACAGAATAGTCATCCGTGAAGAAGTATCTTTTATCAATGATACTTTACTGTTTTGCTATAAAGAAGTCCCAAGGACAGGGCAATCTGACTTGCAGAAGCCACAATTACCCGCAACTAGGACATAAACAAGATGAAGAACACTTTTGCAATCTTAAAGCATTTAGGTGATTTTTTAAAAAAAAAGCAGAATAGAAAGAATCACAGTTGCTACAGCAACCATAAATTATTCTACTTAAATGTGTTACCTAAATTATTTATTTTTAAAGATGATGATCTTTGTTTGACCTACGGCAGATGTTAGCAATTTGATCTCAACAAAGCAGAGTAAAAAGTAGGAACATACAATATAAGGCTATAACTTTTAAAAAAAATTGTAAACATGAAAATGGGAGGGGTAGAAAAAGAAAACTTATATAAATATAGTTTATATGTAATACATATATTCCAAAATGATCCATATATAAAACGTCAAAATAAGATAAAGACTTGAAGGCATATTATATACGAGGCGTTT
The DNA here is from genome assembly GCA_034064705.1 of Bothrops alternatus. NCBI lineage: Eukaryota > Metazoa > Chordata > Lepidosauria > Squamata > Viperidae > Bothrops > Bothrops alternatus. Next base: position 12,461,226 of record JARGCV010000049.1, on the reverse strand, counting down.
GGCAGAAAGTCTGTACTGAGTACTGAAAATATTACTCAGCCTTCATCTGTTCTCTAACATCCAAAGGCAGAGTTTCAAATAAGGTGTCTTCCACCGTAAGTCCACTCTTTTTAAGAGCTCTGCAGTCACCAAGTTCATGGGGAAGAAACTCCAGGTGATTTCCTTTAATGTCCAAGTAGGAGAGCAACACTAGATTTCCAATTTTAGGTGAAAGAATAGACAAGTTGTTTTTCCCAATCTTCAGCGTCTTGATTTTTTTGCAAAAGTATAACTCATCTGGCACACTCTCTACTTTGTTGCAGGAAATTGAAAAATACTGTAAACTTTGTAGAACCCCAATTTCAGGGGGGATGAATCGTATGTCATTGTTAGACAGGTCTAAATATCTAATTTTGTTGCATAGGAAAAGGTGGGACGGGAGGACCTCTATCTTGTTGTGACTAAAAGAAAGCCGTTCCAGGCTACTGAGCTTCTTTATGTGCTCAGGGATGTAGGTTATACTGTTGTGCCACAACTTTAGGATTGTAAGTTTTCTAAGGTGTTGAAAGCTAACAATTTCCTCTATAGATCTCAGATTGTTTTCCTTAAGATCGAGCTCCTGGAGAGCGTTAAGGCTGAAAACAGCATGAGGAATGCGCTCCAGATCACAGTGCACTAGCTCTAATTCTGTCAAGTTGACCATTTTTTTCAGGTTGTTGAGCATGACTAGTTTGGTGCCATCATTATGAATGCACATCTTTTGAAGGTGACTTGAAACATCAACTACAGACTGTGGGATTTTGGACATGTTGCTTTTAATGTGCAGAACTTTAAGGTTCTTCAGCTCTCGAAAAGACTCCAAAGTTATATTTTTGGAAATATCATGGCATAAGGAACCAATCAAGCTCAATTCTTCTAAATTTCTGAGCCCATACATCCAAGGTGGAAGTTCTCGGAAGTCATCAAACTTGACATGCAAGACTTTCAGGTTTTCTTTTAGAAACGCCAAGGCTGCACTGTGGATCTTTGCAGAACACTGGTATAGGAAGAGCTCTTGGAGATTGTCGAGTTGCACAATGGTAGCTGGTATCATGACATTATTAATAATTTCAAGTTTCAAGGATTGAAGCTCTGTAATTTCAAAGACTGTATCAGGAAGTCCAGACAGCATAAACAGTTGCAGTTCCAAACGGTTATGGGCATTCATTTGCAATCTTTGCCTGAGTTTATCGGCAGTCCACTCGTTGTTTAAATTCAGCTGCTTCAGTTTGTTTTCACTGACCTCTGAAAGAAACACAGCAAATCTTTTCGAATAAAGAGGATCATACTGGTCGATCATGTGGAGCATGAAAGCAAAGTCATTCCGGACATCTGGGATATCATCAATTCCAGTCTCTTGCCGGACGTATTCAAAAGAATATTCTTTCAGAGAGCGGTAAAACAGCCAGTACAAAGTGTAAAGGCACGTCAGTCCATAAATACTTACAAAGCATAAGTAGCAGAATGAGAGTTTAGAAAAAAGATGTGCCATTGTGTGATTGCAAGAAAAGTGCTTATATCCTGTCATGTCTTGAATGTCAACATTGCAATCTACTGTAAACTGAACTTTTGAAACGAGTGCACTGTTATATGCAATAATAATAAGAAACTTGATCACTTTCAGCACTGTTTGGCGAACGTACATAGCATATAGTAGGTCACTTTCCTCAACATGGAGACGGAATTTCTTCACCTTCTCAAATAATGCTTTAGCTTGCTCTCCTTCTTTTTTATCCAAAGCCCCTGGAGTTCCTTTATCCACAATGAATTTTTCAGATATGGATTTTAAAGACTGTGTCCTGACCAAATTGCCTTCTGTGCTAGGCTGGACCGTGTTTGACCTGCTGATGTTGTTCTTCCGGTTGTCCTTCTCCTCAGAGTCTTCTCCAGATACCTCTGACAAAGCCCTCGTGGTCCAAGGCGAGTCAAAACATTTCCCCAGAATGGAAATGAAATGTTCAATTTTTGAGCTGGACCCTGGGAATTTGAACCAAAAGTTGCTACACAGCATGAAGATCAATGTGTGTATAAGGACAAGGTAGGGAAAGTACTTTGCATACCAATGCAAGGCACGTTCGTAGCACATTTGATTTATAAAGCTGTACTGCTGGAGGTCTAAGTCAGTCTTCAGGCCCTTCATTTCAACAGTGGCAGGAGGTGTTGATGGCTTGGGTGGAAGGAACTGAGCTGCACTGGAGTCCATATCTGACATATTAAGAAGGCGAGATACGTTCTGAGAAGGCTGGACTCTTTTGGGAAGGCATATGATCTTATCCTGCATCACCTGAAATGCACACAAACAAAAATTGTATTTTGAAAATACATTTTGAGGCAAGTTTCTCTTTTAGTGAAGGAAGAAAAGGTCAGACACCTACAGATTTTGAAACATCTCTACCTACAAAATTTCTAGATTGGAATCTGAATCGTTCCACCTCCCTAATCACCAGAAGCTCTGCAGACCTCAGTTATGTGTAAAAATCATAACCAGCTACAGCGCTATTATAATCTTCTGGCCACCAACATTTCAATATGACCATCTGTTTCAAAGGCTATTTATCCTTTTCCTTGAACTAAATAACCATATGAACAAAGAAGATTTTATTGCATGTATATATTTGTTAGCCTGTTCCGTTCAGGGCAAGTTATAAATGTTTTCCCTCTCTTGCAATTTATATTGCTATCTGAAGTCTGCAAGTCTCCTTTTCACCACAGACTGTGGGAAATGTGGTGGCTTAAATACTGAAAGATATAAAGATAGAGATGAATCTTTTAGTAACTTTGGCAGGTAATCACAATCTGAGGTTTCAGACTGGAATCATGGATGGTTTCAAAGGCATAGGTTTTCAAGCCATGAGCAGAGAGTCAATACTTTTCTCTAAACCAGGTTTTTCTTCCATTAATAATGTTTTAACATCTTTCCAACTGTATTTCCTAAAGCTGGAATCAATTTTGGAGGGCTGACTCTTAGCATAAACCAGGGCCTTTCAAATATTCTATATTCCATTATATTCATGCAGAATAAAAATTCCAAACCAAGAGCCTCTGTATTTGGGTGGCATGAGTCGCTCAAAGGGCCCCTTTATAAAATCTAGCATTTCGGAAGGCACCCATGTTTACTTCCAACGGAAAAATTGGACACAGATGATTAAATCTTTACAATGAACAGCATCTTTGCTCCTTTCTCTTCTGCAGCTGCATCACTTCCCATCTGGGCATTCTGGCAGCCTGGGAGAAAAAACGGCATGCAAACTATGTCCTGTAGTTGCTTAGCAACAAGGAAGCAAATCACAGGGCCTTTTCTTTGCCATCAAAATGGCCAGATGGGTGTTCCAGACTGTTGTTATAGGCATCTCTTCAATTGCCAACAGGGGCACGTATATTTATTAAATCCTGCATTTATTTGAAGGAGAGCATGAAGCTAACCCTGGCAGCTTAAGGGCGAGGTCTCCTTAGCTTCAGCAACAGGAATGGACTGCCTTATTCCCAGATCAACCTGGCAGCTATTAAGGGCAGCTGTAATTGCACTTTGCTCTATTGCTCTGTGCCCTCCCAAACCTCATAATAAATGGGACAAATGGGTAGTCTTGCAGTGGGAAAGGAAAAGGAACTATTCTCCATCAATCTATAGCAGGGGTGTCAAACTCAATTTCATTGAGGGCCGCATCAGCATTGCGGTTGCCCTCGGGGGGGGGTGGCCAGGGTGGGTGCAGCCTCCTGGATGGGCGTGGATGGAGTGGGTGTGGCCTACTGGGTGGGCATGGCCAGCTCTACATCGTTCGCATCAAGGGTGCCTGTGGGGGCCTGGGCAAGAGGGGGTGGGACCGGGGCAAGCGCCAAGGCATGGTCCATTTCTTCATTCCTCACAAAGGGTGACACCTCCCCAGCATGCACCCAGGGGGCGGGGCTGACGCGGCAGGGGCTGGTTCCTCGCTGTTTCCAGACGGCCTTGTGGAGCTAAGACTGAATGTGTTTCAGCATAGATGGCCACCACAAAATTGTACATTGGCTCCCGGCTGGCCTGGGCCAGGGCCAAGGCAGCGGGGGCCATTCCCTTACTGTTTCCAGGATGGCTTCGCGGGCCACATGAAACCACTTCGTGGGTCGCATCTGGCCCCCGGGCCTTGTGTTTGACATGTCTGACCTATAGGAAATGTATAAGTCCATGTTGTGGCTTAAACGGTAAAAGTTCCAGGCTAACAAAAGTTTAGCTTTAGCCCAGTACTACCTCTGCAATCCAAAACACCACCATATTTATCAAAAGGATAACTGTGAATTTAAGTTGACTTCCCCACCTCAAAAAGAAAGATGAAAAATCCATCTGATTCCGATACAATATTCTCAATGTAAGATGGTCCTCATATTTTAAAGGGAAAATATTAGAGTAGGGCAAGTCCTAGTTTTCTTTTTAGGTAAACAGACAACTACAATGCCCAATTATAGAATGTTTCAATACATGCAAGTATTTTAAAATTCTTTGTTGTGGACCCCAATATTCTGTAGAAAATTATTCTTCATATTAAACAATTAGTCTATGATTAGTAATAAGGATACTGCAAATGACTTATTGGTCTGAATTTCTGATTGAATAATCACAGATTTGTGTCAGTTGAAGCAGCACTGTTTGCAGAAGTGGGAACGAGCAGGAGTATAAATTCAAATATTTTCTTTCTTACTTGCTATTTTCCTTTTACTCATTTGCACCTCTAGCCTATTTACTTCAAGACATTTACAAACCATAATGGGTGGATTCACCCAATTACAGAATCAAAACGAAGCAAACCACGTTGTCTTGATGTGAAGTATCATCAAGTATCATATTACACTATATGATATTGTGCAATGCTGTTGATGATGATGATGAATTTCCCTTGATATCTGTTAAGATTGTATCTGTAATTTGTATCTTGCCATGGTACCGGTAGCCATGCTGAAACACAACAGAAGGCAAACCAGTGCATCCTCAGGTAAAGGAGCATGGTAAAGGCACAAGCAACTAGAACTACTAGTGAGCAGTCTCAAATAAAAACTTTACTTTCAGTCCCCTACGTTACAAGGATCTCGGGAATGGTCAGATAAGGCTTCAGGGATTTTGTGCTGCTTTCTGCACTGCCAGGACTCGCCCCCAACTCTTAGCACCTCTTTCCAGCCTAGCTGGAGATTCCACAAGGACAGAAGAAGACATCTGGATCTCTAATCTAGGTAAAGTTAATTGGCATCAGGATCTTGCAATCAGAGTTTTTATTTAATAGTATTTCTATTCTGGCCTGTGATATCAAATCCCATCCTTACTCTCTGTACAGAATGGGCCAACTCGCCACGGCCAACTCGCTGTGGAATAACTCACTGTGGGGCAATTTAACAATTCCATTTAATTGTTTAAAATAAATTTAAAAAATTTTTTTTTCACATTTCATTCTGTCCCTCCTTTTGCATACTTTCTTTAATGATTCTATCCCACCATTTCTTTGATATTACCGTAACTCTTGTCCTGCGGCGAGTTGGCCACAGTGAGTTGGCTGTGGCAAGTTAGCCGTGGTGAATTGGCTGTGGCAAACTGTCATAGACCCTCCCTGTATGCTTGTGGTTTCCACTACCTCCTGCTCCCACAAGTAATTTTGTTCACATTCGGGAAACAATTTACACGGCCTCTTGTGATCATGGTAATACATAAACTGACTGGGACAAGCAGAAGTAAGAAGTTTAGTTAGCACTAGTAGGCCTCTGGCCAAGAATACAGGCCTTTAAACTCAAGAATTTCGGCCTTGCATATAACTGCTACTGACTGCCAACTCAAGAAAGACAGAATGTAGTATGTGTGGAAGGAAAGGGAGAATAAGAACAACTTAATGCCATATATAGCATTTGAACGATATTTGTATCACAGAAATTTAAAAAATTGTTATGTTCCAGAATTTTCTACTTTGTTTTTAATCCAAGAAATTGAATTGCAGTAAGAGAGAAAGAGGAAACACTCTATATGGAGAACTGTCTTTCAATATAAGGCAAAGTCCACAACAACAGTCAGTGCAAAAAAGGCAAATGTATCATCTAGATGACTAATGTACTCAGAACTTTTAAGATTGCTACTATAACTACTAACTACTAACGGGTTTAAAACAGGAGATAGAAGGGAAAACAACCAAAAATCAGGCCACTTTGGATATTGACTTAAAAATGACAGGCTACAAGAAAGATATTGGCAAAATCGTTAAACAGAACTTACTGTACAAATGAAACTGGCTGATCTGTTAATAGTTAAAAAAGACTCACAAATAATAGATCAGAAGAGTAATTTGGATGTGTGGATTTCAACTTAGAAAAGTGACCTGGACCATTTTTTTTTATTGTGGATCTACAAAAGATGTGTTATAATTTATAAAGGAGTTTGTGAGAAAAGATAAAGAAAGCATGAAAAGAAACCAGCTACTTAAGAGGAATAAAGATCAAGACTTTTAAAAGCAAAAAGAAGGCTCATAAAGTGTATGAGTATTTTTTTGTTATTTTTTAGAGACAGTGATAAGCTTATGTTAAAATTGAAGCAGAGTGTTAAAGCTTGCGAAGGAGTTTCTGAGAGAAAATATAGAAAAGATTATAAATTAATTAATATTTAAATATTAATATTTTTGCTGATTGAATAATGAAGCTATATTATTTTTTAATAGCTAACAAATGAGATATGGGGTGAAGAGATTTTTGGCTGAAATGTTAAAGAAATTAAAATGCTAAACTCTCGTGCAATTATCTTCATATCTGTTCCAATCTAAAGTGACTTATAAGTGGAATGTGTTTTTTCTTTGTAAACTCCTACGCAATTGTTTTGTAAATCTTTAATACAATCTTTTCCCTTCCTTCAAATTATTTTTTTTCGTATTCTTTAAAAATAAATTTAAGTTTATGCCTCCCCTCCCCTTTCCAAATTAGAACATACCAAGAGCATGAATCTTATTAGTTTTGATCTAAACATTTAGATCAAAGGAAAGCTATCAGGGCCAAATAAAACTGTATTTAATGAAATGAAATTTTAAAAAAAGTAAAATATTTATTTACTACCTATGTATTCATTAAGTACCTTTTTTGTCATGCTGGATTTAATCATGTGACAATTTTTACAGAGTTGTTGGAATTGCATACAAAGCCTGCAGCTGCAAACAACTCTGGGACCTCAAGCCGTATACTTGAGAATCTTTTCCAATGTACTACAAAAGTGCTGGTGCAGGCTATGAGAGCATTCCATTTGGACACACACATAACTGTGCCAAAGATTTGTTATACTATATATAGGAAAAGAGCAGGCAGAGCTGGGGGGGGGGAAGAGTTAAACATGTCATCAGTTTAGAGTCCTTGTGTTGCCACAAACGATTCAAGTCTATGAATTGCATTGGCCATTATCTAGTGCCAATTAGTGCTGATTGTTAGTTCACTAGATTCTTGTGTATAGGCTTCAATAAATTGTTTATGTTGCAATCTACACAATGGTCCTGGTTCTTTGTGCCTGACTTGGATAGGACCAAGTTTATACAGATCTATAATAATTTAAAACAGATATTAATCTGGAACTATTAGCTGTCAAGTGTAGAGCAGAAAAACCAGACCTTACATTAATATGATAATTAAATAAAAAGATATTTGTTAAGGCAAAGAATCAGGACCTATTTGTTAAGGCAAAGAATCCGGACCATTTGTAAAATTTCAGCATAGATTTACTCAGATCTATACACAAGAGTCTAGTCAACTAACAGTTAGCACTAAATTGGTGCTAGATAAGGATTAAAGATGCTAAACTGATGATATCTTTAACTCCACCTCTGCCTGCTCTTCTCCTACATCATATTACTTAAATGACCACATGTGATCCTGGAGCCTACCACTCCAAAAGTTGACTAATACTACTGCAAATTAGTCTGCTATGTTACTTGAACTGATGAACAAATAATTCTAATATCCAAGATTTTAAATGTTTTTTTTAATCGGCATTTAGAATCTGAGACACATCACAGTCCTGTTTATATGGTATCATTAATTTTTAACTTGCAGCCCTGTTTATTTACCTGTAATGTGCAACCAAACACACCAACCATCAACATGGCAACAGAAAGATAGTCTGTAAATACATCCCACCATGGCTTCAAAACCCGGAAGGCTGGTTGCTGTTCAGAGAACTGGCGGAATTCAGTGATAGGAATCATTGTTCTGAAAAAGAACAAAAGGGGAAATGTGTGAAATGGTTACTTTTTTAATATGAAAAACATGCATTACTGTTTTATTCAGTGCAATCCTAACATATATACATATATAGTCACTCAGTCTAAATAACATTTTCTGAAACTTGGCATGTTCCAGATGTGTGGATTTCAATTCCCCAAATTCTCAGCAGTGGTGATATTGGGGGATTCTGTGCATTGAACACTATACATAAAGAGAGAAGCCAGGGTGGAAAGGAATTAAGAAAGGAATTCATCAGACTCTGCTTCAAATCTGGATGTTGTCTCCATGACTAGCTAATCAAATCAGTAATCAAAACATCTATATTCCAATCTGTCTCACTAGGCTTCTACCATCAACCTCTTCTACTCCTTACTTAACTTACAAATTCAAAATTCTGTTTTCACTCCACTGACCTGCCTGAAGTACCTCATTTCAGAATCAAGTGCCAGCCCAACTGGGAAGACTTCTATTAGTCATTTTGGTTGCTAGCCAAAAGTAGAAGTAATAAATGCTAGATAAGGATCAACAACAGGGACAGAAAATTTATAGGCTAGTTGTTTTCTGCCAATTCAAAAATGAGTAAATAGCAATTTAAATCAGCAACGGGGAAAGTCCTAGACTCTTCCTGCCCACTGACAACAGCTATACGGGAAGAAGACAAATCAGGAACAAATCAGGACAGTCAAATAAGTTAGAAAGGAAGGGAGATTCTTGGAAATACGACTGATGACTGAGCAGGAGCAAAGGGAAAGGAGCCAAGATAATAAAAGCTTGGAACCCACTAGCTCTCTTTAACATTAAATCACAATTTGAATGAATTATAGCTGTCTGTGATCGGACAGAGAATTAAGTCTTAAATTACGCTTTTCAAACTTCAAATTTGCATCCTGAGCTGTTATTTTAAAATCTACCAGATAGATAAATTTTATCTATTTGGTATAGATAAAATTAAATTATATATAAATCGATGTTTTGCCCATCTGTAAATCTGATCAAGTCTTCTGACAGAATTAGCTATATAGAAAAACAGCAGGATCCTTTTATACCGCAAATGTTGCTTCTGTCCCAATTAACTTGAATCTTCATAAATTTTTTCCCAAGATTACATTACACTCAACTCTCCGACTGAGAGGGTTTGCTCTCCTATGTTGTGCCATGTGTTCATGAAGTAGTCGTTTTGTTTTCCCACTGTACAGATCTGGACATGTCTCACTGCATTGTACTGCATATACCACGTTGCTTAGTTTGTGTCTGGGTGTTTTATCCTTGGAGTGGACAAGCTTCTGCCTTAGTGTATTCTTGGATTTAAAGTGTGCACATAAGTTATGTTAGTTGAAGATCCTCCTGAGTTTTTAAGATATGTCCAACCCAGATGGACAGTGACGTCTCAGAAAACTAACCAATGGGTGAGAAATCTGTCCCAAACAGAAAATAATGTTTTAGCCAAAGGACTAAATTTTGCAGTAACACCAGAACAGCTACCAATTGTTGTTCACCTCACAGCCACAGAGTGCAGCCATCATGAACAATAAGCTGACAGAACCAGAGGCAGAACAATTAAGGATGAGGGTATCTGCAGCCCTTGCCAGTGCCAAAACACCCCCTTCCAACCTCACAATTCAAGAAAGGAGATCAGTGACATCCCTAGGAAGATACCCAAACTTCACCATCCTGCCAGCTGATAAAGGAAGATGAACACAGATGACTACAAGGCCAAGGCGAACAGTCGTCTGAAAAACACTGCTAAAGAGAGCCCACCAGCAGTTACAAGAAAAAGATCACTGATTTCTTGCAACACCTACTGAAGGACAATGCAATCTACAAGCCACAATATTACAATCTTTATCTTGGGGAAGCTACCCCATGCATATACGGATTCCCCAAAATTCACAAAGAGGGAACTTTACTCAGACCAATCGTCAGCAGCATCAATTCTGTCACCTACAATATTGCAAAACATATAACCACCTTATTAGCTCCTCTAGTTCGCAACACCACAAATTATATCAACAATTCACAGCACTTTACCAGCAAGGTTTGGAAACTAAAACTGGACCTGGTTGAGACCATGGTTTCCTATGATGTGATTTCCCTCTTCACCTGCATTCCAACAACTGAAGCTGTCACGGTAGTGAAGAAACGACTGCTGCAAGACAGCACTTTTGGTGACAGAACCAACTTCAACCCAGACCACATATTTGCCATGCTGGACCTCTGCCTAATCACTACCTATTTTAAATACATTGAAGGTTTCTACAGACAAAAACACGACTGCATCATGGATTCACCTGTGTCCCCCATTGTGGCCAATCTCTACAAGGAAGAGGTAGAAACCAAAGCCCTAAACGCCTTCACAGGAATTCCACCCACTCACTGGTATAGGTACGGGGATGATACTTGGGTCAAGATCAAAACACAGGAATTGGAATCGTTCAGCACCTACCGTATATCAGCTCTGTGGCCAGATACATCAAATTCACGTGAGGAGAAGTTAAGGAAAAGTCTAGCCTTCCTAGACTGTGCAATACACATTAAGGAAGACAGAAGCCTTAACACTGAAGTTTAGAGAAAACCCATCCACACAAATCAATATTTACATTTTGATTCTCACCATCCACTGGAGCACAAAATGGGACTTATTAGAACCCTACACCATCGAGCTGAAGGCCTCCTACCAGCAAAGATGGGAAAGAAAAAGAACAAAAACATATCAGGGGAGCCCTCAGAAAATGTGGCTATCCCAACTGGGCCTTCATCAAATCCCAAAAAAGACCCAGCAGGAGCTCCTCCTTAACAGAAGAGAACAATAAACGAAATAATGTTGTCATTCCATACGTTGCAGGAATATCTGAAAAGCTCAGGTGGATCTTCAGCCAACACAACATACGTGCACACTTTAAACCCAAGATTACACTAAGGCAGAAGCTTGTCCACCCACAAGGATAAAACACCCAGAACATGGTATATGCAGTACAATGCAGTGAGACATGTGCAGATCTGTACATTTGGGAAACAAAACAACTACTTCATAAATGCATGGCACACCATAGGAAAACAAACCCATCAGGGCAAGATTCAGCAGTCCATCTGCATTTACCGGTAAAAGACAAAAGCCACTATTTTGAAGACAGCAAATTCCACATTTTGGACAGAGAGGACTGCTGGTTTGAAAGAGGGGTCAAGGAGGCCATCTATGTCAAATTTGAACAACCCTCTCTCAAAAGAGGGGGAGGGATATGACATCATCTATCTCTACTCTGCAGCAGTCATTTCAGCATATTTGCACCACTCAGGTGACCTTGAGGACACAGATAAACCTCCAAGTGGCCTCAACCATTCTCTAAAAGAATGTAAATGATCAGCTGTCTGCAAAGAATATAAATCCTTCCATTCCCCACCATCCAGTCAAGGCTGAAGAAGCTTCTTGGATGAGAAGCGAAATGTCTTCAAAGAAAAACAAGGAAGTCCAGTTGCCTCATCAAATAAAATGTAACAGGCGTATAGTTGAGGCTTGACGTGAGGAGTGAAGAATGTTTACCAAATCAGACGTTTACAAAGACTAATACTTAGTGTTGTATTTCAGGTTCTATAATGATGGCTTCTTAATATGATCTTATGTTTAATGTCGATTGTTTTAATAAAAATAAAAAAAATTATTATAAAAAGAAAAAAAAGAAAAAGCAGCTTTGAGACATTTATCTACTGCACACTGGCAATTCAGGAATTACTCCTGGATAAGGGTTTGAGGGATGAAGTTGAGTTGCAGTTAAAAATTGATCAGGAAGAACGCAGAATGAGAAAAAGTGGTTTTATATATACATATATAAAAAAAATCTAACAATGGCACTAAATTCAAGTTAAACTCTATTCGTCCTCAGTTTGCTTCGAGCTAACTTGCATTATTAATATTTCCTATATATGTGTTTTCTTGTTGTGACCATAGTACACCTATAGAACTCATTCAGATGAGTCCAAGTTATCAGGCTCAGCAGTAAATCTCAGGTCTTCAGAGGCCTATCTATCTTCCAAATTTAAAATCTAGATTTACCTTTCAGCCTTTCTGAAATGACAGGGTGCTTGATGGCTTGGAAAGATGGATGAGATATTAGAGCCAACCTCTAGCCTATGAACTACTGGTTTCCATGTCTGCAGTCTCAGCTCTTATAGTCATTATAGTATATTATACCATTTTGGCTAGTACTGGCCAAAAAACAGATTTAAATTTCTGTGAGGTTGCCCCTAGTACCCTTGCTATCCTTTTACATGTTGCTATATTCTCTCCAACAAGTGGGATCTTGGCTAGTCAAAAATTGACTAAACCATGGTTTGCTATTCTTGCCTTCAGTCTGAAACTCCCATTCTAATTACATTTGATCTGGTGTTAAGTGTTGAAATTGGCACAATCTCCCTTTTCTCCTTCCCCCGAGATAACTGATTTTTCATCAGATCAAAGTCCTGAAATATTACATAAAGATTTGGAAAGGACTTAGAAGTGGGTTACTTTGCAATCACGCCCAATAATCCATGTAGCTATTGTACAGCTACTCAAAAGGTATAGTCTGAAAATGGTCCTCTGCTTATTAGATATTTAAAAATATGATTTATTTCTTAAATTTCTATACCGCCCCTCTCCCGTAGGACTCGGGGCGGTTTACAGCCCAATTAAAACAGATAATAATAATAAATATTTAAAAATAAATTAAATTAATACATGGCTGTTACTAAAACCTGTTAAAATCCCAATTCTAAAACCCGAACAACCTTGTTTAAAAAAATTTACATAAAGATGAGCAAAAATATATGAACACGGTGCCTGTGAACAAGGTACAGGCATGGACAACAGAAGCTTGGGGAACGGGGGAAACTCTCTCTCACCCTAGTTTGTTATATAAAAATGGTACTGAAGACTTGGGAAGTACAGTGGAAATTTTGTGTGAAGGATCCCATGATGGCATTTTTTCAGGAAAATGTAAATTTTGCACAACATAAAAAAATCATAGCATGGGGACATCATACATCACTATACACCATGAGCTCTCTGTCAAATTTGTGTACCCAGAGCATAGTACATCATTTGTACATAAAGACTTATAAATGCAAACTTCCCTAAGGGATATGCAAAGCCATTACTTCTGGCTTAATGCCTGAACTGATTTCAGAAAACCATATGGGAATAGTTGCTAATTCGATGAAGTGGAAATTTTTGAATCAACACCAAAGTTATGATTCCACATAGTATCAGGGGGCATAATTAAACCCATAAATGGAGTCAAAATGGGATTTTGACTCTAGGCAGCGGGTGAGGAGATTACATGACAAAATGTTCTTTCTTAACAAAGAAACAGAATGTGAAGGAAAAGCTGAGAGATTTTTATTATCTACTTTTTCTGTCTGCTGTGTGTGAATCATAGTAGGTCTGCATAGAAGCAATCTGAAATAGTGTGGTCTGGTAATAGAAACACCATATTATTCATTGTTTCAAAGGATTGGTTGGTTATTCTGTGCATTTAAAAGCTAAATGGCAGTCAAAAACCTGAAAGAGAAATATAATAATATTGATAAAGCATTTATTCTTTTTGGTTTACACTACATATACGACATACTCCAGCAAGTATAAAATGCAGATGGAATTTCTGGTCTTCCTATTTGTATTAAAACTGTACTAGAAAGTATTTGTGGCAGTTTGCTGCCCAAATATACTTTTTATTGCCTATCCCAATTCTCAGGTCTTCCATTCCTAACCAAATAATCTCTAACCATTTTAGTATTACAATTAGTCTTAGTTTTTAACAGATACATTAATAATCACATTGTTGGCTAACACAAAGGTCATTTCCACTCTAGGGGTTTAGAGCATCTCCTACAATTGTTCAACTATTGTGCCAAAATAACAACAGTGAAGCCTTCAGTAATGTTTGGGTGGTGCTGTAAAGACACTATAAATCACTAAGAAATGAGCTACATTTCTTAGAAACTTATAGAATCAGTTACTAAAAGGCAAATAGCTAGATTACAGCTTGAACTAAATGTCTATGTTGTTTCATTTGATGTAGTTTTATTTTCCATTCAGATCACCTTTATTCTTCTCTAAGTTTATTTTTAAGACAAGGAAGAACCATTTACTGTAATAAGCAAGATAACTGATGTCATGTAGAAACGTGTTCATGAAATGCAAATCCAAATCTTTGTCTCAGCATCTGGTTTATTTTTCAGAAGTTGCATGTCAAAACAAATGCTTGCATTTTTTTTAAGGATGCCCTACCAAATAATAAATGCCCTAGCAAGCTAAGGCATCAGGTATAGTGCCAATGGTAAGTGCAACAATGAACCAGCCAACACAACATTGCTACTTCACAGTATTCCCTTATTTTTTTTATTAATACAAGACAAGCTCACTTTACAGTAATGTGCATATTGATTTATAATTCACAGTGTCATCTAGAAAAGTCACTAGGAGCAGCACTACAAATGGCTTCCTGTATTAGTCTTAAAAATCATTTATCTTAATTATGCAGTCTTATTTTAAAATTTATGGATTTGACCTACTATACACAGTAAAACAAGGATTACGAATATTTCAAGTGAATTTAAAGTGGTGGTACCAATACCTAATGAAATGACATACAGATCAGAGATAAGCATTGTAATGTGTAGATTTTATTATTTACTAACTACAAATAACTACTAGTTATTTAATTATTAACTATTTTAGCTAGAAAAAGTAAAACCATTATTTCTTATTTGCAATTACTCTTTACTTCCTGTTTGCAACTGCAATTTCCTCTTGTTGTTACCATTAATCTAACAATTTAGCAATTTAACAATTTAACTTCTACGTCTGCCTCATTTAGCAAAATGGTCATTTTTCTTTTCATTCTTTAGAAATTTTGGCTCATTCTACAGCAGAGCCAAATAATATTATCTACTATTATGATTGAAGGAGCTCTGTGGGATGATGAATATAAGAAACAGCGTTAGGTTTTGCAAGTACTTTCTGTTCAAAGCAAGATGATAAACGCTGGCAAGGCCACCTTGTTTTACAAACTTGTATGTTTTTTGCCAACTTGTCATATATTTGATGAGCAACCCATTTTTGTTGATTATAACTAGAACATTCCCCAGTTTAAAAACATCAACATTAAATGACATAGAATACAAATGCTTAAAATACAAAAATGTATTGAGGGGAACTGGAAAGCTTTAAAAATGTGTTTAAACTGGAAAGCTTTAAAAATGTGTTGAGGTATTAAGATCAGCTTATTACCGCAAATTATCTATTTTTAAGCCAACAGGCTAAATTTTTCCCCTGAGAACGCCAAAAAGAAACATCTTTAATCTCAGTAGCATCTGAATACTGCAAAGGCTCATAGCATATCTCATTTGGCCAGCAGAGCAAAGCATTCCTCAAAGATTCAAGAATATTCCAGTGACATAACATGTTATTTTCACATCAACCATTTGAACAATTTTTCAGCCAGACCATAACATCAGGGCACTTTGCTAATTTGGGTGTTTCCTTCTAAACATGAAGTATATTACCTTATACAATACAAACATCAGAGAAACCTTGCACACAAAACATTAGTATGAAAGCCAGAACATTTAGTACTTGACAATATTTGTTTCATTCTCTGCATTAGCCAATGGCATATTCAGGATACCAGAAGTTACAAAGAATTATTTTAGATAATCAAGACTCATGGAGAAACGTATTAAAAAGAAAACAGAACTAGACCTAAATTAAGGAATCCCAAACTCAAAATCGCATTTAAAATCATACACTTTTTTCAAAATAATCTACCTCTCAAGCTATTATGAAGATTACTAGGAGGCAAGGAATGAGATGTAACATATTATGTATAATAGTAGTAGTAGTAGTAGTACGGTAGTAGTAGTAGTAGTAAAGTTGGAAGGGACCTTGGTGGTCATCTAGTCCAACCCCCTGCTCAGGCAGGAAACCCTATACCATTTCAGACAAATGGCTGTCCAGTCTCTTCTTAAAAGCTTCCATTGTTGGAGCATTCACCGCTCCTGGAGGCAGGTTGTTCTACTGGTCAATTGTTCTAACTGTCAGGAGGTTTCTCCTTAGTTCTAGGTTGCTTCTCTCCTTGATTAGTTTTCATCCGTTGCTCCTTGTCTTGCCTTCAGGCACCTTGGAAAATAGCTTGATTCCCTCTTCTTTGTGGCAGCCCCTGAGATACTGAAACACTGCTACCATGTCCCCCCTCATCCTTCTCTTCATTAAACTAGACATACCCAATTCCAGCAACCGTTCCTTATATGCTTTAGCCTGCCCCTCTGCAATTTCATATATGTAATAGCTGTCACAAGTGATATTTTAGGTCTGAAGTGTGACATTTCCCCCAGGTCATTTGTTGGAACAGAGGTAATTCTGGGCCAGCTGCATGCTAGCCATGAACTCCTCCTCGGTGGAGGAAACACTACTTGGTGTCTGGATCCAGGGTCCATAAATAAAGCCAGGTCACTAAATAACATTTCTATTGATCAATAGTAATATACAGATTTCTCCAACTGAAGTCCTTAAAATTATATCATAATGCCTGCTCATGATAACAAATACTCAAGTTAGTTGCAAGCAATGAACTGAATTGGAAATTAAACAGACTATGCATCTAGCTGATTTGTCCAGACACTATCCTCTGCAGATGCAAATTAACAGGAATATTTCAAAATCAAAAGGTCTTTTATCAAGACCTTTCCTTGTAAGATCACAGAGAGCTAAGAAAGGGCATGGTTGATTTCCTGAAATGTGGGTTTTTATATAAAGGATACATTCTACCTTATGTCTGTCCTTTTACAACTTGCCCACATCATTTTTCAGCAAACAGCAGCCTTTACACACAGCCTCATGAAATAGTACTTCAGACACCCAGTGCATTTTAGACATCTATTTTTTAAAAAATAAATCTGGACTCCAGAGATCAAAACAACAGTGTATTCCTCCTGGTTGTACTCCAAACTAAGTCCAGCTGAGTTAGAATGGCCACATGCATAGAAAATGCATAAAGTTGTAGCATGAATCGGCATCATGTCTGTTATTATTTCAGTTTTACAATAACAAATCTAGGAAGTAGGCTGACCTGAGAGATGGTAAAAGACTCAAAGTTGTCTGGTAAATTCCATAGTTAAGTAGGAATTGAACCTTGGTCTCCTCTTCTAATATCTTCTACACCCAATTTCCTATTCTCCAAATAAGTTTAAACTACAGTGTCTACAATTTACAAGCTTTGAAAATGCTAGGACTGCAGATTCAACAAAACTGCAGACACCAGGTTGGGGGACACTTCTAAATAGAAAAACTCAATCATGGGGCTTCTAATTTAGCATTTCTCCAAATTTATTAGAATAATTTTCCCAGTGAGCATGACATATTTTGGTGGTAGGCTGCACAAAGAAGCCATCCAATATAGCAACTGTGCATAGAACTGTTATTTTTTTTTCACAAACACACCATTCTTTAATAAAATCAATTGCTTCAATTTTCTCATTCATCTCCTTCCTTCAATTGACATGCATGTCTGTTCTGTTTCATCTGTGGATCTGCACTGGAAATCACATCTGATTCCTCACCTTTTAATTCTGCAGTACTCCACCTTCTTAGTTAAGATAGGGAAACTGAATGAAAAGGGAGATCAAACGTACATTGCTCATCTGTTGGTTGGATTTTGGCATATTTTGTTCTTTAAAATCTGTTATTGTGGTTGCAAATAATAGTTTCCATATTATTTGAATCCAAAACAATTGTAGCTTATTACTCAAATCATGGAAAATATAATCCACAGTCTAGTGCAGTGGTTCTCAACCTTTTTCAGGCCGCGATCCCCGACCTGTCGAGCGCCGCCCATGCGTGGTGCTATCCCCTGCACCGCGCATGCGTGGTGCTACCCCCTGCGCCGCACATGCGTGGTGCTGTCCCCTGCGCTGGCCGAGGCATAGGCCGCTGCCCATTCGGGGCGGCGGCAGGCAGGCCCAGGCGCTCCTAGGCAGCCGCGACGGCGCAGGGCGACCATGGGCTGGGCCACCAGCTGGCCCAGCCCAAGGGAGGTAAGGCACCTGCCGGGCCCCACGCGTGCCAGCTGCCCTCCCTGCGCCCGCCAGCCTCCCACCCCTGGCCCTCTTTTACTTACATTTTTAGTAGTTGCTCAGCAGGGAGGGGTGGAAAGTTCCGGATAGCTCGTCTTCGCTGCAGACAACTTGCAGCACCATTTGCAAACTGGAACTTTTGGCGGGCTCAGCAGGGCAGAGACATCATGGACAATTCCTATTGGCTTTTGAAAGCCAATAGAATTAGACTCTATTCAAGAGAGTCTATTCTATTGGCTTTCAAAAGCCAATAGAATAAGAGGGAGTAGCACAGCTAAGGAAAAGGGGGGAAAAATGGCGGACTGCGTTTGGCGACCCCTGTGAAATGGTCGTTCGACCCCAAATGGGGTCGCGACCCACAGGTTGAGAACCGCTGGTCTAGTGTGATGTATGAATCACATGGAATAATACACTATTTGAGACCCAAAGCTCTAAAATATTATTGAAACCAATATTATTGTTACAAATTTAGTACTAAGTACCTTCAACCTACTACTTTTCTACAATTCAGTATGTGACATCTCATAAAGTTGTAGATAATTAAAACACACACTAGGAATATTTCAAACCGGGCCCAAAGTTATGTTATATTCTTTTTAAAATATGTACTTTTGCAATAGCTTTATAGGATTTTTTTTTGTTTTAATATTTCAAACATTAAAATAGAGTGAAAACAAATGCAGGGATAGACAAGAATGTTTTAAAAATACACAACAAATTAAGGAGGTTGAAGTTTAAAATACCACTATAATTTAAAGTAATTTTCTAGTGAGCTGAGAGACAAAAGTTAATGGAAATAAATATCATCTTGTTCTGGATACTCTGCCAAGACCAACTGTGTCATAAGGGCCACAGCTGACAGAAAAAGATGAATCCTCAAGTGCTGAGTAGATTGTAAGTATCAGTCCTACTAGTTAGCAAAACACCCTTATTACACTCCTAAAATGCATTTCCCTAAGTACTGATTTCTTAATATAGCAGGTTACATTCAATATGGTTGGATTTACTTCCCAGTCAATATAGATAGGATTGTATTGGGTTTTTTTAATTGGTTTAAAAGAAACAGAAAATGAAGAGACAAAATGCAAATATAGTTATAAGGCAGTGGTGGCGAACCTATGGCACGTGTGCCAGAGGCGGCACTCGGAGCCCTCTCTGTGGGCACACGTGCCGTTGCCCCAGCCTCGACTCCTCCAACCCCCTCACCAGCAGCCCCCCTGGAGGAGAGTCACCCCGAGTGTGGCCCACACGGAGCAGCACAGCCAAGGACATGGCAGCCAGGCAGCATAGACAAGTCTCTACCCTAACGCCCCATCGCGCACAGTTGATGCTGCAGGGCATGGGCAGAGGGTGTGGCCACCATGGTGCTGCTGGGCTACCTGGGCGATCTGCGGCGGGTCCTGGAGGCGATCAGTGGCCCTGTGGACAGGCGAGGCAGGGGACGGGTGGGGTGGAGCAGGGGCGGGGCAGGGCAGGGCCAGTTTTTGGGCACTCGGTTTCTAAAAGGTTCGCCATCACTGTTATATTGCATATATAAACACTACACATAAACGTTGCTTAAAAATGAAAAAAAAAGAACTGAAAAAGAAACAAAGAATAATATATATATATATATAGCAATTGAGTTACCAACACTGCAAAAGGGGATCACATGACCCTGGGACACTGCAACCATCATAAATATGAGTCAGCTGCTAAACGTCTGAATTCTGATCACATGACCAGGAGGATTCTGCCAGTCATGTGAAAAATGCTCATAAATCACTTTCAGTGCTGTTGTAACTTCAAATGGTTACTAAATAAACTGTTGTAAGTCGAGCACTACCTGTACACAGAATTATACTTCTACTCTTCTAGCTTTTTTGTGGGAAGTATTCCAAGTAAAATGTTTCTGATCAAGAATTCGAAGCCAGCCAAAATGTAAGGCTTAATCCTCCCACCCCACTACACACAGAGAAGATCACCATCCCCGCATCCTAATATTGGAACAGAACTACTTCCCGTAACAATTTATTTTTATCATTTACTGTTTTGTCTAAAATTAATTCTTGACTTAAAAGGATTCACTTTTTTTTCACTATATGCAGAATTACCACACTAACAAACTCACAAAAGAAGTTGCAATCAATGCCCTCCCAGAATATTGTATTACCAGAAGTCATAACCAAAAGCTAAAGATAAGCTGTGGAAAGAAGCCTTTGGATGTATCATCCTGCACACTTCCAGTGAGAGCAAATTTGATTCCCTGTCTATTCAGCAAAAGCCCAGAATAGTTATGCATACTTGTGGTTCAAATAGAACATTTTGAACTACAGGTAGTCCTTGACTTATGCTGGTTGCTTAGGTCCAATAGACCTCCAAAAGGTACTTACAACCTATAATTGAAGTTCTGATGGCCGTCCCCCCATGCAGTCATTTGATTGCATTTTGGGCGCTCGGCCTGCATTTATAAACATTTGCAGCATTCCATGGTCACATGACTACGATTCATGTTTTTTCCCCATGTTCACCTGACTACAATTTATGATATATTTTTTTGCTAGTTTTACTTCTGGTTTCCAGCAAAAAATATCCATTGCAGACAATGGGTTCACTTGAGAACGATGGTGTTTGCTTTGCAACTGCCACAAAGAATGACATAAAATCAGGTCAGTCAAATTCTCGGCTCCATTGCAGTTTTAAGTCAAGCACTATCTGTATTTAGTCTGATTCAAATGGTCCATAGTATATCCATGCAGTTCCAATTTAGTTAGTAGAATATACTTCTTTAATGAATGGCAGAGATTACGTACAACTTTCTTATCTTCAACTACATAATGTGTATTCTGGGAGGTAAAAATGTGCCAGGACCCCACACATATCCTTTATTCTTATCTTCTCTTGCTTGAGCAGTACAAGTTAGCTAAAACAATTATGGCTTGCTTCTAAACCAGAATTGGAAATATTTTTTGAAGTGGATCTTAATTTCTGTCCTGAGCCAAACTACTGGATAGTTTCACATATACCACCAGGTTCTGTCTCTTAGAAGAGGGGTCCCCAACTCCTGGGCCATGGACTGGTAGGATCCAGTCCACAAAAGCAGTAAAGCTTCATCTGCACATGCGTAAGATCTAGATTGTGTATGGAATCATTCCCCCCCCACTCCCGCCCTGGTCTGTGGAAGACAATTTTTTCCCCCAAAACTAATCCCTAGCGCCAGAAAGGTGGAGGCCACTGTCTTAGAGAGCCTCAATGGGGAAAAATATACAAATTTGCCTCTACATATATGAGATTTATTTTTATTTATTTTTCGGATTTGTATGCCGCTCCTCTCCGCAGACTCGGAGCGGCTCACAACATACAAATAAACAATTCAAAATAAATCCGAAAAAAAAACCATTAAAAATAAACCCCACACATACTCCTCAGTCACACCACAATCAACAATCATCCCCAGGCCTGCCGGCAGAGGTAGATTTTTAAATTCTTTCGGAAGGCCGGGAGAGTCGGAGAAACGCGGACTTCAGGAGGTAGTTGGTTCCAGAGGGTGGGCGCCACAACAGAGAACAACAGACATTGTTTCGCTGACGGGACCCGGAGGAGGCCTACCCTGTGCGCTCTCACCGGTCGAAGGGAAGTATATGGCAGAAGACGGTCCCGTAAGGGGATGAAACTAACATATTTCTCTTTAAAGCCTTTCATACTGCTGTTGGTAAAGCCTCATTACCTTTCACAGTTCCTTTAAAAAATTATCCTGGAATAAAGATATAGATAGCCCACAGTTACAGACTGTAATTGGAAGTGGTAACTCTGTTGCGTGGTTGTAAAAGGAAATGCTTGTGACCACACTCAACTACAATGTCAGTTCTGCTCTGATTATTAACCAAATCACCCATGGACATTAAGTGCAATGTCATGTGACTGCAACCTTTGACTTCCTGCTGGCTTTCCTGTAGTTTTTGCCTTTTGGAAGCCAGTTGTGAAGGCCACAGATGACGATCACTTGAGTATGGGATGCTGTGACCAATGTAAAATGGGTCCTTTTTACAAACTTCTCTTGTAGGATGTAAGGGTTATGCAAAATTCAGCTAATGAGACATTCCCTCCAAATTTGGAGCTCACTACATTCAACAAATATTTATTCATGGAACTATCAGCAAAAGCTACACTGGAATCACTCTCACATCAGTTTTTCCCTCACCCAAGCTTAGATAGGAATAACCTGCAGAAATTTACAGATGTCAGGCTTTTCTCCAAACCATGGTAATACATTCAAAATGCCACCTTAAAATTTTTACAGAAAGGCGAATTATGAAACAATGGAGAGAATAATAAGGACTACAAAGTTTAAAGATCTACTTCTTTTTATAAGCGTGTTTAAACCCCTGAATTTCTTTCTTACAACTTTGTTGGAAAGACACATGGCTACTCTTGGGAATGGGTGGGGGGGCTTTTCTGTTTTGACCTTCTACAAATTATTTATAAAACAGACATCTCTCTTCCAAGACGTGCTATTTCCTGCTTTGCCAGCTTCCTCCTTGACAATAAGATATTCTTTTTGTGTTTCTGTGAAGAAAGACCAAAAGGGGGTAACAATGAAAACATTATGTTGTAAAACAGACACAAAAATAGAACCTTGCCAAACCCCACAGAGGTAGGCAAGACTAAGAATTCAAGAACGCGCAGAATTTGGCACAGCTAGTCCTCAATTTACAACCAGTCGCTTAGTGATCATATGAAGTCACTAAGCAACTGGTTGCAAATTGAGGACTAACTGTACAAGAGGTACTTACGACCCAATTCCAAAGTTGCAACAGAACACATGACCACATTGGGGTGCTTGGCAAAAAGCCTGCATTTATAGCCAGCTGCAACATCCCACATTCACTTAATGACCACTGGGAAGAAAAAAAAAGGGTTATAAAATTGGGTTGGTTATATGACCCACTTTACAACCATCACAACTTCCGACCATAACTGACAGGCTCCGTTATGGTCATAAGTCGAGGTGCTACCTGTAAAATATTTGGGGGCAAGTACAGAAACTTTAGAACTGTTAATAACAATTTCTCAGCCTCGTGTATATTGACTTAATTGCAGTGAAGACTTTTTGAATATTTTCAGCAACCTCTTCCGAGATTTCTCTTCACCTGGGCTGAGTTGCAGGTTATGAGAAGCGGTCAGCTGAAAGCTGGGCCTCTCCTTCCTTTCTCAGCTTCCCCACAATCTCTACACCTGCAATTGAGAACCCCATTTCAGAGCAGTATACTACGCAACTGCTGGCATTTCTGCCTGAAGTTGAAAAAGATCTATCTGAAACCAAGGACTTCAAGGGCAATTAACATTAACTGAAATGTGAGTTAAGGCATCAGGCTGGAAACCAAGAGACTGTGAATTCTCATCCTGCCTTAGGCATGAAAGCTGGCTGGGTGATTTTGGGCCAATTCCTCTCTCTCAGCCCAACCCACCTCACATGATAGTTGTGGGGGAAACAGGAGGAGGAAAGAGTGTTCACTGCCTGGAGTTATTTATTAAAAATAATAATAATAATAAAAGCAGGATAAAAATAAATAAATAAAAAGCCAGTCTTCATATAAGACGATTTCTTTGCTCCCCTTTTGAGTAGAAAAATAATTGTACACGAGTTACAATAATCTGAACGGAAAAGCAGGAAGAAACATCAGTGGGTTCCAACTGATTAAAAACAACAGAAAAGAAAGGAAATGAATCACAAACCACCAGGTGCTTAAAAGAACTACGTTTCCAATCCTATACAGTATAGGCCCACAAACTAGTTTTTAAAACCAAATATAGCTTCATCTTCCAGCTCTGGATGTGTCAATTCAAATGAATGTTGTCACTTTTGTTTATTGTAAAAGATTGATATTAAATAAGATGAATGACCAATGCTAGTCTACAAAGAGAATACTGCAAGTCTCCCAGCAGCTGAAGCATGGTAGTCGATATCACAGAATGTCAGCTTCTTTCCATAAGCTTCCTTACATTACATGAGATACTCTGGTGCGTGTATTGTTATAGGGCAGTGATGGCGAACCTTTTTGAGACCAAGTGCCCCAAAACTGGCCCTGCCCCCACTTTCACCCCCTGCCCGGCCCCCGCTCTGCCCCATCCCCCGCCCCGCCTGTCCACAGGACCACTCACCGCCTCCAGGGCCTGCCGCAGATCGCCCAGGAAGCCCAGCAGCGCTATGGCGGCCACACCCTCTACCCGCGCCCTGCAGCATCAATTGCATGATGGGGTGTGAGGGCAGAGTCTTCTCTACGCTGCCTGGCTGCCATGTCCTTGGTTGCGCTGCTCCGTGTGGGCCACGCTCAAGGGCGACTCTCCTTCAGGGAGGCTGCTGGAGAGGAGGGGGTCGTGGGGGGAGGCAAGGTTGGGGCAACGGCACGTGTGCCCACAGAGAGGGTTCCGATTGCCACCTCTGGTACCCGTGCCATAGGTTCCCCACCACAGTTATAGGGGAAGGAATTGCAGAACCTGGAGGCAGAGTGAAAAGAGGAATCAGCCTAAAATCCCTATGTAGCCATAAGTGAACTAAGTCCAACCCCCTTGAGTGCCCCTGACTCTTATCTAACTCTATCCAGGTGCCAGCTGTTAGCTGAGATTTCTGTCCATAGGCTTTTAGCAATAAATCAGCTTTATTGGATCTCTATGAAAGTCATCCAGGTCACGGTTGTCCCAAAGGTGTTTTTTCAAAGAGCAACTAGACTTTGTTTTTCCTTGAAGATGTTTTTGCTTCTTATCCAAGTACCTTTTTCAGTTCTGTAGAAGCTTCTTGGATAACAAGCAAAATGTCTTCAAGATAAAACAAAGTCCGGTTGCATTTTAAAAAAGCACCTTTGGGATAGCTTTAGTGGACCCTCACCTGTGAACCTGGTCTTTTGCACCTAACACTTACTTAGCTGTAAACTGATGCTGCCAACAAAGAAGCATACAGTCAAACCAAACCGTTGATAGACAATGAAATAGCAATGAGCAGATTAAATGCAATCCTATGATTTACACGGTGATGAGACTGAACATCTCCCTTGGTGCCTACTAAGCCTCTGCTCTTCCCAAGCTGAGAAAAAAAAAGAGAAGTTTTTTTTTTTTTTTTTAAAAGAGAAGTTTTTTAAAGACCAGAATACTTTTTCTAAAGTACATCTTTATTTCAAAAAGTCACTAGGTATCATACAGGGCTCATAAGCAAGCTAGGAAATCACTGTGATAGGTAGATACATTCCACTGCTATGTTTAGAAGCTGGCCCAGCTGGGAAAAGAAAAGAAAAGAAAAGAAAAGAAAAGAAAAGAAAAGAAAAGAAAAGAAAAGAAAAGAAAAGAAAAGAAAAGAAAAGAAAAGAAAAGGATTTATAGGGACCTGGTAGTTTGTTGTTAAGACAGAGAGGATAGTGAGAGTATGTCCTGTGCTAGCAAATACAAAATAAGTTTTTATAATGGCTATAAATCTCTTCACAATAGAAGATGAGTTGAAAAGCCACCCAACGTACTTCATAAGCCAGAGTTCCCACGCAAGCAAATCTAACATCAAGGCATCAGACCTGAGTGGAGTTTTGTACTAGTTTACAGAACAGTTACAGCAGAGGTCCCCAACCTTTTGGGCACCAGGGACTGGTTCCGTGGAGAGAGATTTTTCCGCAGACCAGAGGGGGTGTGGTTTTGTGTGCTGCCTGCATCTGGCGGATGGGGCTTTGCTTGTTTGTGCAGCCTAGTTGCTGGCATTCCGCGGCCCAGTACCGGCCCACAGACAGGGAGTTGGGGACTCCTGAGTTACAGAATCAGAAGCAGCAGACAATCAGGAAGCCAAGTCCATGGCTGAAAAATTATTTACCAAGAGAAATCTGACTCTCAAAGCCCTCTTTTATACCTAGCATTTTGTCCATTTCCTTGTGTCATAGCTCTTTCTTCATTAAGCCAATGAGATCTGTTGCTCACTGAACAACTGTACCCTCTCCCCATTTAGTGTCCACAATCTGTTCCAACAATTTGGTCATTAAGCAAAACGGTCACTATGTAGAGATGCTGCAAAGATCACTAATTGCTGCCATCTCATTCATACATACCGGTAGTTATCTTATACAGTGTCCTGTGCCTGACCCTGTTTTTGTCTCCTCACAGGGCAGAGACACTGCTTAGCCTTAGACAAACTATCTCTTCTCGAACTGTTTTCCTCCCACAGCTTCCCTAAAATGTGTTAATTGCAGGCTAACAAACTCAGGTCTCTGACCTTAATTAGTTGAGTAGAACCCTCTGCTGGCTGGTGCTGTAGCCTGAATCAGTTTTATACTGAAGGCTTTTGTTGTCAGGCCCACAAAATTTGGCCATAAATGAATGCATTGGTTGGAATGATTTTTTTTCTTATTACCATCATATTTGCAAATAGCTGCTGCTAAATGAGGAGTGGCTGCACTCACCCAATCTTTCTAGGTGTGTGAGGATCTATACATATTCAAGGTCTACTTCAGGTGACTTGGTTAACTGTTGTGCTTCTGCTTAGTTGACTGTTCTGGAATTGCAGGCTCATTCTTCAAAAGGCTGTTCCTGAACCTCATCTGAGAGCTTACTGGCTCCTGAGTTGCAAGGTGAAATTCAGAAGTCCCTGCTCCTCCAGTTTTGAGTCTTATGATCAGGCAGGTCCATACAGAAGAAGGGAAAAGACTGATAATTGTGATGGGCTGTGTTCATCCAGGGAGCCATTCTGTAGTCATATCATCTCCCTGGATGAACATCACAACTACCATTTTTTCTCTGCAACAGTTTGAAAAAAAAAATCCAAATTTCTTCACTATCCCCCCCAAATTGATAAAGCCCTCATACGATGCTGCCCTGGCTAGCCTTATCTATTGTGTTCTGGTGAGTTAAGTCCCCATTACAAAAAGTGCAACCCACCAACAAGCCTATCAAAAGCATATAGGCAGCCCTAAATTGAAAAAATCAAAATCTTCTAAGTTTTACAACATGAAGTAAGCTTGCTTTCCAAAAGGAATAAAACATTTAATGTGTATATGGGGGCTTTTACACTCGGTTTCCTTAATGGAATTACAAACTATAATGGCAGCCAACACCCATCTCATATCAACAAGAATAAAAACAAAACTCTATTACATAGCTCAAGAAACTATTTTTAAGTGAAAGGAAAACAATCACACTTAGTTACCTCAAGGCTTTTCATTCTCTCAGTCATATCCATTTATTCATTAGGGTTATATTTCTCACAAATTAGGAAACCACATAAATAAAGTGATGACTTATTTCTTACGGTAGATGCAGTATTTTAGTCTGTAAACAACAGTTAAAAGACTGCAAATGAAATCTGTTCCAAAAGCACAATCTTTCATATGCACAGCCAAAATAGCTAATTAATGAGTCTTATTACCAGATAACCGTAAGACTATAGTTTTAAATGAAGAAGGCAGGACAGTTGCACAGTAAATTTTCCACCACTTCTGAAGCCCTGCTTTATCATAATTTCCACCAGATCCTTTGGAGAAGCAAGAAGCCTAATATAAGGCCTTTGAGATGTTACTAGACTTCAGTTCCCATAATCCCAAAACAATGACCACATTAGCTGAGGATGAGGAAAAACAGAATCCAAAGGTTTTTCATCGGCAAGTAAATATTTCCCTATTTGTGTCTCAGACGCTGGACATGTGTGAGCTATTTAACATTGCCCTAATAATTCCATTTTCCCCCCTTTGTAGTAGAGCAGCAGGAATGACAATATGAGTTGGCAGCATGACTATTTTCATCTTTAACGGTAGTGTGTGTGTGTGTGTGTGTGTGTGTGTGTGTGTGTGTGTGTGTTCCTCTTTGCCCAGAAAAAGAGATGTGGGTGGAATGCCTTACAGTATAACTCATCCGTTCTCTTAGATACTGTAACCCATCTAACATTCTCAGACGTTGGGAGTACCTCTCCCCAGCCATCACGGCCACCCAGAGTAAGGAAGCGACATTAGGAGGGCGTCATATTGAGCCGAGTATAAATCTGCCCGCCCGAAACTGAAGCTAAGCGTTGCCACTTTTCCACTCCTTTTATACCCTCTTTTACTTTCTGCGGTAGCCGGCCCTGAAACGTCACTTTCGGCTTCGGCTTCCCATCGCTTCTGCTTGCAAAGACGCGTCGGCAGCGGCGGGAAACGTCCCGCGCCGCCCCGCGTGCTCCAGCCTCAGCCAAAAGGTGGCCGCCGCCACCCTCCCCCCGCCGTTTCCTTCCCTCGTTGAAAGCAAGAGTCTAGAAAAAGTTAACTACACGGGGACGGGTTGTTGTTGAAACTTTTCCTCAAGGGAGCCACGGCCGGGGCTCCGTGGGAAGTCTGCCCAAACCCAGGCAAGAACAAGACGCAGCGGGGAGGAGGCATTTCTTCTTCTGGAAAACTAACGGGCCGCTTCAAGAGGAGACAAGAGGCACCACCGCTCAAGGCGATGAAGGAGAAAGCTTCCTGACTCCCAAGAACAGGCAGGCGGAGGGAAAGAGATTTGGCAAAGGCTCCCGGAGGAGCCCGGTTTCCTCCGGCCGGTCGGCCGCCTCCCCCCCCCTCCCCAAAACGCAGCAGCCCAAAAGCCGAAGGGGGGGGGGAAAGTCCCTTACTCGATGAAAAAAAGAAAAGAGAGAAAAAAAATAGCATATGGATAAAAGACATGGCATGGATAAAAAGACCCCGAACCCCCCCGGCGCTGAGATGTTTTTTCCCGAGCGACACTGGTTAATAACTCCCCCCCCCATTTATTTTTTAGGACAGCCTCCTGCCCCCTCCCAAGTTCTCGCTTGGAGAAGCCATCCCGAGTTGCCGCGTTGGGCGGCCAAAGGGGCGCCAAGTGGCTGCAGACAAGGGGCGCCCCATCTCTCTCCCCCCCCCCCCACTTCCCCGCCCACGATTGATTGGCGGGCTCACCTCGCTGAAAAGAGCGCCGCGCGCGCTGGAGACAATTCACGGGCAGCGGCAGCGCGCGAAGCCGAGGTGGGCTCCGACGCCCTCCATAGCAGCCAAGTGCGGCGTCCGGCTGATGCTCCGCGCCGAGCTCTGTGCGGAGAGCGGCCACTCGAGGCCGCGGTCCCCGGTCCCTCCTCTCTCTCCTCCTCCTCCTCCTCCTCCTCTTGCCTCGGCTGCCGGCCGCCACCTCCGGGCCACTCCCTGCTTCGACGCTGACGCGCACGTGGCTTCTGGAGGCTGCTACTGCGCAGGGAGGCGGCGGGAGGTTTCCGCTGGGGATGCCCTTTGCCCTGGCCCGACGTGGACCGGTGGAGGAGAGATGCGGCGCCCCGGTTTCGTTGCAACAACAGAGGCTGTAATTTTGAGAAGGGCCGTTCACTGGGCAACTCTGCTCGCGCTTACCTCCACTAGGAAGTACTTATGCCCGAATATGCATATGCAAAAGGTTGCAGCCGAGCTGTGCAAACCTATTGTGGGGCGGGGGGGGGTCTGTTCATTTTAGCCATTGTCCTGGCTAAATGCAGGATGAAGGCCTCTTCCGCCTGTTTTTCTAACCCATAGGGTCCTGAGCTTTCTTTAGCCAATTGGGCCCACAATACTTGCTGATGTTGTGGATCCATCGTTCGTGGATGCTTTTTATCAAGTGGGATTCGTTCTATGGCTGCCTTGGTCCACCTGCCATCAGTTCTTGCTATGTGACCAGCCCATTCCATTTTAATTCATTGATGCTTATTGGTAAATAAGTACAGGATCATAATACAGCCTGCCTTTTAAGTATTGCTGATTGCCCAGGTGTCATCTTCCCTTATATCTTTTGCAGCCATAGAAGGCAAAGTGACTCCAATGGCGCTCTCTCTCTCTCTCTCTCTCTCTCTCTCTCTCTCTCTCTCTCTCTCTCTCTCTCTCTCTCTCTCTCTCTCTCTCTCTCTCTCTCTCTGTGTGTGTGTGTGTGTGTCTGTATGTACCGTATATAGATGTTGCTGAACTATAACTCCTTATCTTCCCTCGTTGATCATTCTGGTTGAATCTGCTCTGAATTTTAGCAACTTCCAGAAGGCCACAGGTTCTCCAGTCCTTACTTGAAGCTCAGTGCCAATAAGTCAGGGGTTCTCAACCTTGGCAACTTTAAGACGTGTGGACTTCAACTCAGCTTTGCTGGCTGAGGAATTCTGGGAGTTGAAGTCCACAAGTCTTAAAGTTGCCAAGGTTGAGAACCCCTGCAATAAGTGATGGAGAGCTGTTATTATTTCTGGTGGGCTACAATAGTAGTAAGATAACTAACTGGACATCATGCAGCATCTAGGAAAGGACCTGCTATGGGAAATATGTTTCCCCTTCCTCCTGCTGTCTCTGGAGGAAGGGGGTAGTTGAGATCCAGTTGCTATAGGTCTGCAGAAATGATGGGAAACACTCTGCTGTCAGCATTCCATGAACTAAGCCCAAAGTGAACAAACCCCAGACACTGGAAAGCATTCTCTGTATTTAGATGAATGTGAATGAAAAATGACTGATGTTATGAATTGTGCTAATATGGCTTGGTCTAGTTTAGTGTATTGCATATGCCCAACTGCTGTGATTTATAAATAATGATATAGCATTGTTTATAAACTTGACCATTTGTTTAAGCCAACAAAGCATGGCTAAAATAAATCATGTTTAATACATATGGTATTAACTATGTGTTTAATAAAATAGTACTTACACTGGTGATTTTTTTTCTTTTGCAGAAATAAGTATGCTGACAATCTTATTCCGGGGTCCCAATTTAAAACTTGCTCTTAATTTGGGATGGGAGGGCATAATTTTTAATGTTAGGAAAAATACTTCCCCAGTGTTTTCTTGAAGCTACAGTTTATGGTAATGGAGAGGGAAGCATAGAATCCAGACTTAACATATTTCAAATTAGGACTCTGCTTTTTCATTAAAACATGTTTAAACGTGCTATGAGTAAAACTGCATGTAGCTTGCTTCTGACATCTGTAGTGTAAGAGAAAATAACTTTATCACTTCCATTTGAGTAATTTTATCTAAAGAGAAATCCCTCTGTAAAAATAGCAGCTTTTATATTAATATTAATAGTAAGTTGGAAGGGACCTTGGAGGTCATCTAGTCTAACCCCGTCAGGCAGGAAACCCTATACCAGTGGTGGCCAATCTATGGCACGGGTGCCAGAGGTGGCACTCAAGAGCCCTCTCTATGGGCACGTGCGCTGTCATCCCAGCCCTAGGCCTTCAGCTGGGTTTTATAAAACCTTTTCGCTTCAGGCGTCCGCCGCCGTGTACAAAAAAAAAAAGGTTCAATCAATCAGTCAATTTCAACTTCTCGCAGGAAAAAAAAAAGATCTTGCAAAGTTGGAATTGATTGAATTTTTTAGTCCTACCCAGTCTGCCATTACCACTGCAGCTACACCCACCCAATGGGCCACACCCACCTGGCACCCGACGATGCATAAGTGGGTTTTGGGTTGCAGTTTGGGCACTTGGTCTCTAAAAGGTTCGCTATCACTGCCATTTCAGACAAATGGCTGTCCAGTCTCTTCTTAAAAACTTCCAGTGTTGGAGCATTCACAGCTTCTGGAGGCAGGTTGTTCCACTGATTGTTCTCACTGTCAGGAAATTTCTCCTTAGTTCTAGGTTGCATCTCTCTTTGCAGTATCTTAGTTGCAGTATCTTTCTCCACTTGTAAACATGTCTTGGTAACAGCTTCTTTGTTGTTGTACCCCCTTAATGTTGTCTTCATCTTAACTCCAGCCCATGATTAAGACAAGCTTAAGCCATTATTTACTGTGTGTCCTTATGACAGCACCATCCAAGGGCAGGCTGAAAGTGTATAAATCTGTTAAGCTTGTTACTATCTTTTGGAGAAATCAGATAACTGCAATGACTTCAAACAGAGGTGGGAGAGGCAAGATAGTGATTTACTATGGGATAGGATAGGGTTACCAGGTATCTGAATAGGCAACTGAGGACATTGATAATGAGAAGAACAAATGATGATGAACACAAGGACACACTATCTGTTTACCTTTCCTGGCATCTGAAACAAAAATTATAATGAAAAACTGCAAAAAAAATCTACTTAGGCCTATATGTATATGAAAATTACTTTTTTTCAGCATCAGAAAGACTGATTGTTCAATTACAGTATTTTTCTAACAAACCTTTATTTTCAAGAACATACGCTGGTGACAGTGTAGAGTAAACAACAATGCGTTCTTCAGATTTTACCATAGAAACATTTTACTATGAATTATGTGATTTACAGACTACGAAGATTTGAAGGGGTTGGAATGAAACTGACTGATGGAATCAGGAATAAATAGCGTAAATCTAGGCTGCTGAATCTGTTGACAGTTAATGGAAAAAATGAGGCAGAAAATTTACAAGCTTGCAATAAATGAAAGTTTGAATAACTACTATTGTGAAAACAATCCAACCCCCCCATCTCAAGATCTGGTAAATATTTGATTTTATGACTGCTGAATTGAGGACATGAGGGCAAAAAGGAGGACAGCTAAGCCTACAGTAAGAATAACTTAAGTTTTATTGTGATATAATTTTCTGGCAAGTTGAGAATGAGGGAGAGGATTCTAATATTTTCACTTCAGTGTTTTTTTTGGGGGGGTGGTGGTGGGAAAGGATTCTGCATTCATAGCCCTGTCATTTCAGTTTATGTAATTAATCAAAATATTTTTTGTACTATGATAAATGGGGAGGTTCCATGTTAAACAAGAGAACGAATGTAAATTCTCACAATCTTAAACAGAGGTTAGGCTTGAAAGTAATCTGTTTAGAGAATAAAGGCCATATTTCAAAATCACATGTAAATATTGCTTTAGGAGCAAATCTTCCTTCAAAATTCCATATTTTTCATCATGTTCCAGTGATATTTTTTGTATGAACCAGGACTGCACACCTCCCATCAGCTCAAGGGTCACAACACTATAGCATATTAAGAGTTCTAATCTCCAACAGGACCCATTTTGGAACTAATTTTGTCCTCCTTCAACAACAACAATCCCTACATCTCATCTGAGAGACTGGGGTTATTCAAAAGGGATGCTGGCATGATCCATATGGGCCATATTTTTGAAGCTGTGTTGTAAAAATATCTAATGATGACCACAGTTTTTGTGTTATATAGATCCATGGTCGACAGCATTATTTTGTTCTTCCATATTTTGTGTTTGCTTGATATTAAAGACTAGTTAATACATTAAGTACCAAGAATCAAATCCTGATTAGGTTCACATACCATACTAAAGGCAGAAATAAACAAATTTATCCTATTGCTTAAATGTAGCTTTTGTGATTTGTAAACCATTGCTCACAGCTTAGGGTATAATGTAAACCCAGCCAACTCAAGTTTATTCAACAAACTTACTAAAATAAAAACAATTTTGCACAACCTCTGGCCCAATGGTGAGTTCAGCACATCTTGCTAAATCATGTTTCAAGAGGGCATGGGGAACAGCAGTACGTTTTTGACTAAATTGCCAAATAGTGTTTAGTAGGGCATCAGCAGAGCTTTTTATCTGTATAAATAATAAAGGAGCAATTCTGGCAGATGTCAGTATATAAATGTGATAATGTTATATTAAGTTTGCAGTCATTGGGCCCTTGAGACTCTGAACTTGGACAGAGTAGTTTGACATCAGTTGCCAATCATTGCCAATTCCCTGATCAAAAATTCTGCCATTTAATGAAGGTTGAAGGGTGGTGGCGCTGATGTTTGACCTCCTGAGGAGGGAGGCAGAATCTTGTAAAGATTGGAAGGGACTTTGGAGATCATCTATTCCACCTCCCTTAAAAACAATGTAGGAATTCAGTATCATAGCACAGCAGCCTCTCTTTAAATATCCTCAGGGAAGGAGAATCCATTCCCTGCCCTTTCCCATATGCCCACTATTTCAAACACCTGTTAGGGCAATCTTAATATTTTTTTCCTCACTTTATGAGTAATCTGTTGGCCTAGCCTTTTCCCCCAAATATTCTAGTGCAGAATACTCTAATTTTATTACATTTTTCAGTTAAAAACAACAGTGAAAGCACATGATTCTCTGAAGAACTTCAGTGCATAAGTACTGGTACATAAAAAGGAACATGAGAAAATAAGTTCAGCCAAAGGTCAGGGGACTTTTTGTTTTTTTTCTTGGTTAAAATTTCTATGCTGACTGCTCTTCACTCTTGCACAGAATGTATTCAAAACTACTTTTTGATGGCATTCTGCATACAAACCACAGGTCAGATTCTTTTTTTTTAAAGTTATTTTATGAATCTGCTTTGCTAGAAGCTCAGGAGTTGGCTTTAGCAGGTTGCTATAAAGGACAAGCAGAAGTTTAGTTTCTAACTCTCTTGTTGAGAGAAAAGTCACACGATGAAGGAGGAAGAGGAGAAACTTCTAGTGGCTTTTTCCTCTTAGTAGTGTGAACCAAGCAGTAAATATTGTTAATGGATGAAGATTGTAAAATTATTGCATTAATGACCACATTGTTCCATTAATAGTTTCTAAGGAAAAAAAAATCAACGTAAAGGAATGCATAGTAAATTCTGCCACATATTTTTAGCAACAAACTGGTTTGTAACGTCTTAAACACTAGCTCATAATATTTTGTTTCTCATATCCCATTTTTGATAGGGAAGGAAATTGGAAAAGGGAAGGAGAGAAACAAGAATTACTTACAGTGGCTTTTAACAAAATAATAGATGGGACATAGGCATTCTGTCTAGTGTCATCTATTTCTGCTTAATCCATGTTAAACCATTTAAGCTCTATTTTCAGATGAAATATCTGTTTATATTTCATTTTCTAACAGAATGTATGATATTGTGTTAAGATTTTTGTATGTGGCAATCAAACAATCAAAGAGCTTCAGAGATCCAAGGCTTCAGAGTCAGAAGGAATTGCGGGGGTGGTATTCTGAAGTTTCTACGCACTTTCTGTCTCAATAGAAGCATTCATATTCTTTCCAAGTCACATACATTCAGGGTTATTCATATTCAGACGTGTTTGGGAAAAGTGATTGAAAATTAGCATTTTTCTCAGCATGAGTGTCCAACCTTTTGGCTTGCCTGGTCCACCTTATGTGAAGAAGAATGGACTTGGGCTGCATATACATATATATAAGATAGCTACTGTATATACAGAATAAACTTCATTTTTTTTTAAAGAAAATGATCTTGTGGGGACACATTACTACTTCTCCAGGACAAGCCTGATGGACGGAAGTTTAGTAGAAGACTGTAGATTTAATCAACATTAATAATATTTGCTGAATTTAGCAGAATCAACAACTGCAAATCTCATGTGACAACCCATTATCATCCATTTATTGCTGCTTTGAAATATCATGAGATTGTCTTTTGTTAGGCTGATCCTGCTAAGAGTTTAGGATAATCCAGGGGATACACTGAGATTGGAGTACTGTAAAGAAGAGTTCCTCTCTTAATCTGAAATCTTTCACCTTTTGCAAATTATCTAAATTAAGGAGCAATAAAAAAAATACATGATGACAAGTGCAATGGGTTGGAAAATGACACAGGATTTCCCCACCCTACCCAAGGAGTACACAACACTCATCTATTTAAAAAACAAATGAAATTTTATTAGTGATCTTGGAAGGATGAAAAAAGACGATCACAGATTGTCTGCTCTTTTCCTTTATCAATCTTTCAATCAATGAAAAACTAATATCTGTTCCAATTAATAGATTATCAAGGCCAAAAATGGAAAAATATTAATGAAAAAATGTAACAGAAATCACAAAAAAAGAAACAATTAAGAGTTCTCTGTCAATGGTCCGACTATTAAGTCTGAGGTAGAAGCCAAGATGCAACGTTCGGGACAAAAATATTGCAAGGGCACAAAAGAACTCCATATATGTTTTTCTACATGTATAAAAACCTGTATTTCTTTTTCCTGAGTGGGATTACTAAGACCAAAACAGTGCATCAATATTTAAGATGAACAAAAACAAAGGTTTACAAATTAAATTGCTACAAATACAGTATAATTTTAACAATATTGTTACACCAATATATATACTGCTCACAAAAATAAAGGGAACATAAACGTATAGGATCCTATACGTTTGTGTTTCCTTTATTTTTGTGAGCAGTATATGTAAGTAGAAAGAAGCACAGATGTTCCCCAAAATCTTGAAATAAATAATTGGCTTATACAGTAAAATGAAGTGCTAGTCTTAAGTTAAGGATCTTTTCAGTTTTTGAATACTCCCTTTGTTTCAATTAATTAATTAATTAATTAATTAATTAATTAATTAATTCGATTTCTATGCCGCCCTATTCCAAAAAATAAAATAAAAAATAAGGGCGGCTTACAACATAAATACTAACATGTAGAAATCTGACATTAAATACATTATAAAACCCCTGGATTAAAAGCCAATCATCCAAGACAAACTCACAACAAACATACACTGGCTGGGGCAAGGTGTTAACTGCCCCAGGCCTGTCGGCAAAGATGTGTCTTTAATAATTTGCGAAAGGCGGAGAGGGTGGGAGCAACACGGATCTCCAGGGGGAGTTGATTCCAGAGGGCCGGGGCCGCAACAGAGAAGGCTCTTCCCCTAGGCCCCGCCAGGCGACACTGTCTGGCTGACGGGACCTGGAGAAGGCCGACTCTGTGGGCCCTAACCGGTCGCTGGGTTTCATGGGGCAGCAGACGGTCCCGTAAGTAACCTGGTCCGATGCCATGTAGGGCTTTATAGGTCATAACCAACACTTTGAATTGCGTTCGGAGACCAATTGGCAGCCAATGGAGCTCGCGGAGTGATGTTGAAATATGGGCATTTCTCGGTAGGCCCAATACTGCTCGCGCGGCTGCATTCTGCATTACCTGAAATCATTATCTACAGAATATGAAGGTTTTGTCCCCCTTACCTAAAATAGGGCTGTTCAGTTTTGACATGGATGGCCTCTTTGATTCCTCTTTCAAATCAGCTGTCTTCTCTGTCCAAAATGTGGACTCAAAAGAGTGGCCTTTGTCTTTTAAATGCAAATGGATTGCTGAATCTTGTCATGATGGGTTTATTCTCCTATATTGTGCCATGCATTTTTTTTAATAAAGTTTTTATTGAATACAAAAAAAGAAAAGGATTAAAAACATTGAACATGGTAAATCATCTTTGACTGACATCTCAGTCCATATTGTACATTAATTGCATATAACTTATCTATATACAAACTATACATTTCTAATCTCTATTTTAACTTATCTCTTTATTTGTGACCTCTTATTTTTTTCCCCCTCCATCTATAAAATTTATTCCATATCCGATAAAATTCTGTATCTTCCTGGTTTTTTAATCTTTTAGTTAACCTATCTAGTTCTGTGCAAAATATAATTTTCTTTATTAGTTCTTCCTCACTCGGTGCTTCCATTGCTTTCCATTTTTGAGCAAATAGTATCCTTGCCGCCGTAGCCACGTGAATAATTAAATATGTGTCCTCTTTATTTACATTTTTCTCTAGTATTCCTAATAGCAATGTCTCAGGTTTGTATTGAATGTTTTGCCGAGTCATTTCTATTGCCCATTCCCAGACCAAACGCCAATACACCTGTGCTTCTCTACATGTCCACCATATATGAAAAAGGTGCCCTTTTCTTTTTTACATTTCCAACACGTAGAAGAATATATTTATACATTTTGGCTAATCTGGCTGGAGGGAAATGCCATCTGTAAACCATCTTATACAAGTTTTCTTTATATGATGTCGCCAATGTGATTTTGTTATTTCGCTCCCATGCTTGCTGCCATTGATCCATATTTATATTATATCCTAAATCTATTGCCCATGTCACCATTGTTTCTTTAACCTGCTCCTCATCTAAGTGGTTGTTTTGTTTCCCCAATGCCCAGTGTTTGAAAGATGGGACAAAGAGACCATCTATGTCAAAACTGAACAGCCCTCTCTCAACAGAGAGGGAGGGATACGATAGGATCTATCTCCAGTCTACAGCACAGTCATTTCAGTAGTTCCAAGAAGGCTCCACACCCATTTGCACTACTTAGGACCAGATAAACTTTCAAGTGGCCTCAAAGACTTCCTAAAAGAATGCAAATGACCAGCTGTCTGCAAGGAATATAAATCCTTCCATTCCCAGCCATCCAGTCAGAGCTGAAGCAGCTTTTTGGATGAGAAGCAAAACGTCTTCATCAAAGAAAAACAAGAAAGTCCAGTTGCCTCTTGAAAAAGCAGCTTTGGGACAACCAGGACCTGGATGACTGAGAATCTCCATAGACATAAGAAAGACCTGATCCAGGAATAGGCATAATCATGGCCACCTGGTCTTTGATGAGGAACTGGTGAGTCTAGAACGATCCTTAGGTTGCCCTCCGCAAGTGTTTGGGGCAGTGCTATCCAACTAGAAGCAAAGATGAAAAATCTTTGGACCCTGTGGTTCCACACTGCAGCTATGAGTGGTTATAAGCTGGATAGTGCTTATAACAAATGTTCTGTATCTATAAATGTATACAACCCCTGCTCCTTTAACAAATTTTAAAAAAAATAGAATTAAGAAATTAAACATAGACAAGATAACTGATGTTTATCCATTTTCCATTATTTATTCAAATCTTATTTTCAACAAATCTGTCAATATATGCATGATCATATTCAAAGCCCTCCCACAGCCCAGCAGCATTACAATTACTGAACCACCATGGTGTACAGTATAAAATAAGTGCTATCTACAAATATGGTTTAAGCTTATTTATCCTACAGTCATGACGGATAAACAAGTAATTCGTTTGCTCTCAGCAGAATTTCCTTCTAATACATAAAGAGTATGATGACGGAAAGCAACAGACTGGATATTAAAAATACTTATAGGTCACTTCTGCTACTGGAGGAATGGGGCCAGACTGCACAAAAGAAATCCAAAGGCACACTGTGGCATCCGTTAAGGCTAGAATTACCAGCCTTTCAATTTCTTGCCTTTTGTGACCCATATTTTGCAACAAATATTAAAATGCTAATTACATGCATTTATCCCTAATATCTTGCCTATAGCTTGTTAAAAAATGATTCATTTTTAGAAGTATTGTTAGTTTCCATTTTGTTAAAATAATCCCTAAAGCTTGTAATTTTTGAACGTGATCGATTACAACTCCCATCATTCAGCATGTACCAATTAAGCTAAGAGCGTTGGTGATTTGTAGTCAAATATATGAGGTGAACATCAAGTCAGGAAATGCTATTTTCAAAAAACTTTCTTATCTACCACAATTTCTTTATGAATGCAAAAGGAACTTTTTTTTATATTGGTTCCTGCTATTTATTTCAAAACATGATTTTGCTCTTCTCTAATTCACTGTTCTCCCAATGTATTGGCTCTCAAAGTTTTTATCTTGCCAACTTGTACAGCTAATAGTAGTTGGCAGGAGATGGAAATCCAGAACATTTAGAAGGCATCACGTTGGGGAAAGCTTCATTAGAAGATAAATATCTGGATGGAGAGAATGTTCAAAGTTATTTTTGGTGAAACACAATGTGAAAAGACAGCCTTATTTCAAATGGGGAACATCAGATCCATGATAACCATAGAAAATGTTCTCAAGATACAATTCATCATCTTCCAATATTAAGAACACTTTTCTTAAAACAAACAAAAGCTTTTTTTAAAATGGTACATGGAATTATCATGTTGGTCCTTTTTCTACAAGAGAGATAGGATGGGTTAAAGCGAGTATAGTATTTTCCCTCACATTTATACTAGTAGTAGGGTTCAAAAGCTATCTGAAATTGCTTCTTATGGAAGGAGACAGTTCCGTTCTCCAATTCTGGACTGACAAGCCAGAAAAAAAAGGGCTCAGTGTAACACAGCTTGAAATATCAGGAATACAGGAGAGGGATTAAAACTCCTTCCAATTTACAGATTTTGTCAGTGCCTGAGTATGCTCAATCTACACAGTAAAAGAGGGACCTTCATGACAAGTCCAGTGTATATTCCAATAGTAGACAAAAGATAATGTTAAGTGGTATATACCAAAGTTATGGGATCTGAGTATCTGGAGGGGGCCCTAGCTCTTGCTGGGTATTTTTTTTTTTTTGGTACTTTCCTGCTGAAAGAGGCTTTGACCAAGGCACAAGCATTGAGGTACTCCGTAAGGATTACTTCCTATCCCTATGTGCTAGGGAGTCACTAGTACCAAGGGCAGCTGAGTTAGCTGTGCTTATGGAGCGTGCCACCCCCATGAAGCAGACTTTATCTTTAATCTCACAAACTAGTTTGATGTATGCCTCGATTCCCTTGGAAATCAGATTAGGAAGGCTTTGCGGCTGAAATATAAACGCTGAAATATAAATGCTGAAAGTCAACCAGAATGTTGTCTACGGTTGTAAAGTCCTGTTTTATTTAGGTAGATTTTGATGGTTCATATAGCACTTCTATTTCAGAATTCTGCCTGGCTATACTATTATGACTATTTCCAATTTCATCCCTTTCCATATTGGGAGTTCTGAGGACAACCCATGCAAGGGTTTGAACAGGGAATGACAGAGGGTTTCTGAGTATTAGTTCTAGTAGAAGTCTCATGAAAGATACCTATAGATAATTGGTGATCTTAATAACAGCCCACCTCAAGAATTTCTTGATAACTTTGGATAATTTTGTTATTTTATCATAGTCAGGAAGATAGTTCTACTCAATGTGTCAGCCTTCCCAGGTATATCAGATGAGAAACAGACCAGATGAGCTACTTCGGTTTTATTGTAAGGCTATTTTAACAGAATCTTGCAAGTCTGAAAGTACAACTCTCCCAGAGTTTTTAGAGCCTGAAAAATGGGAAGAGTCCATTCTGAACCTCTTTCTCTGCCTGTTATATAGCTGTGGGCTGTACCCTCTCTTTCTGATCATTCCCTTTGCTCTGTTTCTCAAGGTGTTTCTCATATATTACTACAACCTGCAGTCATTTAATTGTAAGCAGCTGAATGAAGATGACGGAATCCTCCTTGGCTTAGCCAGTCTGATGATGCCAGGCAGCTTGTTTGTTTGTTGTTCATTCATTCATTCAATTTCTATAGCTGCCCATCTCAGCAAACAACTTAGCTTAATGGACGGCAAGTTGACAAGGTGACTAGAACTGGTGGCCAGGATCTGTTAGCCCAAAGGAGAGCTACCAGCATAAGTTCTACTTTCTGGCTTCAAATAATCTCAGGAAGAGATGAACGGAGGGAAAGGTGTGTAGCAGGACTTTGGGCCAGGTGGCACTGAAAGTGTTTGTTGCCTATGCTCCCTGGAACAAGAAATGTTATTCTTATGACTGGTGGAGGTGAAGGTCTATTGCTACCTTCCAAAAGATTGATATGATTTGATCCAAAGTGGTCTAGGATATTGCACAAGTACAGTTAGCATCTATACATGCATATAATAATGTTGCTGTTTGGGGTAGTTTTCTCTGGAACTGCTGGCATTTTGAATGGGAGAAATATATACTGTGTTGGAATTTGACCTTTCTATGCTTTTAT
Organism: Bothrops alternatus; assembly: GCA_034064705.1. Lineage (NCBI taxonomy): Eukaryota > Metazoa > Chordata > Lepidosauria > Squamata > Viperidae > Bothrops > Bothrops alternatus. The sequence continues at coordinate 12,419,480 of JARGCV010000049.1, read as the reverse complement.
GTAGGGTTTCGCTTACAACTAATGGTTGAGATGTGAAAAGTTGAATTTTATATATGTTGATGTTAATAGTTTATAGCTCTTTTTTGACTTTTGGCTGATAAGTTGGTTAAAAAGCCGTTATTTGATTTACCTATTAAGTTGGGCTATGGGATGAGGAGTTTTATATTTGTTAATTAAGAGGAGAGGGTTTATGAAACTGTTTATATACTTGTAATGAGGGTGGAAAGTTGCTTTGTTAAAAGGGGGGTGCTTCTCGCTTTTTCATCTTCTTGTACTTTTTTCTTTCTTTACTTTTTAAACTTAGTATCATCTTTTACTGTCCTTAGTAATATCACTGGAAAAAAGCTACGTGTATAATAAATTGTACCTTTAACTAAAAAAGCCGGGGAAACGTGAGTTGCATCAAACCCATGAAATGACAACACATGTGTGTGTTCCCTGAGAGTTACTCTGAAAGTTCTTTGGAATGTAATTCTTCAGATGGACATAACATGAACACTGAGAAATTTTCACTTCATCATCAACTTAAGCTTATGGCATCATTAAAACAAGAATGCTGTATTTAAAGAAGCAATCAAAAATTCATTAAAAAAACCCTCACCTTTCCAGTATCTCATTCAACTCAACCACAAAATTGGGCACATGATGAAGATAGTGGATTATCAAACTATATCATATGTAAGTAAAAGATTCATTTTTCTCTGAAAGCATGCGATCAGGTTACTGTATTTTTTTTTTACAACAGAGGCCAAAATTCCCCCCTTCCCCAAGTCCCCACACATAGAGCACCACAGCCAGAACAAAGATGATGTGCCCAAACAAGACTGAAATGCATTCAAAATAACCACAGACTGAATCCCGGTTTTCTTCCCTGCACAGGAATTGCTCTTCCATTCTCAGAAGAGACTTCAATCTAATAGAGTTTTCTGTTAAAGCAGACTTTCCCAGCCTTTGCAATTCCCTTGGTATATGGACTTCAACTCTCAGAATTGCATAACCAGCATAGCCATTGGTGAGAATTCTGGGAGTTGAAGTCCATTCCCTTTTCAATTTGCCAAGGAGGGAAACAGTGTGTTAAAGGGGTCACTTTTCATCATTTTTCCTCCTGTTTTCCTTTCCTACTCAATATGATATCACAGAATTTCTCCTAGTTCTTTAAAGTAGAACTCTGTTAGAAAATATTAGTTAGGACTCAGCTTTACAGGTGTAAATAACCTTCTTACTGTTTTAGTGAAAATAAAGAATGAGGTTATAGGAAAGTTCCTCCTGTTAGTTTCTCAAAGGACATTTGTGAACAAGCGAGAAATACATAAGCTTTGTGGATTCATGTGCTTTTTGTTAAATATTTAACTTTTCATACACTCTATGTTCTTAAGTGCTTAAAATTACCATTACTTGTAACTTGAGGGACATCTTTAAAATCCTTAGTATGGTGGGCCAGAAAACTGGGAAGAGAAAAAATAGACGGGTTTTTAAAAGAAAAGAGGCCCTCTATATTGCATATTACATATCTACTGTTGCTCAAAATTAAAGCGCTAACCTTTTTTCTTTTAATGAAAGCAGGCAATATATTAATATGGAGAGAAAAAAGGGACATGTTGAATTTTTTCCACTTGCATAGTTCTCCAAGATTTGATTTTACCTTTGTATCAGGTCCAATTGTATTCCTTTACATATACATAATTAACCCCAATGTTAAAGCAGCAAAAATTATTGGGAGTCTGGATTGCATGAGCTTTGATACAATAATCTGGATATAGTTCATAGCATCCCAATGAAATTTCATTATGCCTATGTGGGGAAACACTCCTATGTTTCATAAACAGAAGTGAACATTTAGTTCTGAAACAGATTTTATACTGTATAGGAGAGCTTTCACGAATAGCCTCTCCTTCCCTCTATATATATCAACAGATATGAAAAAAAATGTATTAGTTGGTCCTTACAACAAATTATTTAAGAACTTCCATGTATGGAAAAGAAAAAAAACTTTTCTAGACCTGAATAATGTTATTCAATCTTGGTTACTTAAGCACTGATTACACTAACCACTTAATTTTCTGCACATTAATTTCAGGTTTGAATGAAATGCATGCAGATACTCGCCAGGTCTGTTATTTCTGCTTAGGATTTTAATGTTGATTTATTATTAGGAAACTGAAGTCAATGGGCAGACCTGTATTTCTCTTCTTTCATGTATATTTTTCTTTGAACCATGATTTTGTCCACATGCACACTTTTCTCAAACTCAAACTTTGTCCAAGCCTATCTGTACATGTTCTGACACTCGAAGGGGAAGTGTTTTTAACAAGCATTCTTCTACAATTAGACAACTGCGTTTCAGAGAATTACATTCCTCTAGCTCAGCAGGAAGTAACTCCAGATAGTTTCCTTTGAGCTCCAGTTGAACAATGTTGGAAAGCTCACCAACTCGAGGGGACAAATGCATTAGGCTGTTATATCCCAGAAGAAGGTACTGTAGTTTTTTGCACTGGAATAATTCGTCAGGAAGTTCTTCAATCTAAAAGAAAAAGGTAATAAAAAGATGTTTTCAATTTGTAAACCAGTCCTTAAAATACACCATGCAAACATAGTATAAGGAATGCCCTCAAATTATAACAGTATTCACACTTTCCTTCCTCCTTCAAAGGTATATAGAAGTCACATTAATCAAATGTATATTTTTAAATAAATTCCACAATAGTAAACATTACATGTAATTGTTAATTCACTAGCGTCCCGGGATAATGTTTCAAGATCTAACATATTGGATCCTGCTAATTCACTCTTTAAAGCCTATTACCAAACAAAGACTTGCAATGAACAACTGAGTAGTCGGCTGCAAATCTCTAAAATATGAGCAAGTGTCACTACTCATATGGCCTCCCTCAGGGAATACTAACTGAAGGCAGGAGGAGGTAATTTGATTTTACAAAATGGCTTCTGCAAGGGCAGGAGGAGGAAAAAAGAAAAAGAAAATGCATAGATACTGGCTACTAAGATTTGAGATTAAATTGGAACACTTGCTAAGAAAAAAAAGCTTTTAATGAAAGAGAGTTTCTTGTAAATACCAGAGAGTTGAGATTTATATTCTCAAAACAAGCACAGAATTTTGTATGACTTGAGGTGCACCATCACTAATATGGGTTGTCTATGGTTGTAGACTTTGGAACCCTCACATGATATAAAGACACAGCATTCTATAACAGAACCCTTTGATAAACACAGAGAGCATCATTAGTTCTTCAACGATCAGTCCTACTACTGGTAGATAGTTTCTGTTTGTTGCCTTCAAGTCAGTCTTGACTCCTGGGAACTGCCTACACAAGTCCCTACTGTTTTCTTGTAGTGGTCTGGCCACTGCCTTCTTTTTAATAGGGCTGAGAGAGGGACTGGCCAAGGTCAACAAGCTGGCTTCACGCCTAAGATGAGACTAGACCTCATGGTCTCCCGGTATTTAGCCTGGGGGCTTAACTGCTACATCAAACTGGTCACTAGGTAGACCAAACAATGAACTCTACTAGAGCTACACTTTACTGAACCATGTTACAATAAGATAATGTTGCAAAGCAGATTGTGCTGTCCCTCCTTCTTATATTCCAATGAATCAGAGGAATGTTTGCCCTAGTCACTTCGAAATAGTATTGTGTTTCCCATGAGTTAAAGAATGTTTTAGCCATCTTTACCTAAATAACAATTTTTGCATATTTCTGTCAAGGTCAGTTCTCTTTCTCTAGATCCTTAAGCAACCTCACCAACTATGAAGGATGTGACCATGTGACATTCCTTAATACAATCCTATTTACATCAAGGCAAGCTGATGTATGGTCCTCCATATATTGCTGAATCTCAGCTATCGGCAGTTCTATCCAACATGGCCCAACTATGAAGGATGCTAGGAGTTATCTTTTAGCAATGTTTAAATCACCACACCACTTCTTGTTTACAGGGATCTTATTGTGTGCTCTATGCTCCTTAAGTAAACATATAAATGAAAGAATGTCAATAAAACTGAATGGAGACAAATCATATCAGCTACATTTTGCTTGCCATTAACATAGATCAGAGTTCAGTCAAAGATGGGTACAGTATAAATGATAGGAAACAATAAGGAGGATCTGGAAAAATACTTCAACATTCACTTAAAGAAAATATTAGCTTCTACTTACATGATTCTTTGTCACAGCAAAGTACTGCAAATTTGCTAAATATTGGATTTCATCAGGAATAGAGGTTAGCTTATTGTAACTCAGATCCAGATGATGTAGCTTTTTGCAAAGAAAGAGTTGCGGTGGGATTTTTTTAATGTTATTGTGACTTAAATAGAGCTGTTCCAAGTTTGCTAAGGTACCAATCTGCACAGGGATGTAAGATATTTTGTTGTGCCACAACTTCAGGCAAGAAAGATTTTCAAGGTGCTGAAAGCTAATAATTTCTTCTACTGTTCGGAGATTGTTTTCTTTCAAATCTATTTCACGCAAATAGTTTAGGCTGAAAATAGAATGAGGAATGCGCTCCAAATCACAGCTGATCAATTCTAAGATTCTCAAGTTTAAGAGCTTCTTCAAGTTGGTCAACACTAACAGTTTTTTCCCCTCATTGTCAATAGATAATTTCTGTAGTGAAGGCAATTGGTCTGTAACCACCTGAGGAATGCGGGAAAGGCTGTTCTTTAAATGAATTGCTTTCAGATTTACAAGGTCTTGAAAACCCTCATTGCAGAAGCCATTCTGGGGTTCTGGCACATAACATCCAGTCAAGTACAGTTCCTGTAAATTTTTAAGATAGAATATCCAGCGTGGAATCTTTCCCATATCAACAGATTTTAGACGCAGAATTTTTAGATTATCTTCGAGGAAGTGCAGTGCTGGATATTCTACAGTTAATGATGAATGATAAATGTTTAGTTCTTTAAGATTGGATAACTGGTTTAGAGATGGTGGAAGTTTAACCTCAGGAATAAGCTCTAGAGTCAGAACTTCTATCTCTGTGAGTTCAAAGACATCATCTGGAAGACCACTAAGCATAAAAAGATGAAGTTCCATTTTGTCTTGAGGATTTCGTACCAGCTTGCTCTTCAGTCTCTCTAAAGACCATTCGTTATTGAGACTAATTTGCTTCAGCTTATTTTCACTCACCTCGGAGAGAAATATTGAGAACCGCTTTGAATATAGAGGATCGTACTGGTCTGCTAGGTGAAGAATAAAGGCAAAGTCATTTTTTACATCAGGGATATCACTGTAATTACTCTGCTCCCTCAGCTCCTCAAAAGAATATTGTTTAAGTGAACTTCTCAGCATCCATAACAAACTGTAAGTGCATGTCAGGCCATATAAAATCACCAAGACAACATAAAATGAAGCAAGCACTTTGAAAATTTCGGCCAGTGAATAAACACATTGGTATCGCTTGTAGCCAGTGAAGGTTTGAATATCAACTGTACAATCAATTTCTAGGTTAATAAAGGTTAAATAATATGGAACATAAATCATTATTAAAATGAACACCACGACCTTGATCACAATCTGTTTTAGATACACTCTATAAATGACATCTTTCTGCTCAACATGTACCCTGAATCGCTTCACTTTCTCAAATATTGATTTTGCTTGTTCTCCTTCTCTTCGGTCAAGAACATTTGACGTGCTCTCTCTTCCAGCAGTTTCTAGTCCGGTCTGTGAGTAGGACATTGATTGCCTCTTGCTCTCCAGCTCTGCCATGTTGCTTGGGGAAGGAAGAAATGTTTTGGATTTGGAGCATGGCACAGTCCTCACAGATTGCTCAGCAACTGTTTCTGATAGGGCACGTGTGGTCCAAGGGGAATCGAAACATTTGTGAAGTATGGCTACAAAATGCTCTAGCCTTGAACTTGTGCTGGGATAGTAAAGCCAGAAATTACTGCAAGCTGCAAAAATGAAAGTGTGGAGAAGCACTAAGTATGGAAAAAATTTGGCAAACCAGTGAAGTTCTCTCTCATAACACACGGCATCAATGTAAGAATACTGCTGCCTATGAAGATAATTCTGGATTTGAAGAGGACGAATTTCTGGTGTTGCAGAGGTGAAGGATTCATTGATGTTGCTTTTAATCAAATGCCAAGGCACTGCACAATGATTGTCAAATTCAAGCTTGCAAGGAAGACAACATAACAATCTAGTCTGAGTGAGTTGAAGAGCCCCAGCAAGGACGGCAACAAGCAGCATTATCATGGTAAGATAGTAGCAGAAAACATCCCACCATGGTTTCAAGATGTGAAATGATGCCTGGACATCTGCTAAGCATCTGAGTTCAGTTAATGTAATCATGGTTTACTTATGACGCAGTAGGAACTGGAAAAGAAATAAAGGAAAATGCTTAGCTAAATTAACTGGATAGAAAGGAAAATTATATTACGCTAAACAAAATAGTAGCATCAACATTTTAAACAAATTACAAGTCTTTAAATATTATTTCATAATCTACATGGAGTAATGCAATGTATATTTAATTGCAATTTTTGTCATAAATGAAACATTTCTATGAATTTGTCATTTTTTTTGGTCCTAAAAGATAAATCCTACCTGTTACTGCAAGCATTAACTCAATTGTAGTACAAGACTTAGTATTCTACATTTCTCCGCCTTTGATTCAATTATGTCTGATTCTTGGAGACTGCCTGGACAAATCTGCATTTTCTTGGAAAAAAATTTTTAGAAGTGGTTTGCCCTTGCCTCATTCCTAAACTGAAAGAGAGTAACTACCTCAAAGTCACCCAGCTGATTTTGTATCGAAGGCAGAACTAGAACTCAGTCTCCGGGTTTCTAGCATGATGCTTTAACCACTACATTAAATTGGCTCTTTTTCTGAGATATTAATATTCTTTTCAACTACATTCATTTTGCATGAAGAAAGAAAGTGGGCCATTGCTGTCCTATTTACAATTAAATTACTTACTCTTCAGCATTGGAAGGATAAACCTATGCCTCAGTTACTTGGTGGTCTACAGAGTCAATGTTAGTAGCAACATATGAACAAGATACATGTATTTCTTTTTGGTTTTTAGCTTTTTATTGTAATTATGTACTTTTATTTTTTTTCTCAGTTAAACTAATAAAATCTATTTATTGTGCAGTACTGTAAAAATAAATTTGCAATTTAATCTATTTAATCAAATTTTCTTGGGGTTTTGTTTGTTTGGCATACATATTCCCAGGAATTTCTCCTTTTTAATTTCAGTTTTTTAATGGTACATAATATTTATACGGTTAACTGCTAAAACAGATTATACAGAGTATAATTTGTTTATACTATTTACATTACTTTAATCAAGGAGCAAATAAAATAACATTGTGTTCACAATGCATCATTCCTGTATTGAATTATTTGCTTTAAATTACACATTAAATGAAATGATAGGTCTCTTACTTTGAGCAGCCTTTCCTGCTCTGTTTAAAGGGAACATTTCTGAAATAACTTGAAGTTGTTATGATACAAATCTGCATACCGGCACAGAAGCAGTTTCTTGAGACTGTTGTTCATTTCCTTGAGAACATTTCGCTGCTAAGTGTGAGGATTTTCACTGAATTTGTTATTCATGAATGGCACAAAAACTACCTTGTTGATATAGATATCTGTGATTATAATGACTTCTGAACCTGCTAAATAATAACAAATAAAGACTCCTGATATAAATGTGCAATGTATATGTTGGAAATATTAATTTGTACTTACTTTCCTAATTGAATGGTATAAAACATAGAAGTACCATTTTCAATCAGGCGGTCTGCATCTTTTAAAATTCCTTAGGCATGCCATCTTCACAACTGTCTTCATCCTGAATATCAACATACAACAGACAAGGATTTAAAACTGACACTGCCTATATTGCTAAACATATAACCACATTCAGTGTTGTATCAGAATTTTGGTGATACCGGGTTGCAAAGAGAATCTTTGTTTCTAGGATTATATTAACAATTAGCTACATAATATATTGATTTATTATTGAACAAAATTATCTGTTTCAAAATTTAAAAATAACGTTTAATTATTAATCTCTTGCTTATCAGAAACACACAGAGGAAAACGCTACATGCCGGTGTCACAAATTCATCTTGACAAAAATGTTATTCTTCATTTCCTCTTACTATGTGGTTGTAGAAATATACCCTTCCCAGAAAATCATTTTCCTTTCTCCCTAAACGCATTCAATTATTTTTATAGCAGCACAAAGGCTATATAACTAAAGGTTAAACCCGTTTGGCAGGTGCACTTGTTAGTCTTGACTAAAAGGAGTTCAATATGCGTTAAACAGGGGAGGGGCAAGCACAATTCGCTTGTGATTTTCATTCCTGGGCTTAGAAAACCAAAACTGCTCTGCTATGCCAAACCCTGTCAAGCTGCAATGAAGAAAGTGACTTGCCTGGATATTCCAGTGAAGGCAATGAGTCTGAACTTCAAAATGAATTTAGATTGGAGTGTCCACATGTTGACCGTGAGCCCAATGAAATCCAAATAGTAAAAAATGATTTCACTTGACAAGGAACGTGTCCTTAGAAGGGAAACTACTGAAAAAAGGATTGAAAGTATAGCTGAAACAAGCTGGGCTAGATTACATTACAGTAAATGGCTTGTTTGGGAATACAAATGAAGTGAAGAGTACAGTACGGATAGTCCTCAACTTACAACCGTACATTTACTGACCATTCAAAGTTATAAAGGCACTGGAAGAAGTAACCTACACAACCAGCCCTCACACTTACAACCGTTGCAATTTTCCTCATGGCTAAGGGATCAAAATTCAGGTGCTTGGCAACCAACATGTATTTATAACAATGGCAGCATCCTGGGGTCAAGTGATCACCCTTTGCAACTTCCTCAGCCAACTTCTGACCAGCAAAGTCTACGGGGGAAGCCAGACTTGCTTAAGGACTGAGCGATTTGCTTAACAAACATGGAAAAATAATGGCGGTAATTCAGGTGTGAGTCACTCAACAACTGCCTTGCTTAGCAATGAAAATTCTGGTCACAATTGTAAGTCAAGCACTACCTGTACTCAGAAAGGTAGCCATTTGTCTTCTCTGAACAGTCTCTCTTTTATGGCAGACAAAGTTCAGAAACGGAAATTGGGACGAAAAAGTATCCAAAGCCTCATTTGCCACAAACAAGGGACACAGTCCAATTGACCGAGTCCAGATATTGCTTCAATATCAGTCTTAAAAGAAACAAAATGAAATTATAATGAAAGAAAAGATGTTCCTGAACACTTTGGTTGAAGAAATGCTAACCCATCAATTTTGTTCAGCTCTAAAGATTATAAAAAAGAATAGACACGTTTCATTCAATTTAATGTGTAATACAATTAATAGATCAGAACTCTTCCAAACAGCTTTTTAGCTCATAAAAGCATAAAAGCACTTCAAAGTTCTCTAATTCAATTGTGATTATGTTCTAAGATTGGACCATGGAGTATCTAAAATAATTTCAATAATTATCTCCTCATTTTGTTGATCTTTAGGTTGTAATTCTATTTGCATTTATCTAAGTCTCAGTGAATTCAAGCTTACACAAAAAGTTACATTAATATCTACTTTTGGTATCAATGTCAACATGTTTCGCGATTAATCCACAAAAACTGCAGCCACACAATTACCATTACAGAATGCAGGCCCACTTTTTAAACAATATTTTAAAAATATATTATTCGCTTAAATGTTTAATACTGCCATATTTAGGAAAAATAATTTCAATCTGTGCTGTAGAACAATAATTGTAAACAATATAAATTAAATTTTTATCCAAGTTACCTTTACTAAAATAATGTATTTTCTTTAGTATAAAAATTAGGCAATGTTCAATTATTTCCTACTTCTCATGTACTATCTGCTTAATGTATAGGTCTATAAATTGTATGAATAAATAAAGATATAAGAAAAAGACTGTCCAAGGCTCTGAAAACTCTTCTAGAAATCCCTATCTAGCCCCTTCATGGATAAATTTCCACCAATAAAAAAGAAGCTGTTCATCTATTCCAGGGATCTTCAAAGGCACGCTGGCTGAGGAATTCTGGGAGTTGAAGTCCACAAGTCATAAAAGGGCCAAGTTTGAAGACCCCTGATCTATTCTATTGTGTTTTGTCCTGTCCTATCCTATAACACTATTATCGAAGAAATGGTAGAATAGAATCATTAAAGAAAGGATGCAAAAGGAGGGACAAAATGAAATGTGAATGACAAAAATTAAAATGTTTTTAAAATTATTTTAAATCCTTAAATTGAATTGTTGAATTGTCCCGCAGGAAGTTGGCCACAGTGAGTTGGCCGGACCAAGTTGTCCTATTCCGCTGGGAGGAGGGAAGTCCAGACTTATGGGTCACCATCACAGCCAGGAGAGATGGAATTCCAACATGTTTATTTTTTTCTCACAGGGCTGTTAGCTAGAATGCCATTTCATCCTATGTTGCAGAATACTAACATGATTGACTCTATATTATTCCATTACTAAATTTGTTTTTAGTTGGTCTTTTATTATGTATATTTGATTCAAATTATTATTAGTTTTATTTTTTATGTTTGGAAGACACTCTGAATACTAAATGTGGAAAGACACGATACCATGGTTAAGAAATAGCATGTATTTCAAAGATACAAATGAAAATTTAGTTAAGCCTTTATGCTGCCATTTTGAGGAGTACCCATATGGTTAAATAAAACAGAAACATTAATTTCTGATACCCCTTCCTGTGTCTGTAAAAACAAAGCATAGAAATATGTGCATTTCATGACCTGAAAAGTTATCATTAGGCTGCTATTTTATAATGTAGTAAGGAGGTAAGACACAAGAAAAACAACTGACTATATAATCAGCGAGCAAGATAAATCAGAAATACAGCCAACAAGATTAGATTTGTTCTTTGTTTACACAGTAATGGAAGTCTTAAATTTCCAGAACAATGCTTAGACAATTTAATAGAAAGCAGGCCTTCATGTGGATTGAAAGTCCTCTTTTATGTTATTTTCCATTCCCAAAAATTCACACTAATGCTAATTTCGCTAATAGGTACTAGTTACTGGAGCCAATAGGCTACCATTTAGAAACTGTAGTATATGAAGGGCGAAAAATAGATGTAGTGATGTGTATCTATCGACACAGTCGCATACATATGAATTCCAAATTGCTTCATAATTGTATTTATATATCAGGACACTGTGAGCCTATGATAACAAGTTTTAAATAAAAACTGGGACAGCCTATCACAGTAACAAATAATCTTGCTGTTTTGTCTATGGTAGATAAAGAGAGAACAATGGATTTTGACATAACCTTGCTTAAGATTCACAAATTTGAAAAACCAGAATATAGCTTAGGTAGCAAAAAGTGAACATGATCGCTTGCTTGTCAGTCACCAAAAACAGATTTTGCAGATGGCTATCCTAACAACTCAAGAGGAAACCTTGCATAAAGTGTATTTGTAATCTTAACTTTCAGAAAACAAAGTACACTGATAGAGATGACATTTAAGTTTTTCAAGAACTGTTCACTGCATACAAGATTAGAAGAGTATGTGATGACAAGCCTCTGAATGCAATTGCAGAATGTGTCAACTGCTGAGTTTTACCGTTTGAAGATGAACAAAATGTGGTATCAAAACCTAGTAACTTTTATACATCAAAATATGTAAATACAAACAGTACATATTTTTAGTCTTATATTTGGCTTGCCAGTTTTTACGAAATTTGCTGTAAACGTGTTAAAAAGAAATGAATATAAAGCTTGTTACAATTTATTTAATTTTTTATATGCCTTTTAGTGGGGAATTCAATAGGATAAGGAATAATCAATTAGCCTAAATTGAGCCATGGCAGCGCAGTGGTTAGAATGCAGTACTGCAGGCTAATTCTGCTGACTGCTCACTGCCAGCAGTTCGAGTCTCACTGGCTCAAGGTTGATTCAGCCTCATCCAAAGTTGGTAAAATGAGGACAACGTGCTGACTCTGTAAACTGCTTAGACAGGGCTGTAAAGCACTATGAAGTGGTATATAAGTCTAAGTGCTATTGCTAAATACTATTTAACACTTGTTCATCAACACATTTTTAGTACTAAAAACCATAATGTTTGGCTGAAATTCTTACATTATGTACTGAAAAACTCAAAATGCTAATTATTTGCATGGAAATGTATTGCTGAATTAGTGAATGCTATACAGCAGTGATGGCAAACCTTTTAGAGACTGAGTGCCCAAAAACCAGCCCGCCCCCGTTCCACCAGCTCCCGCCCTGCTCCGCCCTCACGGCCATCCACGGCACACCTCAGATTGCACAGGCAGCCCTGCAGTGCCATGGTGGCCATGCTCTCCACCCGCACCCTGCAGCATCATCTGCTACCCAGCTGCCATGTGCTTGACTGTGCAGCTCCGCATGGGTCACACCCAGGGGTAACTCTTCTCCGGGGGAGCTGCTAGTGAGGAGGGGGCTACAGGGGGAGACAGGGCTGGGGCGACAGTGTGCGTGCCCACAGAGAGGACTGCAAGTGCCGCCTCTGGCACTAGTGCCATAGGTTCGCCACCACTGCTATACAGTATTCCAAAATTTTATTAAATCAAGGAAACACATATTCATATAAGGAAGAACCACAGCCTAGACCAGTTGTGTTCAACCTGCAGCCAGTGGATAGCAAACAATGCAGCCCTTCAAGATTATAGTAAAAATATTTAAAAAATAAAGGAAGTTTGTTATTTGTATACAAATACAAATACACAGGCACACACACGTGGCCCAAGACAATTTCACTCTTCATTTAATGCAGGTTGGACACCCATGGTCTAGACCAGTGGTGCTTAACCTTTTTGAACGAATCGCCCCCTTGAGCCAATGAGGAAGTTGTCATCGCCCCCCTCCCCCAACATAACCTCTCAATCACAACATAGGAAATAATTCTTCAATTTATGCAAACACTTTTTTTTTGTTTTCTTTAAAATTGTCATCAGGACATATGATGCAAATAATTTATTTCCAGTCTTTTTCCCATATCTCAACTGTGTGAAAAATTTTGGTGCCACCCGTCACTTTATTCCCAAACTTCGTGATACATGTATTTCATTATTATCTTATTTATTCAAGACACTTAAATGTAATGCCCACTGAAAACAAAACACTGGGAGCCGCAAAACCCTTTTGACATCTAAAATGAAGATAACGCTGCGTATATCCTTTTTTACCTTTATTATATATATATATATATATATATCATTCCGCCTTGATTGCATCTGCGGAATCCCGCCCAGCCGCCCTGTTTAGGGTAACTCGCTCCCTCCTTAATCAGGGGGGGGTTGATGCACCCTTGCAGGGTAGTGCTGAGGACTTTAATAAGTTTTTTGCGGATAAAATCGCCCAGATTCGGATGGACCTTGACTCCAATTGGAATGCAGTATCGGCTGATAATGATTCAGTCGAGATGACAGGGACTCGTCTTGATCCTGTTGTGTGGGAGGAGTTTGACCCGGTGGCACCTGATGAAGTCGACAAGGCCATTGGAGCTGTGAGCTCCGCCACCTGTTTATTGGACCCGTGCCCCTCCTGGCTGGTTTCGGCCAGCAGGGAGGTGACGCGGGGCTGGGTTCAGGAGATTGTCAACGCTTCTTTGAGGGAGGGGTCCTTTCCGGCTCCCTGCAAGGAGGCAATTGTGCGCCCCCTCCTCAAGAAGCCTTCCCTGGACCCAGCTGTTTTAAACAACTACCGTCCCGTCTCCAATCTTCCCTTTATAGGGAAGGTTGTTGAGAAGGTGGTGTCACTCCAGCTCCAGCGGTCCTTGGATGAGGCCGATTATCTGGGCCCTCAACAGTCAGGATTCAGGCTCGGCTACTCCACGGAAACTGCTTTGGTCGCGCTGACGGATGATCTCTGGCGGGCCCGGGATAGGGGATTTTCCACTATCCTGGTGCTACTTGACCTCTCAGCGGCTTTCGATACCATTGACCATGGTATCCTTCTGCACCGACTGGGGGGGTTGGGGGTTGGGGGCACTGTTTTGCAGTGGTTCACCTCCTACCTCACTGGTCGGTCACAGTCGGTGTTGGCGGGGGGTCAGAGGTCGACCCCTAGGTTCCTCCCTTGTGGGGTCCCTCAGGGATCGGTCCTCTCCCCTCTGCTGTTTAATATCTACATGAAACCACTGGGTGAGATCATCCGACAACACGGGGTGAGATATCATCAGTATGCTGATGATACCCAGCTTTACATCTCCACCCCGTGTCATTTCAGTGAAGCAGCGGAAGTGATGTGCCGATGTCTGGAGGCTGTTAGGGTTTGGATGGGTGCCAACAGGCTCAAACTCAACCCCGACAAGACGGAGTGGCTATGGGTTCTGCCTCCCAAAGATAATTCAATCTATCCGTCCATCAGCCTGGGGGGGGAGCTTTTGACCCCCTCGGAGAAGGTCCGCAACTTGGGCGTCCTCCTCGATCCACAGCTAAACTTGGAACATCATTTTTCGGCTGTGGCGAGGAGGACATTTGCCCAGGTTCGCCTGGTGCACCAGTTGCGGCCCTATTTGGACCGGGAGTCTCTGCTCACAGTCACTCATGCCCTTATCACCTCGAGGCTCGACTACTGCAATGCTCTCTACTTGGGGCTACCTTTGAAAAACGTTCGGAGACTTCAGGTAATGCAGAATGCAGCCGCGCGAGCAGTGTTGGGCCTGCCCAGAAATGCCCACATCTCAGCATCACTCCGTGAGCTGCATTGGCTGCCTATTGGTCTCCAAACGCAATTCAAAGTGTTGGTTATGACCTATAAAGCCCTACATGGCATCGGACCAGGTTACTTACGAGACCGCCTGCTGCCTCACGAAACCCAGCGACCGGTTAGGGCCCACAGAGTCGGCCTTCTCCAGGTCCCGTCGGCTAGACAGTGTCGCCTGGCGGGGCCTAGGGGAAGGGCCTTTTCTGTTGCGGCCCCGGCCCTCTGGAATCAACTCCCCCCGGAGATCCGTATCGCCCCCACCCTCTCCGCCTTTCGTAAACTACTAAAGACCCATCTCTGCCGGCAGGCCTGGGGCGGTTGAAATCTTGCCCCTAGCCAGTGTATGTCTGTGTGTATGTTTGCTGAATGAATGGTTCTTAATTTAGGGGTTCTTCTTTTTATATATTTATTTTTATAAATGTACTATTTAGTTTGTATTGGATTTCTATTTATGCTGTAAGCCGCCCTGAGTTCCCGGAATAGGGCGGCATAGAAATTTAATAAATAATAATAATAATATATATATATATATATATATATATATATATATATATATATATATATATATATATATATATATATATATATATATATATATATATATATATATATATATATATATATATATATATATATATATATATATATATATATATATATATATATATATATATATATATATATCTTCAGTGTTATCTTCACTTTAGATATCAAAAAGGTCTCTCTCTCTCCCTCCCTCCCTCTCTCCCTCTTTCTGCCCTTGATCTGCCAGTCCTCTTCCTCCACTCAGTGTGTGTGTGTGTGAGAGAGAGAGAGAGGCACTTGCGCTTCCTCTCTCTCTCTTTCCTCTTTCTTTCTCTCTCTTTCTCTCTCTCTCTTTCTCTTTCCCTTCTCCCTCTTTCCTCTCCCTCCTTCCCCCCTTCTTTCTCCAGGTGAGAAGAGAAAGGCAGAGGGCGCTAAAGGGGCGGGGAGGGGGGCAGGAGACAGCAGAAAACCCTGTCGCAGCTGAAGGCACCCAGCTCCTCTGCCCACCAGGCCTGCAGGGAGGCCCCGGCTCACGGTCACGTTGGCAGGCCACCCCACATGCCACTGGCGTCCACGGGCTCAATTCAGGGCCACGGGGCATCTGCGAAATGCCCCACCTGTTGGCTGCATCGCCAAGCCTCCCCTCGCACAGCCGGCGTCCCCGGGCTTAAGTTGCAGGACATCCGCGGAACGCCTGTCAGCTGCATCGCCAAACCTTCTCCTGCGCCACCAGCGTTCTCGGTCAGAACCGGAGCAATGATCCGCCTCCCGCCAGGACCAACGCTGGAGCCTCCCGTGCTGCCGGTAGGTCCGTCGTGCTGGAGGAACTGGGGCCACTCCGCACTGTACGGCACTCCCGGCGATCCGCAACCCACCAGCATCGCCCAGGGAGTGATGCCCCCGCCAGCCGCCACCCCATCCAGGACTGCCACCTGGGGGGCAGCAGGAGGAAGAAGGGGAGGAGGAGGAGGGCAAGGAAGCCACTTCTGGTTGGAAAATGCCTCCCCCTCCCTTTCTCTCCCCCCATCTTCTGCTCACCTCACATTCTTCACCGACAAAGCAGGCGGGACTCCAGCACGCCTTCCTGGACAGCTGGGCCAACGGTCCCGCAGCTGGGGATTGCAGGGGCTGCTCTCCCTCAGGGCCGCAGCTTGCGGGAAGGCTGGCCCACTCAGCTGAGGCTCTGGCAGGCTGCTCCAAGCAGGGATCCCGGGTCTTCCCTGTGCAGTTCCCTGGCCACGTGCACCTCGGATGGGGCCAGCCAGGGAAAGGGACTTCTTGGCCACGCTTCTCCCAGGGGGCAGGGCACCCAGGCACAGGGCCAATCAGGAGCCCTGAGAGGGGGCAAATCCGAATGAGAGAGAGAGAGAGAGAGAGAGAGAGAGAGAGAGAGAGAGAGAGAGAGAGAGAGAGAGAGAGAGAGAGAGAGAGAAGCACAAGTGCCTGCCTCTGTCTCTCTCTGCAAATGGCGGAGGAGGCTCTGCGCCGCAGGGGAAGGCTCAAAAGTGTCCCCAAAACTTTTTGCTCCATTGCCTCCATATCTCCCCCTTTTTGTTCCTTTGCCCCCGCATTGCCACTTTTCGTTCATTGCCCCCCTGAAAAATGAAATCGCCTCCTGGGGGGGCAATATCGCCCAGGTTAAGAACCAGTGGTCTAGACCAGGGGTAGGGAACCTTGGCTCTTTTATGCCTCGTGGACTTCAACTTCCAGAATTCCTGAGCCAGCTACCCCGGGTCTAGACAATGGCCTGACAAATGAAATCTGAATCCAGAGGAGGAATGGGAATGGAGAAAGTATCTCGAAAGGCACTTTCCCTAGTTCTCTTGAAAGTAAAGGCAGGGGAGATGCTTTCAGACTTGCAAGCTTCTGTTACTGTAATTTTACAATAAAGGAAGTATTAATACTCATGATTTAAGTTGTCTGTTTAGGCTACCCTGAAGGGCTGACATATTCCTTTTAACTCCCTATGCTCTTTCAGGATTTTTTTTTTTTAATAGTGCTCTTTTGTAGAGGTTGCAGCATTTTCCTCATTGCTTTATTTGAGTTAATGCATTATTTCCCCTCAAATTCCATTTTTGCTTGATTAGCCAGAGTATTTCCTCCTCCCTTGTTTTTATTAAATTTTGCTTTCCACTTTAAAAAAAATAATCCTTGTCTCACAATTTTTTTGACACTGGTGTTGTCTTATACATATTCATTCCACATTCTTTCTATGATAAATAGATGCATTGTTTTATAAAAGTATTCTTTCGTAACGGTTTAAAGGACTTCCAATGTTTTCCTGAGGATTTTGATCTTGGCTATCTCCTTAGGTGAAACTCTTATATTTCATTTTGAACATTTAACACACATGCTCGAAAACAGTATTATTACAGTCTGCATTCCTAAAACTCCCTCTCAAGTATTCATCAAGGCAGAGGATTTGTTCCTGGAAGGGATGAGCAAAGAATGCCAGGAATAGCAGGCTAACCCAAGGTATGAAGCCAACTACCTGTCTAAAACAGACAGGCACCCTTGTTGGGCAGCAGTAATACAGGAAGACACTACAGGAAGATGATCACTTTAGTGACAATAGCAAAAGCATCATCTGAACCCCAGCGGGAGAAGGCAATTATAACCCCCTCCTATATTCTACCATGAAAACCAGACAATGTAAAGTGATTTATGATATGATACTGGATGATGGACCCTTTGGGTTGGATGGCACTTAACATTCTAAAGAGGAAGAGCTATGGATACTTGAAGCACTAACACTATTTACAACGTGGCTAAATTAAAACCTTTGGGATGTCTAATCGTTGATATTGTCACATGGTGTGCTAACCTGCCCACCCATTCAAACACGTAACTTTGGTTTAGTGAGTTTACTAATATTCCACCACAACTCCCTTCACCCAAAACCCAGAACTGTCCCAGTTAAGTCCAGCCACAAAGAAGTGGAGAGAAAGGGAAGGAGAAGGGTGGAGGAAGAGGGAAGTAGGAAGAGAAGAAAGGGAGAAAGAAGGTAGAGAAGAAAGAGGGTGGATGTGGTGAAGGGGGAAATGGGCGGGCAACACCAAAAGTTACGTGTAGGTATTTATCTCATTTCATTTAAAGTATTGTATATATGAATATAAAAGAATGTATGGTAACATCTTATAAATATCATGGTATATGTATCGGGGAGAGTTTGGAATGAAATTGATAAAGTCTTAAAATAGGTTTAACAGAAATTTATGACAGAAATGGAATATATTAAATTTATATGTTTTTTTGTTTTTTGTCTTGTGTGGGAGAGGGAAATAGAAAGATGAAAGTGAATGTATTAAGTTGAGCTGTTTATGTATGTTTTTATTTTGGAATTTTTGTTTACCCAATCACCACGGTGTGTTTTAAGCATTTATTGTTAAAATCATAAAATCAATAAAATATTTTTCAAAAAAAAATATATATAAGTCCAGCCACAAGCAGACCAGTGCTAGTCCACCGAGCAATGGCCAATGAGCCCACAAGGCACTTGAAAGTTTCCCAATCAAAATAAACCCACAAGGCAAAATTAAACCCATAGTACAAGAAGGTTCACGAGGCAAGAAAAGTCCAGAGTTCACGAGGCACGACCCGAGTCAAGGAACTGTTGTAAGTTGAGGACTACCACCTGTATATGGTCTAGGAAACAGAAATGAAGCAGGAGGAGGATTTTATCAGTTCCTGTCTGTCCAATGAGTTTTTCATTACCACAGGTAATCCTCGACTTACAACGGTTCATTTAGTGACCGCCCAAGGTTACAACAGCACTGAAAAAATGTGACTTGTGACCGTTTTTTTACACTCACGACCGTTGCAGCATGTCCATTGTCAGGTGATCAAAATTCAAACGCTTGTCAACTGGTTCCTATTTATGACGGTTGTAGTGTCCTGGGAGTTATATGATCCCCTTTTGCGACCTTCTGACAAGCGAAGTCAATGGGGAAGCCAGCTTCACTTAACAACCAGGTTACTAACGTCACAAATGCAACGATTCACTTAACAACCGTGGCAAGAAAAGTCATAAAATGGGGCAAAACTCACTTAACAAATGTTTCACTTAGTAACGTAAATTTGGGGCTTAGTTATGGTCATAATGTGAGGACTACCTGTACTAAGTCTTCAAACCTAACAAACACCTATATACATTGACATAACCAGATAGAGTGCAGAATCAAATTATTATTATTATTATTATTATTATTATTATTATTATTATTATTATTATTATTATTATTATTATTATTATTATTTAAACTTATATGCCACCCTTCTCCCAAGACTCAGGGCGGCTCACAACAATAATACAAGTATAAAAACATAACATAAAATCAATTAAAATTACTAATTTACAGTATAAAAACTAAGTAATTTATTTCACTCACACAACACACAATCACAGTCAAAGGCCCAGGGGCAGAGTGCAGCTCACACGCCCCAAACCTGTCTGCATAAATGTGTCTTCAACAGTTTTCGGAAAGCTAGGAGGGAGGAAGCAGTACGGACCTCTGAGGGAAGCTGGTTCCAGAGGGCTGGGCAGCAACGGAGAAGGCCCTAGCCCTAGGCCCCGCCAGATGATATACTACTTGTAGGAGGAGATGGAAAACCTCAGTAATAATAGCAAAGATATGCCCAGCAGCTGGCTTTGCCACAGTTTCTACATATGATCTTCAGCACAGAATCAGATGAACTAGGGCAGGGGTAGGCAACCTTGGCTCTTTTATGACTCATGGACTTCAACTCCCAGAATTCCTGAGCCAGCTCTGCTCTGCTGGCTCAGGAATTCTGGGAGTTGAAGTCCATGAGTCATAAAAGAGCCAAGGTTGCCTACCCCTGAACTAGGGAAATGAAATCAAAGAGGTTGTCCAGGATGAAGGTGAAAAAAAGACAGCTAATGACCAAGAAAGGGAAGAAAGCACATTGGTTTACAGAACAGATGGTGGAAATCGCAAAGAGAGACCAAAGCCAAGGGGGGAAAAAGTTGTCAGGAAGAAACTTAACAAAATACAGAATGTTAGAAGAGATAAAAAGCGGTATTACAATAACATCTATAAAGGCACTGAAGATGGAAATAGATATAGACAAGCAAGGAAGTCTTGCAAAAGATCTCTGAAGGATGCCTCAATCTTGAAACAGTACACTAAAAGACAAATATTAATCAATTCCCAAAAAAATCAAACAAAAATGGAACACTGAAATTCTGTACAATAAGAGCTATCAGCATTGAAGAGAAGATGTCCCCTATTTACAATATTTCTACAATGAGAAACTGAAATTCGATCAACAATCTGGTTAACTACACAAATTAACCGAATAAATTCAAAAATATGGTAAACTAGACAAAAATAAATAAAATTCTAATCGAACTGTGCCAGAAAATCTTGGGAATGCCATAGTGGCCAACAGATTGGAAGAGGTCAACCTACATACCGATAACAAAGAAAGGAAACTTAAATAGAATGTGCAATCTAACATACCGTATTCTCAATTTCACATGCTGGCAAAATAATGATCAAGATCATCCAATGCATTTTTAGAGTCCTACAGAGAAATGGAGATGCAGATGTTCAAGCTGGCTTTAGGGAAGGCCAAAGAACATGAAATATTATGGCTGATGCATGCTTTATATTTGAGGAAGCAAGTGAATGTTTTTTAAAACATTCACTGATTATAGAAAAGACTTCAATTGTTGTCAAACTGTGGAATGTCCTTAGGAGAAGTGGAACCCCAGAACATCTCATTGTCCTCATGTAGAATTTACAGACATGATACTAAGCTGCAGCTCAGATGATACATTGTAAAACAGACTGGTTGCAGAGGAGCAAAGGAGCTATGCAGTCTCCCATTATCTATTCTGAACATATGTTTAAGGGAAGTTGGATTGGAAGAAGATAAGTTTGGTTTAAAATTTCAGGAATATACCTCAAGAATCCGTACTATGCTGATATTACTCTGCTAGTTGAAAATATGAATGATCCAGACGTTCTGCTAATAAAGGTGCTTCATTTACTAGAACACAGTGAAAAAATAGGGTTAAGATTAAACATAAAGAATACCAAAGTAGTGATAACCACAAACAAAATTGATAGTGAAATATTAAAGTGGTGGGTAGCTTCCACCTGTTTAAGATGAACTATCAACAGTAAAAAAAAAAATCAGAAGTCAAGAAACATACCACAGGGTAGCATTTGGCAGACTAACAATGAGGGTCTTGGAAAACATATTCAGATGCTGTGATATGTCTGAACTACAAAGAATTATGCAGGCAAAGGTTTTGTTTGTGGCATTCTATGAAAGTGAAAATTAGACTCTGAAGAAACAGAGGACAGAAAGAGTATTGACTCTTGAAATTTGGTCTTGAGAAATTCTCCTCAAAATACCACTAAGGGAACAAACAAGTGGATCAAAGAACATATCAAATCAGAATTCTCACTTAAGTCCAAGTGACTAGGCTCAAATGATCATAATTTGGATATGTTATGTGAAGACCTAACACTCTTGAAAAGTCTATGATCTGGGCAAAGATGAAGAAAAGCAACAAGCAGGAAAGTGGATAAACTCAATTACAGTGGCAATTGGTGTCCCAATGGAAGACCTGAGGGACAGGATGGGAACATACCATCCTGGAGAAAGTCTATGTGATCACTAAGAGTTTGACACCAATATGATGGCACAGAGACAGTCAATAATCAACTCCTAAAGCTGTTCCATAAACGTATCTAGTAAGGATCAGAGCATTGTTATTAAATCAACATATGCTTTCTATCCTGTCAGCTCCAGAAATTTCTAACGAATGACAATTTAAATCTGGAAATACCATCAATACCAGATGGTATGATATAAGCTTCAATTTTTAATGTTGAACTCTGTTTATATCTAAGCATATATTAATTTAAATTAATATATTAATTTAAATATGTTTAAATAGCTAGTAAGCTAATTAACATGTTCTTACCTGCCAATTGCCAGTCAAATATAATTCCTTCTGGGGCGTGACAGTGCCTGCAGAGACATTGTTGAAAGAGTTACTGCATACTTACAATACAAAATTATAGAACAAGAAAAGCTTATAAGAGTCATGTAGTCTGAACTTTTTAATTATGGTTAATAAGATTTAAATACCAATCCCAGCATGTCTGAAAAATATTTAATCCAAGGCACCATCTAGTGGCATGTTTTAATCACAGCACTTGTTTCTGCTAAATCCCAAAATTCTGTTTCAATTATTTAAAACATTTAATTAAATATACTGTAGGTTAAGTACCACCACATTTCTATCACACATACAGCCCACAAAATACGGTCAGCTGTAACCAAGTTATAGGCAAATGGAAACACTTTACCAGTGACCTGTCAAGCACATCTTGAAAGTTTGAAAAGACCAGAACTAAATAGATATATGAAGCTATTTGTTCAAACTATCAATCTTATTAACTAGCTCTTACTGACACTGGTTGAGCCATTTCTTGTATAGTACTCTGTTACTGAGCAGAATTGTAAACTTGTTAGCAGTTCTATTGAAACTCTTTTGAAGAATTTACTTTACATGGAGTCAATATTTATTTCTGAATGTTTATTGTTCAATAAATCTTGGACTCATTGCTGTTTTACTAAGTTGGTAAAACATTTAAAAGTGGTTTTTCTAATTGCCATAAATATAATTTAAAATGAAAAATATTTCTAAAGCTATGCCCACACTTTTGTATCAATCTTTAGTGAAGTGGGTTGTATAATCCATAAAAAAAATTCAATTCTTTAAAATTACCACAATATTCTTAGTTGTTTCTGAATTTTAAAAAGTTTAAACTGTAACAGAGCAGAGCTTAGCTCTTATACATTCAAAAGATTAATAGATTATTCTTTTAGTAAAGATATTATTTATAAATATTATTATTATTATTGTAGCAGCCCAAAACTTTTACAAAATTTGGTGTCATAATGAGCCTAGGAATAGAAAGGAATTTTTGTTTAATTATTTTACAGTTTTA
The DNA here is from genome assembly GCA_034064705.1 of Bothrops alternatus. NCBI lineage: Eukaryota > Metazoa > Chordata > Lepidosauria > Squamata > Viperidae > Bothrops > Bothrops alternatus. The sequence continues at coordinate 12,396,246 of JARGCV010000049.1, read as the reverse complement.
AAGAGGTCTAGTTATGGGTGGGCTGAAAGAGAAGTCAAACTACCCTAATCTAATGAATGCTGTTCATGATAAGGGGTGGATTCAGTTAGGGTACAAGCAGTTTCTCAGACAAATAGGGGAGAAAGGTCTTCTTTATTTTTTCAAAACTGAAAAAAATGTAATATTTCCTGTTTTTTCATATATATTTCATATATTTTTCATATATTTCATATATATATTTTATAATTTTTAAGTCTATGAACTGGGAAAACCTCTGTGCAGAATTATTGAAAATATCAGATCATTACATTCCCATATGCAGAGGACAATCTGTACAGCAAAATTGTAAAATATAAGCACAAAAAATATAATTAGTTTCAAGTACAGCATTTTAGAATACATGATTATGAATACATCTTATTGGTACACCTTCAAATATTTACGAAATGTGTAGCTGCTTGGCTGAAAGTCCATATATTTGCCAGCATAACTCCTGGGCATCCTGGCAAAGCTCAAAATTTTAGTCTTTTGATAAATTTTAATTTTGCCCTGCACTCAAAGTTGTGTAAAGGTCTTCAGAACTCTTCTGAGACAAATAGGAATCAAAGATAATATAGTTGTTCCAGCTACCTAAAGTGAAAACAAATTTCTCTCTCAGCTTAGGGTGGTGAAAGTCCACCTTGGTTAAGTAACTTAACAAGTCAAACACAGAGAAGTTAAATAATAATGGGGCTAAGTTTCAACCAAGCTTAACTCCATTTTTAGTTGATGCAGCAGATGTAAAATGACCCTGGGGAGATAGTTGCCTCTGACTTTAAGCATCATGAAGAATGCAAACTAAGAATAGCCTTTTGACAATTGAAGAAGCTTTCAGCTTCTCCCAGAGCTTACTTTGATTAACCCAATCAAATACTGCATATATTGAAGAGGACTGTGGACGAGGAAAGGTATTTTTCTATTAAATACAGGTAGTCCACAAGTTACGACTACCATAATTTCTCTGTTCTATCTGCTCCCTAACCTTCTAATAAATACATTGCAGTACATAGGGTGCACTGGTTGTATAAACTGATTAGCCAGTCATTTGAATGGGGACATCTCTCCCCTTTCAAATTGAGACTATACATGCAAACCTCAAATCCACAAGATCCAATCCTACTTTCAACTAAAATAGTAACAATGAAGCCTTGGTAGCTGCACATTAGTCTGAGTTATTAATTCAGGAGGAATCAAGTCTCTGCCTGCACTCTTTCCTTAAATTGGACAATTAGGACATTAACCTCTGTATTCATTAATGGAGGTTTGTAGAGAGTAAGAAAAATAAAATTGATGGAAAAATGCAAGAATTGTTGCCAAAGTGGCATGAGGTAAAATGACATATTTTAAGTCCACAACAGAAAGATAATATCCGGAAGCACTTTAGACAAATACCTCCCTAATTCACGGAACTGTAAGTATGAGGAGGAGGTACAACATAATTAGATTTGCAAGGCTGTATTATTATAGCCAATCTCAAGAAAAGTTGTTTTAGCATTTTTGTGGAATTGATTTCTTTGTCTAGCGCAGGGGTCTTCAAACTTGGCCCTTTTATGACTTGTGGACTTCAACTCCCAGAATTCCTCAGCCAGGCATGCTGGCTGAGGAATTCTGGGAGTTGAAGTCCACAAGTCATAAGAGAGCCAAGTTTGAAGACCCCTGGTCTAGTGTATCTAGTGGGGCTGACAAGACCAAACCCTAAGTTTTTATGCAATACTTACATTTTCTGATTCATTATATCATTATATAACTCTCAAAGGTATTTCTCTTAAGCCTCAGATGAAATGCAGTGATTAACAGGAAAAGGGGCATTTGGTGAGAGCTTTGCTGCAATGTGCCCAAAGAGAAATGAATTCTTCTATAAGATATGACCCAGGTATTCTTAATGGAGGTACTTAATGTAATATTTATCTTTTTATTAACATGATCAACTATTTTTGGATATGGGTAGGTTTTCTCAAGAGATGAAATAACTTTTATCTGGACAAATATTGAATTATATGGAACGAGAAAACATTTAAATCTTCAGTTCCAAATTGTAGCAAGGAATGAAGAAAAAAGAAGTGAATGAAATGCAATGTTGCTTATTGAACAAAATAAACCATAAATGCTGTATAGCTGTTATTGCATTTAATCACATGCAGGTTTCATCCAGAGCACTGTAACAAATAATCAAAAGTAATAAAGCACTGGAGTAATAAAAGAACACAGAAGTTTCTCCACATGTATGTTGCCAGCTTGCCAGTTTATTCTTGGGAATAAAGAAACAATAAAGAATATGACAAAAAAACACTCTAGAAATGCTGTAAAATTTTACAGTATATACATTTACATATCTAAAGCTGGGATGTACAAAATATTTTGAAAAAACTGCTCTGAATACTAAACAGCCATTCTGAATGAAAAGTAGTTGTTCTGGGCATTTTGGAAGTATTTCGACCTAAAAAAAACAACAACATTCTGTACTGAGCATAAAATAGCAAAGTCCTCTAAAAAGAATATTTCCAACACACACACATACCTACAAAGAGACAAGCTTTCCTGAAGACGTTAGATGTGACTAAGACAAAGTTCCATTTCTTATTGGTCAAGAGCTAGTATATGTGGTTATCCACTGTAGACCAGAAGATGTCCTATCCAAGATTATATTAATAACATGAGAAATAATTTTGTCCATCTGTGGCCAGACTGTCTACAACAAAAGTTTCTTATCTAGTAGTCTGGGGACTTTACAAGTATACGAATTAACTATTGCAAAAGGCATTTGGACAATCTTGATCAAGGAAGGCTGTACTAAACATAGGTAATGTACCAGCTTCATAGCCAGTGGGCACACAGCTCTAGGAATAGCTCGTCCGGTCATTAGTAAGCCAATTCTTGCAAAAACATATATTACAATTCTGGAAAATAATCGAACTGTATTAAACTGGAGTACAAATTTATAAAAGTTAAGAACGAGGAATAAATTAGCTTCTACTATTTCAGACAAGGCAAAATACACTTTTGAGCTTTTATTTACAAGCAAATAGATATTTCTATTATTACTATACCCTGCATATAGGTAGTCCTCGAATTATGACCATAATCGACCTCAAAACTTTTGTTGCTAAGCTAGACATTTGTTAAGCGAATTTTGCTCCATTTTATGACCTTTCTTGCCACACTTGTTAAAGTGAATCATGTTGTTAAGCTGGTAACACAGTTGTTAAGTGAATCTGGCTTCCCCATTGACTTTGCTTGTCAGAGATTTATTTTATTTATTTATTTATTTCGATTTCTATGCCGCCCTATTCCGAAAACTCAGGGCGGCTTACAACATAATCAGTAGCATATAGAAATCAAATACATTATAAAACACCTAGATTAAAACCAATCATCCGAAACAAACTTACAACAAACATACCCTGGCTGGGGCAAGGTGTCAACTGCCCCAGGCCTGCCGGCAAAGATGCGTCTTTAACAGTTTGCGAAAGGCGGAGAGGGTGGGGGCAATACGGACCTCTGGGGGGAGTTGATTCCAGAGGGCCAGGGCCGCAACAGAGAAGGCTCTTCCCCTAGGCCCCGCCAGGCAACACTGTCTGGCTGATGGGACCTGGAGAAGGCCGACCCTGTGGGCCCTGGGTTTCATGCGGCAGCAGACGGTCCCGCAAGTAACCTGGTCCGATGCCATGTAGGGCTTTATAGGTCATAACGAACACTTTGAATTGCGTTCGGAGACCAATTGGCAGCCAATGCAGCTCGCGGAGTGATGTTGAAATATGGGCATTTCTGGGTAAGCCCAACACAGCTCGCGCGGCTGCATTCTGCATTACCTGAAGTCTCCGAACGTTTTTCAAAGGTAGCCCCATGTAGAGAGCATTGCAGTAGTTGAGCCTCGAGGTGATAAGGGCATGAGTGACTGTGAGAAGAGACTCCCGGTCCAAATAGGGCCGCAGCTGGTGCACCAGGCGAACCTGGGCAAATGTCCTCCTCGCCACAGCCGAAAGATGATGTTCCAAATTTAGCTGTGGATCGAGGAGGACACCCAAGTTGCGGACCTTCTCTGAGGGGGTCAAAAACTCCCCCCCCAGGATGATGGACGGACAGGTTGAATTGTCTTTGGGAGGCAAAACCCACAGCCACTCCGTCTTGTCAAGGTTGAGCTTGAGCTTGTTAGCACCCATCCAAACCCTAACAGCCTCCAGACATCGGCACATCACTTCCGCTGCTTCACTGAAGTGACACGGGGTGGAGATGTAAAGCTGGGTACCATCAGCATACTGATGATATCTCACCCCGTGTTGGCGGATGATCTCACCCAACGGTTTCATGTAAATATTAAACAGCAGAGGGGAGAGGACCGATCCCTGAGGGACCCCACAAGGGAGGAACCTAGGGGTCAACCTCTGACCCCCTGCCAACACCGACTGCGACCGACCAGTGAGGTAGGAGCTGAACCACTGCAAAACAGTGCCCCCAACTCCCAACACTTCCAGCCGGCGCAGAAGGATACCATGGTCAATGGTATCGAAAGCCGCTGAGAGGTCAAGTAGCACCACTTCCTATTCAGTTGGATAATATGCTCTTGATTATGTTGATTATGTGCCATCAAGTCAGTGTTGACTCTTTGTGACCACACAGATATTTTTCCAATGATGACTTATCCCTAACCTTTAGGTTTACCAATGGTGTACCCCATCATCACTGTAACCAAGTCCATCCACCTTGCTGCTGGTCTTCGTTTTCTCTTCCCTTCCTTCTTTCCCAGCATCGCCAGCCTTCTCCAGAGAGCTAGGTTCTTGTGTAATGTATATGAAGTATGATCATTTAAGTCTGATCATTTGTGCCTGAGTGAGAACTCTGGTTTCATTTGTGCAATTACCTGTTTGTTTTCTTGGCTCTCCATGGATTCTTGGGAGACTTCTCCAACACCCAAATTCAAAAGTAGCAATACTCTTTCTATCTGGCTTCTTCAAACTTCTAATTTCATTTCCACGAAGTATCGCATGGAATATGATTGCCTGACTATTCTGATATTTATGGGTATAGATTACATCAAGGCATATCTTTTCCAAGGCCTTCATGATTACAAAAACAAGTGCTAATTTGTGGCATGTTTCTTAACCGCTTGTTGAGGGTTGATCTTTTAAGAAACTATTTGCCATTTCAGTATCTTTCAGTTCTCAGTCTGGTTTTACCTGTTGTCGTTATCTTTGTCTTCTTTATATTTAATCTTAATCCTATTTCCCCTTTATTCAACTTTTGTTACTACAGCTTGTAGATCCTTTGTTTTTTCAGCTATTGGAGTAGTATCATTAGCACAGAACAGGCTTTTTTGATGTTCCTTCCTCTAATTTTAAAACTACACTTAAAGTTCTTTCAGTCTAATTTAGCCCAATTTATATTCTGCATATAAGTTGAATAAATAAGAGCAGAGTAAGACAGACTTGTTTCATTACTCTGTTTATCTGTTTCACCATGTTGTACTGTAGCTTCTTGATCAGTATATAGCTTTGCTTAAAGACAATGAGATGTTCTGGGAATTCCCATTTTTTAAACACTTCCCAAAGCTTGATGTGAACAACACAGTTGAAAACCTTTTTATAATCAATGAAGCACATACTAACTTGGTTTTGGTTCCTTTGATTTTCTCAATTATGCAGCATGTTTCTGGGCCTTTTCTAAAGCCAGTTTGAAGATCTGGCATCTCCCTTTGATGATCATAAATATTATTTTGTTAGTATGTGAAATTAATATTGTACAACAGCACATTCTAGTAAGTTTCCTTGTTATTGGTATTGCAACGTAGAATGATCACTGTCATTCTTCTGATTTGCTGGCATATCTCAGTTAGAACTTTAGTGCTATGTGTAGAATTATGCTTAGTGCTATGTATGAAATTTATTTTCTCTGTCTTGACAACTGGAGATTGTAAAAAAACTTTACCTTTCAACTAAATTTACCAACTTTTATTGTGTTACTAGACAACCCTTAACCTGTTGGGTTATGCTTTCAGAGATATTTCCTTACGTTCAAAAATTTAAAAACTTCTAATGTATTTCTTCACTAGAACAATTGAGATACATTCAGAGATACATCTGCCTTGAAACAGCCCATGATGTACTGTATAGCATAAATATCGGCTCGGGAAATGTTTTATGATATTTTGCATTCTGTCATAAATTGTTTTATGATAATTTTATGATAATGTCATAAAATGTTTTATAAAATATAAATATAAAAATTTCAATTTCACAGTCAGGGGTCCCAGATTTTGTACACCTTCTGTAAGTTAGCCCATCTGAGGTACCATGGTTCATAAAGGGGCGTTGTCTTACCTGAGCGCCTTTTCTCAGCACGGAGATGTAGAATCCACCAATGGGTTAACTCTGCCTTCCTGTCCATTAGACCAGGTCAGCTAATTTGTCACGCCTGTCTTGGGGTAGCTCCTCCCATTCTTGACGAAGGCGAAGCAGCTGACCACAATTTTGACGTGATGGCTCCCGGTTTTCTAATATGATCTTAATGATTTTAAGGGTGGGAGTGGATTCTACGTCTCCGTGCTGAGAAAAGGCGTTCAGGTAAGACAACGCCCTTTCTCCAGCATTGGAGACGTAGAATCCACCAATGGGACATACCAAAGCCTCACTGTCCCAATGGGTGGGAATCAGAAGAGGTCGAAGTTGTGTTTGTAGAGATTATCTGTAGTAGGACCCTCCTTCTGAAGGAAGCGTCCGCAGAGGCAAAACGGTCTATATTATTATTATTATTATTATTATTATTGTTATTATTATTATTATTATATTTATTAAACTTATATGCCGCCCTTCTCCCAAGACTCAGGGCGGCTCACAACAAGAATACAAGTATAAAAAACATAACATAAAATCAATTAAAATTACTAATTAACAGTATAAAAACTAGGTATCCCAGGAGCTATGCCATATGATATAAAAGGGCAGGAGTAGGAATGTAAAAGTTAGTATATAAATTCTCTTTTTAAATTCCTTCGGATGAATGGGGAGGGCAAGGACCACGTCGCTGCCCTGCAAACCTCCTCGATAGAGGCCTGTATGGCCCATGCCATGGAGGTCACAGCGCTGCGAGTGGAATGCGCTGTGATTTGCCCTGGTGTTGGTAGAGAAAGCGACTGATATGCTTCTGCAATGCAAAGTCTGATCCACCTGCCTATGGTTGAGCAGACACCTTCTGTCCACTAGAGGTGTGGTGGAATGAAACGAAAAGAGCTTCTGATTTGCGTAAGGGTGCCGTCCGCCTGATATAGTGTCGTAGTGCCCTCCGGACATCCAGTGTGTGCCACCGCCGTTCCAGGGCATGAGACGGTTGGCACAGAAATTCGGTAGGACGATTTCCTGGGCCCTATGGAACATGGTGTTAACCTTGGTAATAAAGGTTGGGTCCAATCGGAGGACCACTCAGTCCCAATGGAAGGTGCAAAGGTCCTCACTGACCGACAGAGCCACGAGCTCGGAACCATGGGCGCTTTTGCCTGAGAGGCACCTTTAAGGAAGGCGTGAGCTCTGGGATGCTGTGCCAAGGGAACTGAGTTGGCGCAAGTGAGTAAAGTGGACAACGCCGCGACCTGTCTGTGAATGGTGTTCGGAGCTAGGCCCCTGTCCAGGCCATCGAGCAAGTATTCCAGTATGTTTGGAACTGTTAGATCCGAGACATTGAGCATTCGCTTCTCGCACCAATTGCAGAAATTTCTCCATGTGGAGTCATAAATGCGATTGGTTGCCAGTTGGCGGGATGCTTGGATCATGGAAATTACTCTTGGCAGGTACGATTCCCCGCTCAAGATTTGGCGTTCAAGTGCCAGACGGCTAACTGAAGCATTGGGATTCCGGGTGTTGTAGATCCCCCTGGCTGAGTGACACTTGGACCAGGGGTATCCTCCATGGAGGGGACCTGGAGAGATTCACCAGATCCGCGAACCACGGTCTTCGTGGCCAATGTGGGGCTACGAGTATGACCTCCGCCCATTCCTGCAATGCCTTGCGGATGGTTGCTGGGATCAGCGGAAGAGGAAACGCGTAAAGTAGTCCCCTTGGCCAAGGGCAACATAGGGAGTCCGTTTCCTCCACCCCCGACGATGGGAACCTTGAGAAGAAACTTGGGAGTTGGGCGTTCGCCGGGGATGCAAATAGGTCCACCACTGGTCGCCCGAACCTCTGTGTTATCTCCGCGAATAGGTCCAGGTGCAGACTCCATTCGGCGTGATCCACGATCGACCTGCTTAGGAAGTCCGCTTGTCTGTTTGCCTTCCCCGAGATATGCTCGGCCCTGATGGAGGTGAGGTTTTCCAAGTGCTTGGGCCTCTGTCATGAGAGACCTGGATTGGGTTTCCCCCTGCCTGTTCACCTGTGCCTTTGTGGACACGTTGTCTGTGAGGACTAGTATGTGTTGTCCCGCTACCCTGTTGTGTAAGTGTCGGAGAGCCAGGTGTATGGCCCTTAGCTCCAACCAATTGATGTTGTGTTCCACATCCCTTTGGGACCACTGGCCCTGCACCCACATAGACTGCAGGTGCACCCCCCTAGCCAAACAGACTGGCATCCGTCGTAAGTGTGAGATGGTCGGGTTCCTTGAAGTGTGACCCTCTGGCTAGCGCTGGCGATGACCACCACTTGAGGGACCATAGTGTTTCTGGAGGGACCCATACCCTTCTGTTGGAGGAGCTGATTTTCAGCCTCTGGAATGGAAGGAGGAGCCATTGGAGGTTCCTGGAATGTAATCTCGCCCAGGGCACTATTGCTATGCATGATACCATCTTCCCCAGCAGCTGGGATAGTACGACCAGGGGAACTGTTTGTTCCCTGCGTACCCTGGAGACTAGGGAATGTATGTTGTTGCGACGCTCCTGTGACAGGTAGACCTGCCCCCTGAGTGTTTCTATGATTGTGCCTAGGTGTAATAGGCAGGTGGCTGCTCTGGTCTGACTCTTTTTGAAGTTGACCGAGAACCCGTGCTCCTGTAGGACTCTGATTGTCAATGCTAGGTCCGATTGTGTGACCTGTGGGGACGGTGATTGGATGAGAATGTCGTCCACGTAGCACTGGACGTGCACTGGTATTGTTCATAGGTGTGCGGCCAGTACTGCCAGGATCTTGATAAAGACTCGTGGGGCTGACGAGAGGCCAAATGGCCGTGCCCTGTACTGGAAGTGGTGTCCCGCATAGCAGAACCTGAGGAACCATCGGTGACTGTGAGCAATGGGGATGTGAAGGTATGCTTCTGTGAGATCTATGGACAACAGGAAGTCACCATGTCGTATGCTGCCCAAGATGGAGTGCAGAGTTTGCATTTTGAACTTTTGATGGGCGATATGATGGTTCAGGCCCTTGAGGTCTAGGATTGCCCTCCATCCCCCCGAGGACTTGGAAACCATGAATAGAATGGAGTAGAATCCCCGTCCCCGGTTTCCCACTGGCACCTGCTCTATGGCTTTTATTTCTAGGTGTCGAATGGCCTCTCGCATGAGGTTGCTTTTGGTGGGGTTCCTTGGTTGAAGGCAAGGGACAAATCGTTCTGGGGGGTTAGATACGAACTCCAGGAATAAACCAAGATGTATGGTTTGCCGAACCCAGGCGTCTGTAGTGGTGGCTTCCCACTGGTGGGTGATATTTGCCAGTCTGCCACCTATGGGGAGGGTTGTTCGGGAGTCATTTGAACCTTCTGTAGGGGCGGCCTCCTCCCTGAAAGGGCCGCTTGCTCTGGGTCTGGGTTTGGGTCCGGCCCTGTCCAGTTGGCGGTCTTGCCTGGGAGTGAAAGGAGTGTAAGGCCGGGATGGCTGGGAGAAGCCCGAGCCTGTTCCTGACCAAAAGGACTGCCTGCGGGACGCCCTGGCAATCTATGCTGCGGCGGGGCTATCGGGGAGAGCGGCTAGATCGTTTTGCCTCAGTCGGAATGCTCCCCGAAGCCGCGGTCGCCAATCAGCTGGCTTTCCTGTGAAAGGAGCCGACGGGGAATCCCCACCCCCCCTCTGGAGTATGGGGACATCCGGCTGCAGTTTGAACTCGGTTCCTGGAAGAAACCGCGGCTGCCGCTCAGCTGACTCTCCTTATGAGAACCGACGGGGAATCCCCACCCCCCTCCAGAACGTGCTGCACCGTTGCGCATAACGCTGAGCAGCTGTCTGGATTTCTCCTCTGGAGGGAGTTTAGCTTAGAGTGGAACTCAGCGTTGGTCCCAACGCTGAACCTCCGAGGATTTCCCTAAAAGTTATTAACCAGCTGAACACCCAGGACTGGGGAGGGAAGGAACCCCCTTCCCCAGGCCTGTCCACAGACTGACTCTCACAGAGCTGAGCTGGGCTCAACTCTGCTGGAGTAGTTGTGGAGTGAGACAAGAATCCACCAATATTTAATTCTATTACCTTCCTTAAACCGGGAGCCAATCTATCATGTCCACCTGGGCTGAAGACCGAGTCAAGAATGGGAGGAGCTAGCCCAGGATGCGCGTGACAAATTAGCTGATCCAGTCTAATGGGCAGGAAGGCAGAGTTAACCCATTGGTGGATTCTACGTCTCCAGTGCTGGAGAACTAATGGAACTAGCAGAGATGGCTAAACTGACTGTACTGATTAAAGAACAAAATACGAATACTTTTATTGCCATGTGGAAACTGTTCCTAGATTTTGTGCTTGAGGTGGGGAAAAAAATGAAATTTTGATTGTGGGCTTTACCAATTAGATAGATTTGATGTTATTGAAATGGCTAGTTTATATTATTTTATAAAAGTAAAAAGTTGAGGTTTGAAGTCTATACTGTATTGCACCAAAGGAAGTCGGACGTCAATGCCTTCCCCCCTTTTTTCTCCCTTACCTCACTTTTCTACTCCCTTTTCCCTTCCTCCTCTTTTCCGCTATTTACTTTGTATTTCTATTGTATCATATATTATAAACTAATAAAATTTTTACTTATAAAAATGGTTGTCCTAAGATGCACTGTTTCACCCAGGTAAGGGTTACAGGAGCAAGAGTTTTAGAAGTATATAGATTTTTAACTTTGACTTTCATCCCAGTAATTATATATTGCTTATTATTACTAAATTACTAAGACCCATCCTTAGTTTCTACTCGCTGCCTATGTATAGAGAATAGGAATTGAGGATGGCTCTTTATTCCTAAAATGCATATTATTATTTCAGAATAATAGTCTGCATGTTAGGGATTTATTTGGTAATCTTATAAACTGACAGTTATACTAACACAATTCTCATTTGGACATCCTGTTAAGAATCCCTCTGATTAAAAGTTGAATATTAGGGAGTACTACACTAAATATTTCATAAAATAACTTACAGAAAACCTTAGCCAAAAGACTGACCACAATTAAAAGAAGCTGTTGCTCGTGAGAAAAAGAGGCACAAAGCCATACATAGCAACTCTATGCTGTTAATTCTGCTTTGCTACACAGACATTGTAACAGTTTTATTTTAACATTTACTCCAGAGAAAATTTCACTTTTTAATGATTACCTTAGCCAATTTAAATATTCCAGGATGAGAATATTTTCAAGCATATTCTTAGCTTTCCTGAATGCTTATGAAAGCAAAAAGGCAGAATATACAATATGTCCAATATACTTACAAATATCTATTTCTTTCTTCTACTTGATTCATGGTCTTTCTATCAGTCCAGGCACTAGTTAAATCTGTCCATTTAATGTAGATTTTATTCAGCTTCCTCTAGTCATTTTCAGCTCGACTATACATTATAAATTCCCTTTTGTGTGTGTGTGTATACATGACAACAGTTTCACTCTAGAATCTACATGGTAACAATATTAGTGTTTAGAATTACATGCAACAAGAACTGGGCTGATATGTTACAAAAGCATAACAGACCACAGAAATAATATTGATCTGGCAGAAGAAAGGCCATTGACATATATGCCACTTGCATTACTACAAATAATAAAATAGGAAGAATTCAAGTAGAGTTAATCTGCCTATTTCTTACCCTAAGATTGATTATCAAAATAGGGTCAAACACTGCTTTTCTATTTCCAACAGCAAAAGACAGCAGTTAAATAAAGATGAGCTTCAAAGTCTTTGCTGTCATAGCACATAATCCCATTAAGCACAAGAAACAGGACCTATTCTAGGGTCATAGCAAAATACCAAAATGTTATCTCAATGTTACATCTATAATTTTTTAATATGCAGCAACATTCAGATTTTTCTTTAAAGTTTTTAGCCCAGATTTTTTAAAATTGTTTTCTGATCGTTATGTTATCATAATTATACTGCAAATAACTTTTGGTATCCTGAGTAGAATCATATGGAAATATACATACACATTTATCTATCAAATATATATAACAATGTGTTTGCTGTCAACAAAGAAAAAACAAGGATCTATAAATGTAGAAGTTTCAGGTACAAAGAGTCATGTTCCAATACTCAACAATTAGCCCGTTAATTATATGTGGATGTTATGACTGTAATAATCGTGTCTCAGTGCTTTTACTTAAATACAAAATGATCAGGTCAGTTTTATTCCCCTTTATTATCTTCCTCAGATAGATCTGAAGAGGCACTTCAGAAGATATAGCTAGATTAAGCATATTGATTCAGTTCAACTAAATAAAAGCATGTAAAGCATAATAAAATATATATTGGGTGGAAAATAGATGTGTTTGCAATTGTCACCTAGGAAAGACATTTTGCTCAAATAGCACTATGGCTTTTAGTGTCTATAAATTCCACTCTAATTACCAGTTAGCTTTCTTTTGGGAACACTTCTTTCCAAATTAGCAGTAAATGCCACATTATGCCAGACTAACTTTTTCTTAACAATGTCCTTTCTGACCCAGTAATTGACTTGTGAATTTTTCATATCAAATATGCCTAATTTAGACATTTTGAACCATTACATACACAAAGTATGTAAAAGTGTTTTGTTTTATAATTGAATTTTTAAAAACAGGGCTATTATTTAGCATATGAGAACATGACAGAAGTAAATGTAAACACCCAGTTCATGCAATTATAAGCAAAACTTCTATGAGGGTATAACAGTGGCTCATAACTGGATATTCAATTCAGCCATCCAAGTGATGACTTCTGGTGTTGTTTCATGCAGATCTTCTTCGCAGGGGTAGGCAACTTTGGCTCTTTTATGACTCGTGGACTTCAACTCCCAGAATTCCTAAGCCAGCATGGCTGGCTCAGGAATTCTGGGAGTTGAAGTCCACGAGTCATAAAAGAGCCAAGGTTGCCTACCTCTAAGGAATCAGAGAATGCATGTTGTGGACAATCTTGCAAAATATGTTTAATACGGGAGCAATAGTTGCCCGCATGTCAGAGCGTGCACAGTTTTATTGCACTGAGATAATCCAGGAGTAAATACAGCAAACAGTGGTCTACATTAAATGGTAGTTTATCATACACTATCTACAATATCATACACATGGCAATACAGCAAACTCCAATACACAGCAGTTACAGCAGGAAACTGTCATTCCTATCATTGCATCATCCATCTTATGTTACATTACATCATTACATAAGCTGTTTAGCTATTGACACTGTGTCTGTAGCATTCCTTAAGTTACACATGCTCCCTGGACAGTGCTAAATGGTGACAATGACCAGATGCAGTTGTACTGCCCTTTTGGGCCTCATGGCCATGACAAACAAAAGTGCATAAAATCAAACTGACAATAAAGAGCATAAACATTTTTTTTAATTCTAAAGCCTATTAGAATAAAAAAACATGGATACTGGAGTCTAATGAAGATAATAGACGAGGAAAACATTACTGGAAAATTAATCCCTGCTCCTATGCAGGATATCAATTACAGAAAAATGGAGAAGTCACATTTTTTATTTCCCTCAATTACATACACTTTAGGACGGAATAGTTTTTGATTCTACTGGATAGTGAATCAAAAATGCTTTGGGATGCTGCTTAATTCTCCAGAGAGTAAAATCATTTTCTAAGCATTTTTGAAAATTTCGATAAAACTGTTGTATTATACTGAAAGAATTGATTGGCTTTAGATAGTTCAGTTGTAAATTGCCTTGAATAGATGTCAGGTGGAATAATCTTTACTGCAATGAAGTCTAAATTGTTCACTTTGTATCAGTTCTCTAATTACAAAGAAGCATTTAAGAATTAGATAGAGTGTCAATACTTTCTGAATACCAGGTTCACCTAATTAAGATTGGACTAAGATTTATCTTATTTGGAAGATCTTTAATCTAGCAATTTATTTAGACATATCTTGGATTTATTAGAGAAGTCAAAAAAATTATCAATGCTTCTAGTTTAAGTATGGACACAAACATAATACAAAATCAATTTCATTACTAAAATTAAATTATATCTGGGCTGCCTAAAACCAAACAGCACTTCTATGGTATTACACTTCCTATATACATAGAATCTAGCTTATTACCATTTGCTTACAAGGAAATAATTGTCTGGTCACCATTTTTTTTTTTTGCCCCTTCAATAGACGAATATTAACATGAGTGGCTTTGTTCCTTGAAACTATTAAAGAGATAATTTTTGCAATAGGATTCATGCTGTTAACGACTCTTGATAGCTTATTTATTTAAAAGAGATAATCTGTTAACAAAACCTTAATTACACAGATTACTGTGTGGCTTTTGGGCAATCACATCTTCTACTGGCCAACTTATTTCACAGGGTTGTTGGATACATACTAATCCTATGTCACCTTGGGCTTATGAATAATAGGATATAAATCTAATATTAAAATCTAACAAATAAATATTGCAGTTGCCTTCATACAAATTTTTTATTACTGTATGCCACCCAGAGTCACTGTTAGGCAGCCATATTCTGTTTATAATTTTTAAGTCAATATGATTCAGAAAGCCATAAAATAACCACGTCTGCAATAACAAAGTGAGAGACAAACTAAATTAGCTTAACAAGTTGTGGGAACCCAGTTAAGAGAATATGTCCAGCTCAAAGAATGTATTAGATATTACATAAATTTTGATCATAGTACATCAGGAGAGAAAGTTTCATTCAACGTAAAAAATTCAATTAAAGTTTCATTCAATTAAAAAATAAGATTTAGTTTGCCATCACTCAAAAACCATGAGTCTACTGGCACCTTTCCCAACTAACAAATTTGAACAGTTCCCAAAAGCTTGCCCTTTTTTAATGTATGTATATATATATATATATATACATATATATATATATATATATATATATATATATATATATATATATATATATATATATATATATATATATATATATATATATATATATATATGACCGAAGCATTTTTATACTGTATTTGGTACATTTAAAAACAAATGTTCTTAGGCAAAGAAACCTGCTTCTCCTACTGTAAGAAATAATTATCTTCACAGCATGGCCACATGCTTCTCTCAGTAACAAATACTCTCTGAGAAGTGCTTCCCTGTGATCTCTGTTAGCTGGTCTCAGCCACTTCAAAACCAGAAAAGCAGAACCAACTTTGTAGCAAAGGTAAAAGAGTCTTGTGTTTTTCATGAAGCCTAACCTCTCTTAAAGAAAAAAAAAGAAAAGCAACCCCCTTTTCAACCTACACTCCCCATTTATCAGAGCCGAAGCAAACTATGCCAGGACTCTTAATACCATATTTATAACCCACCTTTATTATTTTGAAAATAATTCAAGACAGCAAATATAGCTAATAATTCCTTCCTCCTCCTATTTTCTCCACAAAAACAACTCTGAGGAGGCTGAGAGTGACTGGCTCAGTCACCCAGCTGGTTTTCATGCATAACAGAGGGGGGGGGGAATCTATAGAACACATGGACTCCAGTTTTCTATATCAGGGGTCCCCAACCTTGGCAACTTTATGACTTGTGGACTTCAACTCCTAGAATTCCCCATGCTGGCTGGGGAATTCTGGGAGTTGAAGTCCACAAGTCTTAAAAGTTGCCAAGGTTGGGGACCCCTGTTCTATATAGCCTGGTGCCTTAACCACTAAGACCCTATTAAACTACCCTTTAACATTTCACTAGAAGTTGCTACTAAAGGCAAGCCATTAAGAAAAACAATGTCCATTCGCTAGAAAGGGAAAGTCGCTTAACACACGCCCACATTTCTAAGTTTTAGATGCCGGCATGGAGCAGGTTTGACAAGTTTCATTAAGCGCGGCGGAGGCGGGGGGGGGAACACTCGTTAGGGTTTGAGGAAGACTTGCAAGGAGAGGTAGCCTTCTCCCTCTTTCCACCATCTTTCCACCAGGTTGAAAGACACCTGCAGAACAAATGTCAGGAACTTGCGCCAAGCTCCCACCTAAGAGAAAAGGGCGGAAACTGAACCCTTCACACCGTCACGCCGCAAACGTCAGGTAAACCTTCTCGGGTCCGGCGCCTTTGCCCGCCCTTCTCTTTCACTTCCCGACTTCCAGTCCAAGCTTACCGGATTCAATCGCCGCCTTGCCACCCGGACAGCCTGCCTCCGGGCGCGCACGCTGGGCCGCCCGGGTCCTCCTCGCCGCTCTTCCACAGCCGCGGAAGGATGAAAGGAAAGCGAGCCAGCCGAAGAGGGAAAATAAATAAAAAAGGGGCGGGCCTTGGAGCCGGCTTCAACCAGAGGCTCGACGGCTCAAGACTCCGCCCGATTCCTTTGTCGCGTCACCGGTTGCCTTCCGCCAATCGGATTCTAGCTGGCAGAACCGCTGACTGGGCGCGAAGGGAAGCGCAAGGCGGAACGGCGGCGGGGGGGGGAGTGGAGGGGAGCGAATAATAAAAGGGGAGAAAACAGAAGGGAGAAAACAAAAGGAGGGTTTGCTTTTTTTCTTCGCCTCAGACGGAGGCGGCGGATGCCAGTCCGTTTCGGCTTGGGAAAGGAAGGCGGAGGTCGAATGCACTTAAAATGTCCTGACATGACCTTATCCGTTCCTTTTTTCCCCCTCCCTTTGGAGAGCTGGAATCAGCTTCATTGACGTACTGTCCTGTGTGTTTAGTTAGCTGTCCTTCCTTCGATGCCGCCCCGCTAAATGTTAAGTTTCCTTAAAACCATTAGATTTGCTTTCCCCTCTTGAATGCTTGCAAGAGGCCTGCTCCGAAGTGTTTACAGTAGTGTGGCTTCAAAGCATAGGCCAATTAAGCTTTTTGTTATTGCTTCTTACTATTAAGATCTTACGGGTAATCTTATGAATAAAAGAGCTGGGGGTAACTATTAATAAAATTATGGTGCCTAGGAGACAGAGCTTGGTAATACAGGTAGTCCTCAATTAGTGACTGCCTTGGACTGTAGTAACTGCAACCAATCATATTTACAACGTTCACTGGTCTGTAATGGAAAGCTGGAGTAAGATCCTAAGCACAGTTATGATTTCACTTAGTGATTGCTTTGCTTAATGACAAACCTGCTGGTCCCAGTTGTCACTGAATGAGGACTACCTATGTAACAATGATCCTCCATTCGTTGCATTAAATTACAAATAGGTTTCCAAGACCAGGATACAATCCTAACCCTTACAAACTCTCCATCATATGTAATCTGCCCTGAGTTGCAAGGGATTAAAGGCAATGCTTTTCTGTCATGGCTTCCATACCTTGCCTCAAGGATTCCTCTGTATTGGTTTTTGACAAAGCAGTGAAGATGGCTTCTTTATTTTATTTATTAGCAGTATACCCTACTTCTGTTTTATTTATTTATTTATTTATTTTATTTTATTCGGATTTGTATGCCGCTCCTCTCCGAAGACTCGGAGCAGCTCACAACATATATAAAAAACAATTTCAATCTAAATCCGAACAAAAAAACATTAAAAATAAAACCCCACACATACTCATCAGTCACACCACAATCAACAATCATCCCCAGGCCTGTCGGCAGAGGTAGGTTTTTAAATTCTTTCGGAAGGCCGGGAGAGTCAGAGAAACGCGGACTTCAGGAGGCAGTTGATTCCAGAGGGCGGGCGCCACAACAGAGAAAGCCCTCCTCCTAGGGCCCGCCAGACGACATTGTTTCACTGACGGGACCCGGAGGAGGCCAACCCTGTGCGCTCTCACCGGTCGTAGAGAAGTATGTGGCAGAAGGCAGTCCCGTAAGTATCCTGGTCCCATGCCATGAAGGGCTTTATAGGTAATAACCAACACCTTGAATTGGGCTCAGAGACCAATAGGCAACCAATGCAGCATGCGGAGAGTTGATGAAATGTGGGCACAACGAGGAAGGCCCACAACTGCTCGCGCAGCTGCATTTTGCACTAATTGTAGTCTCCGAACACTCTTCAAGGGTAGCCCCATGTAGAGAGCGTTGCAGTAGTCGATCCTCGAGGTGACAAGGGCATGTGTGACTGTGAGGAGAGACTCCCGATCCAAGTAAGGACGCAACTGGTGCACCAGGCGAACCTGGGCAAATGCCCCCCTTGCCACTACCGACAAATGATGATCCAATGTCAGCTGTGGATCAAGGAGGACTCCCAAGTTGCGAACCTTCTCTGAGGGGTTTATAGATTCACCCCCCAGGGTAATCGAAGGACGGATAGAAGTGTCCTTGGGAGGCATCACCCACAGCCACTCTGTCTTATCGGGGTTGATCCTTAATCTGTTAACACCCATCCAAACCCTCACAGCCTCCAGACACCGGCACATCACCGCAACCGCTTCACTGATATGGCCAGGAGTGGAAATGTACAGCTGAGTATCATCAGCATACTGATGGTATCTCAATGATCTCACCCAGTGGCTTCATGTAAATGTTAAAAAGGGGGGAGAGAACCGACCCCTGAGGCACCCACATGGGAGTAACCTAGAGGTGGACCTCTGGCCCCCCACAAACACCGACTGTGACCGACCAGTGAGATAGGAGGAGAACCACCGCAATACGGTGTCCCCCACTCCCAATCTCTCCAGCCGGCGCAGAAGGATACCGTGGTCAATGGTATCGAACGCCGCTGAGAGGTCAAGAAGCACCAGGACAGAGGACTGGCCTCTATCCCGGGCCCGCCAGAGATCATCCATCAGAGTGACCAAAGCAGTTTCAGTGGAGTAGCCGGGCCTGAACCCCGACTGCAGAGGGCCCAGATAATCGGCTTCCTCCAGAGACCGCTGGAGCTGATGCGCCACCACCTTCTTGACAACCTTCCCCACAAAGGGAAGGTTGGAGACCGGACGATAGTTGGTCAAAATTACTGGATCCAGGGAAGGCTTCTTGAGGAGGGGGCGCAAAAGTGCCTCCTTTAAGAGAGCCGGAAAGGACCCCTCCCTCAAAGAAGTGTTGACAATCTCCTGGATCCAGGTACGTGTCACCACCCTACTGGCTGAAACCAGCCAGGAGGGACACGGGTCCAACAAACAGGTGGCAGAACATACAGATCCAATGGCCCTGTCCACTTCCTCAGGTGTAACAGCCTCAAACTCACCCCAGATGACCGGACAAGAACATGCCCCTGTCCCCTCGACTGAATCATTATCAGTCGACTCTGCTACACAATTGGAGTCTAGGTCGGCCCGGATCTGAGCCACTTTGTCTGCGAAACAGTTATTAAAGTCCTCGGCACTACCCTGCAA
This sequence comes from Bothrops alternatus, assembly GCA_034064705.1. Lineage (NCBI taxonomy): Eukaryota > Metazoa > Chordata > Lepidosauria > Squamata > Viperidae > Bothrops > Bothrops alternatus. Next base: position 12,376,722 of record JARGCV010000049.1, on the reverse strand, counting down.
GGGTGACCCCGGACCCCTTGGGTTAATGAGGAATCGGGTCACCCTAAACAGGGCGGCCGGACGAGATTCCGCAGACGCGATCAAAGCAGAAAGATACAAAGATCTTGCCGCCTTAATCGCCTTCAGATAGGCTTTAATAAATGAGCTCAATCTGGTTCAGTCAGATCCGGACTTACTTTGTCTCCATCGCTTCTCTAGACGTCTCTTATGGCGCTTCATCCCCCTGAGCTCCTCAGTAAACCAAGAAGACCTCCTGGGGCCAGCACCACGGAGAGGTCGCAAAGGCACAATCTGGTCGATAGCCCCCTTCGCAGCCGTATTCCATGCCGCTACCAGGGACTCTGCCGGACTGTGAATGAGGGAGCTCGATAATTCCCCAAGTGCCGTCTGAAAGCCAATTGGATCCATCAGGCGTCTGGGGCGGAACCACCTAATCGGTTCCGCCTCCCTGCGGGGAAGGATTGGGGTCGTAAAATTCAGTCAAAGCAGAAAATGATCGCTCCATGACAAAGGCAAGATGTCTAAGCCCCTTAAAACCAGATCATTACCCAACTGCTCCGAAAGGAAAATCATATCCGGGGCGTGTCCACCCTCATGCGTCGGACCCTGCACTACTTGGGTCAGGTCCATGGTTGTCATGGCGGCCATGAACTCCTGTGCCAATCCTGAGGATTCGCCAAGCGACGGCAGATTGAAGTCCCCCAAGACTATAAGCCTGGGGAACTCCACCGCCAGCCCAGCAACCTCCTTGAGTAGCACAGGCAGGGCTGATGCCACGCAGCTGGGAGGCAGGTACGTAAGCAATAAGCCCACCTGGACCCCTAGGTCCAGCGTCATAAGGATGGACTCGCAACCCGGAATTTCGGAAACAGTGAGTCTACGTAGACTGAAGTTCTCCCGGGCCAAAATAGCCACTCCTCCCCCCCTTCCCTGGGGTCGTGGCTGATGCCATACCTGATAACCTGATGGGCACATGCCCGTGAGGGGAACTCCCCCCTCAGGGCCCAACCAGGTCTCAGTCACACACGCCAAGTCGGTCTCCTCATCCATGAGAAGATCATGAATGAGGGGGGCCTTATTGTTAACCGACCTGGCGTTAAGCAGCAATAGCCTGAGCCCAGGGCCCGAGCTACACCCATCACCAGAATCGTGGGGAGAGCAAGATTTTTCAGAAGGGCCAGAACAAGGAACTGCTACGAGACAGCAGGACCGAGTTCCCCGAGTGCGGCCTACCCTCCTGCTCCCGCCATACCTGCCTCTTCCCTGAATGACCGGTATATTCCAACCCTCATTGACCCAGAGTCCGCATCCCCCCAGTCCCCGGCCTCACTCAAGCTCGGCAGGCCTGTCCTTATATAACTTAAGCTGGAGGTGTCCTTAAAGACCCCATTTTTATCTTGAAATTTTTATGATTACTTGGTTGCAATTTTTATTGGATTTGGTTTTATGTTGCATTTATGTGATATGTGTTTTTAATCTTAGTTGTGTTAACTGCCCAGCCTTTGGAGGTGAGATATATGTAATAAATTTAATTAGTAAATGAATATCTCAAAGTAGAATTTATTTATTTATTGAATGTATTTGCTGCCTATGTTGCTGGGGCTACTCTAGGCAGCTTACAATAATAAAAGAAAAATGAAAAGGCATATAAACAGAAGTAAATTAATAAAAAAAATAATGTAAACAATGACAAAGGAACACAATGAGAATAAATACTTTAAAATAACCAAAAAGGTGGATAGTTGGAGAGCAGGAAGAAAAAGAGGGGGAGGGGGAGTCTGCCATCAATCTAGCAGAATTTAGGCTGTTGGCTGTGTCTTAAAAATTGAATAAAGTTACACAACTCTATAGAACTTATTTCTGAATAAATATGCATAAGTTCAGCTTGAAAAAAAACCAGAATTTTTTTACTCTCCCTTTTCTTAGAATCAGTGCAACAAAAGAGAGGGGGTGACTAAATGCTATCCTATTGGTAACCTAGTGGGATGCCATCTTTTTCTCCCTGTTACTGTTTCTCCTATCACAAAAGAAAGCAGGTGGTGAGGGGGCTACTGCTATTTCTTTTTCAGGCATTCTAAAGGCTAACATTCAACTTATAATCACACTTTCTCTAGGATGAACTGTCTGTACCTCAATAGGAATATTTTCCAGACTCTCTGCTGTAAAAGATGCAGGTATACTTAATTTACTCTTGCCTACTAATTAGAGATGAATGGACTAATCAATTATAGCATGCAAGTTTGCAGTCTAAAAATAGTTTTCTTTCTCTCCTAAAAGCTTACTAATTTATAAAGAAGTTTCTTAACCTACATAGTCTCCTTAAAAAAAAAGAAAGAAACTAACAAATGATGTAACACAATCAATTAAAGGCTCTCTTTGTACGATGCAATTAGTTATGGTTAACTTCACCATTGTTTATTCAATTGACCCATCTTTTGGGGCTTACATAAAACACTGAACCATAAACAATAACCACACAGTCTGCTTTTCTCAACTACTAGGTTCAAATGTATTTGGCTGCTTTCAATATATCGCACAAACACAATGAAATAATTAGTTGCATTGTGAATTGTGTTCTGTGAAATCTCCACAATAATATCACCCAGAGTCGGGCTCGATTGACCGGATAACATTATCATCATCAAGGTATTGCAAAATTCTTTGTTGTTTTATCTATCTAAATAAAACAATTTGATGCCTCCCTAAAAGAACGTTTGGGTTATATTCATCTATTTGGTGCATATATAGTACATACAACCTAAAGCAACATTACATTTATACATACAGCCTGTAATGATTCAGATAATAATTGCCACTATCTTATGGTAGCCTGCATGCCAACTTTGCTCCTTTATGTATTATAGACCTAGCATCAATGCAATACAGAAAAAAAGCTATTTTTGGTGACATAATTAGCATTTTGAACATCTCTATAGAATGGAACAAGCTAGACACAGAATACAAATCATATACCAACAATGGCAGTATCCAAATAAACAGAAGATACTTCAATATTCCATTCATTCTGATTGTGTTTGCAGAATTCATGTTAAATTAATAATTTAATCCAATTTTCTGAGTTAGCATCAAGGGATGGAGGCTTTCCAGATGAGATCACCAGAATGATAAATCCTATAAAGATCAGGGTTTTTTTTTATTATGAGTGTGAAATTTTTGAATATGAATACCGGTAATTTTAGCTTTAGATTACTGATGGATTTCCAGGGTTGGAGTGTGGCATGTAGTGATTTTTATTAAGAATGGAATAAAAAGAAAGTTCAACATTGAAATATGCAGTGAATCAATTACACATTGATATCTTAGTTATCAGTGAATTGAGATGGGCTGGAATTGAACATATTCAGTCAGGTGATCATACTATTTGCTACTTTGTATACAGTACTTGGCTACAATACAATAATGTCAATTGGGCTTTATGGACAATTCTTTAATATAACAATTATCCAAGTTTATGCTGCAACTACTGATGCAGAATAAAAGAGGGTTGGTGACTTTGATATCCAGTTCAATTTAAAATTGAACATGCGAACAAGATGTGCTGTTTATGGCTGGAACCTGGAATGCTACAGAATTGAAATAATAAGCTGGAAATGTACTTGAACTGTATAACCTAGGACGGGCTGAGGAATTCTGGGAGTTGAAGTCCACAAGTCTTAAAAGTTGCCAAGTTTGGAAACCCATAGCCTAGGAAACTGAAATGCAGCAGAGAACAACAGAGAATCAGCAGAAGACTCATGGCACATAAATTAAAGAGACTAGATTACCATGAATTTATAATTTCTAGATTTCTATATTGTCTAGCTTTCACTGGGGCTTCAACAGTTAGTGTACAATCAAAACTGAGCAATTCTGATGTAATTCATGTTGGCTTGATTCATTCATGTTGACTTGAATCATGACTTGGTTCATTTGTTTTGAGAAAATGGCATTACTATTTATTTAGGGGATTGTGTTTTTAGTTGGGTTTTTAAATATTAGGCCAAATTGTTTAATTTATTTTTAATAATTTTAATTTTTGTGTGTTGTTGTTTTAATTGGGCTGTACACCGCCCCGAGTCCTTCGGGAGGGGGGCGGTATAAAAATTGTAAATATATATAAAAATTGTAAATATATATATATATTTACACTAAAAGTTCAGACACTGACTTCAAACCTTGGCATGTCTTGGGTTCTGATTATCTTAGTAAACACTATTAAGAAGATGTTTCATGGCCTTAGACTAATGTTTTAAATATACTTATATAAAAATAAGCTCCACTATAAGACTTGCATCTGAGCAAATATATACAAAGTTTGGTCTTCTGATATTGTTTGATGGGAAAAGGCCAAGTAAACATTTCTGGAACAAAGAAATAATGACTGTTCTTCAACAAATACAGTAAAAACTAATAGTCTTTAGTGAGTAAGTCAGATTAAATGTAAGTTAAATTAAACAAATAAAACAAATACAAGAGCTGGGCACCAAAATGTATCTGTTGCTAGCTTTAAAACTGAAGTAAGGTCTTCATTTCCTTATTGCACCAGCAGTCTTGCTTAAGTGTAATGCCAGATTAAAAAGAAAAACAATTACTTGCAAAAATAACATTCACGTTAATAAAAGTCTCCCATCAATATAGAAAATACAGATTATTGAATTAATTGATAGTGTTGATGTTAAAAATGTATATTAATATATCACATATACTTTCTTACTTACAAAGTAGAGTGTTTGTTTTACAAGCCATTATAGTATGGTATTGCCTGGGTGGTGAAAAATTCCAGAAGAAATATATTTTCACCAAATATATTTTCACCAAAAGAACAACACAAAGTTTTAGTATCATGAATATACATGTAAAGAAGACACCTGTTAAAATTGTTTTTCTCATCTGAAGTCTCAAGCTTTAAAGAAAATAGTTAATAGAATATTGCCCTCTATTGACCAATGTGAAGATTGAAATAACAACAGTGGTTCTGAAGGATTATTATTCTGAGGCTTAACTCAAATAATCAATCTAATTGAGAATATTCTCTCCCCAGATTTTCTGATAGAAAGGTTTTCTTCTCCTCTATCCAAAATTCTTCTTTAGAGATGCCATAAATTAAAGCTGAATGCAAAATGTTCTGTTTTTTTTCTACATTACCGTTTTCCACATTATTGTACAGATTGCTCTTCCACATTACCCTGCATTTTGTATGAAGCTGCAATTTGACACAAAAGCATATATTCACCCTTTAGGCAAGGCTTGTTCATTTTAATCCAAAACAATCTTATTTCCATCTCACAGAAATTCCAATGTATAGACACACTACTACCTGTCTTTGTCTATATATCCTATATATATGTGTGTGTCTGTGTGTGTTTATATATATATGTGTATGTGTGTGTGTGTGTGTGTGTGTGTGTGTGTGTGTGTGTGTGTGTGTGTGTGTGTAGAATATAGGCAAATGTATGTTGGTTTGCATGACAGCCTTTAGACTAGAGGTCCTAGTTTGCAAAAAGAAAAGTCCTTTGAAGTTTCATGTTTACTTTACCACAGTTCCATCTGGAGGAATAAAACACCTGTGGCATCAAAATTCCTAAGGGCACCCAAATTATCATCCAAAGTATTGATGATTGTTTGGGCTAGGAATGGTAGGATGAAGATATAAATTATATCATGAATTAGGATACACTGTTACAGTTGCTAGATCAGTGGACAGCATTGGGAAACGAGCAGTTGGTATTAATGAAATAAGGAAGAGATGGCTTATTTGATCCTTGCGGATTGCTATGGGGCAACTGACCTGAAGATTTTAAAAAGAGATGGGGGAAAATATTGGAAAGTGATTTCTTAGACCAGGGGTGTCAAAATCACAATGTCACATGATGTGTCGCGATTTATCGTGACTTTTTCCCCATTGCCAGCAATGGGGTGGGCGCAGTTTCAGCGTGACACATCCGGCCCATGGGCCGGCAGTTTGACACCCCTGTCTTAGACTGATCCTCACATAGGCAAATGCTGAAGGAGCATGTGGTCATGGATGGTGGAAGAGAGCCAACCCAAAGCACAGGCACAAATGAAGATCCTAGCTAACTGCTACACAGGTTGCATCATATCCAGCAACTGATCCAACATACTGCATGGTGATCTTATTTATTTATTAGCATTTTTAAAATTCCACCTATATAAGTTTATAAGTAAGCCAGAACTTGCTTCAGCAGAAGATGTGGTAAGTAGAAGTGAAAATGCTGGCAGAGGAACAAATCTGATGATGTTGTTTAGTTTGGTAATGGAATGTTTTGCAAGAAAACAACCAAGCTCAGAGAGCACTTTTGTTGTTGTTAGTTGCGAAGTCGTGTCCGACCCATCGTGACCCCATGGACGACGTTCCTCTAGGCCTTCCTGTTCTCTACCATCTTCTGGAGTCCATTTAAGCTCAAGCCTACTGCTTCAGTGACTCCATCCAGCCACCTCATTCTCTGTGGTCCCATTCTATTGCCCTCAATCTTTCCCAGCATTAGGCTCTTCTCCAGTGAGTCCTTCCTTCTCATTAGGTGGCCAAAGTATTTGAGTTTCAACTTGAGGATCTGATCTTCTAAAGAGCAGTCAGGGTTGATCTCCTCTATTTCAAACCTCAGCAACAAATTCAGGTCCCTCAGTTACAAGCTGACCTCAGGGTGTGGGGTGGATGGGGACCTGCATCCATATTATATGGAAGCAGATGCTAGGGTGGGATGGCTGGGAGAATGTGCCCATACTGAGCATCTTTTACAAATAGCAATGATGCCATTCTCTTTCAGATTGTTTACTGAAAAACACTGTGGAATAATTTGTATGGGATCTAACACAGATTTAATTTTCCAGGACAATCTGTAAGTTTGAAACAGACAGGAGAAGACATCTCTCTCTCTCTCTCTCTCTCTCTCTCTCTCTCTCTCTCTCTCTCTCTCTGACACAATCAGATTTCAGCTTTAATTAAACTATTTACAAACTTCTCCTCTGCTAAAAATAGGTATCATTATTTGAAGAAAATCGCAACAGACTGTATTATTCGCTGCTTAATCTACACTGTATATTTGATAGTTTTGCTGCCTACAAGTGCGATACTATATGCCTGATTCCTATTTGCAAAAGAAAAAAGAAAAAAAAAAGCTTGTTCGGTCCTTAATTTTAAAATGGTCTGGTCTGTAAAAATAGATGCGGAACTATGGACTGCGATCGGGGTCTTTGGTCCCGGCCACTCTCGCGTTTGTTGGGCGACTGTGACAAAGGACTCGAAGCGAGCCGAGCCTCCCCGGCGATTAGCAATTTGCAAATTTGTTTCCAGCGCCTCTTCGGGAAGGAACACGCCATATCCGGGGAAAGGGGGGGGGGAAGAAACAAGTGTGAGGTAAGGACACAGCATGGTTGATTTGGACGCAGAAAGGGGCAAAACTTTTAGAGGTCGCTGCTTCAGCGTCGAGGGGAGGTGAAGCGCGTCCCCGGGGTTTTTTTGTTCCTTGCTTTCTGTGGTTATAAAATCCTCCGTAGTCTCTTGCCGAGTGAAGAAGCAAGAATTAACGGGAGGAAAAATGGCCTCCTTAGGAAATGGATTTTTTTTTTATTATTAAAGAAAATCAGCCTTTACCTCTGTAGGAGGACGGGAGAAAGAAGAAAGTGGGAAAGGATTTGCAAAGTTAGCAACAGAAAGGGACGGCTCCCTTTAGTAGAGGACAATGTGGGTTTGATCCCGGAAGTTCTTGCTAAGGTTTGCTTGGCTTTCAACTCCTCCGCTTTGGACAATAACCGTTTTGACTGTGCGTGGAGTGAATTTTACTCCTCTCTGCATGATTACAGCAGTTCCCTTGTAGATAAGATATATATATACATATATATCTTCAAATTCTACGCGGGAGAAAACCCGAAGAACCAAAGACCTGCATACAAACACCCGTGAAAACCTCAGAAAGCAAATATATATATATATATATATATATATATATATATATATATATATATATATATATATATATATATATATATATATATATATATATATATATATATATATATATATATATATATATATATATATATATATATATATATATATATATATATATATATATATATATATATATATATATATATATATATATATATATATATATATATATATATATATATATATATATATATTATCACAGAGCAGTTTGCTGAGTGGTGAAAATATTAAGTCTTTTAAAGAGACGAATGAGCAAAAGAAATCCAGGTGGGTATCTAGCCCTGGCACTAAAAAACAGTGACAAATGGGCATAAATACAAACAGATATTCTGAAGTCAGGACTTTGGAATTGCAAAGTGTGTTTACAGGTTCTGGAGCCCCTGAGCTCATTGTAGAAAGAATATTTGTACTATATTGGGAAAATACCATATTGTACACCATAACAGATCATTTCCCCCTCTTTTATTCTTCAAAATCAAGGCCTAACTGAACTATTCCTGAATTAATCACAATATTCCTCTATTTAAGGGATCTATTGATTTTGCCCTTAGCACTAAGCTCCTTCCTGATCTGAATATTCAGTCCTCCTCCTGTTCTGTTTCTTGAATAATAAGACTTGGTAGAAAGTGAGAAAGATATGAAGGAGCTCTGTCTGCTTTTGGAATAAATGAGAAGTGAAATAAATGGCAGTGCATAATTTTATAGGTTGTGAACAGGCTCCGTAAGATTACGTTTCAGGAAACCTTCACACTGCAAGAATCATTTAGGTAAGACGGATGTGGAAATGTGATAAACAACAAATTAAAAAAATAAGATGACTTGTAACTAATATTGTGTCATTCTGACAGATGACTATTTTCTTATAGGTAGGGTTATATGAGATCTACCCACCCTCCCAAAATCCTCACTCCTGATTCCTTCCCACAAAATAATAACTGGGAGGATATGCTTTGGCTGACAGTTCTAGTACCCAATCGACAGAGAGACCCAGCTTTATATTTGATTTCCTTTTTGTTATAAATCTAGTTATTGAGCTCAGCATAGTTCTATGTCTTGTCACAATAGCAAAGCATTTTTCTAGGTTTATTCTTATGCAATCCCTACCAATTTAGATTTGCAACAAAAATAACCATTACAGGATATAAGGGTCAGTAGAGTTCCTGAACTTTGAAAAAAAGGGAGGCTGTCTTCTATATTTAGCATAAAAATAACTTCAGGAAGCTGTTTGTAAATGTGCCCAAACTGTACCTACTATTAACAGGGCATGCTGTATTTAGAAAGGGGGAGATTAAAGCTGAATTTGTAGTCAGGAGAATCATAAAAATAAATTGAATGTGGTGGAAATGAGTTACTTAAGAAATACATGTGATAAAGCAAGAAAACATAAGGTGATAAAAGAATGAGTGATGAAGGGAGGAGAGAAGACTGAATAGTGGATTTACCAACATTAAACGTGTGCTAAGGTTTGGCCACATATAAAAAAATGAATAGCAAAATAATAATAATACACGAACTAAATTGGTTGAGAGAAAGTGGAAAACTGAGAAAGTCATAGTAGGAGACAGTTGAGAAATCCTGAAAGAGAGAGAGTTGGGACATTTAAAGATCAAAAGGCCTTATATGAGTTGATTTAAGGATTTACAAACAAAGAGTGTGAACAATTGAAACAGGTATAATGAAGATGTAAACTAAATTTATATATTGTTTCCTTACGACTTGCTTGACATAATATTTATTGCTTTTTGTATTTTGCATAAAGTTGCTTAGCTTGAAAGAGAATAACATGAGTATACATACTATTATTTTAAGATAGACATCAGGACTCCCTTTTTAGCTTTTAGGAAAACCCATAGTCTCAATACTTAAGAGTCACTCCAATACTTTCTTGGAACTCTTTTTCTATAGATCTTTCTTCTGAGGAAATTAAGCTAAGTTATTTCAAACTTTTGATTTGCTGCTTCCCCCCCCTCTATATTAAGTCAGTCCTGAATTGCAGAGATTTGTTTGGATAGAAGTGACATAATTATTTCCAAATAAATTTTGATAATTTTTTTTTCTTTAAATGATGCCTTGTTCTTCCCTGATTTGCACCCAAAATAATCTGAAAACCTCACTTGGTAAGACTAACCTTTATTTCATTCCTGTGCTTTGGGCGAAATGTAAAATGAGAAAGGGCAATCAATACAAATATTTTTTTTCTGTAATCAGATTTCCACTTTTTTATGAGTGACCACTTAATTAATCTCTCTACTATTTGTTGTATAACTATATATCTATTGAAACAAACAGTAATATTTTGCTCTCATCCATGGCTCTTTAGCATTCTGTCATATAGCCATCCATAAATCCAAAAAGGCACTCTATTCTGGTTAACTGAAAATAAGAGATAGCTTACCCACAGAAATTTTTTTCTCCTTGAAGATCGGAGGGAGGGATAGTTGCTGAGTTAACAGAGTTAGAGTCTTTAAAAAGGGAAGAAAGATTTTTTTTGGAAAAAGATGAAGGTGTGGTGTAGCATCTTACAAAGGATGTAGACGATTACGCGTGTGGATTTCCCCCCCCCCCACACTGTAAAGATAGCTAGTAATCCTGAGATGGTTTGGGAATGTTACACTTCTGAATTGTTAGTTCAAGGAGAATGTGAAATTTCCTGAAGTGAAGCTTGGACAATTTGGAGAAAAGTGCTGAAGCAAAGGAAGAACAAATCAAGGCAGGCAGATGGTCTCCACTGAGGTCAAGATCTACCAGCTAGAGCAGGGGTGTCAAACTCGCTACGTCACGTGAGGTGTTGCGATGTATCGCGACTTTTTCCATTGCCAGAAATGGGGTCGGTGCGGTTTCGCTATGATGCATCCGGCCCGTGGGCCAGCAGTTTGACACCCCTGAGCTAGAGATTTAAGTGATTGTTAGCCTGATAGAGAATGCTGGTTAATATAATTAGTTCATGTGTTTTCCTTTACATTTATAAGGAAGGCAATAGAAGATTTTGGGCTTATCTGGTTGTATAGAGCTCTTGCTCAAATAGAAAATACAAAACTCTTTTTTTAATTATTGTATTAACAAAATAGAAAAAAAACCCAAATCGTGCCAGGTATGTTATGTCCAGTATCAGCCCCTGTGAACTCATCAGAAGTGTTGGGTTAAAAAAGTCAAGAGACAGCTCCAATTGAGCAACTTTTGTATATGTATTTTGTTATCACTTGCATATCCAATGGGGCAGGTTTGACTGTATGATTGTGGGTGGCTTGATGATTTTTTTTTTAACTCCTTGGTTACTGCTGCAACCCACAAAGACCTGTGACACAGTGGATGTTTGCATCTGCAGAATTGTCTATTACGAGCCTAAAATACATTCAACTCCTTGATTGTTGTAATTGCCCTTTTCTGTGCCTTCCTCAATTCAGCTTCTCTCTTTCTTTGGAGAGCAAAGATGACTTTGGATCCATTACCAGAACTCAACAATTCAGATCTTATCAAGCTTATACCTGGATCAGAAAATGTAATGCAATGTGCTCTATTCCCTTTTAAGAAATTGTGACTATCAATGGACGAAGCCTGTCTATAAATGGTGATAACCTTTCCAGTAGAGTTAATTCTGATCCTACCGGTATTACTTTTTTTCTAAATATTATTTACTATTTTTTGCGCTTGCATTCTGATCCAGTAAGTGCAGCAAGTGGGTTTATCCCTCTTAATTTCCTCATATTTCTTGATTTCTTATTTCCCATTTGTTGGTTGATTACCAAAATGTATTATATAAATTTATCTCTGTGTGTTCATTTTAAAATATTTTAAAATATAATACAATTTTTGTCTCTTTGGCTCTGTTGTATCTGTGTATTATTTTACATTCTTAAAACTTATTGTTACACAGGAATGTTCTTAGCTCATCAGTACTTCAAGTGTCTTGGCATTAGAACAACTCTACTGAAGATTAATTACTCTTTGAGAGGCTTCAGATTTTCAGCTTGCTCAGTATGTATTCCGTCTCTTCATAGATTTCATAATTACACACATGTTTGTTACTTTTGCTACTGAATCACTAATGGCACTTATCTGGTACAGCATAACTTGAATTTCTTCAAAAAAAAAATCCTTACTTACAAATACTGCCAATATAAGAAACATAATAACTTTAGTTTCTCCTCTCATTTGTAGAAGGTGCAAAGAGATGGAGGCTGTACTGTAGAATCTTTAAAAAAAGCCATGGGAAAACTGAACTAAAATGAAAAAAAAAATACCTTAAATTTGGTCTTTCTGATCTTTTAAACAGGAACAGAAGGCAGCTTCTTTTAGAATTAACAACAAAAAAGAGAGGAAAAAAGTAGGGGAGGACAAAGCATTTGATTGAGAAGAAACTTTTTCTACATTTTTCTTTAACTTCTCTGAGGCTCTATTTAGATGTGCAGTTGAGGTTCCCACAGGTCTCTCTTTAAATGCAAAACAGTATTTATTAGACTAGTGATTGATACTGCTGATCTTCTCAACCAGTCCATGAGCAATCAAAGAAGGTACAGCTGGCATAGAAGTTCTGTGTGGATATCTCTGATGCAATTACTGTACTCTGAAACCTTTAAAACAATTGAGCTCGGTGTGTATGTTTGCCTTGTCGCTTTTATGTTGGAATCTAAGATTTTAGTGGTGCTTTGTCTAGTAAACTCTATGCAATTCTCTTAAGATATCATTCTCTAAATTTGGCATTCTGGTTACATAGTTAGTTTTGATATTTTTTGTTGAGGAACTGCTAAAATGATTAGTATTAATATCTTGGCATTATAATAAAAGGTTTTGATGCTTTTGCTTGATTTATATATTTTTTATAATAGTTGATGCAAAAATTCTTAATAATATTTAAAAGATTGAGAAAGAAAGAGCTAGAATAAACAATTTTTTTTTCATATATTCTCTCAATTATTCAGGATTTGTTGGTTTCAGGTTGGGTTGTATGACCAATGGAGTTCTATACTTAGATTAGACTTAATAAAAGAGAAAAGTGAGAAATGTAAAAAATAAAGGCAATATCAACTGATGTATCAATATGCTGGAAGAAAGGATAGTTTATAAGTAGTCCTCATTTAGTGACTGCCTTGTTTAGTGACTGCTGGCAGTTATGATGGAAGCTAGTGTGATGGAAAAGTAACTTTATGATCAATCCTCACATTTATGACCATTGCAGTCTGTAAAGCAAAAAGCTGAAAAAAGATCGTAAGCACAATTATGGGTTCACTTAACGACTGCTTTGCTTAATGATTTGAGTTTTGAGTTGCTGGTTCCAGTTGTGGTTACTACATGAGGACTACCTGTATATCATTTTCATTTCCTAATAAATCTCAAAATAACACCATTTTGGCACTTCCTTTTTATCCCAAAATATTTTATGATTTGTATGTTAAATTTTGTTCCACTCTGCTGGAACCGCTTTGTTTAGTCATTCACCCTTTCTCAAATGATTTTTAAAATTTTCCTTCAGAGTCACTTATATGTTTGTTCTTTCTCTTTTAAACTTATCTGTTCCTTGTTTTCTTTGACTATTTTCTCTGTAGTTTTTTATCTAGATATATATTTACAATAGTGTATTTTTTCATCCTTTTTTTTGTAGCAATCTGTACATGCATTTATTCTGACTTTTCTCTTCAGCATCCAGCAAACGTTCCTTCTCATATTTCTTCCGAGTAACTTTACACTGTTCGAAGCTGCTTCCACATTCTTTTTTCTTACATCCCAGTTTCCATTCATTTGGTTCTAGTACTTTTTCATACAGGATGTGCCTACTTTCATTCTTGTTTGCTTCTTCAGTGTTAAATGAAATTAGTTGTAGCTTATGCTGTTTCATCAGTGGAGATCAGAGTTACAGGGAAATACAAAAGGAGAGATGGCACACATTAACATACCATCTAATAATATGCTATTTTTGGCTCTAACAAAAGTCCTTTTGCCCCTTTGATTTTTTTTTTTTTGCTGCTAGGCCATGAACTTCAAGCACAAAAATGCTAAACGAATTGAAGGGCTTGATAACAATGTGTGGTAAGTAATAATGGATGAAAATATTAATTTAATCAATAATCAAACCACAGAACATTCTCTCTAAAGAGAATGCCTGTAGGGTAATTAGTTTTTCATCTGCATTTGTGCCTTCAATATCACTTTGCAGAAATCAGTATACTATGGTTTATGTCATAAGGAGATAAATTTCTAAATAATAATTGAACAGTATGCTGCTGTTAAGGGTGCAGCTACAGAAGTCAACTGAAAGTTGGCAGTTTTCATCTCACAACTTTTTTCATGCTTTACATCAGGCATGTCAAACTGCCAGCCGGATACATCACACCGAAACCACCCCCATCCCATTGCCGACAGTGGGAGGAAAGTCCCGATACGTCGTGTGATGTCCCATGACATTGCGAGTTTGACATGCCTGCTTTACATTCCCAGGAATTGGCATGTTTCCTGATTTTATCTTTATTGAATTCTATTCATATACTTGCATTAAATAATACCAGAAATTAAACAAAAAAAATTACTAGAGATGTGTAAAGATTAATTTAGTGTACAATTAGTAGTAAGAATAAATATGTAGCCAAGATATTGAATAAGAATTCTATCTGTTAGCCATATATTTATTCAATTGAAGAAGGATGTTAGGAATAAATATATGGGTAAGGGATTGAATAAGCCATGAATTTTCAATTTTTTTGCAGCTACAGAACCCATTAATGAAACAAGAAACAAATAAATAAATAAATAAATACCCTTTGTTTCAACTTTACTGTTTAAAAACTACCCAAAGCAAGATTATTGCAATAGGTATTTAGAAAGATTTTTTAATACATGTTTTCAGCTTTGGAATTCAGTATTCCAAGATGTGCTCGCTACCAGCTTGCCTGATTTCAAAAAAAGATTGGACCAATTCATGGTTGTCATGGGGATCAATGGCAGTTAGTCTTGATCGCAGTGGGGTCTACCTCTGAAGTAATCTGAGGGGAGAATAGTGGCCTTTCTGGTGCAGTTGGTTGGCCACTATGAAGCTTAATTTGCTCTAGTCTAGTTTAAAAGGATGCTGTGAATTCGAAACAGATTCTTAAACCTTATGGGAAGTATTCTGGTGCTTTTCTGGTCATTTCAGAAATGTCCCAAGTTCGAAATTGATTTTTTGAGGGAGGAAAGCAGTTTTGAGTGCAAAATATTTCCAGAATCGTCAGAACAGCATTGGATTCACTTCCAGTAAGGTTAGAATAGTTGTTTCTGGCTGTTTCTGACTATCAACACAAAATATTTGAATTTGAAAAAAAATGCACATTGTTGCTATTTTTGTGTTATGATTTCCACAGAAGTGGAGCTAATCTTTTTGGGGATTTAATAGGATTGCAATAATTTCTATGTTCCATAGGGTAGAATTTACAAAACTTGCTGCAGATCCCACTATTGTTAATCTTGGACAAGGACTTCCAGATATATCTCCTCCTAACTACGTAAAAGAAGAATTAGCAAAAGCATCATCGGTGGATAGGCTGAACCAGTATACCCGGGGTTTTGTGAGTACATTACATGCCGGACTTTCTCTAAACACAATACTTTAGATCAGACATGTCAAACTTGCGACGTCATGTCACGAGATGTATTGGGACTTCTTTTGTCATTGCCTGCAATGGGGTGGGCGCAGCTTCCAGATGACTTGTCCGCCCCATGGGCTGGCAGTTTGACACCCGTGCTTTAGATGAATTGCATAACCTGAATGTTTCTCAGCTAGTTTGTTTCTCCTTCCCAGTTTTGGATTTTTATTTTGAATAGAAATACAAGGTTCTGTTCTGTGGTTAGTCGTCATCATCTAAATGAGAGTTATGTGCAACTGCAGTTAATTCCCATTTCATCCATCCACACAACATATTTAATACATTAAACTAAATTAGTGTGGATTTCCCAGAAATTCCCAGACAACACTGAAATATTTGAAATATGAATTTCTGTTCAAACCTTAGTCTGTTTATTTCTCTGATGATCAATGGGAATATTTCCCAGACAGTGCTGTAAAAGATGCAGGTATATTTAATTTACTCTTGTCTACTAATTACAGATGAATGGGCTAATCATTGAATAGCATGCAAGTTTACAATCTAAAAAGAGTTTCTTTTCTCTCCTAAAATCTTAATAATTTAAAAGAAGCTTCTTAACTTACATAGTCTCCTTAAAAAAAATATGAAACTAACAGATGATGTAACACAATCAATTAAAGGCTCTCTTTATATGATGCAATTAGTTATGGTTAACTTCATCATTGTTTATTCAATTGACCCATCTTTCGGGGCTTACATAAAACGCTGAACTGTAAACAATACCCACACAGTCTGCTTTTCTCAACTCCTTTGCAGTACTCAGAATATGTATGTAATTAATAAGAGTGTTTATATGAGTAGAGTAATAGTTTTGATGGAATGGATCTTGGTATATTTTCTTAAGTTATTTCAAAATTTAACATTTTCCCATCTTTTACAAAAATATATACAAAAATATATTCTGATATTTAGAGCTATCAAGGCCCCAATACAATTATTAAGTCATAATATTCTAAGGCAGAGATTGAGAGCAGCGTGGTGACCTAGTGGTGAAGATGTTTGCCTCCCATTCGGAAGGTTAAGAGTTCCCAGGTAGCTGTAGATATTTCTCTCCTAGGATGAAAAGAAAAAAAATATTTGCTGTGAACTCCACGTAGGCATCAGGAAGGGCATCCGGCCAGTAAACACTCAGCTCCATCCATTCATCCCAACTCTACCCCGAATAGGGACTACAGGGTTGTAAAAAGGAAGTTATTCTAAGGCAGAAGTTTCCAAATTTTCTTGATTCGCAGCACCCTGAGTGTTTCAGTAATTTCTTTGTGGTATCCCTCAGCCAAAATACTGCTAAAACTCCAGTTTTGCAAATGGACATAGCAAAAAAATTTAAATATCCCATGACACACCTGTTGGTTTGTAGTGTCCTGGGGCGGGGTACACAGTTTGGAAACTTTGGCTGTAAGGGTTTATGATCTATCTACTTGTGTTTTGAACAAATGCATGCATTACTCATATATAGCTGGTATTTGTCTGTGTTCCTATTAATTATTTTCCTCTCTTTAAAAAAAATGTACTCAGGGTCATCCACCATTGGTGAAAGTCCTGTCTCAAGTGTATGAAAAAGTTTGTAGAAAAGAAATTGATCCATACACTGACATTCTGGTGACAGTAGGGGCATATGGATCCCTGTTTAGTGCAATGCAGGCACTTATTGAAGCAAAAGATGAAGTAAGTCTTTGTAACAATTCCTGTTATAAAATAACTGGTTTGTATATTTTCTGTTTTATTAAAAACCAGCGTTGAAATTCAATGCAATTTCTCAAACCATTCCTTATTTTTTAAAAAAATAAATATTTTTATCCTGCCTTTGTTATTTTATAAGTAACCCAGGGCAATAAGTCTATAAAATGCCTCTTCCTCCTTTTATTTTCCCCAAAATGAGATGGGTTGGGTTGAGAGAGAGTGACTGCTCCACAATTACCCAGCTAGCTATCATGCCTAAGGTGGGACTAGAATTCAGAGTCTCCTGGTTCTTAGGCCACTACCTTAACCACTACTTCAAACTGGCTCTTTTGATGCATAGAAATCTGGTTTGGGTTAAAGGGGATTTCCCTTTCTATCACTCCCCCACCTGGTTTTTTTTTTAAAAATGGTTCCATACCTATAGCTTTATCTGCAGGCTGACGCATACAGGTAGCCATTTCAGAAGCAGCTAATATCTTGGCCTTGGGATAATGCTTTTTGCTTTCAAAAATATAACATGAAAGACGGTTAAAAGCAGATTCTAATAAGGCAACATTCTATCATGGATTTTCTAGCAATCTACAGTAGTTTTAAACCCAGGGTAAATTTTATTTCACAATGTTTAAAAACTGGATGCTGATTTCTCTAAATTTGAGATGATTTCAGCTTTTTATTGTCTTTTGCTTGTAATGATATGAGACCATCAATAATGGCAATTTCTTTCGGTTCTTGTAAAATTAGGAACAGGATAGATTCAAAATTAGCATATGTGCCAGTAAGTAATTTCATGCATTCATTCAGGGGAAATCTGACAATGAAATCATGGCTTTTTATACGCATGTCATATTCTCTCATATACATATTCTCTCTACACTATTCAGTCCTGTTCTATTAGATGCACGTAGTCCTCGACTTGCAACTATTCATTTTAACAACTATTCAAAGTTACAGTGGCACTAAAAGAAAGTGACCTACCACTATTCCATGCCCATAATGACCACTGCAGTATCCCCGTAGTCATATGATCAAAATTTAGACCCTTGACAACCAGCATGTATTTACAACGGTTGCTGCATTCCTAGGTCATGAATCACCATTTGCGGCCTTCCCAGTTGGCTTCTGACAACCAAAGTCAGTGGGGAGCCCAGATTCCCTTAATGACCTCATCATTCACTTAAGAACTGCAGTGATTCTCTTAACAATGGTGGCAAAAAGGTAGTAAAATCAGGTATGACTCAGTTGTAATCGTAAGTCGTGGACTACCTGTGTCTCCAATTCCTTCACGTTGTCTCCAGCACGCACGATGCAGACATTACCTCTTAATCTGTTATTTTCTATTTCCTTCCATACTTCTCATTCTGTAAGAGAAGGAATGGCAGAACCTAGGGGCAGGGTGAAAAGAGGAATCAGCTTGGAATCCCTACATAGCCACAAGCTAAGTCCAACCCCCCCTTGAGTGCTGTTGATCCTTATCTAACTAGATGCTAGCGGTTGGTTAAGAAGATTCTTTTTGCATAAGGTTTTAGGATTAAATCAGGTTAATTGAATCTTCACGTGGTAGATCTGGTCTTTCACGCCTAAACACATTGATTCTAAATTTGCAATAGCTATGGTATTTTACAAAAAGAGACTGAGAAAAAATCTGTTATCTGAGATAGCATCCCTCTTTGCTGCCCCCAAAAGACTTTGCTGTAATGCAGGAAACGTTTACAAATGTGTAAAATTACCATTAAATCAGACTAAATTCTGCTTCTGACATTAGAAAAAAGGTAGCTCACTTTTTAAATTTTTGATTCACGTAGCTTACCTTTGTTTTAGGTAATAATAATTGAACCCTTCTATGACTGTTATGAGCCCATGGTGAGAATGGCAGGAGCCACACCTGTTTTTATACCTTTGAGAAATGTGAGTATTGTGGTTTGGGTGACAAGAAAAGAAAAGTGGGAAGAAAGCTTCTGAACTGGTCTTTAAAGCTTTGTGGGAAGAAAAGAAGGGAAGGATGAATATCCAGAGTTTTCCTAATTCTTCCCTACATTTGAACATCTGGTCTGATAGCAATTACCGTTCATATTTCTTTACCTAAAACATAAGAAATTAAGAAAAATATTTGCTTCAGAATTAATTAAAAAGAAATAGTGGGATTGTTATATCCTTTTCTTAATTCTGTACCCCATCTCATTTTAATATTGCTGGTTCCTCTCATCCATCTGTCCATATAGAGATATATACTAGAATGTAAGATTTATACAACTTTGTGTAATAGTAGTAAATCTTATCACTGTGAAAGTTTTGCGTGCCGATTGCTATATGTGTGCAGTGACCATTATAAAAGACAGCCCTTTATTTCAGAAAGCTGATCTTTAGATTTATTTATTTATTTTCTTGGTTTTGCTCTTGAGTTTTCCTTAGTAAAGTAAAGTAAAGTGAAGTGAAGTGAAGTAAAGGTATAGTAGAGTAGAGTACAGTTTATTAACTGAATCCTAACAACCATATCAAATCAAGTAAAAATAAGATACATGATCTTGTTCTGAGATAAAATAGATAAAGGAAAATACAGAGATAAAATACATGTGTGGTAATACAAGGAGTCAGCATTCAGATAAATGCATCACCAGTTTCTTCAGTGTATTGGGATCTTGGCTCAGCTGCTTCGATTATAAACTGCTTACAATATGTACATTTGAGTGCAAGTGAAAAATAAGGCAATCTGTGGTTCAATTCCAAGTGAGCTGTTCTTTCGAATAGGGATGATATGCATCTGAACCTGAGGGGGGGGGCAGATACAATTGAACAAAACATGAGTAATATTTTCAATGGCTGGGGCCACATGTGCATGGCAAGCAGTGGAAGTGCCCATTTTTGCCATGGAATCCACCAACTCAAATCTTTCTCTAGAATAGGCCATTCTTAAACAAGTGTGTGAAATTATTGACAGGCATTTTTCAGTAAAGTTAAAAAGTAAACAGTTTTTTATCCTTATGAACCTCTTTCATATTTGTCCCCTTTTCTACTTCGATTTTTCCCCCAAAGAAAATATGGCCACTGTGAGGGAGAAAGACAGAAAGTCAGAGAGGTAGAGAGAGGTCTAATTATTTATCATCCATTTGATTTTGTTTGTTGGGTCTGGATGACAATGAAATCTGTCAGTTTAGGAGATTTGGACTGGGCAGTCCTAGCAGTTAATAAACTATGTTCTATTTTATTCCAGAAATCTGTGGATGGAGAAGTTGCTTCTAGTGCTGACTGGATCTTGGATTCCACTGAGCTTGCAAATAAATTTAATTCCAAGACTAAAGCTATTATACTAAATAACCCTCATAATCCCATAGGAAAGGTGAGTTTCCTGTTTTGAAGTTTGCTTCCTATATACATACATACATGCATACATACATACACTTTATTTATTTATTTATTTGTTCGTTTGTTTGTTTATTTATTTATTTATTTATTTGGGTTTGTATGCCACTCCTCTCCGGGGACTCGGAGCGGCTAACAACATATATATAACAATAAAATTACAATAAAAAACCCCAAACAACGATATCTAAACAAAAAAAACAAAAAACAAACAATAAAACAATAAAACACACATTCAATTCAACAATCAACCACAATCATCCCCAGGCCTGCCGGCAAAGATGAGTTTTTAGATTTTTCTGGAAAGCCGGGAGAGTCAGAGAAACGCGGACTTCAGGAGGCAGTTGGTTCCAGAGGGTGGGCGCCACAACAGAGAAAGCCCTCCCCCTAGGGCCCGCCAGACATTGTTTCGCTGACGGGACCCGGAGGAGGCCAACCCTCTGCGCTCTCACCGGTCGTAAAGAAGTATGTGGCAGAAGGTGGTCCCGTAAGTATCCTGGTCCCATGCCATGAAGGGCTTTATAGGTGATAACCAACACCTTGAATTGGGCTCGGAGACCAATAGGCAACCAATGCAGCATGCGGAGAGTTGGTGAAATGTGGGCACAACGCGGAAGGCCCACAACTGCTCGCGCAGCTGCATTTTGCACTAATTGTATTCTCCGAACACTCTTCAAGGGTAGCCCCATGTAGAGAGCATTGCAGTAGTCGATCCTCGAGGTGACAAGGGCATGTGTGACTGTGAGGAGAGACTCCCGATCCAAGTAAGGACGCAACTGGTGCACCAGGCGAACCTGGGCAAATGCCCCCCTCGCCACAGCCGACAAATGATGATCCAATGTCAGCTGTGGATCGAGGAGGACTCCCAAGTTGCGGACCTTCTCTGAGGGGTTTATAGATTCACCCCCCAGGGTAATGGAAGGACAGATAGAAGTGTCCTTGGGAGGCATCACCCACAGCCACTCTGTCTTATCGGGGTTGAGCCTTAATCTGTTAACACCCATCCAAACCCTCACAGCCTCCAGACACTTTATATATACTGAATATACTGATCAATATGTTTTTCCTTTTTCACTTTAGGTCTACACAAAAGAAGAGCTCCAGTTAATTGCTGATCTCTGCATTAAGTATGATACACTGTGCATCAGTGATGAAGTGTATGAATGGCTAGTTTATACTGGAAATAAACATATTAAAATAGGTACTAAAAATTAAAATGGTATACATGGTACATGATGAGAAACCTAAATGCGCATTTTAGTTACTGTTTATAAGAAATAGATTTTACATAAAGAATGTTGCATAGTAATTTCTGAAAAACTATCAGTAAAAAATATATATATTTAAAAATATAAAACATTTTGAATTTAGCTGTTGAACAACTAAACTATAAACATGTTTATATCTCCTTATATTTTGCTCTTCAGAGTGAGACGGGTAGCATATAAATTTAATGAATGAATGAATAAAGGAATGAATGATTAAATAATTAAATATTTGAGAACATGGCTGTACTCATAGGTAATGCTAAGCCTGTGTACTTTAACCAGGATGTGTTGAACAAGGTATAATGGTCTGATGTACATAAAATAAATCATATTAGGTGGATTTGCATATAATTCTAAATCAAAAACTGTTTATAGCTTAGGGCTATGGATAGGGTCTAGGGCAGGGGCTCCCAACCCCTGGTCTGTGGACCAGTACTGGGCTGCGGCAGGCCAGCAACCGATCTACACAAACAAGCAAAGCCCCATCTGCGGGGTTCAGGCAACACACAAAACCACATACCCTCCGGTCCACGGAAAAACCTCTCTCCATGGAACCTGTTCCTGGTGCCCAAAAAGTTGGGGATCTACGGTCTAGGACAACTTGCCGTGTCCGACTCGCCATGACCAACTTGCTGTGGGACAACTCAACGGCAGGACAATTCAACACAGGATAACTCAAGAGAGAGACAAGTGAATTGCAGCGGGCCTTGTCTTGCTTTGGGCTTGAACCTTCTTAAGTTAGAAGTCGTTGAGACCAGTGTGAGCTGCAATTCTGCTTGTCCCTTTCTTGAATTATTCTGTGTTGAATTGTCCTGGGATGAGTTGGGCAGGTGAGTCGGCCTGGGGCGAGTTAGCTGCGGCGAGACTGTCAGCGAGAATCGTCTGGGGCGAGTTGTCCTATTCGCCCCCTCTCCACTTATTTAATGAAATATTGCCTGTTAATTATAACAAATTTTTAAAAAGGCCAAAAGGCAAAAAGGGACACACATTTGGCTTCAGAAAATGATGTTGAAGTTGAAGGATATTAAGTATTTGACTTAAAGTGTAAGTCCTATAATTTAACAAAATGTTATTGTTACTATATATATGTAAATATTACATAATTCAATGAAAGCTGAGTTGAACTCATGGGGATGATTACATGCATACATCAACGTGGTTTTCTTTGCAGATATGCTGAAGGGTCTTTTGTCAAATTGCCTTCTTCAAGGGTTTCCTAATCTAACTTACAGCTCTTTGGTGGTCTCTTTTAAACGTAGTAATCAGATCTGACCCTGTGTAGCTTCCAAGCCAAAACTTATCCAAGCATTATTTGATATATTCAAATTGGGCTGATGAATTACTGTTTGGCTTATCCAAAGGTAACTGAATATTTTAACTCTAATTTTCTTCCTGCTGGCAGAGCCCCAAAGCATATACCGTAGTTGCAAAATGATTACTGGATGACATTCTGCTCCGTATAGTGATTTACTCTTAGTACTTTAAACTCCAACAGTTCTAATTAGATACACATTCACCCAGTAGGTGGGATGAAGTGATTTGCAAGGTTTGATTCATTTGATATTAGAAAAGGAGGTGTCTGAAATCCATCTGGTTATTTTTTACAGCATATATTTCAGAGCCTACAGTTTTGGGAGACCTTTTTTCATTTTACTTTGGATGAAATTCTTCTTCTTTCCATCTTTTTTCCAGGCAGTAGAGGTGTAGGTAGACCTTGGACGCACTTACCTGTTTTGTGTCTGAGCCATTCAAGCTTCATTATTTTCATCCACTTTGGATGTTTCCACACAAAGGATTCTTTGTCCCACCAGTCAAAAGATTTTGTGCAGCCACTCCATCTTTTCTCCTTAGCTGCTTTTTAATGAAAAAAAAAAAAAAAAGAAGAGAAGAAACAGTGGCAGGGAAACATGAGAGTTACAAAACGAAAACCAGACTGACTGTATTGCTGCAAAATGAAACCATATATTCATTGAAATGTCCATAAAAGCATTCACGCCGTAAAAGCTGAATCTCTGAATGCTAAATTATTTTCATAAAATAATAGGAGTTGGAAGGAGAAGTTTGAAGCTTAACCTTTTGTTCAGTGCCGGACCATTTCTGGAAGATAGCTACTGTATATGCCTTAATTTAAATGCATCCAACCATGGGGGAGCTTGTCACTTCCTTCCCTAATTGGTTATTTTTGTTTTCTGCAATCCATAATAGTTTGGTATTTATTATGTGCTGTAAATCATGAAATTTTATATTTAAATGGGAATTGAAAACTGCTTCTTGACAAAAGTAATTGAATATTTTCATTGGTATTACTACTATTAATTATTCAATTAAATTCATATGCTGCTAGTGACTTTGGGAGGTTTACAAATAGTTAAAAACATAAAAACCAAGGAAAAACATTGCAAAACAAAGATGGCTGAAATAAGAAGCCCAGATGGGAATAAATGAAAAGACAACCAGAGAACTTCAATCATATTTGCCAAAGGCCTAAGCAAAGAGGTCAAATCAGCAAATACTGTTTCATTACATTATTTTATAAGATATTGTGTAAAGAATGTCATATTCTTTATGTAAATTTATTTTTCTATGTTCTGTGAAGTGTGTGTGTATTGTACAGTATAATCTCAGAAGGCATTTTTATCGCACCGCATAGAATGTATAGAAAACTTATTATAAAATATTTGAGGTGAAGTTGTTGTTAATGTACACTTCTTTCTTCTTGGTTACTTTTAAGCAAATCCCATGGAACAGTT
Source organism: Bothrops alternatus (assembly GCA_034064705.1). Taxonomy (NCBI): domain Eukaryota; kingdom Metazoa; phylum Chordata; class Lepidosauria; order Squamata; family Viperidae; genus Bothrops; species Bothrops alternatus. The sequence goes on along the minus strand of JARGCV010000049.1, from coordinate 12,352,088 downwards.
TCAGATCATAAAAACTAGGTATAAAAGATAGCTATGTTTATAAACTGAGTAAACTATTCCTCCCTTTTTTTCTAGAAAGCTATCTTTCTTTAGCTTATTTATTTTGGTACATGAAGTTATACAAGGAAGAGAACATAAATCCTCTCCCTAGAGACAGAGTTGTTATATTAAGTTTCATATGTTCCATCAGTTGAAGTGACACATATATCATGAAAGTACAAAATGAATATTGCATCAATTTACAGCACTAGGTTGTGTTTCTCCAATACCTCCTTAATAGAGGCTGTGAGTGATAGTTCATGGAATCAGTACACTCTTTGTGTTGTCATCAAGATAGTTTCCTCTAGGGTAGAATACTAAATCATTTTTCTTATCTCCTTCTGCAAAATGGAAGTTGTGCTGACAAACTTAATGCATATTGTAAACGAGGATTCTCCTGGCAGCTCCATAGGGATAGTGCTGATCTGAATCTGTATGTTGTCTCACTGATACTAGTTTTGAATCTGATTGGATATGAAAATGTATTCAGTCTGTTGCCTCATATAACAAATGTGCCGTGATAACCTTCATATTTAAATCTACTGCTAAAATAGAATAGCCAGCTTTGGGGCCAACTTCCCTAACACATGGCAAGCTATTTGGAGGCATCCCAATACATTCCAATACACCCCAATAGCTAGCCAACTCATATCTGGAGAATGGCAATTTAAGACTGATTTAATTCAGTGCTAATTTGTATTATAGAAAGGTTTTATTATGCATATCCTTGTGAACTTGGAAAAATCATTTTACCTTGTCAGATATTTTCTTCCAGTTCATTAATTACAGCTCTAAATTTATTTTATTGATCCATAAATAAAATTATTTCTACCCGTCTTCGTGCTGTCATTTTAATGGATATCTGTAAAGTGAAATTTGGTATCTCTGCAGAAAGTAATTGCTAACACTGCTCTGAATGGTGACCGTGTACCAGAAGGGCAAAATACAAATTTTTATAAATAAAATATCAATTAACTTGTTTTAATATGAACAGCTACTTTGCCTGGAATGTGGGAGAGAACCATAACAATAGGAAGTGCTGGGAAAACATACAGCGTAACTGGCTGGAAGGTAATGGATTTAGTTAGAAATTGTTTCCATGAAAAGTCATATATTGAGATAGTGTTGAATTAGAATATTGACACTAGTGAATGTAAACCAATATTTGGAAATTATATAAACCCAAAGACATTTTTAAAAAATTAAAGGCTGGAAAGAACTGAACTTAAGAGATTTTTAGTATCAGCCTTAAATAGTAATATATGCCCAGCTGTATATTATTATTATTATTATTATTATTATTTATTTATTTAATTTCTATGCCGCCCTATTCCAAAGAACTCAGGGCGGCTCACAGCATGATAGAAATTACAATAAACACATATCTATAAAAAACCCTTGAGCTAAAAGAAACCAATCACTCCACAAACATACACAGAAACATACACTGGCTAGGGGCAAGGTGTTAGCTGCCCCAGGCCTGCCGGCAAAAGTATGTTTTAAGCAATCTACGAAAGGCGAAGAGGGTGGGGGCGACACGGATCTCCGGGGGAAGTTGGTTCCAGAGGGCCGGGGCCGCAACAGAGAAGGCCCTTCCCCTAGGCCCCGCCAGGCGACACTGTCTGGCTGACGGGACCTGGAGAAGGCCCACTCTGTGGGCCCTAACCGGCCGCTGGGATTCATGGGGCAGCAGACGGTCCCGTAAATAACCTGGTCCAATGCCATGTAGGGCTTTATAGGTGTTGAATTTATAGGCTTTATTTCATATGACAGTTCTAATTTGAATGTAAAGATGGGTATTACTGAATGAAGAACTAAATCTAATTCCAGACCATGCTCCTGCATGGCATTTTGATCTTTTCTTCTTCACAGCCCTGTCAAAAATATACTGATGACATTTGGGACACTACCACAACAGTGAAATACATCATGAAAGGTTGCATTCAGAAATGAAAACTGAAGAAATCCCATATATAAATTCCATACGTATACAAATAAACTTTTAAGATCTCTATTAAGTCTCAAATGGGCATGACCATAGGGGAATTTTAATATGTCAACATTTACAGCTGCTGTGGAAATTATAAAGAGATAAATGCTATATGTATATGTATTTTTTGAGATCATTACATATGCTGCTTGTTTATAAAATAGATGTTTAATTCTAGATAGTGTAGTTTTCCTTTTTCTTGGTGGTTTTTTTTAAAGTATCTTTTTAAATAAAGGGTTAGCTGCAGAATCTCTGATTCTGCTGTCTCCTACCCAATAATAACTTCCTAAAAGATTTAGGGAGAAAATTTTTCATCAGTTGGAAAGCAAATTCTCTAAGTGTATCAGTTGCCTATCAATGACTGATGGGGTTTGTGTGGGGAAATAAATGTTTTTTGTGTATTATAACTTATGCGAATTTATCTGCAAAACGTATAGTGTATACATCATGACGTAGATGAAAGAAGCAAACGCCTGAATGCTTCCTAGCATTTGTTGTTTTCTAAAAAGTAAATAAACAGTGAACAAGTAATTCACATTTTATCTTTCATTTCAGCTCGGTTGGTCTATCGGTCCCTCACATCTGATAAAGCACTTGCAGGTGGTTCAACAAAACACCATTTATACATGCCCAACCCCGTTACAAGTAAGTACAAAAGCATACAAGGGAAATGATGTTTTTATAAAACACCTTGTACCATTTGGGAAGTCAGAAGTATGAAAAGGATTTAAAATTGATTAGAAAGAAATGTTAGGGATACAAATTGAAACTGGATTATCTGATTTTTTTTTTCATATAAACGATGCTGTGCTTCAGTGGTTAGATGGCCTAGACTAGAGACATTGGTATTTGAATATAGATCTTTTTAACATTTGTGTTTTAATTGCAATTTATTAATCTAGGTGAAATATTAATGCATATTGCAAATCCATATAAGATACACCATACACTAAATCATAATAGTAGGTGGGTTCTTTAATGAATAGGCCCAATGTGAATCAGCATTGGAATAAATAACCATTTCTTTGGTTATCTGAGAAAATGAAAATCTGCTCCATTTCAGTTTTCATTTGTTGAGAAATGAAGGCTGAAATGGAACAGAGTATCATTTTACAAGACTTTGCTAACGTGACATTTATCCAGTAGTTTTAGAGACAATTATATCCAGTAGTCTTATAGACCATTTTAAACGTATCCAGTAGTTTTAGAGACAATTTTAACTTGCCAAAGTGTCACCTACTGTATATACAGTACAACCTTTAACTTAAGAGTGTGGTGTTCTGTATATTTGCGGTTAGATTTAAGCTTTATAAATATTTGGGACACTTCTTCCTTTTTGCCAAGAAGAAGAGAGGAATTTGAATAGATACTAGATTTTATTCATAATTAAAAATTATGAAAGTTTTTTTTAGATCCCTTCATACTTTTATATTACCCTAAAACCATAATCCTGGTTAAACAATTTGGAATAATATTGACAAAAGTTGAACGCAGATACAAGTTGAATTAATTAAAATAATGAGGCTGAAGACTGAAAGAAAACAAGTGTACAGACAAATGTAGCCTAATGATAGAAGAATGTCCATTGTGTTTCTTGTTAATGGAATATGCATTTTGTTGGGCTCTCTTAGTGAAAAACAATTACAATGTTGAGCTTTAAAGATAACATTTTAAATATTAAACCTATATCTCATAGGCATCTTCTGTTTATGTTGATTATTTCAACTTTTTCTTAACGGGTTTGGTTTTTCAGGAGGCTGTGGCCCAAAGCTTTTTGCTAGATTACAAACGCATGGATGATCCGGAATGCTATTTCTACTCCTTGCCTAGAGAGCTGGAAAGTAAACGGAACCGAATGGCTCAGATGCTTATGGAATTTGGATTAAAGCCTATTATTCCAGAGGGAGGATATTTTATGATTGTTGATGTGTCCACACTAGGTTAGTGACATGCTTAATTTATGGCACAGGGAGGAGATTATTTTCACCAGAATTGAAGCTGCATTAGAAAGGTAACAGGAGAAAGAAATCTATGCAGGTAGTCCTCAACTTACAACCACAATTGAGCCCAAAATTTCTATTGCTAAGCAAGGCAGTTAACTGAGTTTTGTACCATTTGCCACAGCTGTTAAGTGAATCATGCAGTCATTAAGTGAATCTGGATTCCCCCATTGACTTTGCTTGTCAGAGGCCAGTTGGGAAGGTTGCAAAAAATGATGGGACAATGCAACTGACATAGATACATGCCACTTGCCAAGTGCTTGAATTCTGATGACATGACCATTGGAGAGCTGAAACAGTCATTAAGTCTGAAAAATAGTTATAAGTCACTTTTTTTTCAGTGTTGTTCTAACTTTGAATGGTCACTAAACGAACGGTTGTAAGTTGAGGATGAACTGTAATGAAGGTATCTGAGTTCTGTGGTCAGAGGTTTGGAACAGTAAGTGAGAAAATATTCAGGTTGATAGCATCATGGTTTAAAAACATTTAAGTGTTCTGCAGATGTTTGCTTAATGTTTATTCATCAAACAAAAAATTACAAATTTGAACAAGCAAAGTGAAAATTTTAAATGTGAGAGGTGCAGAGGTCCCCAACCTTTTGGGCACCAGGGACCGGTTCTGTGGAGAGAGGTTTTTCCGCGGACCGGAGGGGGTGTGGTTTTGGGTGCTGCCTACATCCCACAGATGGGGCTTTGCTTGTTTGTGTGGACTGGTTGCTGGCATGCCGTGGCCCGGTATTGGTCCACGGACTGGAGGTTGGGGACCTCTGCACTAGTGCACTTATGCACGGCCCCTTAAGGCCCTCTTAATGGGGTGAGGTCCACAGAAGTTAAGTTGGAGTTAAAACTATGAAAGTTAGTAACTGTGACAAATGAATCAGGTAAAATGTTCCAAACTTTGACAACTCTTATTACAAAATGCGCACCACTAATTTCTGATTTGTATGGTGGTCCTCAAAATATTTCAGTGACTATGTACTAGTCTGCATAAAAGGAAAATCTGGGAATCTGCTAAATTAGTATGCTATTTATTTTATTTTATTTTATTTTATTTAGGTATAGATTTATCTGACATGGAAAAAGAGAAACCCTATGATTATAAACTTGTGAAATGGATGATAAAATCTAAGGTAGGCTCCGATTTCTTTTTCCTTCCTATTTCAATTATTCAACTACAATATTTTAAATAGAATTGAAATGGGTAATCCTGATATAGAGGTGGAGTGGAAAGTTATATGTCCATATATCTCTCAGTTGTGGACCTTGGTGCTTAACATAGCAAAGCTCTTCCTTATCAGAAGCAAAAATTGAAACAAAATGCAACATCCAAAAAATGTAAAGACTTTCCACATATTAAATCCTTTTTAATGTACTGTAAGCTTGTAATTCTGTTTTGTTTTTTCAGAAACTGTCAGCTATTCCTCTGACTCCATTTTGTGGCCCAGAAAGCAAAGGTCAATTCGAAAAATATATACGCTTTTGCTTCATTAAAGTAAGTTCTACAGTCTATTGATCTTACAGAATTTCCTTTTTTCTTTTTTAATATAACCATGTAAAGATTTTTAAATACTGCTACTATTCATTTCCAGATCATATTTATGACATTCACATTGTGTTTTTTGTACGCCCAAAAATGCTGCTTAGAAACAAAATGCTGTTTTGATTCTAAAGTATTCATTTGAATATGGAAGACTTTTCAGGAATAGAGTATTGAATAAGGTCATTTTCTTTCTGGTAAATTTCTATTTTTCATGATTCCATTTGAGAATGTGCGTATTGCTGCTGACTCCTAGGCTAGCAGCTAGATCATTGACAACCATTTATCAAGAGTAAACTGAATTCCTGGTTTGTTATAAAGGTGACATTCACTCTACTGCAGACATGTCAAACACAAGGCCCGTCTGTCAGACTTGCCGGGTGGCCGCCTTCCCTGTCCTAGCTATGGCGGCTGCAGGCAAGCAAAGACAGATGGTGGGGCCGTGGTGAGGGAGCCTGGCTGGTTGCTGTCACTGCCATGCTGCAGCCCCTGTGTACTCGGCCCCCACTGTCCAACCTTGTCTTCCAGTGAGCACCCCAGGAACGCAAGGGCTGGGTACCCCGCACCCAGGGCTCCGGGCAGCCTGCACAGACATCCAGGGCCCCTGCATGAAGCCCAAGAGGGTTGGCGAGGTTTCTCTGGTGGATCAGTCACTGGTGCCTGTCCTGGTCCCGACCCTCTCTGCCAGAGACCCCTGGATCCCCCCAGCCTCGCAGGCACCCCCCCCGACGTGAGCGACATCGAGCCGGCCATGCTCACCCCAGCCATGCCTACCCTAGCCACAACCACTCACCTGGCCACGCCCACCCAGTCCACACTTTCCCAGCCCCCCGAGGGCAACGACAGTGCTGATGTGGCCCTCAATAAAATCGAGTTTGACACCCCTGCTGTACTGTAACCAAATCACTTTTTCTCTCTCTCTGCTCTTTAATATCACATATCATGACTGAACCTTGATTTTAACCTTTGGCATTCTTTCTTGGCAGAAAGACAGCACACTAGATGCGGCAGAAATGATTCTGAAGAATTGGAAGAAACAATGACCTAGAAATAAACAGCTTCCATCATCCAAAAGAAGAAAAAAAAAACAACCAACATTTTTTTTAAAGATTACAATATACTGCCATCTGCTGGATATTTAGCATTAATAATTAAAAGATGTATATACTGGCATCTTCCAAACTACCGTAATAGCAGTCGATTTCTATCCTCGAATAATTTTTAATATTTTTCAGTAAAATATATAAATATAATTCTAAAGCAGTGTTTCTCAAACTTGGCAACCTTAAGACATGTGGAATTCAACTCCCTGGCTGGGGAATTCTGGAAGTTGAAGTCCAGATGTCTTAAAAGTTTGAGAAACACTGTGCTAAAGGATTTTAAACTGCTGCATTCCATTATACAGGCTAGCAAAAGATATTCTGCTTTTATTGCATGCCATATAGTTTTCTTTTGTCTTTCTCTCCTCCTTTGTACAAATGCTGAGAAATTTTGCTGTGAACACCTAGGCCAGGATTCCAAGCCTGTAGAAGGAGAGATGGCAAGATGGCAAAATATCCATATTTTGGATGCAAATCTTGCTATAGAGCAGAGTTCTCCAACCTTTCCAGGCTTGCGATGTGGAGGGGAGAGCAGCTTCCAGATTACTGCATGGACGCATGCGTGCATGCATACAAACAGGGCCACACCCATTGGCGCAGTACTAGTAGCCATGTTCATGCATGCGGCATGTGCTGTTGCCATGCGCATGCAAAATGGCTACACCCCCAGGGCGATTAGCACCTTTGCGCATGTGCAAATGGGCCGCACCCGGCCCATTCACGCATGCGCAAATGGAAAGTACATGCTCCCCCCTTGCTAGTGTTCCCGTTCGCACCCACGTGCATGCGCAAATGGCCATGGCCGCTAGTGTGAGTAGGAGGGATGTGTGCCCATGTGTGTGCGCCCTGGTCAGCCATTTCTGTGGCCTGCTGGCCAAGAGCCCAGGGCCCGGTACTAGGCCATGGCCCCTAGGTTGGGGACCCCTGCTATAGAGCACTCTTTTTCAACTTGTATTGCCATAAACTATTTTAATCTCCTAGTGTTTAAACAAAAACTAGAGTATATTTTCATGTATTACTTCTTGTATTCACATATGACATAGGAATAAATTAGGTTGGCACTAGCATTTGTAAAATAAAATTCTATTAAGTGCTTTCTTAATAGAACAAACAAAACTACACCTATATGATTTAATAGTAAATTGCCAATCTTCTATTTTTAGCTTCTTGCCTATTGCTATGACAGAATTCTTCAAGTTCAATCTTCAAAATATTAGGAAATATTAATTTCTCCAGACTGTAAAAGCCAGAAGTTCTGGAGCTTCTGCCTTTTTAATGGAAGAATTCTGGAAGTCATCAGGATAGAAATCAAAATACAAAGTACAAAGTAACAACACCTAAATGTACATAATCTTTACATAAACAAATACATATATGAAATACGTGTACAGATATCATTTTAATACATAGAGATAATAATATAATAATAAATAATAAATAATAAAGTTGGGAGGGACCGTGAGGGTCATCTAGTCCAACCCCCTGCTCAGGCAGGAAACCCTATACCATTTCAGACAAATGGCTGCCCAGTCTCTTCTTAAAAACTTCCAGTGTTGGAACATTCACCGCTTCTGGAGGCAGGTTGTTCCACTGGTTAATTGTTCTAACAATGCAATAGAAAGAATGTAAAAGAAATATGATGAATTATCATAGAAAAAAGAAGCCAGATTACTTTAGTACCTGGGAGTTTTCATCTCCCTATTAGTCCTTTGATCTATTTTTTAGTTCACAAAATGAGATGTGTCATCTGTCTTAACTGGCTGTTTCCAATGATTACTGTTTTATGTTAAAATTTTAATCATCAACTAATTTTATTGCATAAAAATGATTTAACATAAAAGTGTGTAGTCATAAATCTTAACCTGATTATTTGTTTTCATTGATTTTATATATGTGCAAAAACATAATAAATCTAATATAGAAATATAAGTGGCTTTCTTCATTTTCTTGTTTAATTAAAGAAGAAAAATAATATGGGTAAGAAAAAAAATTGTGAATGTATGTTAAAATAGGTTTGTAGTGTTGTTATTGTTCTTATATTTTAATCCAGCTTTATATATATATAAACAAACATACCTACCGGTAGTATTTCTGCCTCCTATTTTGTCCTCAACCACAATCCAGTGTGGTGGATTGGGTTGAGAGAGGATGACTGGCTCAAAGTCACCTAGCTGGATTTCATGCCTAAGGCGGTACTAGAACTCACAGTCTCCTGACTTGTAGGTCAGCATCTTCACCATCACACCAAACTGGCTGTCTATGAAAAACAGCATTATTATCTAGCTGGGTCAGTTTGGTTCCTAATGCTTAGCTTTTTTCTCATGACAGACTGACTTCCTAGTTAGCCTTCAAGAGAATATGGAGAAGCAGATTGCTCAGGAGTCCCATCAAAAGCATTTGCCAATGCCAGCACAGAATCACATAGACTAAGTACAATGTGGGGAACCGTATGCCAGTTCCCAGAGAACAGAACGAGGGGAGGTGTAATCCTCATTATAGAAAGTTATCGCTCAGTGTATAGGTTCTCCCCCTCCTTTTGCTTGATTATCCCATCCTTTATCTGCTGAGCAACTGGTTGCCTAATTTAGATAGCACATCTGTCCTTGCGTATTTGTACTTGGAAGTTATTTCCCATGTGCTCTTTCAAAATGCATGGGACTGCAGATCTTCAGAACAATCATATGCATATTTATACAGAAGTTAGTTGAATGTAGCTTACTTTCAGATGCATTAACCTGTACCATGTAACTGTATGCATTTCTTCTGCCATGCATCTCACTAAGATCAGTTGTACATGCTTAGCTAATTTTGTCATCAAAATGGCCAAAATAAAATAAAAAATAAAATCACAAGGTCAACAAGATAAATCTTGCATAAGTGTTCACATATGTGTGAGAGCCAATTTGGTCTAGTGCTTAATGCACTGGGCTTAGAAAGCAGGAGACTGAATTGAAGTCCCATCTTAGGTATGAAAGCCAGCTGGGTGACTTTGGCCAGTCAACTCTCTCACCTCAATTGACCTCACAGGACAGTTATTGTGGGAAAAATCTACAGAATGGGAGCAGGTGGGTTTCTTTACCCAGAATAACCATCCCATTGTATGGATACAATGGATACATAAATGAGAGTGGCAAGGAGAATGAGTATTGACTTCAGTTTCATCCATGGAAGGTGTAATGGAATAGCATGTCGTTACATGTCAAATAAAATCTTGTCTATATATGATACACATGCTCAAGTCCTAAATATTATTTCTGTGAGTTCTTGTCCTGTCCCAGGTACAAGCCATCTGGGTTACTTTGGGACAGTCATTCTTTCACAGATCTAGGAGAGAGTTTTCTTAGCATGATTGCCTGCAGGCTTGTCCAGGCAACTGTCAGGAGTCAAAAACTGCCCCGTCATCATGGACACACACACTATGCATACATACACATACATACAGTATACTCTGCAAGGAAATTTATGATAGTAGATAAATTGAGCTGGAATCTTTCCACTCCCGTCTTCCAAGATGCTCTTGCTCTTTTATTGCTTGGGTTTAACCAGTAAATGAACACCACCCAAACGCTGCGGTCCTATTATCCTGTGCAACGCACAAGTAAACGCCATCAGTATTATCCGGAGGTACAATTTACAACTATGCAACAGGCTATGCAACATCTTTGCTGGAATTTAAATCCCACCAGGCTAAATCAACCCCACTTCCTAGCAAATGTGGTTTAAGACCTCCTCCTCCTTCAAAACAAACCTGGGAACGGTACCGCCTCTCCTCTTCCTGCGGAAGCGAGGAAAGCGCGTTCCTTTGCTTTTTGACTTGTTCGGCTTTCCGTCGACTAGGCCTGGGCGAGTTCCGCCCACCGGAGCTTTGGCTTAAATAGGAAACCAGTCCGTCTGCCTGCTGGAGTCGATGCGGAGGAAGCAAGATGGCGTCCACGAGCCGGTCAGTCGCGGGGAAGGTGCCTCCGGTGGGAGGCTCCGTCTGGTTCGGGAGCCTTGACGTCGGGTTTTAAAGGGAGGGTCGGTGCTGGCCGGGAGAAGAGAACGAAGCGTGTCCGGGGAGACCGGGAGCAGCCGTGGCTGGAGCTCCTCTTAGGCCTTGGCCGCCCTTGACTTGCTGAGCTTCTAGCGAGCATCTTCCCTTTATGGCCTTTCTAGCGACTTCTCGCTCCGTGGCTCGTCTTTTCTCGCCTTCTGCTCCCTTCCCCGCCTTTTGCTCTCCCCTTTCTAGGCGCTTTGAGTCCCCAACCTCAATAGGAACCCCCCGTTTTCCAGCCTTTTTCGCACCCCCCCCTCTCCTTGCTGAGGCGCTTCCTTCGCATTAACCACCAACGTCGCCGGGGCTGAGTCGGTCGTCGCACACCGACGGAGCAGAAAGGAATACCAAAATCTTTTTTTTGTTGTTGTTAAAGTAACCGCCACTCCTGTCACCTTCCATTTTGCGGCATCATGATCCGCTCATGCGATAAATGGACCTGCATGACTTCCCTGAATAAAGTTAATGAATGCGTTAGGGATGTGGCGAGGGAATATGTCTGCCGGGTTTTTTTTTTAAATGAGGGAATGTTTATTGCAATTAATTCACGTATTTAGCATTTTAGGGTGACCCAACTGTCCAATTTGTGTGGGAAAGCCCTTTCTCTCGCAACAAACTCAATCCAGTTTTTCCTGGGTAAACAGTGTTTCCCCCCCCCCCCCAGAAGCCTATTTTGTACAAATTAAGTAGGGAGCATATCTGGAGTTTTGCCAGTGGCTCATTTGTTTGTGTAAGTCCAGTCCGGTTTAGAGAAAAGAAAAGGGCCTCCCTTCTCAGGTGTTCGTGAGGAACATAACCCATAGTTTGAGAAACCTCTAATCAGTGTTTCTTAAACTGTGGTCATATTATGTCCAGGAATCCATTAGGAGCCACCGAAATCAAAATTATTTGCCAACCCTTCTAGAAAAATAGCACAATATTAAAATACCATCAAACAGTTGTTAGTGACAATGAATGCATCGCATTTAATTTTTTAATTTAGTAAATATTAATAAATAGGACCATTATAAGTAAAGGCTCTTTGGTGGTCCTTCATACTTTTTAAAAGTGGGAAGGGGTCCTGAGAGAAAAAAAGTTTAAGAAATGCAGCCCTGAATTATTATATGAACAGTTTTCTCTGATATGTGTAAAAATTAATGCCAGAAGAAATTATTCTCTAAAACAGTAGGAGGCTTACTTTAAACATCTGCAGATATAATATAAATTTTATTTTATTGCCATTGCCAGTGTTGCTTTTATATGTAGAAAAATGTTTTATGGTATAAATTTGGCAATGCATCACGGGAATATTTGGCTTTGGATTATTAATTGTGAGTCTTAGCCAGCTTTATGTTCTTTAACTGTCTGTACTGTATAGTATGTTGGGTTAGTTCTTGTCCCATCTTTGTTCTAGTCCTTATCTTAGCCATGAAAGCTGGCTGGGTGTCTTTGGGCCAATCACTTTTCCTCAGCCCAGCCCAGCCCAGTCCACTTCACAAGCTTGTTTTTGTGGGGAAAATAGAAGGAGGAAGAATATTATGTGTATTCACTGCCTTGAGTTCTTTACAAAAACAAAGTTGAAATAAAAGAAAATTTCATTTTCTAAAAATATCAGCTCCACCCAATAATTGCTAGCCTTTGTTTTGAGTTACTGGTTGTCTCTAAAATCTAGGAAATAAAGTCATAGGATCTGAATGAGTGAAAGTTTTTGTTTTTACTTGGATGGAAAAAGACAGTTATTAAGCAGCAGTTTTAGAAATATCTGCTCCTGTATTTTATTGTTCTGTTGGTTTTCATTAATTAATAATAAATGTATAGAGTTGTTGAGAAAATTTGATACAAGAAGAAGAAACTTTGTTGATCAATACTTTTATATTCTTCTAAGCAGAACAGTGATAGCTTAGTAATAAGAATTGCCAAAAACACCCTGTCATCACTGCTATCTCTTGCTAGTGCTCTGAAAAAATCCTAGCAGTCAAATGTCAATAGTTCTTGAAGTATATGCACTAATAGATTAATTCTTTTTATATAAAGATGTTCTGTTTTCCTAAATTAACTACGGTACTGTATTTCTAAAGCAGTAACAGTGAACATTTAATACTGCTTAAGACTACCCAGGTATAAAAAGAGAAGATTAAAACTGGTAGCAAGGAAATATATAGCAACAAAACTAAGATTCACAACAGTCTTTACTAGCAAAAGACACAGGTAAGGAGAATTATTGAATTTAATTAAAGGAATATTTCTGAGTAATGGAACAGTAATGAAGAGGTTCCGTCTCTCACATTTGTCTACTAAATATGTCTTATGAGCAAAGCTCAGATTTATTTACCTTCAGGCATGGTAACATTGAAGCAAATGGTTCTTAATGCAGTATGGTCCATTTAAATGTTTTAAATTCAGACTGGCAATAAATATAAAGCTAGTATATAGGACATAAGCTGACATAAAAGATTTGACTTATATTCCTCAGTGTTTTACAGTCCAGTGGTCTCCAGATGAGTGGGGAAAACAGCTGCTTGCATTAGAATTGATTAAACCAATTAAAAAAATTGGTTTGCGTGGTATATTTCATTGGAATAGATGAGATGTTAGGGCCATAGTCACAAAATTGTTGGGTTCCTTTCCACGTACATTCATGAGTGTGCATTACTGTTTGTAATTTCAAACCTTTTATAAGAGATGTATGTTTTCCAAGCTGACACAACTTTGGGGTTGTGATTGAAGTTTAAATTAAATTTTAAGAGTTAGGCTCACTAGGATCAGGAGAAAAATGTTTTAATAAATGGTCATATAAAAAAAGTTAAAATATTGCAGAGATATTTGCCATCCAAAGGAGGAATCAGTTAAGGATATAGTATATTTGTTGAAGAACACTATGATTTATCTTCAAAATGTTTCCAGGGAGCCCCTTTTTAAGAGTATTGACAGTTTTGTGGTTACTTCTAATTCTGTTTTTTTTGTCAAGCACATTTGAATTTCACATCTATAAAATTCATAGTTAGGCAACATACCAGATGCTGTTTTTTCTTAATATCATGGCCATGAAGTTGATAGTCTGAGCAATTTACTTAGATTAGTAATGTGAAACAGATCATTTTGTGTGTGCTATTCACTTACTAATTTATTCTTGCTGATGATAGCTCCAAAAGCCAGTCCCCTTTGCCTTCCAAGAGATTTAATTGGGTTTATTTTGGGCTTTATTTATTTGCACTATTTCCCAGATGCACACAACAACAGTAGAATTAAAAGTACCTTTTTTTCTATTGTTAGTCTGTAGTATTCTTAACTCAGTTTTTGAATATTATTTTATTTCCAGATTCTTAGTATTGTGGATGGCATATATGCAGAGAGGAAAACATGTTTTTGAATTCAGATACCAATAAAGTTAACCAAAAATACATATTGAATGTCTTTTCTTTGATATGATTTTAGTAGGATGAATAAAAGCATATATATATTTTTAAAAAACAAAGCAATCTGAAGTTGGCATTGTAGTAGTTTACTTGCTTAAAAGCATCCAGGGGAGCCAGGATACTTTTTAATGTGTTGGTAATATTTCAGCTTGCAGCTGGATTCTGCTTGTTTTAGATTTTCTTAAGGGCAAGATTAAAGGAGAGAAATTGGGCACTATAAATGAATATGCAATTTATGAATAAGTTTGAACCTTCCAGAATTCTGGCTACTTATTACATGCAAGAGTAGCTAATACTGTGTTCATATTGTTTATCTCATGGGCACAGAAATATTAAATTTTAGAACCACTAACAGATATGACAAAATATCTTTAGCCAAAATCATTGTTACAACATACCGCATTCAAGTAAAACGGGTGTCAAACTGCTGGCCCGTGGGCCGGATGTGTCATGGCGAAACCACGCCCACCTCATTGCTGGCAGTGGAAAAAAAGTCACGACACGTCACATCACGTTGCACGTTTGACACCCCTGAAGTAGAAGAACTCTTGTATTAAAGTGAAGTGATCTGATTTCCATTTTACTTATATAAGGTACAGCTTACTAGGTAGGTAACAAACATGAGATATGTTTAAGGTGCTTCTTTTAAATAATCATTGTACTCCTGTTAATTGAATTTAACGCAGCTGGTTTTGTAAATATAATGCTGCATGTAGGATTATTTTAAGATTGTTGATGGTAGTTCTATAGAGAAGTGCTAGTGATCCTCGACTTATGACCACAATTTGACCATAATTTTTAATGCTAACTGATGTGGTTAAGCGAATCATGTCTTTATGTGAATCTAGCTTCCCCCATTAACTTTGCTTATCAGAGAAGGTTGTAAATGACAATTATGAGACCTTGGACTTTGTTACTGTTGTAAATACATGCTGATTGTGAGACACCTAATTTTTGATCACATGACCATGGGGATGCAACAGTTGTAAATGCAAGGACTAGTTGTAAATTACTTTTTTTCAGTACCACTGTAACTTTGAATTGTTGTTAAACAAATGGCTGTTATGGTTCCGACATGTGAAACTCTTCAAAGAATTTCGAGACATTGTTTACCTTAAAGAATCTTTATTCGAGCAGCAACAGATCAGCACTTACATAGTCCAAGCCAAAATCTAACTTCTCCTCCCTCAGCACATAGATCAAAGCACAATTCCCTCCTACAAGTAACAATCATAAATCACATTCTCCAATTAGTTTGAAATGCTGGCTTTCTGCCCACTTCTTTATCCAGGATGCCTTATCAGCTCTTATTACAATATTGTTATGTCTAACTAACTCCCATCACATTCTCCCCCCTCTCCTCGGTACATCTAATTCTAAGAGTAAAGCATAAGAAAGAAAAAAAGGCTGCATCTCCATATGTTGTCAAAGCAAGAACATCCAATGTTAGCAGCGTTGACAATGGCCATAAGTAAAGGACCACCTATAATTGCAGAATTGACTGTTGAATGAAAGAAAAACCAGGAATTTAATAGGGCATACACTTTGGATATTTATCTGCATGATAAACTCATATTCTTGAGTGGTGCTTGCACTTCCAATACTATTATATAGAAAATGGAGTATTTTTTTTAAAATAATCAACAAGCAACTTCTTACTAGTTTAATTAGTTTAGCTATATATGAATCTCTAATTTTGCATAATTTCTATTTCCCATTCAGGGCTATATGTGACTTTTAGTTAAATTAGTTATTTCATATGCTATTTTTAAAGAACTACATAAACCATCTTCATTTATGTAGCTTCAAAGTATTGAACAAGATCGTCCATCCTTTCCCTGCCCTGCTTCCCATTTTGGTAGTGGCAACTACTGGATGGCGACAGTAGTCTGACATATCTGAAAAAAACCACCTGGGAAATGGAGGTTTATATAATACTGTAACAAATGATGTCAGTCGTAGTTGTGAATTTCATTTAAAATGAATTTTCTGAAAGCACTAGAAATGAATGATTCAAAAATTAAATAAATCATGTGCTATTTACTGTAAATTGTCACATAAAATTGATTTTTATATTTTTTAAAGCTTGGACGTTCTGCCTAGAGTGACATGTCCAAACCACCCAGATTCCACTTTAGTAGAAGATTATAGAGCTGGAGACATGATTTGTCCAGAATGTGGACTCGTCGTAGGTGAGTAATTATAAATTATATATTTAATTCTTTTGTTTTTCATACTCTTGGTGTTTCATAATTTTCTCAAAAGTCTAAAATCATTGTATATTTATTACTAATCACTGCACTTTTCAAACAGCTCTGAATAAGTTTTCACATTCAGTAATTAATAGATGAATAGTCTGCAAATGTTTATACAGGTGATTTGTGTTACTGAGTTAAGTACTCAAAGCATCACTGAAAGAGCAACTTTTAAAATTTTGTTCTTTTCTGTCATTACTGTCTCTTGCATTAAATTGCTTGAGAACTTGCTAACTGGTGGCAACAAAAACATACATTTAGCCTTACCTTTAATATAAATCTTACAGGATTTGTATCTACATTTTAGCTTTTTTTTCTCCTTGCAGGACAGAAAAACAGTTGTAGATTTTTCTCAGTTATAGATTTTTCTTGTAGTCCTGAGCAACTTGTCTGGGTTGCTCAGAACTTTACTGAGTTGCTGAGAGCTATAAGTTTGTATGATGGCATTTAACACTGAAACTATCTTTGACACTGATTTGTAATTCTAATAGGGCTGCAAGGCTCTAAATCACAAGTAAGTTTTCAATGTAAATCAGTGCTTTCTCAATTATGCTGGTTTCTAGCCAGCTTTGCAGACAAGCCAAAGGGGTCATTTTAAACTTTGAACCCTTGGTGCTGTCAAGATTATCAAAAGGTTCTCTTTTGCCTATAGTTGCATTTGTGATCATTTCGCTAAATCAGCAATTCAATTGGAAACTGCTGCAAGGAGGGTCTTTTTAATGATAACTTGCAGATGTTTGCAAAGGCCACAGTTCCCTTCTTTTCTGGGATGCCTTCAATTATTTCTGGAATATTTAGTTATAGAAAAATACTGAACCCTTGAATGTCCCTCTTGTCTAAAGAATTCCATTCCTGAAATGTTAATTGTCTACATTTGTAGTAGCAGTTCAGTTGTAGAATTCCTTCTTTAGGAAGCATTGTTACCTACTGTGTATTCTTGTTGATGCCAGATGAATTCTCCCCTTTGTAAGGATTTTCTAGGATTTAAGTGGTTGAAATAGAATGAATTTGGAATTTGTAGGGACTTGGGGGGTCTAGCTTGACTCTTTGCTTCTGCATTTTATTGCTTGATCTCTGCAGTGTGTCATATTATGTTGTGATTTTGTGTTTTATTGTATAATAAGTTAAATAGACAGTCTTTTGTTTGTTCACAATTTAGAGACAAACTCAGATTGATTATAAACTTCTGGAGAAGTAAATAATATCTGACAGTAATACCTTAGAGTAGCTAATGGGTTAAAATGGTTGTATATAGTGTAGATCAGGGGTCCCCAACTCCCAGTCCGTGGCCTAATGCTGGGATGCAGCTCATTCAGAACTGGGCTGCGGAAGTGGTAGGCGAGCATGCGTGAAGCTGTATTTGTGAAAGTGGTGCATGCGCAAAACCATCCCCTCTGCCACCCCCACATTGCCACTCCCGCCTCTGCTGGTCCACCTAGCCAGAAAGATTTAAGACCGCTGGTGTAGCTTGTTTCTAAAATGCATGTTTAAATGGAGGCTTAAGAAATGTAAATTGAACTCTTAGGGGATATTGTTCAAAATGAATGTAATAGCTTTAATCAAGTAAAATAACTGGTTAGGGAAAACTGATTTAAGCTAAATTACATTGCAAAGCTTCTACAGAGAAATGTAATAAAATTTGTATAATAAAAAGAATAGGTAGGAATAGAGATTTGCAAAAGTTGTAAATCCAGGAATCCTATATATTTCATCTAGAGCAATTCAAACTGCATCTGATTCAGGATTTATTTCTAGAAATTGACAACATGACCCTGAAATGATATGGTTCTGGCAGAGGTTTAGCATGTAGGAGAGAAAAACCTCCCCATAATTCTGTAGACTGTTCAATTTTAGATTGATAAATTTTGCATATTGCTAATTGGGAATATGAATGAAGAAGTCACTTTTCTTTTGAAGATGTTGAAAAGCTTTTGTATATGGGAGGGTGAAGGATAACAATAGTTTGTTCCACATATCATTGCAAACAAGGTAATTTAAAAATCTAATAGACATGTTTTCATAAAATGAGAAGTCTGGTTAATTGTGACATTGGCTTTTTAACAAGTATAACCTTTCCATTCTCCAGCATGATGAGTGTAGAATCCACCGGTGGGTAATCTCAGCCTTCCTGCTCAGTTGAGACTAAGTCAGAAATTTAGCCATGCCTCCTTCTGGGCTGTACCTTCCCAGTTTTTGACTTAGTCTTAGCTCAGCAGGACGCAATTGGTTTTGGCTCCTCTGTTTAGACTAGGTTGAATCAGATAAGTTAGTGAATTGATTAGTATAATATTTCCAAATTTCCAAATTATCTTAAATTAGTCTTTTCAATAATTTGACTCCAAATTTTACAGGGTTATTTACTTGCAGCTAAGTGCAGCTTCGGCTCCAGCGTGCCTTGCAGGCTCCATATGAGCCGATGTTCACCATTCCGGATTTACCAGAGCAACAGCAGCTCTGATCGAGCTGATTTGCAAAAAACGGGGGTTTGCCCTGCCTGGCGATTTCCCTCGGAGCCCTGGGTGGTCGGACGGCCTCATCTGGAGAGCGTCGCCGCCGTGAGGCCTCGATCGAAGCAGTCGACGCTCCGGATCGCAGCGGAGGCTGTGCGACATAACAGCAAGTTATACTTCTTTCTGGCTTCAGAGCGAAGGGAAAAGCCTCTAAATAGCAGGCAGAGTTCCCTCAGGGCCCTTCCCAGGCCTGACAAGGCCAGGCTGCTTTTCAGTCAGCCGTTAATTTTGGCGCGGTTGCCATTTTGGGAGCCTTACTAGGCATGGCCGCCATTTTGAAAGGGCCTTGGTCACTTTACGTGAGCAACTTGGCTCTATCTAAGCCCTTATTTTGGCCTGCTATGACAGGTTTGGAACGGGGGGACATACTCCAGCGCTCTTTATACATAGGGATCACTGACCTGTCCACACTATCTAAGAGGCAATAAGAGCAGTGGCACGGCCGACATTTTGAATTTCAGCTATTGGCCATCTCTATTAATTGCAAGGATTCTCAACTGCCCAGCAGGAACTCACATTCCTTTCTTGAATTTCACCTCAACGAAGGGGGATTGCAGTTAGATTCCACCTGTCCCAATTAGTTTTGTGGCGCTTTGCCGCAAGGCCTAAACAGGCAGTTCTAGTGAACTGTCTGGCTGTTTGCCGTTGCTGTTGCTCAGAGCGTGGGATTTTCCTCTCTGACAACCAGTTCTGCGTGTTTGTTCCCCCCCTTCCTGGACATCTTCTACCCGGAATATCCAGGTGGCAATGGCGGACAGTGCAACTCCTCAGCCATCGCAGGGCTCTGATGTTCCCTCCGCACAAAAAAAGCGCAGATCATCTGAATTGGACGCGGGGGGAAAGAAAAAAGCCAAGGCAAAGGCCTCATCCACTAAAGAGCCCTCCAAGGCAGCTGAGCGAGAGGCCTCGAGGAGACATCAGGCGCTGGAGAGGGAGTTCTCCAGAGCTCAAAGGCTTATCTCCAGTGAAGCAGAAGTGGTTCCCCCCATTTCACTGGACCGCTCCCCATTTGAGCCTCAATTCGCGCCTTCCTATGATGCCCCTAGGGCATGGTCTCCTCAGGGGGAACCCTGACAGGTTGGCCCCCCTCTTTCCTCCTCTCCCACAACACAACAGGGCCCTGAAGCTACGTATACCCCCACAGCAGCAGGCATCCGTCCCACGGACCAACAAGACATGTGGTCGGACCAATTTCAAGCCTTTATGCACCATGCATTTGCGCAATATATGGCCTCCACCATGGGTCAACGACCCTCGCAAGTGCCATCTCCTCCACAGATATCTCTACCTCAAACAGGACATACCCTGTTACCCGGTTCTGGCAATTCTGAGACATCCTCTCAGTTAGGAGAGGAGGGATCCGTGGATCTTGAAACAGCTGACACGCTCATGTCAGAGGACGAGGAGGCGGCTCCGGATCCGGCACCAACATCTGGCCTCTTTGACCCTTCCCTATTTAGGTCATTACTCATGAAGGCCTGTACCACGGCCAATCTTACCCCTGAACAGGACCCTAAACCTTCTACCTCCTCTTCTCAGGACTCGAACGCTTTGTTCTCAGAGCCGGTAGTGGAGGAGAAACAAATTCCCTGCCCAAACTTTTTCCGCAGTACGGTGGAAGAACTGTGGTCTTCATTGGCCACTCTTCCTTCTCCCAGCAGAACTGAGAAAAAGCTTTTCAATGTCTCTTCCTCCTTTTCTTCCCTTCTGGAGGTGCCTGTTGTGGACACTACACTGACTTCCTTATTTTCTACCTCCACAATTCCAGGAGATATGGCAGAGGCCTTGAAAGCAGAGGAAAAGAGATTCGAGTTTTCTCTCCGCAGAGCTCACCAGGCCTCAGCATGGGCGATCAAGGCGGATACATCATTGTCTTTTTTCGCCAGGTCATCAATCGTGGCTCCGCGAGCTCCAGGCTCTCATCCCTCCTGACCAGGTGTGAGCACACCAGACGTTGGGCAAATTGGTTGCAGCGTCTGAGTATGTGGCAGACGCATTGCTCCACTCTGCCAGGTACTTCGCAAGATCCATTGTGGCCACAGTCTCGTCCTGTAGACTGCTGTGGTTGAAACAGTGGCGGGCCGACCTGAAATCCAAGTGACGTCTATCGACTGCCCCATATAGTGGAACACATCTATTGGCCCAGTTCTCGAGCAGTATCTCATAGAGGGAAAGGACAAGCATAAGGTGTTTGCACACCCCTCTAAGAGGTTAGACAGAAAGCCTCAGCAGGACTTCCGTAGGCAGCCCTTTTGTATGCGAGGTACCTGGGATTGGAGGCAGCCCTTTTGGGCCGGGCAGTCCTGGGAATGGCCCAGAGGCTCTCGATCCTTTCCCCCTAGACAGGATTGACAGCAGGACCGCCAGAACCCTGGAGCCAAGGGCCAGTACCAGTCCAAATGACCCTTCCGGGGCTCTGGAGGCCGCCTGTACAAACGTAATAAGTGACGCCAAGGAAGACTCTCCCATAGGGGGCCGCCTGTCTCTATTCAGCAACACTTGGGAGGTCACCACCAAAGACTCTTGGGTGATAGATACTATAAGACATAGCCTCGCCCTGGAGTTCTTATCCACTCCTCCAGAACGCTTCCTACAATGCCTCAACACAAGAAACACCGCCAAGTCCGGTCTGGTATCCACGGCCATATCCCACCTACTGGAGATAGAGGCCATAGAGCCAGTGCCCATGGAACAGAGAGGACAGGGATTTTACTCCATTCTGTTTGTGGTACCAAAAGCCTTGGGAGGTTGGAGGGCGATATTGGACTTGAAAGGTCTGAACTACTTCTTGACCTACAAAAGGTTCAGGATGCAGACTCTCAAGTCCATTCTAGCCAGCATCAGAAAAGGGGATTTCCTTTCCTCTATAGATCTGACGGAGGCTTACCTTCACATCCCGATCCTCCCCGAACACCGCAAATTCCTCCGGTTTTGTTATGCGCACCGGCATTTTCAGTAGAAGGCTCTCCCGTTTGGCCTTTCTTTAGCCCTACGGGTATTAGATCTTAGCAGTCTTGGCAGCCCATCTGAGGATGATTCTGGTGCACGTACAATGTTATCTGGACGATATACTTATCCAATCCAGTTCCTTCCATTCGGCTCAGTCGGACCTGGAAATCACCATCAATACTCTTCAAAATCATGGGTTTTCCGTAAACTTTAAGAAGAGTCACACAATCCCTTCAACTCGCCTCCTCCACCTAGGGGCGATAATAGATTCAAATCTGTGCAAGGTCTTCCTTTCTCACAATCGCCGAAACAGCATCCAGACTCTTGTCCACCGGGTTCGGAGGGAGAAGGTAGTCCCTCTGGTCCAACTGTCTCAACTGTTGGGGAAGATGGTCTCTTTTATGGGGATCGTCCCGTGGGCCAGACTGCATTCCAGAAACCTCCAGTGGTTTCTTCTTCCTTTCCAGAAACAGAACATTAGTTCATCCACCAGGAGAGTGAGGATTCCACACCAGACCCTGTCATCCCTTCTGTGGTGGACCTCATCGGCAATGGCCAGGGGGTCCCTCTTCAAGGAGCCTAACAGGCTCACCTTGACCACAGACGCCAGCCTGTTTGGCTGGGGCGCTCACCTCCAGACTCATCTAGCGCAGGGTCAATGGTCCCGTTCGGACTTAACCCACAACATAAACTGGCTCGAACTTAGAGCCATTCATCTGGCTCTCCGTCAATTCTCCAGCATAGTGGCGGGAAAGCATGTTCTGATACTGATGGACAGCGTGGCAGCCAAGGCACATGTCAACAGGCAGGGAGGGACCCGGTCCAAGTCTCTTATGCTAGAAGCTCGTGGCCTGGGCTCTTGGGCAGAGTCCAATCTGGGATCCATCAGAGCGGAGCACATATCGGGGGAGGCGAATCACCAAGCAGATTCCCTGAGCAGGGTTATGGTTGATCACTTGGAGTGGCGCCTGGACCCAGCTCTGTTCAGGGAGATCTCGGTCAGATTTGGCCAACCCCAATTGGACCTATTTGCCTCCCTGAAAAACTCCCAACTGTCCAGATACTTTACCAGGTTCTCATCCCCGGGGGCGGAGGGAGCAGACGCCCTTCGCAGCGAGTGGCCCAGAGGACTGCTATATGCCTTTCCTCCCCTCCCGTTGATACTGGCAACCATCTGCAAACTGCTTCAGGAGCAGGCGGAAATCATCTTAGTTATCCCACACTGGCCGAGGTGACCGTGGTTTGCCGACCTTGTGGAACTTTCAATCTCACTGCCGTGGAGGATTCCTCCAGATCGCATCTCCCTCAGCCAGGGGGCCCTTCAGCACCTGGATCCCCAGTGGCTCTAGTTGGCCGCCTGGCACTTGTGTGGGAGAATTTAGCCAGACAATCCTATTCATCCGGGGTGATCTCGATGATCCAAGCCTCCAGGTGCCCCTTGACTAATAGGATTTATGATGCCACATGGAAGAACTTTTGCATGTGGTGCACTAGGCATCAACTCCGGCCATTGTCGGTCACCATTCCTAGCATCTTAGATTATCTATTAGAAGGTATGGATAAAGGATTAACACCTAGCACTATCTGCAGGCAGGTAGCAGCCTTGTCCACGGTACTTACGTGCGACAATCTAGTTCCATTAGCGCAACACCCAGTAGTAAGCGCCTTTCTCAAAGGGGCGACCAATGCCAGGCCACCGGCAGTTCACCGTTATCCCTCTTGGGATCTGCCACGAGTGCTGCAAGCACTAATCTCGTCACCGTTCGAACCCATCCTGTCTTGTTCACTACACTTCCTTTCTCTGAAAGTCGCCTTTTTAGTCGCAATCACGTCGGCCAGTTGTATTTCGGAACTGGATGCACTCTCCGTCAGGAGTGACTTGTGTACCTTTTTTGAAGATAGAGTGGTCCTTAGATTGGACCCGTCCTTTATTCCGAAGGTTAATACCTGGTTCCGTAGGTCCCAAGATCTGATTCTGCTGGACTTTTGCCCTAATCCGTCACATAGACTGGAGAGACAGTGGCATAAACTGGACATGCGTAGGGCTCTGCGCTATTACGTTAAGCGAACCTCTGCTTTTCGTAAGTCGGAGGCCCTGTTTGTGTCTTTCCAACCCTCTTCAATGGGTCAGAAGGTCTCCTCTTCGATCATCGGAAGGTGGATTAAGGCATGCATTGCCCGTGCCTATCTCTCGCAGTCCCTTCCGGTCCCTACATGCATCACTGCCCACTCCACACGCAGTGCAGCTATGTCAGCAGCCTGGTCTACCCAGGCATCCGTTGAGATCTGCAGGGCAGCGACTTGGTCCTCCCCTTTGTCATTTATTAGGCTTGATAAATTTGTAACTGCGGATGCCTCGTTTGGTAGGAGGGTTCTACAACAAGTAGTTTCTTCTCATGGGACACAAGCCCAGACTCTTTCCCCCCTGTAGGGATATGAGCAGCTTTGGTATTCCCACCGATGGATTCTACACTCATCATGCTGGAGAAGGGGCGTTGTCTTACTTGAACGCCTTTTCTCAGCATGATGATGTAGAATCCACATCCACCCTTCACGGCTGTCTGGGCCTGTGTCATAGTAGGAGAAGCCAATGCATCGGACTTCGTCATGTTTTGCTTCGCCTTTGTCAAAAACTGGGAAGGTATAGCCCAGAAGGAGGCGTGGCTAAATTTCTGACTTAGTCTCAACTGAGCAGGAAGGCTGAGATTACCCACCGGTGGATTCTACATCATCATGCTGAGAAAAGGTGTTCAGGTAAGACAATGCCCCATTCAGTTATGATTCAGTGTACTAGAACCCTCAAAAATACATTACTAATCAAGTTAAAAACAATCTTTGGAAACTTCTGGCGTACAGGAAAGCTGATGTTATTTCAGTCTTTAAAGGGGAAAATGTGGATCTAGGAAACAACAATTACTTTAACATCAGTACCTGAGAAAATCTTAGAAAAGATAAGCTATAGAAAGAAACAAGGTGATTGTTCAGATTTGTTAGAAATAAATTGTGCTAGACAAATCTTACTGCTATTTTTTTTGAGAAACTAATAACTTTAACAGACCAAGGGAATATAGGATCTAGTTTTATACCTTTCTGCCTAGATTTCAGTAAATCATTTGTTAAAGTTGATCGTAGTCTCCTTCTTAGAAAATGGAGCAAAGTAGGATGGATGGCCCCACTAACAGAAAGATTTGCAGTTGGTTGAAGAACAGCACCCAGCACATGGTCCTTAATGGTCTACATCTACATGAAGGGAGGCATTTAGGGTACTGACCTGGGGTCTATGTTCCTCAGCATTTTTAGAAATGATTTATATGAGAGGACAGAAGGAATGCTCATCAAATTTGCTAATGACACGAAGCTGGGGGTTTGTTTGGGCTAATATTTCACAAGATAGTCCCAAGATTCAAAAGGATCTTGATAGACTTGAATGTTGGGTTCGACCCAACAAAATGCTGTCCAGTGATGAGAAATGTAAGGTGTTGCTCTTAGAGAAACATAGATGCACAGGCACAAGACATTTGGTACCTGGATTGGCAGTTATACTTGTTGCAGAAGAACAGCCTGCCTCCAGGATGTCTGTCACTGGTGGTTTTCAACAATAGTTGAACAGCCATTTGTCTGGAATAATATGAGGGGCCCTACCTTAAAGCAGGAGATTGGATTAAAGCAGTGGTGGCGAACCTATGGCATGCGTGCCAGAGGCGGCACTCAGAGCCCTCTCTGTGGCCACGCGTCCCATGCCCCAGAGATGGCAACCGTCTCTCTTCAACCAGCCGCCCGCTAACTCACCAAGGTCCCATGTGGCCGGATGCATCCCAGCATGACTGGTTTCCCTCCCCCCCGCCCTGCCTTGCCTCACCCCACAGGACGAGCCTCCTGCCCACTGCCCACCTGCCAGAGACCCCCTAGATCTCCCCCAACCCTGCCCGGCCCCCACAGGCATCCCTTCCCACAAGCAACATCGAAGTGACCACCCCCACCTTGGTCACACACACTCAGTCTGCCATGACTACCACAGCCACGCCCACCCAGTGGGCCACGCCCACCTGGCACTTGGTGATAAATAAGTGGGTTTTGGGTTGCAGTTTGGGCACTCGGTCTCTAAAAGGTTCGCCATCACTGGATTAAAGAATCCAATGGTTCTTACAGTGTATTATTCTGTGTTATAGAATGATAGTGAGGCAGAAGGAAAAAGGTCTGTGTTGTCCATTAGCTTTACCCTGCCCTTAGTAGATCTCTTTCTAGGTATTGAGTGCACATTCATAAGCTTCACAGTGGAAGTTTTAAGGATGAGACTCGGATAAATTGCATTTATTTTACATGTGAAAGAAGATCTTCGCAACAGTATGTATCCTGCACAGCTGAAACTAGTTGTTTTCATATGTCAGCTCCTAGCTTTAATCCTGTGTGCCTTTTTTCCTCCTTATATGATAATTTAACTTTTTGTCATCTATTTTCAAGTTTAGATGTTAAGGTACCTGCAGTATAATATAATGATTGTGTATGGTCCTGCGGTCTAAACTTGTGAATTCAGTGGCTGCAGTTTTCATATAAATATAGTCCTTACTTACTGATCACAGTTGGGATTAACAACTGTTGATAAGCAGGACAGTGGTTAAGTGACCATGCTGACTTAGAAGGGGCGTTGTCTTACCTGAACGCCTTTCTCAGCACGGAGATGGAGA
Source organism: Bothrops alternatus (assembly GCA_034064705.1). NCBI lineage: Eukaryota > Metazoa > Chordata > Lepidosauria > Squamata > Viperidae > Bothrops > Bothrops alternatus. The sequence continues at coordinate 12,325,596 of JARGCV010000049.1, read as the reverse complement.
AGCCACCCATGGGTTATGACTGTATTCCTGCCCTATCAAATCAAGTCATCCAAAGCTGCCACGCCCCCTTCCTGGACCTTATCCCCAGGTTTGACGCGAGCGTAGCCCTTGAATGACTGTGCGGCATCGTGGCTCCTTCTATTATGCTAATCCTAGGCCTATCTAGCCTACCAGGGTGGGGGTGGCTTCTCCATCTCCGTGCTGAGAAAGGCGTTCAGGTAAGACAACGCCCCTTCTCCAGCACTGGGAGATGGAGAATCCACCCATGGGACCTACCAAAGCCTACTGTCCCTAAGGGTGGGCAATAGACTGGTCCGGTGTGGCACTTTGGCGAATAACCTGTTGGATAATTCTCCGGCCAAAGGCGCCTTCGGCCGAGGCAAACTTATCGATCTTGTAGTTTCTAATGAACGGGACTGGTGTAGTCCATGTGGCTGCCCTGCATACCTCCTCGATGGATGCCTGTGTGTCCCAGGCCGTGGAGGTAGCTGCACTTCGTGTGGAGTGTGCCGTGATCCCTCTTGGGACTGGCAAGGCTTCCGCCTGATACGCCCCGGCTATGCACGCCCTGATCCACCTGCCAATTGTGGAGGAGTGTGCCTTCTGACCCCTGTAAGAGGGGTGGAACGATATGAACAGAGCCTCGGACCTACGGAATTCCGCTGTACGGGCAATGTAGCGCTTTAGCGCCCTACGTACGTCGAGGCTGTGCCACTGTCGCTCCCTATCGTTAGCCGGATTGGGGCAAAAATCCGGTAGTACTATGTCCTGCGACCTATGGAATAGGGAATTTACCTTCGGGATGAAGGTGGGGTCCAGGCGCAGGGTCACCCTATCCTGGTGGAAGACGCACAAGTCTCCCCTGACTGAGAGCGCAGCTAATTCGGAGATGCGTCGTGCGGATGTGATCGCCACTAGGAACGCCACCTTGTGGGACAGGTAGCGCACGTCGCATGTCGCTAGGGGTTCGAAGGGCCGCTGCGTGAGGGCCTGGAGTACCCGTGGTAGCTCCCATGAGGGGTACCTGTGTACCGTGGGTGGTCTGGCATTGGAGGCTCCTTTTAAGAAGGACCTGATACGGGGATGGCGACTCAGGGTCTCTGCGGAGTCGCATGTGAGTACCGTTGCCAGGGCTGCCACTTGTCTGCGCAGTGTGTTTGGGGCCAAGCCCCTGTTGAATCCGGCTAGCAAGTAGTCCAGGATATGGGCGATTGTGAGCTCCCCAAGCGACAGCCGCCGCCTGGAGCACCACAATTGGAAGTTTTTCCACGAGGCATCATAGATGCGGTTGGTGGAAGGACGGCGGGAGGTCTGTATTATTGCTATGACCCCCGGGGAACAGAGTTCCTCCGTCAGGATCGAGCGCTCAAGTGCCAGGCGGCTAACTGGAGCCACTGGGGATCTGGGTGGTGAATGGCTCCCTGACTGAGTGCCACCCGTTCCGGGGGAATTCTCCAGGGTTCCGTCCGGGAGAGACTCATCAGGTCGGCGAACCATGGTCTCCTTGGCCAATGGGGGGCCACTAGGAGTACCACTGCCCGTTCCCTGATGATCTTGCGTATCACTGCCGGGAGGAGGGGCAGGGGGGGGAAGGCGTAAAGAAGGCCCTGTGGCCACGGACTCCGGAGGGCGTCTGTTTGTTCCGCCCTCCTGTCGTGGAAACGGGAAAAGAATCGGGGCAGCTGGGCGTTGTGTGGGGAAGCAAAGAGGTCCACCTGTGGCAAGCCGAATCGGTGGCAGATCTCTTTGAAGATCCTCGGGTGAAGTCGCCACTCTGAGTGGTCTACTATTGTTCTGCTCAGGAAGTCGGCCTGAGTGTTCGTTTCCCCTGATATGTGGTCGGCCCTGATGGAAGCTAGGTTGTGTTCTGCCCAGATCCCCAGGAGGAGAGCCTCTGCCATGAGGTTCTGGGACCGAGTGCCCCCCTGACGGTTTACGTGAGCCTTGGCTGTCACGTTGTCGGTGAGGACCAGGACGTGTTGTCGTGCCACTTGATCCTGGAAGTGACGGAGGGCCAGGTGGATGGCCCGTAACTCGAGCCAATTGATGCTGTGGCGGAGGTCCGCGCTGGACCACCGGCCCTGTGCCCACTGTGACTGTATGTGTGCTCCCCAGCCGAAGAGGCTGGCGTCCGTTGTGAGTACTATGCGGTCCGGCTCCCTGAAGTCTGACCCTTTGCTTATGGCTGGTGATAGCCACCATCTGAGGGAATGTAGTACCTTTGGCGGGAGACGAACTCTCTGTGGTGAGGCGCTGAGATTTTGCTTCTGGAAAGGCAACAGGAACCATTGAAGTTCCCTGGAGTGAAGCCTGGCCCAAGGCACTATTGCGATGGCCGAAATCATCTTCCCTAGCAGTTGGGATAGGCTGGCCAACGCTACTGATCGACTCCTGAGAATCTGGAGGATCAAGCTCCTTATGCTTTCCCGGCGTTCCTGGGATAGGTAGACCCGGCACTCTACGGTGTCTATGATGGCGCCGAGGTGGAGCAACCTTGTTGAGGGAATTAGGTGACTTTTGGGAAAGTTTACGGAGAACCCGTGGCTTTGGAGTAGTCCTACCACCGTCTGCAGGTCCGACTCGGCGGCCTGGGTGGACGCGGACTGAATTAGAATGTCGTCCAGGTAGCACTGGACTCTGATCGGCACCATCCGTAGACTGGCTGCTAGAGCTGCCAGGATCTTGGTGAAGACCCTTGGGGCGGAGGACAGGCCGAATGGGAGCGCCCTGTACTGGAAGTGGCGCCCCCTGTAGGCGAACCGGAGGAACCGTCGGTGGGCCAGAGAGATTGGGATGTGGAGGTACGCCTCCGTGAGATCGACAGATGTCAGGAGGTCTCCCTTTCTGATGCTTCCCAAGATTGATCGGAGTGTTTGCATCTTGAATTTGTGGTATGCCAAGTGATAATTTAGTCCCTTGAGGTCTAGTATGGCTCTCCATCCCCCTGATGCCTTTTGGACTACGAAAAGGATGGAATAGAATCCCTGACCTCTCTGGTCCAGCGGAACCGGTTCCACGGCCCGTATGTGGAGTAAATGGTCTACTGCCTCGTCCATTAACCTCCGTCTTATTCGGTTGCGAGGGTTTGGGCAAGGGAGGAACCTGTTTGGGGGGGTGGAGACGAATTCTAGGAAGAGGCCTTGGCGGATGGTGTTGAGAACCCATGCGTCTGTGGTGGTGACCTCCCACTGGTGGACGAACAGGGAGAGTCTGCCCCCGATGGGAGGTCCTGATGAGGTGTCATTTTGATCGTCGGAAGGGCCTGTTGGAGCCTCGAAAGGGCCGCTTGCCCTGCGGCTGTTGTCTTGGTCTGGGGCTTTGCCTGTCTGCCTGTCTGTCCTGCCTGTCCTGCCTGTCCTGCCTGGCCGGGAAGGCCTGAGATGTCTGGTACTGGTTGTACCTGGCTCCGGCCCGAAAGGGCTGCCGCCGTGGGTAGGCTCCAGGGCGTCTATCCACTCTCCTAAAAACGTGCTTTAGGACCTTGCGTTTGTCCTTGTTCTCTGTTGTATAGGGGTTCAGGGCGTCCCCGAACAACTTTCCCCCTTGGTATGGTGCTGCTGCGAGTTTCCACTTGGACCTAACGTCTGCCTGCCAATGTTTCAGCCAGAGCAAACGTCTGCCAGTGATGTTGGAAGCCATAGCTCTGGATGAGAACCGGGCGGCCTGGAGAGTTGCGTCTGCCGCGTACTCTGCGGCCGCCACCATCTTACTGAGGTCCTGTTGTGTGCGGAAGTCCTCTGCAGGGATCTTACCCTGGAGCTCCTGGAGCCAGCCGTGGGCGGCCCTGATGAAGAATGAGGCGGAGGTGGACGCTCTGATCGCCCAAGCGGTTGCTTGGTGCGTTCTGCGGAACGTGGCCTCGCCCTTGCGGTCCTCACCTTTGAGGGCTTCAGCGAGGTCTCCTGAAAAGGTGGTGGACGACACTAGGGGTGCTAGGGGCTCGTCCACTGTAGGTACCTCCAGGGCCTCCTCCAACTTTGGTGCCACCCCGAACAGCTTTTTGTCGGTACTGCTTGGTGTGGGAAGAGAGGCCGGTGATTTCCACTGTGCCTTGATTGCTTTTAGGAACATGGCGGGACAGGGGATGTGATGCTTGGTCGTGACCGGTTCCACGAAGCTAGGGTGTGCCTCTGCATCAGTTTCCTGTGGGTCGGAAACCGTTGCCGCTGGGGTTTCGGGCCCCAGGTGTGCCGTGGATGCGGCCTTGCGTAGCAAGGTCAGGAAGGAAGAGGGGTTGAATAACCCTTTGGAGGCGGGTACCTCCGGTGGGTCCTCCTCTTCGTTAGACATTGGCACCCCCTGTTCCGCCATTTCCTCCTCTATGTATGATTCCTCCGAGGCCTGAGAGGTTGAGGGGGATGTGGGGTTATCGAGCGCCCTCGATTCTCGGTGTGGACTGCGCTTGCGAGTCGCAGGAACCTGCGTTCTGGCCTCTAGAGCGCGCTCCACCGCCTGGGCGATAAGCAGAGCCAGCCGGTCCTCGTTTGGGAGGGTCGCTTGCTCGTTGCCCGTGGGCTGGGGGTCGTCTGTGGACGTTCCCAAGGCCGATTCCGGCGCTAATTTTGCTTTCTTCTGCGCCTTGGAAAACTCCCTTTCCAATGCCTGGTGTCTCCTCTTGTCCTGTCTGTCTGCTCTCTTAGAGGTCATAGTGGCAGATCTAACGCTAGATTTGGCTGCCGACCTGCTACTGCCTTCCAGACCAGGTTGACCTGATGAGGACGGCGGGGCTCCTGAAGAAGGCGAGGTAGCCTCTTCCATGCTCCGATATCGCCGGGGCGCGATAGGGGGGTCCCGGGTATCTAGGAGCTATAGCCCCCTGGGTTGTCGCAGGTGCGCGGGAGGGGCCCCTGGAACCCAGGGGCAGCCTAAGAATGGGTAAGGGCGACACACTGCCCGCACAGTTGGGGACCCACTACGGCTGTGCACGGATGGGACAGGCACACTATGAGGGGCGCCTGCAGTCCGGTAGAGGAACCCTTGGATGCCACAGGCCCACTGTGGGGGGGGCGCCTGGGATCCACGTGGGGTTGCTCGTATAACGCCAGGCACGCTAATGTTGGTGCCTGGACTCGGGTGGAGCCAAGATCTAAGGGTCCGGCCAGATGCTCGGATAACGACAGGCACGCTGATGGGGGTGCCTGGACTCCGAGAGGACCTAAGATCCAGAGGGGCCAAAGGCCAGGGAGCTAAGAACGGACAATGGGAGACACCAGGTTTGGGATGAGAGTTTGAGGTGGCCTAGCTATTGTGGAACTCCCTAGGTAGGGCTTGGACTGTGGTAGAGCTTGAACTGTGGCCGGGGCTGGCTTTGATCCCGCTGCGACCGCGCGATCCTCGGCCGCACAGCTGATCGGCGCTGGCTTTGTTCCAGCCGCCAACCACGTGCTGCAAGGCCGCGGGTCACCCCAGCGCCGCGCAGCTGGCCGCCACCGGCTTGTTCGGCCGTTCACCCAGCACCGCACAGCCGATCGGCGCCGGCCCAGCCCCAGTCGTCGCCGCCTAGCGCCGCCCAGCTGATCGGCACCGGCGATCGGCGCCGGCTTTGTTCCGGCCGCCGGCCACGTGGGCAATGGCCGCGGCTGCCCCAGCGCCGATCAGCTGCCCAGCTCCGGCCTTCCGGAGACCGCGCGGCAGCGGCCGCAGCTCCGGCGCCGATCAGATGGTCCGCGCCGGCCTCCTTTGTCCTTGAACAGCTGGTCGGCGCGTAAACGGCCGCGCCGGCCACCCGAAAACGCCGGCGCGCTAGCCGCCGCCCAGCTCTCCGGCGCCGATCAGCTGGTCGGCGCCGGCTTCTTTTTTTTTTTTTTTAAAAATTCGGGCCCCGCGGCCGCCGAACAGCTGGTCGGCGCGCAAACGGCCGCGCCGGCCAACGAGTGAAAACGCCGGCGCGCTGCGGCCTCTCAGCTCTCCGGCGCCGATCAGCTGGTCGGCGCCGGCCCTGTTGTTCGGCCCGCGTGGTCGCCGAGGCTGGTCGGCTTCTCCTTGGGCGCTCCGCGTTCGGAGCCGATCCCAAGGCCCACGCGGTGCCCGGGGCGCCGATCAGCTGATCGGCGCCGAATTTAGCCCCCCGCGATCCTTGTACGGAGGGGGGGACGCGACTGGCGAAGGGTGAGGGGACCCCCCTCCCCTTCGCCCCCCCCTTCCGCCCTCCCCCGCGCCCACCGAAGGGTACTTACGTTTGTGTGTTCCCTTCAGCCGGCTGCCTGATGAATGAAGGAGGGAGGAAGAGGGGAAGAGAGGAAAAACTCCTTAATGGGTAACAATGTTAGTGGAGAGGCTAGGAGAGCACGCTCCCAGCCTCTGCTTAACCTAGTTATCTTCTAAATAGGCTCTTCTAAACTGGTAAGAATCCACCCATGAGTGAAAACCTGTATCTGCCTAGGAGCCACGCTTCATGTCCTTCCAGGGCGAAATCAAGTCAAATCTGGGGATAAGGTCCAGGAAGGGGGCGTGGCAGCTTTGGATGACTTGATTTGATAGGGCAGGAATACAGTCATAACCCATGGGTGGATTCTCCATCTCCCAGTGCTGGAGAACATCAATTCCGGCTGCATTTGTTAAGCAAATCACCGCAGGCCATTAAGTGTGACATCATATGACTGACTTGTGACTTCCTGCTGGCTTCTCCATTGATTTTGTTGGCCAGCTGGCTGTGACGGTCACAAATAGCAACCACATGATTCTGGGACACTGTTGCAAACACATGATAGTTGTTAAAGCATCTGAACAGCAATTTCGAGCACTGCAAGTCTCCTTTTTTAATGTCATAAGAGTTGCTGAATGAATGGTCAATCAGCAAGGACTACTTATAGTCCACTATTAGCTCTAGACTTTCCTACTCTTAGTGTGCAGCTTCTTCAGATTATCCCAAAATCTTGCAACCATCAACTAAAATATAATATTTCCTGATTTTAGATAGTATGAAAATCGGGTGTTATGAACTGTTTGGCCATAATTGAATATCTTGGTAATGACTTGAAATTCCAGAAAGATTTCTTGTTGAAGATAACATAACGATTTAAAAGAAATACTCTAAAGTTTGATAATTGCTATGTAAAAAGACCTATCTACAAAGACATAATCCTTCTAAAGATACTTAGTCTAGAACCAGACTGGGCTTCCTTTGCTATTGATTTGTTTAAGTAAAAATGCTGCAACTGATGCAAAACCACATTGTGGGTCTTGGTCTCCTGACTTTTTAGTATATAGGTAGTTCTTAGTTCAACTATAATTGATCATGGCCATAGATCATGTGGGTCTTTAAGCAGGTCACAACTGGTTTTATAACCTATTCTGTGGCAGCCATTAAGTGAATTCAGCGGTTATTAAATGAACATGTCCATTAATTGTGACAGTCATTAATGGAACCCAGTGTACCCACTGGGCATTTTCTTTGCCAGAAACCAGAAGAATGTACATGTGACTGCAGCATGCTGCAAATTGCCGTAAATACAGGTCAGTTGTCAAGCACTCAGAATGTGTGTGGCTGTCAGAACCTCAAGACTGGATTGCAAATGGCTCCGGAGAGGAGCGTTATAACTTTAAACAGTTGCTAAACAGCCAGTCAAAAGTCAAACTACCTGTAAGAGTGAGGCGAAACTGTAGTATTCCTTCTGTGGGTCATGGCTGAACCAAGGCTGTTTCCCCCCCCCCTCAGCTCTGTCCTTCCTTGGGAGGTAAGAACTGTTATTCATCACTAGTATTTTCAGTTTCCATGGTTTTTGTTCTATAAAATTGTGATAAAGTTGCTAACCTAGGAAATAGTATAGAAAAAAATGACACAACATATAGAACAAGGCTGTGGGAATCTTTGATTTCTAAGATAATGTTGAATTTCATTTTGCGGCAGCTTACTTGTGGCATTTCTGGCATTTAAATGGATCTCAAGTAGCAGAGTTTAGAAAGATTGCTGCTAAAGCTCTAGAGCAGAGGTCCCCAATCTTTTGGGCACCAGGGACCGGTTCCGTGGAGATAGTTTTTTCTACAGACTGGAGAGTGCGTGGTTTTGTGTGCTGCCTGCATCCTGCAGATGGGGCTTTGCTTGTTTGTGCGGACCACTTGCTGGCTTGATGCAGCCCGGTACCAGTCTACCGACCAGGGGTTGGAGACCCTTGCTCTAGAGAAGTACTTTCAGTAGGTTTAGTTAGATAACCCTATCCAGATATGGACTGACCATAAGGCTTCTTTTGATGTAAAACAAATCTTAGGGCACCTTTGATAGCTTAATTCAGCGGTTCTCAACCTTTTCCGGGGCTCGACCCTGGCCCGCATCGCGCAAAAAAAGGGCCCGTGCATGTGCGACGCGACGGGGCGCATCGCGCATGTGCGGCGCGACGCGACGGTCCGCATCGCGATAGGGAAAAAAATGGCCGACCAAAAAAAAAATGGCGGACTGCGGTGCTTGGCGACCCCCATGAAATGGTCATTTGACCCCAAATGGGGTCGCGAACCACAGGTTGAGAACCGCTGGCTTAATTAGTGTGTCTTTCTTTCCTAAATTACACTGCTATATAAGAAAATTTGATTTTTTTTCTTGATTCAGATACCACTATTCTTTAATCTCTCAAAAATAATCCAATGCTATTTTAATTTTATAACTGTGCCTGTGTTATATTCATAGGTAGTTTTTTTGGGTTTTTTATTATTTTGATTTATTATTTTAATTTTAGTTGTGTCTTACGGTTTTATTTTTTGAAAAGGAGAGCTGGTGATTTTGCCAGTCATTAGAGGGCAGCACATTCCCTATTTACCATCTGAACAAATTGTATGGGATTGTCTTGTATTTAAAAGTTCCTAAAATACAATGCAGTGTCTGTAGTGGAGGAAAAATATTAAAACAGATGCCAGCAGAAATCCACAGTATGGAATGTTAACCTAATAGTTTAAGATTAATTAGAATTGGATATCCATTTTAGAGAAATAATTGGCTCTCCCCTGTATTCATTGTGTAAGCTAAAGTTGGAATGCTGTGATGCATTATAGCCTAAGATTTTTTTCAGCTGTGTTGCTTGGAGTTTTAAGATTGCATGAGAATTTGACGGGTTCTATGAGAAAGTTTTAAGTTCACTCAAAAGCTGCCAGATTTGATCACTAGAGCTTTGCCTCATGGTCAAGAGTCCTGGGATTTTCCCAAAGTAACAGGTTTCATGGACTGAAAAAAGTCTTAAACCCCCGGTATAGGCAGCTATTTTTGGTAATGGAGTTTTTTTATTATTTTGCTAGGTCATCTCTGTAAACAAATACATAATTATGTGATTTTTTCCCCCTACTACTTCATAGTAGTAAATAAAAGTTAATAGATTGTGCCTGGGTCTCCACATAATAAGCTGATCTTGGCAGTTGACATTGAATATGAAACTATAAAGTCATGAAGTGCTATGGCTGGCTGCGTTTTGGATTTTGTCATCCTTTATTTCCAGATTAAGAACGCTCATTGTTACTGGCACAGAAACTACCATTAAGGGGGAAGGAAAAAAAAATCTAAATATAAAGTTGTAAGTTTTTGAATGACGACATTATGGAAGATTATTTTTAGATGAAAAAAAAAGTAGAACTGGAGTTGAAGTCCACGAGTCATAAAAGAGCCAAGGTTGCCTACCCCTGCTCTAGAGGTTAAGGCACCAGGCTAGAAAGCAGGAGACCATGAGTTCAAGTCCCACCTTAGCCATGAAAGCCAACTGAGTGAATTTGGGTCAGTCACTCTCTTTCAGCCCAACCCACTTCATAGGGCTGTTATTGTGGGGAAAAACAGGAGGAGGAAGATATATGTGTTGGGTCGTTTGTAAAAATAATAAAGATGGGATATAAACAGTGGGATGGGATTCAGCCAGTTTGGACCAGTTCGGCAGAACCGGTAGCTAATTTTTTGTTGCTCAGGCCCAGAATGGACTTCCAGAAGCAGCATCCACACAGAGAACCGGTTGTTCACCTATTTGAATCCCACCACTCGGATATAAACAACCCAATACATCATAAATGTTTTATAGTTTTGCTAGGATGAATTGCATTAGCTTGCATTCAGTGTCGGGTCAGTTGAATTCCTTATATTCTTCTGTGCATGTTATTCTTTTTGCTACTTTTCTGCATTTTGGGGGGGGGGAGGGAATGAGGCTAAGTTAGGATTATTCTGTGGAATAATCATAATGTGGTAAATTTCTGAAATAGGTCAGTTTTAATTTTGGGATGTGTAAATTCAGTTCTGCAAAAGTGTTCTTTCGGTAAGAAAATAAAATGTTTAACAAATTTAGCAAAATTGGGCTGCCTGCTTCTGAGTACTGGAACGATTGTACCCTAGAGAATAAAGAATCAACTGCTAGGCTGGAGAATATTCTCTCGTGTTCTTAGTATTGATCTTTAAGGGTTGGGGAATATTTTTTTTTTAAAAAAGTTGCTGAAATTGTATTTGTTACTTTAGGTGGCTCTGGAACTCAGAGACTTGATTGCATTTCTTTTATGGGAGAAGCAATGCTTAGGGAGTGAGAGCAGGATGGGCTACATAAAATGTTCCAGCATAATCATGGAAGAGAGAGATCTAATGTAGACAAATAAGATTAAAGAGATGGAAATATACTAATAAAATACTTTACAAAACTGATTATAGAAAAACAAAAACATCTTCAGAGAAGGAATAGGAGTGAATTGGGCTGTCTTCACTTAAAACAACATAAGATGTGACAAGGAGTGAGCGGGTGGCCATATAAATTTTCTAAATAAATATAAATAAATATCATTTGTTAAATAAGAAAGCAGCAGGCCTAGGTGAAATACACAATGAACTGTTTAACTATCTTTTCCACAGTTTTAACTCCCAGCAGCTCTATTTCAACAAACTGTATATATCTTCCTAAAGAAGAAAGATTCAAGAGAATATGAAAGTCATATCATTTTTTCCTGTTAAATTTTCCCTTACTATCCGCAAAAAAAAAAAAAGAACTGAAACATATGTATAGCGAAGTGCCCTATGATCAGGCAGGTTTCAGAAAAAATAGATGTACATAAGATTAGATATCTGAATATGGTTAACTTAAGATGTTAGCTATTTATCTGCCTAATGTTGGTAGTCTAGGCTTTATTTTAATCTCTGTCAATTTATATTTTAGTAATTGTATAATATGTCACTTCAGGTTAAGAAAAATACAATTCCTGTAGTTAGTGGACTTGTGCAACTAATGGATTTTGAACTTAGAACCAGGGACATAGGCAGATAACAGTCAACAGAGTAACTTAAGTTGCCATGGTTTAAAACGACTGAAGTGTTCCTTAACCCTGCTGTATATTTGAAGAATTGGGATTAATGTGTTTTTTATAATAGTTTATAATAAACCAATGAACCACCATGGCATCCTTTTCTTGCTTTAATTCTGGTCCTTGTTAGGCAATGAAGCTACGACTGAAGCAGCCAGATATGCTTTCCACCACCACTTCTCAAGACTTTTATAGCCCCAGATGCCTACCGGTAAGAGCAGATGGGCTCATTTATTCATTGCCCTGCTCACAGTTTACTTACAAGCTTACAGGCTGGAGTTCCAGCTGCCTGGCTAATTGAACCATACCCAGGCATTATCAGGAATGTGCTGACATCTATAGATGCAGCCTCACACCACCCATGCCCTTAGCTTAAAAAAGTGAGAGGGGTAGGGAATGTTGGAGAAAAGGAGGTAAACAAATGGCAAGCATATAAGAAAGCTGGAGGCCACCTCTGCAGATTTATAATTATTACAGGGAAGTAAGAGGACTGTCAAACAATTGTCAGGACTACGAGCTATGGTAGGCACCTTATCCTGATGGTAAGCAGCGTATCCTGGTGGGATTCGTTCCTGGAGCTTGCTTTGGAAACTCAGTTGGAGTGCTCAAAAAAAAAAAAATGCTTGGAAGTGGCCAAAAAAAAAAAAAAAAAGAGAGAGAGAGAGAGAGAAACAAGTGCACAAGCATCTGAACAAATGAGGCAAAGGTTGTGCTGTATTCCACTTTGCTAATTTAAGACTTTTAATTGTGATAAGGACTAATCCGTCAAAGACTTACTTACCTGGCTACATCAACTTGCAAAACCTAAGAGGGTGGAGTTAATCCAGGGCAACAGACTACAACTGGGAAACGTGTGTGGTACAATAAAGCACTTTATGGTTATCTTCTACACTGGGTGCATAGCCCTTGGAAAACAAAGAACCCTCATATTCTCACATACAATTTTGTAGTTGATCTCCTTTTTTTAGAGAAGAATATTTATATATCTTATTGAAATGAGTAATTCCTTTAATATTAAAAATAAAATATGCCACGTTTATTACACTATCCTGAATAGTTGTGTTCTTTCTATACGCTAACTTTTGCTTATTTGGCCAAAGTTACCGTTGGCACAATACTGTTGATTATTAAAGCAGGAATGGTGCCGAATTCACAAGAGGCTACTTCTCTCCTGTGAGTCATATAGGTCATTCCCATGTGTTTGGAAAAAAATATTACATAATAGCTATGCTCGGTGTTCTATTTATATAGTGCCAGGATTTCAAGTACATCTTGCTTTTTTTAGACGCAGTAAACAGTAATGAGAGTTTGCCTCATTACTGCTAGGCCTTAAAAGGAACAATTCTTAAATATTTACATAAAAGCTAACAGCCAAAAAGGGAGCATGAATCCCAGTATAAGCTTGCAAGAAGATGATAGGATGGTGGAAGAAATGCATCTTGCCGATCATGTTTTAGCCTCATGTTTTGTCTTAATATATGCTTTAAAAATATCTATTCTAGCAAATTAAAAATAAATTTACTTCTGGGGTTGGTTGATGCCATCGTGAGAAACTCTCACAATGGCCCAAAAGGCATTTGAGTTCTGCAGAAATCTTTGTTAGACAAAATGTTACCCAAATTTGGGGATGCGAAAGAAGCATAGATGTGCTATCATTAGCCAAAGATTTTATTTTAAAGTCAGTTGTAAACTGGAGATTATAAATGAAGTTAATTGATCAATGTTTGGTAGCATTCTGTAAGTTAAAGCTAGCATGCAGGGCAAAGAATATGGCTGACCAACTGTAGTTCTGGAAAAAACAACAACCCTGTTCTCAACTTTGTCAGTTATGGTTCATCCTCTCTATATCTGTTTCTATAAATCATTCTTAATCATTATAATTCTTTGTAGAAGTTATTTTGTCATTTTGTTCGAGTGATTCAGCTAGAGCAGAGGTCCCCAGCCTTTTGGGCACCAGAGACCTGTTCTGCGGAGAGAGGTTTCTCCGTGGACCAGAGTGGGCGTGGTTTTGTGTGGTACCTGCATCTCACAGATGGGGCTTTGCTTGTTTGTGCGGACTGGTTGCTGGCATGCCGCGGCCCGGTACTAATCCACGGACCGGGGAGTTGCGGACCCCTGAGCTAGAGCAAGTTGTAACACAATTATACTAGATGTTACTAGTACTCTAAAATTAGGCATATCTCAGTCATGGTGTTATCTTAGCAATACAACACATTTTTAAAATTTGATTTTAAATATAGCTGTAGATTAATCTGATTGGTATGGCTGACAAGATGCTATGTGGAATTACTACTTTGTATTCATGGTATAAAAGTTGGGTAAAATTCTTGATGTTCTTGTTGCCTGTTTTCTATGTGTGTAGCCTTAGTAGGTGTCTTCTGCAACACAGAGGTTGGGACAAAGCACTGGGTTCAATTATTTCTAAATCTTTTTCAAACCTCTTGCCTTGTCTTTTGAGAGGAAGTCTTTTCTGAGTCATGATTTGGAAAATAGTTCCACTTAATAATATCAGTAATTTTGGCGCATTTATAGTTTATGAAATCGTGACTATATCTGGGTTTTTTTTCTAATTACAGATTGTTTCCTTTTTCTACAGGCTTGATAACAAGCCAGCAGCTGAATAGCCTTCATTAGCAACAAATCAGCCTTCGCATTTTGTATAAAATATTTTTTACACATAATGGGAAAATTTGAAACAGTGAAATTATTCTCCACTTTAATATATAAACTCCGTTTTATAGTTTGTTCATTTTAAATGCTTTTAGGGTGAGCACAATTACAGGATTTCTAATACAGTTTCAAGTCATAATACAGATTGCCTTTTTAAAACAAAGAAGTGTAGTTAATGAATGGAGTGTTAGCATTGATGATACATTTTGTCAGAAACTTCTCAAAGATCTTCAGATGCTAAACTAATGTAGACCTCATAGACGATAAAAACTTGTCAGTTAATATATGCATAGCCATCAGTTATTGAATTTTCTTTTGGGACAAGCAGCGTGAAGCAGGCAACAAAAATTGGGTTAGAAATACTAAGCTAAAGGAACATATTTATGATCTCTCCTTTACCCAGAAAGGCTGCACCATTAGAATTCACTTTCCACTGATCTCCAGTGAAATGCTGTGCCTGGTCCACCATAAATGTTTACCAGGAAGCCCACGCCAGACAGCTGCTTCTCATGAGTAGATTTAAAGATTTGCAAACTTTTGCCAAAAAGTTCAACAAGGAGTAGATGTAAGATAATTTAAAATGGATAAAGATTGGTTTTTTGAAATTAGATTTAAAATAAACAAACTGGACCCTTGAGATTTTTTTTGTTTATTATTAAAAAGTGTAGACAATAGTTGGATTTTACGAAACAACAGATAAAGATAACCTTAACCAGACTGCAAGGTTGACTCTAATTACAGAGTACCGTTTGAGATAAAAGTATTAAGGGCATAGGAAGACAAAATGAAATGAAAAGAAAGCTTGCCTTTTATTCTTTCCCTTGCAACTGAGATATTTTCACTTTTGGATTATAATATTACAATGGCAACCATCAGAAGAATAGCAAAAAACAGCGGGGTTGGGAGTGGCGGCGAAAGAGGAGATTACTAAAGCTATCAGCAGAGAGGAATTATATCAGATTTACTTAAGAAAATGGTTGAGGAATTGGGCAGACTAAACCGGTTAACATGAAGTTGACAGCTTGGAAACAAGAGTGGATCAAAGACTTGTAAAGATGAAAGTCCAGACAGAGAAGTTAAGAAGAAGGAGAGCTCATGGAGACATCTGTAAAGCAAGTATCTGGAGACAGAGATCTGAATTTGTAAAACAAATTAACGACAAGGTGGAAGTTCTGGAGTATAAGACGGGACTTATACAATTAGTTCTTGACTTATGACCACAATTGGGACCAGAATTTCTGTTGCTAACCAAAGCAGTTAAAAGCAGCCCAATTTTTTTTTTTACCTTTTTCTAGCAATGGTTCTTAGTGAATCACTGCAAATCCAGCTTCCTCTATTGACTTCGCTTATTGGAGGCCAGCTGGGAAGATTGCAAACGGCAGTCAAATGCCCCTGGGATGTTGCCACTATCACAAAAACATGCTGGTTGCCAAGCATCCAAATTTTGATCCTGGGTCTAGGGGGAGACTGTGATGGTCATAACTGCAACTACCAGTTGAAAGTTGAGAAAAGAGCTGGGAAGAGAACTACCGGTATAGATAATTTGGCACTACTAGCACTGAGAGAGAGAAAAAATTAAGATATTGAGCAATTTCACAGGATTCCGGTAAAAGATATTAGAGAAAAGGTTATGAAAGCTTCAGTAACTTTTTTTAAAAATTGGAATGAGGCAATAAAGTTATTTAGAACAAATACAAGATTTGCGAGAGAATAAGAAATGTTCCAAAGAATGTCTTGATGCACTTGGCAGGAAGAAGAAAAAAAGATCACGTTTTGCTGCAATGTTTTAATACAAGATGGAAGATTGATGATGCAGGTGTAATTGTTCTTAAATTCCTGTTAAACCTTCCGTAAGGGAAAAGAGTATTCTTTTTTGACTGATAGATTAAAACAAAGTTCCATTTTGATGGGATAAATTGAAAACTGTTCATTTTTAAACAGCAGAGGTTTTGGCTGAATTTTGGTTGTCACAGAAAGGAACAATAATGGGGAAAAAAATTAAAAGAATTTTTTGAAAATAATGTAGCAAGGGTACTGATTTTTCCCCAATTTCCACGTATTAGTTCAGAGCACAAAATTCACGTGCCAGTTATGATCTGCTAGAACTACATAAACTAGGTTTTTCATACCTCAGGCAAATGAATTATAACTTTATTGTTATGGTATTTTTCTGGTTTGCTCTTGATAACTGAAGTAAATAAGTAAATTAGTACTGATTCTATGTTACTGAGTATGTTGTTTCATATTATGCTTGAAAACAAGACTTGTCTATGAATGTCATGTTTATGAAGTGACAATAACTCACATGAGAGTTACTACTAATGATCTGTGCATTCAGTTCTAAATGCACCTAACTGTTCTTTCTCTTGCCTTAACTGAGCCAGGTACCAAGGGATGTACTAAGCACAAATAATAGGGAAATTTGAATTTGTGATACAGCAATGCTTGCAGATTTGATTTCTTATCTTAGAAAAATATTTCAAAGGTTGTAATGCATATACTGCTCACTGGTTGCCTATGCTTGAGCTGGTAAAGTTTGACAGGTCTAAGGGTACGGTGCCATCACTATGAATTATTTCTGAAATATATTTGACTTTAGGGCCTGTCACTATTTATGAAGCATTCTAATGTTACTGTTATATAGACCTTTCCACAGGAACTTTTTATCTGAAGCCTCTCACATGTTTTCTAATTTGCTATTGTTTTAATTGCTTTCAGGGGATACAGATGCCAGTGAGGAAAGAAGTATGATGTTTGTAAACAATTTCCCGAAAGGAATAAACTATAATAGGGTTGTTGTTTTTTTGCATATTCAGGTGACAGAGTAATAGATGTGGGGTCAGAATGGCGAACATTCAGCAATGACAAAGCAACCAAAGACCCATCTCGAGTTGGAGATACCCAGAATCCTCTCCTTAGTGATGGAGATTTGACTACAATGATTGGCAAAGTAATATATACATTTTTAACCTTACAATGTGTGAATGTTTCAGTGTTCAAAATTATATTGCATTAACAAAAAAAATACTGCTAAAACACGAATTTCTTAGTCCCTAAGACTGGAAGTGCTTTTGTTTTGACGGTTTCTGGATATATTTGCTTCTCAAATAATATAGGGTAGTCTTTTTCTCCCAGTATGAAGAGTGTAGGAAGCAGAGAAAATGTTCATTTGTTTCTGTTACTTAGAATCTTTTTGGAAACTTATATCAGAAATTTAGCTTTCATAAGCTTCTTCATCTTTGTTGTATCCAGGTCTAATTTGTACAAATTTGATACCCTTCTGTGCTATTAAACTAAGATGCTTTCATATATGAAGAAATGCTTTTTCACTGTGAAAATGTCAAAGTATTCCTTTTTTAAATCTTGCTTGCAAAGTAGAGACAAAAGTAACATCTTTACATAACTTACACATCTACAACCTTTTTTCACTGCAAGAATTTCCAGGATTAGTTTCCATAAGAGGAAGAACTATTGTAAATCAGTAGATAAACTGTAAGTTTTTACCTTTCCAAAAACAATTTGAGGAATTATAAGTGACTGGAATACTTTGCTTTTAAGGAGTGTTAAGATTAAGTAGTATTTTTGGAGTACTGACTGTATCTGCATATGTACTTGATAAAGTAAATATGCTTTTGCCTGGTGAATCAATGTGTATGAGGACTGTTGGGCTAAAGATCTTCAAAAGGAACTCGGTAAACTGTACATAGGGATGCAGCCAGACTCTAAAAATTGAGATTCTTTTTACGATTGCTGTGATCCTCATACACATTTTCTGCACCTGTGCAAAACACTGAGAACCTTCCAGAACTTAAGAAATTTTTGATGGGAGTCTTCACTGTCCCTTGACAGCCATACTATTTGCATATTAATTGGTTCCTAGAATTCCTTTTATACACAGATTTTTACTCAGACATTGATTGACATGGAAGCATTGGGTCCCATACTTCTGAAATGCCCTATCTACCATTTTTGAAAGACAGAATTACTTTCTCCTCTAATTAAAAAACGTTTCAGAGCACTCTCATATGTCAGTTGTGCACTAACTAGCACCTTGGATCTGAAAGTCTCTGGAATTGTAACTTAAACTTATAGCATCTCTATGCCAATTAGGAGTTTGGGGGCCTCTTTTCCTCAGTGTATTTAGTGCAGGTATGAATAGGCTTTTATTGAATGCATTTTTTAACTTCTGCGTATTTGAATTTTAGTTTATATTTTAATAAAGTAAACATGCCCACTGCAGTCATTCAGTATGATAACTGAAAACATTCCATGTCAGTTGAAGCTAGTTGTCCCAGAGACTATAGCAGCTTTACTTTACTGCATCTTGTTTGCTCTGTCGCCTTAGAGCAGCGGTTCTCAACCTTGGGGTCGCGACCCCATTTGGGGTCGCACGACCATTTCGCGGGGGTCGCCGGACATCGCAGGCCACCATTTTGTTTTTTATGTTTTTATTTTTTTTATTTTTTTTATTTTTTTTGGTGCGCGCGCGCCGCGCATGCACAGATCCGCCCGTCGCGCCGAAAAAAAAATTAAATTAAAAAAAATTTAAAATTTTTTAAAAAATAAAAACCGCATGCGCGGATCCGCCTGTTGTGGCCGCCATTTTGTTTTTTTGTTTTTGATTTTTTTAAAAAAAATTTTAAATTTTTTTTTCAGCGCGCGTGGGTCAGGGTCGCGGCGCGCATGGGCGGGGCAAGTGGGGTCTCAACCTGAGAAAGGTTGAGAACCACTGCCTTAGAGCATCCAGCATAGCTCAGAAGAAGTACTGGGACTCTCACTGTTCCCTTTTAAGGCTGCTCAAAATCAGTATCTCCTCTTGAAAATCTCCTAGCTGACACCATGATGTCACCAGTGCCTGGGAGATTAATAGACAAGCACTCAGGGTTCCAGAAAAAAAACAGCCCTATCTAGTCCTGAACAAGTCGAAAAGATGAAGAAGAAGAAAAAATGTTAAATATAATAATCCTCATCTCTTCCTTCCTGCCCCATAAAATTGGGCTCCTTGCCTGATCAGTTATCTCGGGTACCATTGCCACCAGAATCCCAGCTGATGGATTTTCAAGCCCCCTGTTACTAGGTATTGTTGAAGTAATCCAAGACTTTCTTGGTCTTGACATGATAGCATTCTAAAGACTGTTCTTTCCCTCAGTATTATTGAAACTAAAGACATTGTTCTTCAGTTCAGGACGTGTTGACTTGCGTCATTCAATAGGGTTGGTAGTGCTGATAAGGAATAAACTAAAACTCAAACCTTTTAGTTAACCCACATCCCTTGTTAGAAACCCAGAACACTATTCAAATACAATTCAAACTACCTGTTTAACTAAAATAAAAAGATTTACAGAAGCACTAGAATATGAATATACATGATATATTTGCTATCACTAAAATAAGAGATAATTATACAATTCCAGCATGGTTACCAGTTTGGGGTTTTATCATTTACCCATTACCATTTATCACATCCAGTTCAACGGAAGAGTCATCAGTGGCACCAAAAGAGCTGCTTTTCTCCCACAATGATAGTCCTGCAAACAGGGCTGGCTCAGTTCGGGAGCGTAAGTTTATGCAAGCTTTCCATTTGCCCAGACATAACATTGACAGCTACTTTGGTAGGTGATCTTGCGTGACTTCAGGTATGTCCCTTACAAATAGGTACCTTCATACTGCCCCATTTGGGATAGATGTCAGGATTCTCCCTCTCTATTCAAGAAGATGTCAGTGAGTTGCTGCTATGATAGTTAACTTCAAGTACTATAAGAAATACCTCTTGGGCTCCCTTTCTGATTCACTACTGATGCATCCATATCAGGGTCTTTTGTATTGAAGGTAGACAAGATTGCCTGGCATATTAACATTGGGCTGCGAACAATTTGGAAGATGCCATGAGTATTCAAGGGTTTATTCTGAGGTCAAATAGATCAGGATGTATCAAACAGTAGTTACACAAAGGTGAATGAAATCCCACTCGGCTTTTGCATCTCCCCTTAGAGCAGCGGTTCTCAACCTGTGGGTCGCGACCCCATTTGGGGTCGAACGACCATTTCACGGGGGTCGCCAAACACCGCAGTCTGCCATTTTTTTATTTTTTTTTTGGTCGGCCATTTTTTCCCCTTTGCGATGCGGGCCGTTGCGGCGTGCATGCCGATGCGGGCCCGCCATTTTTTTTGGGGTCGGCCATTTTTTTTGGGTCAGCCATTTTTTGGGGGGTCGGCCATTTTTTCCCCTTTGCGATGCGGGCCGTTGTGCCACGCATGCGCGATGCGGGCCCGCCATTTTTTGGGGGGGTCGGCCATTTTTTTTGGGTCGGCCATTTTTTCCCCTTTGCGATGCGGGGCGTTGCGCCATGCATGCGCGATGCGCCCCGTTGCACCCCGTCGTGCCGTGCATGCGCGATGCACCCCGTCGTGCCACACATGCGCGATGCGCCCTGTCGCACCGCGCATGCGCGATGCGGGCCGGGGTCGAGCCCCGGAAAAGGTTGAGAACCGCTGCCTTAGAGTTATGGACTTAATATACAGTCTTATTAGTGACAGTTCACATGGTAATACATGTTGACTAACTAACTTGCCCAGACCTATCACTATATGAATTGCAGTAGTACACTTCGGTGATGGCCTTCATCAAATGCAATTGGAGCTAGTTTGGTATAGTGACTAAGGAGCTGAGCCAGAAACATGGAAACTGAATTCTAGTCCTCCCATTGTTACGAATGCTGGTTGGATGATTTTTGGCTAGTCACTCATCATTCAGCGTAACTCACCTCACACCGTTATTGTGGGAAAAATAGGTGGGAGCATTAGATATACATGCTAGAAGAGAATATTTGTAGCTCAGGGTTGAACTGTGGGGTCCTTAGTGCTGCCTGAGTTTGGTTGTTTTATTGCAGATATTTCATTACCCAACTAGGTGACATCATCAGTGCTCCCTTCTAGCACTGATGATGTTACCTAGTTTGGTATGAAATGTCTGCAAAAAAAACAACCAAGTTCAGAGAGCACTAAGGAGCCAACATGCTGTCTTGAGTTGATTAAAAATAAAAGGGATAAAAACCTAATAATAAATCTACTGAATGTTCTCTTTGCATTGTTGGGGCAATTGAAAATTACTCCTAATGTTTTTCTTCTCCTGGACAATAATTCCTTAAACTTTTTTTTCTCCCATAGTCCTCCCGATAACAAGATATCTGCAAGAATTTAACCAACTGCATTCTTTTTATCCCTTGGTGGCCTCCACAGCCATGGTTGACTTCATGTTTACAGCTGGGCCACTGTGAATATCTTGATCTCCGCAAATGCTTAAGTTGGTTATCCCTCTATCAGTAATACCGTGTTTCCCCGATAGTAAGACACCCCCGATTGTAAGACGTATCGGGGTTTTCAGGGGGTCGGCTAATATAAGCTGTACCACGAAAGTAAGACATATTACTCCTGCCCATTTCCGCCTCCTGCTTAAAATACTTAAATACTTAAAATACTTAATATACTTAAAATACTTAAAATACTTAAAATAAAACTGACAATTGTTTTCCAATCAATATAAGCCGTACCCCGAAAGTAAGACATAGTGGGGCTTTTGGGGATAAAAAGAAAGTGTGACCCTGTCTTGCTTTAGGGGAAACACGGGTAAGTGTATCAATTGAACTTTAATCTGCTCTGTGCCATGATGTGGAGATTTTAGCCATGGCTCTTCAAGTCTCAACTAGATGAGTTTCTGCTGTCTTTCAAGAAATCCTCTTCCATAAACTCTTAACACAAAAAGTTTAGGCATTTCATTGATTATTTGAGAAGTCTGTGATGTTGGATTGTTTTTTTTTTTCAAATTTGAAGGAAGTGTGGTTTAGCTTATCTTCCCTGAAAGTATACATAGCAGCTATTTTATCATTTAATCTGTTTGAAGTTTTGTCCTTTTTTGTGTACTCTGAGTTATAAAGCTTGATACATTTTCAAGTGCCAGTAACCCTTCCAGTTTGACACATTCTTTTGTTGGTACTATTGACGTTTATGTCAAAGTCTTTTGAAATGATGGCTGCAAGTCTTATTTGTAGGGGTTTTTTTTTCAGCTACTATCACAGTATCCCTACTTACTGGGGAGCTGCATGTTTTGCACAGGCGTGCACAGCACATTGTATCCCTTGTATACAAATAGAGTGGTCTTCTACTGAGACACAGGATTTTTTTGGCCAGAATCCACATCTAAATGAAACAATGAACAAAATATTGTGTGCTAGCCTAGATATATTATATCAGTGGAGGACAAGCTCCCAATTACTTCTTCCTGGTTATTAAGAAAGTAAGGCCCAACATTTAAAGTTGTATTAGTTAACTGTGTAATTAGAATATTGCCATATCATTGTTTTGGGAAATGATTAAGAAATGCTTTCCTCAAAGTCAACTCATTAATAGAATGGATGAATGGCTTACTGGACAATATTTGCAAGAAAGCTTAAAAATGGCTACAATGATAGGACTGGACATTTCACTGTTAATTTCTGCAATTTAGTATCACAAGATAGGTCTGTTGGGTATTTGGTGTCAAGTTGCAGCCCCTCACCCTCAAGGCTCTTCTCCTTCCATTCATACAGATTCCATGGGTTTGTAAGGAAGAGAAACAGAAATGTGAACATTTATTTCAGTAAAACTAGGGAGTGATTTTTAATGGTGTAGTGAGTATAAAATGAACCAAGTCCCCTTAATCTAGTGGTTAGAGAGTAATCTTTAAATATTTACTTTTTCAGATTGCATTGGCTCTTCTTCCTGTAAAGTAGAATTTACCCTGTGTGGCTAAATTCAGTAATTCAGTATTTTGGTTGCCCTGATAAACGTCTTACTCAGTTAAGAGATTTTGTCTCTCTCATACACATTGAACATTTTATAAAAACAAAAGTCTTTTACAAGACTGTGCAGTATATATGGTCAGCAACTACCGTATTAGGGCAGTTCTTCAACAATGGGCAATAGTTTGACAAGTAGAATGGTCTTCTTGTTGATCAGAAAGAAAACTTTTAAATGTTGGGTTCAAGTTGTTTTTGGTAGCTTCTGAAACTGAAGCCATGAGCTGTGCTGTAAGACTGGGGGTCGGGTTGGAGGGGAAGCGGAAGGGGGAAGGTTATGATGGAAAATGATACTCCTGCCTCTGTTTCGGAGGCTGCCTGTCACTTTCTCAGAGCTCCTGCTTAGATAGCTCTCCTCTGCCATTGAGTTTCTCCATCTGGTGCTCTCTGTCGTTTTGGACTACAACACTAGTAGTTGACCCAGCCAAATATGAATCAGACGGAGGAGAGGAAACATTCTTGTGCTGGCAATTTGCTCCTTCAAATATTTCCTCCACCCAGAGCTCTGCTTTCATTCTTTGCTTTTTATTTTCTGGATTGTGCATGGTCCAGTTTTAGTAAATTTTGACCAACATAAGGGGGTAGCTTTTTTCCTCCCGGTACTCATTTTTTTCTTCAAGAAAGTATAGAAATAACACATTATGGATAAATGGCACGTATTTAAAGCATGTATGTGTGTGGTTCCTCATCTTCCTGATTTCAGTGAGAGAATGACATACATAAGATAATTTAAACCAAAAGTACTCCTTTCCAAATTGTTTTTCTTATGAGCTGACCTGGCTGGCGGCAAAGATTATAGTTCCCATCTGTGGAGATTTAGAGAAGGCTAATAATTCATACTTGCCTATTGCAGAGGACCAGCAGGAAGACAGAGAAAATAGATGAGTTTCAGTCTGAAATTTCTACATTTTGATGTGCTTTTAATATGAATTGTACATAGACAATCGCTGGTGATGAAGTAAGAAACAGTGACATTCTAAAAATACTTAATTCATCTATGTTCTCTCTGATTCTAAATCAACATCAAGCCATCTTAATAGGAGAATGCATGAAGCAAAAATAAAAATTAATTCAGCATTTGGTGGGATTTTTATAGAAGTTAGCTTTTTAATATCAGAGTTTTATTCATTCCATGCTTTAGATACTGTACTAATATATGACTTAGTTGTATGTCAGTTTGAAGCCCCTGGGATTGTATTCCATTTTAACTGTTCCTTTTGTTCTATGTAGTGTGGTATTTACTTGGAGCTTGTTAATATTTCGCCTTTTATAAAAACTGGATAGACAACTGATGTCTAAATTTGAGGTGTTAATTGCTTGTGGAAGGATAGCTTTTGAAAGTGAATGAAATCAACATTATACAGGGTTTTACCCTTACGTAATATGTGCTTTCCAGATTTTAAGCCTGTTCTGTGGTCCATGCTGAGATAACATACTAATTTCTGTTTCACTTGTGCTTTGCTGAGAATCATGTTATTATTAGGTAGTAGTAAAAAACAACAACGGTGTTTAAGTTAGATGGTGTACTGTCTTCTAATTCCCCTTGCAGTAGGTATTTGTGCCACCTGTGTTTTGTGTGTGAATGTAACAATGTGCTCTGTTCCTCAACCCTTTTTCCGCAGGGGACAGGCGCGGCCAGCTTTGATGAATTTGGGAATTCAAAGTATCAAAATCGTCGCACTATGAGCAGTTTTGACCGTGCAATGATGAACGCCTTCAAGGAAATCGCTAGCATGGCTGACAGGATCAACCTGCCCCGCAATATAGTGGTGAGTTATGCTTTGTCTTCTGAATTTTTTTTCTAGCCTATTTAGCATAAAGTAATGAACATGGGCTGTTGTTGTTTTTTTTTGAGATTATTTGCTAATTAAATTGCCTGGAGTTAATTGAATTTTGTCTGCTTACTTTGAAGGATCGAACAAATAATTTATTTAAGCAAGTGTATGAGCAGAAGAGCCTGAAGGGGAGAAGTAACGATGCCATTGCATCAGCTTGTCTCTACATTGCTTGCAGACAAGAGGGAGTTCCTAGGACATTTAAAGGTGAGGGTTCGATGATGCATGCTTCCGCTGCTTTTCAACGTAGGACCCTCAACTTTTCCATAATTTTTTTCTTCTGCGTGCAAATATAGCGAACCTCGTACAGATAGTTCTAGCCTTATGATCACAATCGGGCCCCAAATTGGCTCAAGCAGGACAGTTAAGTGCGTTTTCCTCCATTTTATGATTTTTCTTAACCACAGTTGTTAGGTGAATCCCTGCAATTGTTATTTATTTATTTATTTCTTAAATTTCTATACCGCCCCTCTCCCGTACGACTCGGGGCAATTTACAGCCCAATTAAAACAGATAATAATAATAAATATTTAAAAATAAATTAAATTAATACATGGCTGTTACTAAAACCTGTTAAAATCCCAATTCTAAAACCCAAACACCCTTGTTTAAAAAATTTACATAGAGATTTACATAAAAACCCGAGGAGGTCTAGGCCAGGCCGGCTTGATTGAAGAGATGAGTCTTCAATTCTCTTCTGAAGGTGCGGAGATCATGACACGTCCGGAGTTCTGGGGGGAGCTCGTTCTACATCGTCTCGGTGCTCCCACAGAAAAGGCTCTCCCCCTGGGCGCCACCAGCCGACACTGCTTAGCCAATGGCACCCTGAGGAGGCCCTCTCTGGGAGCGAACTGGTCGATGGGAGGTATTTACTGGCAGAAGGCGGTCTTGTAAATAACTGGGTCCTATGCCATTATGTTAGTAACACGTTCGTGAATTGGGCTTCCCCCATTGACTTCGCTTGTCAGAAGATTGCAAAAGGCGATCACGTAATCCCGGGACACTGCAGTTGTCATAAATGTGAACTAGTTGTCAAGCATCCGAAATTAGATCACGGGGATGCTGCAGTGGTCCCGAGTGTGGAAAAAAAAAGGTCTTGCTTTTTTTCCAGTGTTGTTGTAACTTTGAATGGTCACTAAATGAATGGTTGTAAGTCAAGGACTACCTGTACTTTCAAAAAGCTGATGCACGCTTTGTACTTAGGACTTTTCTGATCTGTATTTTTATGGAATGTAGGACTTAAATGACAGAAACTGCTTAAAGGAGTAGTTGTGGTTATCTGGTTGTGTTCCAAGCAGGGATGATAATTCATTATTGAGGTAGACTTTACATAGAAGATGTAATGCAAAACAAAAAACAAAAAAAACCCCTACCTCCCTATCTAATAAATATATTCAAGCATCACATCTTGGAGCTGAATTGTGTAGAGCAGAGGTCTGCAACCTTGACAACTTTAAGACTTGTGGACGTCAGTTCACAGAATTCCTCAGCCAGCTATAGCTGGCTGAGGAATTCTGTGAGCTGAAGTCCACAAGTCTTAAAGTTGTCAAGGTTGCAGACCCCTGGTGTAGAGAAATAGGACATTATTATTACATCCTGTACCATTGCTGTAAAAATTATTATGATTCAAATAACCGGCAGTGAAGATCCATCATTTGATTGGCTGCATGGTAACTGTGAGAACCCATTCAGAGTAGTGGTTGAGGATCAGGCGAGAAATCAGGAGACTTTTGGGTTTTAATCCCATCTTAGTCATGGAGCCAAAGGGGGACTTTGGCCAGTCATTCCCCCCCCCCCAGCTTTAGGAAGGAGACATCAACAAGCCACGTTTGAAAAGCCTCGCCAAAAGATGTTCAGGGACTAATCCAGGTAATCATCAGAAGTCAAAACTGACTTGGAGGAATCATAAAAAAGTACACTATCCACGTTTGTTTATTCCACCTTTAGATTAAGAAGTGAGTATAACAGATAGATATACAGTTACGAATGAAGGCGGATATACGTGTCCTGGGATTGATTGATTATTTATTTATTTATTTATTTATTTATTTATTTATTTATTTATTTATTTATTTATTTATTTATTTATTTATTTATTTATTTATTTATTTATTTATTTATTTATTTATTTATTTATTTATTTATTTATTTGGTTTGACTTCTATGCCGCCCTATTCCGGAGAACTCAGGGCGGCTCACAACATAAATAGAAATCATCAGTTAAAATACATATATATAAAAACCCCTAAGTTAAAAGAAAACCAATCATTCAACAAACATACACACAAACATACACTGGCTAAGGGCAAGATGTTAACTGCCCCAGGCCTGCCAGCAGAGGTGTGTTTTAAGCAGTTTACGAAAGGCGGAGAGGGTGGGGGCGATACGGATCTCCGGGGGGAGTTGGTTCCAGAGGGCCGGGGCCACAACAGAGAAGGCTTTTCCCCTAGGCCCTGCCAGGCAACACTGTCTGGCTGACGGGACCTGGAGAAGGCCGACTCTGTGGGCCCTAACCGGCCACTGGGATTCATGGGGCAGCAGACGGTCCCGTAAGTAACCTGGTCCGATGCCATGTAGGGCTTTATAGGTTATAACCAACACTTTGAATTGGGTTCGTAGACCAATTGGCAGCCAATGCAGCTTGCGGAGTGATGCCGAAATGTGGGCATTTCTGGGCAAGCCCAACACTGCTCGCGCGGCTGCATTCTGCACTACCTGAAGTCTCTGAACGTTTTTCAAAGGTAGCCCCATGTAGAGAGCATTGCAGTAGTCGAGCCTCGAGGTGATAAGGGCATGAGTGACTGTGAGAAGAGACTCCCGGTCCAAATAGGGCCGCAACTGCTGCACCAGGCGAACCTGGGCAAATGTCCTCCTCGCCACAGCCGAAAAATGATGTTCCAAATTTAGCTGTGGATCGAGGAGGACGCCCACGTTTCAGACCTTCTCCGAGGGGGTCAAAAGCTCCCCCCCCCCGGCTGATGGACGGATAGATTGAGTTATCTTTGGGAGGCAGAACCCATAGCCACTCTGTCTTGTCGGGGTTGAGTTTGAGCCTGTTGGCACCCATCCAAACCCTAACAGCCTCCAGACATCGGCACATCACTTCCGCTGCTTCACTGAAATGACACGGGGTGGAGATAGTGTTGCAGTATCCAATCTGGATCAGTCACCGGGACCCGAGGTTTCGTCTTCTGAGCTTTTGGAGTTTCCCCGGAGCCCGTCTTCAGGGAACGTTTCTCTCTAGCAGAGGGTGTGTGAGGACAGCCCAAAGCACACACTTTGCTAGAGGGAAATTCCCTGAAGGTGGGCTCCTGCTTGGTAAACGAAACCTGTGGTCCCGGTGACCGACCCGGATTGGGTCCTGCAGACTTTTTTTCAGCCATTCATTTAGTGTTTGTTCAAAGTTAACAATGGCACTGAAAAAAGCGAATTACGACCAGTTCCTCGCACTGTGACCATTGCAGCATCCCTGTGGTCACACGGGCATTTGGCAATTGGCATGTGTTTATGCCGGTGGCGGTGTCCCAGGGTCATGCAATTGCCAGCTTTCAAAAAAGTCATCAGGAGAAACCAGATTAGTTTAACACAGACATGTCAAACTCGTGACGTCGCGCAACGTCATGTGACGGTTTTGCCATTGCCGGCAGTGGAGTGGCGCAGCTTCTGGGTGACGCGTCCGGCCCACAGGTCGGTAGTTTGACACCCCTGGTTTAACAACTCCCATGATTCACTTAATGACTGCAGTGGTTCGCTTAACAACCATGGCAAACAAAGTCATAAAATCGGGTGCCACTCCTTTAACAATTTCCTTGCTTAGCAATGGAAATTCTGGTCCCAGTTATGATCATAAGCCAAGAACTGAGCTGCGTATATCTAATGCTCCATCTTCCCATTTCCCCCCTAATGACAACTCTGTGAACTGGCTTGACTGGAAGGGAGGGATTGGCCCAAAGTCCCCCAATTGCCTTTCATGCCCCTGGACTACTAGAACTGTCAAGACTCCCAGGTTTTAGTCTGCTAATCAATCAATCCATTTTTTTATTGTTTTGACTATTGATCAAAGATAAGAATAACTGCACAGAAATGGCCGGTTATTAATAAAATACATTAAAATGTAAAAAAGAAATCAATAAGAACACGCCAAAGTACTTCTCTGTTCTACCAAAGCCTTGCATCCCTCTTATTGGGAAGACCAACTCTCCAAGCAACTAACAGTTTCCATGAATTTTTGTATCGTGTGCTTTGCGATTTGTTTTTCTAAGCCAGACATGTCAAACACAAGGCCCGGGGGCCAGATGCGGCCCGCAAAGTAGTTTCATGTGGCCTGCGAAGCCATCCTGGAAACAGTGAGGGAACGGCCCCCGCTGCCTTGGCCTTGGCCCAGGCCGGCCGGGAGCCAATGTACAATTTTGTGGTGGCCATTTTGACACTTGCCCCGGTGGACCATGCCTTGGTTCTTGCCCCGGTCCCACCCCCTTCTGCCAGAGACCCTCAGATCTGTCCCACTCCTGCCTAGGCCCCCACAGGCACCCTTGACGCGAATGATGTAGAACTGGCCACACCCATTCCATCCACGCCCACCCAGTAGGCTGCACCCACTCTGGCCACCCCCCCACCCCCCAAAGGCAACCACAATGCTGATGTGGCCCTCAGTGAAACTGAGTTTGACACTCCTGTTCTAAGCTTTGAAAAGTTAAAGGTTACAGAAGATTATATGCAGTTTGACTTAGTGTTGCTCCCTAATAATCCTATGTAGGTGTAATTGTAGTGATTCAAAAAAAGAAGCAAAGCCACATATTGATCTATAATTTGTAATCGATGACTCGGATACATTTTTTTTCATGTTGAGGGTTTTTATTCTTTTCAAAATGAAAATTAATGAGGAAAGACTGATGCAAGGAAATGAAGACTTTCATTTCTCCACTGTGGCAAAGGCTGTCATTATTATTTGTTGATTTGAACTAGACAAGTATTTTCACTTCCATAATCTTTTCTGAAATTTCAATATTTCTTTGAAATACTGCTGATGTGTACCTAATGTGTTTCCCTGTTTGTGTGTGTGTGTGTAAATTTAGCAATTAAGCTCTCAAAATAATATTACTTTATTAGTTGCATAGATTAATTTTATATCTTTGCTATGACAATGTAACAAACAGTGAAAGAACTGACTGTTAAGCTTTAATTGATGGAGTGGGTGGCTGGGAGTATTGATCTAAATTCATTGTGACGTATGTACTATTTTATTCTTTAGAAATATGTGCTGTTTCCAGAATTTCCAAAAAGGAAATAGGCCGGTGTTTCAAACTCATCTTGAAAGCTTTAGAAACAAGTGTGGATTTGATCACTACTGGAGATTTCATGTCCAGATTTTGTTCAAACTTGGGTCTCCCTAAGCAAGTCCAGATGGCTGCAACACACATTGCGCGTAAAGCTGTGGAATTAGATTTAGTTCCTGGAAGGAGTCCTATCTCGGTGGCAGCTGCTGCTATTTATATGGCTTCACAGGCCTCGGCTGAAAAGAGAACACAGAAAGGTAATGTCTTTATCTAGTAAAGTAAGTTTTATACATGCCAGCAGTAGTTCTTTTGAAAAGAGAAAGAATTGGCACGGATGCCACAAACTCTGCTTCTTCTGTTTTGTTTGAAATCCATGTCCAGTAGTCAGTGCCTGAATTTCTGCTCTTTGGACTAATTTAGTAGGTTGTCAAAATTAATTACCGAGCAGACTAAACCATTGTTGCTGAAAATGCCACAGAGACTGAGTTTGTGCCCTGTATTAAGTTAAAATAAACCTTTTTTGTTTTTGCTTTTATTGATGAGTAAACCCAGGTAATAGCCTCTGGAGTGTGTCTCAGGATAGAAATCAAACTGTCCTGTGAATTGCAGAGGTTAATTCAGACACTTCAGGTTGGTCCAGAAAGAATTGGACATAAATGTAAATAGTATCGTGAACTGTTGCTGACCTTTGTAGCAAAGCCTTCTCACTTTCTCTACAACTTATCTGGTTTGGGTTAGTTGAAACCAGCCTTAAAAGTGTCTGAATTTAAATATCAGGGTAAAAGTCCTAAGTTGTAAATTATATAATTCATTTTGGAATTACATCAGATTTTAAGTATTATTAGTGAATTTGGAGGATTAGAACTCTAGCAAACAAGTGCCAATTTTCTTACCTTGGCTTTTATTTCAGAAATTGGAGACATTGCCGGTGTAGCTGATGTTACAATAAGACAATCATATAGGCTGATTTATCCACGTGCTCCAGACCTTTTCCCAGCAGATTTCAGATTTGACACTCCAGTGGACAAACTGCCCCAGCTGTGAAACTTCAAAGACCCTGCAAAATAATTTTTGACTTAGAAAAGCACTAAGCATATAAAAACAGTCCTGTCAAGTCTTCAGTTGCAGGACTGGTGAAAAGAGATGGAAAAGCTGATCGGATGAAGTGGAGCACACATTCCAGATGTAAACAAAATAATTTTGTGGCATTTTTATGTATATATTAGTGAATGTAAGTATTTAACAACCATTGCGGCAAATTTAATTTTCTATTCTGTGTATTTAGATTTCTTTCAGAGAGATCTGGTAAAACGTATTTTGAAAAATATTTCAAATCAGAATAAACTGTTTTCCAAAAACAGTACTGACCTACACGTTTTACTGTATGTAACTTTGTTCTAAATAAATATCCAAGTGGAAAATGTAATCTTTAAAATTTGTTCAGTTTTCCTAATTAGATGCTGTACATGGATTGTACATTGTTTCTTGATAACTCTTAGTTAATTATAATGGGAAGTTTTAATTCAGAGAAAATATAGTTTGTATGATAATAAAAATACTTGCAGAAAAGTTTCTATTCCCCTTAGGAAAAGATTAACAATGTCAAGTTTACACTGTGATTCCTTCTATTTAAAGTCCCATAAATCAAGAGCATGTCTCTTCGTTACCTTGTGTGGCTACTTGAAAAAAGAATTCATATTACGTTCATGGTCTCTGTCAGAAGAGGGAGATTTTTCTGTTGCTGAATTTTGAATAGAAATGGGACAATCAACCGTTTCTCTTGTCACACAGCCAGGAACAATTTTTCAGTCAGTGATGATGATAGTCTAGTTCACAACAAGTGGACTATTAACTAAGGCATTGAAAATAGTTGAGTATGCTTTGAACCATTGTTGAACAGGAAGGAAGCTGAATCCAAGGTTCTTCACCCTACGTGTTCAAATGTTTGTCTCCAACTTGATATTCCAGCAGCTCCCTGCTGCCATTATTGTTTTCTTTAGCAGAGCTGGTCAGTTTAACTACTGAAACACAGCTGAGAAGAAAACAGCAGGTGTGTGTGTGTGTGTGTGTGTAGGGAATTCCATAGTCCCTCCAGGCCATTGAGATGGAACTGGGAAAATGTATACTTTGATTTAAGCATTATGCAGCTTTTAGGTGAATTAGAAATCGAATCTTTACAAAATCAGGTTCACTCCTTTTTTTTTGAGTGGGGATGTCCACTTGCCGCTTCAATTGCTATTAACAACACGGCAGAGCTCAAGATAATTTTTTAAAAATTAACTTTAAGTCTGCACAGTACAAACCTTTACAATGTATATTAAAAATAAAATTAATCCTGGAGACTCGTATCTTTCTGTTAATTTCTTTGTTCATGAAAGTGGTTTGCAGTCATACAATCTAAGGGGTCTACGATTCGGGATTTTGTTAAGGAATGTTACCAAAAGATGGTATTGTCCTAGCAGGTGTCTCTTACTTTGTGTTAGCGTCTGAATGCCATCAAATGGCTTTGTCAATTTTTGCCTGCAGTAGTCTGTACTATAGAGCAGGGATCTGCAACCTTGACAACTTTTAAGACTTGTGGACTTCAGCTCTCAGAGTGGCTGAGGAATTCTGAGAGCTGAAGTCCACAAGTCTTAAAGTTGTCAAGGTTGCAGACCCCTGCTATAGAGTAAGGGCACAGAAATCCAACTCACTACAATAAACCATCTTGAATGTAATTCACTGAGGGCTGTTCTATCACTGTCAAAAGTTCATCAGCACAGACTTTTTATATGTAAGTCCAGTAAAAGAATTTTATCTAGCACTTGTTTTAAACCACAATGATTAAAAATCATGTCAAAGTAGTAATGGATCCAAGCCTATAGGAAATTGGATTAACTTTAGACAAAAGGTAAGAAGGAACCAAAAAGTAAAAAAAAAAACAAAAACAAAACCTGTCCATTTTAGAATCTTGAGATGACTTAAATATTAATTACTTAGCAGCGTAAAAATATACTTACTATCATGTAAACCATAGATGTTTCAATGTTGGGATTATTTGGGCCACCCTCTACTCAGTAGAGAAATAAAAATTAAATCTCTTTTAACCTCTGCCGGAACATAATTAGTAAAGGATAGTCCACTGTTTGGTGGCTCTTATTTTTTTCCTAACATCCAATCAGGATCTGCTTTATTATTATTTAAATTCACTTCTGTGTCCTGTTATCTGGAATGAATACAGACCTTGACTAACTTCTCTGATATGCTTTCAGGTATTTGAAGATTGCTATTATCACTTATTATCCTAAACCATTTTCAGGTTTCTAGTCTTGTTAATCATCCTGGTCTTAGCTGAACATGTTCTAGTGTCTCAATTGAAGTGCATCATCCAGAACTGGACATGAGTCTGATCACTGCAGAATTTACTTCTACTTTTTAGTGTTCCAGGATTTTAAGTATGATTACCAAACCAGGTATTCTCATTTTATGACTCTACATTTGATTTTTGTTTCCTAAGTGACAAACTGCATGTGTTCAATTTCATTTTTAAGTCCATTCATCTAGATTATTTTGATTTTTAACTATACTATAAAATTGTGCATCATATAACTTTGGGAAGGATTCCGTTCCTCTCGTTAACTCTCGTTAAATTAATGAAAAAATAAAGTGAGAAGGGTTCAAGATTAACTTTTATGGTACCCATTTGATTAATCTCTCTAGTGTGATGAGAAATCATTCTGAGTATCATTGTCAGGCCAGCTTTGTACCTATATAATTGTCATTATATCTTAACTAAAAATTAGCTTTCTGACCAGAATCTAATGGGGTATTTTGTCCAGAAACAAGATACATTTTGAATATAGCTTTCTCATTATCTATTACTGAATTTAAAAAGTTACAAGATTTGCTTGGCAATTCGTTTTCTTAACAAATCTATGCTGATCTGAGTTAACTGGTAAATAAGGGCTTCTCTCAGTGAATAGTTTGAAAGAGCTCTAAGTGTATTTCACAATCATTTTCAGTTGTCTCTCTTGGGTACACTAATGAGGAGACAATGCATCAGGAAAGAGCCATCTCATTTTGTACATGAGAAAGGAGCAGTTTTAAAAACTCTTTTGTCAAATAATGGATCGAGATAAAAGCTGAGAATTATTTTAGGGCTAATCTTCAGCAACCCCTTGTAACAACCCAAGTCCTCCCAAGCTTTCAGTGTAAACCTTAATACCTCCTTCCCATCCCATGAATTGTAACGTATAATGTAAACATGCTATACATAAATGCAGTTTGGGCTTACTGGATTATGTGACTCTTGTCATAACGGTGGTGGCTTGGGCTACTGTAATTAGTATAAAGCAGGCCTTAGTGTGAAGTTTAAATTCAGCCTGTGTGAGAAAGAGATACTCATTCCTGTTGAAATCATATGCTGAACATTATTAGTTCAGCTTCCAACTGAAGACGGCACAGAAATTTCAAACAAAGAATCAGTTCCATTAAGGAATTTCCATTAAGGAATTTCCTAGGCAGCTCTACAAACTGTTTTGATTAGAAGACGGCACCTAAGGGAGGTTTCTTAAATGTTTAAAAAACTAAAGTAGATAATTTATCCACCCTGAAAGAAAAAGTAATTCACACAAAGTTCCAAAGTCATCATTTTATCTAAAGATCAAACACAAGATTATAATTCAAATCAGTAATTTTTTTCCTATACAAATTTCACTATTTAAATTTTGAAAGTTAATTGCAGATAGTTTGTACTGTTACACTGTTAAAGGCACATGTCATTTAAATGCATAGTGTACCATTCTAAAATACCCTAATTTTTTTTACAAAGTGCTTCAGCAGCCACGTATGTATAGCAAAATATATTTACAATCTAGAGTTTAAAAACGTAATTTGCCTATTTTTCAAAACTAGATAAAAATTAGTGCTTTCATTCAGCTTAATTGTGAAAATACCCTGCCTCTAATGTGATTTTTCAGAAATTCAAGATTACAAACATTTCTGTACAACTTATACTTACAAAAAGTTACTTCCATAGGATTTTAAATTTGAAGCACCTACCAGGGACACAGGGTTTACAGAAATAATAAGGAAGAAAAGGAGTTGGCAGATTGTACCTCAGATATGTAGTGTTTTGCTTAATTAAGATGTAGCCATTTAAAATAAAAAAAAAACCAAATTAGCATACTGAAAAATGATAGGTAGTGCAATTTTTTTTAAAAAACTGCAACTTAGTAATATTCATAATTTTTATAAAAAGCATTATCCATCTTCCTTATGAAGGAATTTACACGTTATTCCGGCAACCTTCTTATTCCTTATATTCTTGTAAGGCTACAAAATATGAATAGAGTCCCCAGCTATCGTACTGAAACAAAGTAGTCTGAGTGGGGTAATGGAGAAGATTATAAAAAAAATACCCTCCAGCACCCCCACACAAGCCCCTTATTGGTATTTCTCTATTTTCTTACAAATTCAGCCCCTTCAGCCCTGTATGTGACTTATCGATTCTGAACCACATTCCAGATTGAGTAGTAAATCTACTAATTAAAAACTTCCTGCTTAGTCTTGATCTTCTGGTATTAGGAAACAAAGTTTATCACAAACATATGCTGACAAAGTGGAATGTTGCTTTCCACAGATTTAAACATGATTTTGTTCTTTCAGAATGTCTAACAAAAACTACATTAACGTCTGTAAAGCAAATACACAGCATCTGGTCTAAGATATTTTAACTTTTGAGGTACAGCATAGTGTTAAGAGACTTAAAATATACAAGTTTTATCAAAAATATTTATACATTCTCTTAAAACATATTGCTTTTACCCTTATTCTCAGTAATTTCCGATGATGATTACTGAATTCAGTGGCCATAAAAATGTATACAAGTGGGTTTTCACTGTTAAATCTGGATTTCAGTAATACATTCAAACAGCCACTGGACAAAACTAAAAGTGTACAGTTTATATGATTCAAACAAAACTATAGTTTCCAAATATACATGTATACTGGATGTATACAGTATAGTTCCACATTCTTTAAACATGAATGGTTTTGAACATTTTGAACAGCAAATGTATGATGAATGAGATAACTAGATATAATGATTTGCTAGAATATGTTTGAAGTTAATGTGGAAAATACACAACTTTAAAAGTATAGAACAGTGATTGTATATTTCAGGGAAATTCATACATTTAGGAGTATTCCTGGTTAAGACTAGAAAGACATTCATTACATTCTTCATATTTGCTGGTTATTTCTGAACAGTGTTTAACAAAATTTAAAGGCAAACACATTTGTTTAGCAAGTGACTTTGGTAAACCTTTAGGACCAGTCATTTTTTTTTCTGCAAATGGAAGCACTGATGCTGCTTTCACACAAGTAAGGTTTTAAAGCATCTCCTCACTAATAAATACAATAGAGTTTGTTAAACAAGGCATTAGTTTGTAATACACATTATTTTGAGAAATCAAGTCACTAGTGTGCTTGACAGTCTTTGAGTTCTACCATCTTGGGGGACGATCATTTTCCTGAAAAGGACCAACAGTTTTTGTTTTCTTTCTTTAAAACTCGGGCAAGGTGATTGATCTACGGTAGCTTAGTATCCATTTGTGGTCCCACTTTGTAAGGCAGGTGTTTTGTGATGCTTTCTTCTCTGGAAGAATAAAGATACAGTACAAGGGTGCCCATGTGAATGTGGAAAACAGCCCGCACCCACTGAATTCAGCTTCAAGAGCTGCATAAAATTGCTTTCCAGTGCTCAAGGTTAGAAAGAAACAAAACAGATATACAAAAGAGAGGCCACGCCTCCTCTGTATTAAAAACAGTACTGTTTAAAATCTTCATATGATTTAAAAATCAGAAGCTACAGGCAGGAGAGAGTGATTCAAAGGATGGTCTTCTTAGGGCGATGGCAGAAAGTTGTCCTGGGGAGCACATCAGCTGGAATTTTCACAGTGACTATAAAAGATTTAACACCAATCAGCAATGTAGTCGAAGTCCCTGAACATTTCCTGCTGATCTTCCAAAAGTATCCGAGGCTCCCGAGGTGGAGTGAGAATAGGCGCTTCTGAGGTAAATTCATCATCAAAATTGCTGACATCTTCTCTTCCTCTTATGACTGGGACAAAAGGAGGCTTCACTTTCTTGGCCAGCAACGCATTCCAGTCAATTAACTGTAAAAAGAGCACCAGTTAAGTGTTGTGCTTCTGGCTATTGTTATATTGTAACCATGCTTGAGAGATGGCACTCACCCGAAAAAAGTGATGCTTTTTGACATCTTCAGCATCTTTTTCACCAGCACCAAGGCGACGCTCTGGATTTCTCCTCAGAAGCTGAAAACAATATCAGAAATGAAGTCGGGTCATTCTTTTCTATCTATAGTAGTATGATACTACTCCAAACAAGTCAAGTACAGAATCATAGTCTGGATAGAGACACTACATTTTAGTCAAAGACAGGAAACAAGCTGCTTTTCTAAAAAATAGTCAAACCAAGTTTTGTTTTTATTAATACTTTTGTTCGTATTTCAAAACACTTGAGGAATGTTTAATGGTTTATCAGAATAGTGAATCAGGGCTACACAATTAGACAATTAGAAACATTGTCCTGAAGATCCTTCAATTTATAAATACAGCTTAAGATAAACAGAATAAGGCCATTGCTCATTAAGGTTCCAATTTAATTTGCCCTCATGCATTTAACTAGAAATTGAATTTTCTATTATTTTTCTATCAATTTTCTATTATTTTGTATGCATTCAGGGTTTAGTCCTTAACTATTAGCAAGCCTCTGGTTGCATTTCTACTTACATAACAGTACCTCACCAAAGTCCATTGATAACGTGTTTCCCCAATAATAAGACTCGGTCTTATTTTCTTTGCCTTCAAAAGAGGCATTAGGTCTTATTTTCGGGGGATGTCTTTCCCCCCCCCCCCACTGTCTCACCTCACAGTGATGGCCCTGACAACCCTGTCCAGCAGGACCCTGCGTGGCAACCACTGGCCCACTTCTTCTGCGGTCACTCGCCACCGCTAGTGCATGTTGCCCTCGGCCTCCATTTTGCCAG
Organism: Bothrops alternatus; assembly: GCA_034064705.1. Taxonomy (NCBI): domain Eukaryota; kingdom Metazoa; phylum Chordata; class Lepidosauria; order Squamata; family Viperidae; genus Bothrops; species Bothrops alternatus. The sequence continues at coordinate 12,287,688 of JARGCV010000049.1, read as the reverse complement.
CAGAGGCCTTCAGAAAAAGGCCTCTGCAGCCCAGAACGGAGGTCTGGGTTGATGCCGAAGGCCTCTGCCAGCAAAATGGAAGCCAAGGGGCAGTGTGTGTGTCAATCCGGAGTTCCGTTCTGGGCTACAGAGCCCTTTCCTGAAGGCCTCTGCTGGCAAAATGGAGGCCAGGGCGATATGCGCAAGTGGCTGCAGAAGTGGGCTGGCAGTGGCCATGTTGGTGCCGCTGCTGCGAGGCAAATATCGGGATGTGGGAGGCCTGGCTGCAGCAGTCTTGAAGTAAGCGCCTCATGCAACCAGACAGTGGGACAGAGTGGGGTCTTAACTAGGGCTTATTTTGGCAGTAGGGCTTATATTAGACACACGTGTAAAAATCAAGCTAGGTCTTATTTTTGGGAAAACATGTTAAGGTGAGGGGAATGTCCTAAATTCTCAGTTATATCATGCCTACCATTAAATTAAAGGCCAAGTATTCAGCACTTCTATTCAATGGCACTGGGACAAGGTATGCTGTTATTAGTACCGGTACCAGTAAATCATACTTTGATGTTAACAATATCTATTTCAGAAATATAGTCTTACCCGTCTCATCACTGAGATAGCTTCTGTCGACAGGAATCGAGGATATCTTACTTCATCATTTACAATACTGTCAAAAACCTCTTCTTCATCGTCTCCTGGGAAGGGAGACTGAAAAAAATTTGCTTCTTAGAAATGGTCATTCAAAGCCTTTTTTATGCATTAAAATAATACCATGTAGCATTGAGCGAATGTGTATCTGATATCTGTCATTCTCTTCCTGTCCCAAGCAGCATTATTAAATCAAAATCAAATTTAAATCAGAGTAAACCAATACTGAAAAGATGATGAAACATCAAGTCCATTAAGGCATTCACTTGAGGAAAGCTCAAATGGGGGAGAGACCAGGGCCAAACTTGCAGAATATCTGCTACACCAGCGGTTCTCAACCTCTGGGTTGTGACCCCATTTGGGGTCGAATGACCATTTCACGGGGGTCGCCAAACATCGCAGTCCGCCATTTTTTTTGGGTTGGCCAGTTTTTTGGTCGGCCATTTTTTCCCCTTTGCGATGCGGGCCGTTGCACCACGCATGCGCGATGCGGGCCCGCCATTTTTTTTTGGTCGGCCATTTATTTTTTTGGTCCACCATTTTTTCCCCGTTCGGCCCGTCGCAATGCGCATGCGCAGTTTGGCCTGTCGCGCAGCGCATGCGCAGTTCGGCCCGTCGCGTGCGCACTGCGCATGTGCGGTTCGGCCCGTCGCGTGTGCACCGCGCATGCGCGGATCGGCCCGTTGCGCGCGCGCGGCACGGGTCGGGATCGCGCCGCGCATGGGCGGCGCAAGTGTGGTCTCAGCCTGAAAAAGTTTGAGAACCGCTGTGCTACACCATGCATTCAGACATAAGAAGTTGTACTCTGAAGAAGGCATTCTACGTTTACAGAAGAATGTGCTATTAACACTTCTGTACATTTTGTGAAGCTTACCTCACCAACCAGCATTTCATAGATGAGTACACCAAGACCCCACCAATCTACAGCTCTTGTATAAGATGTTTCTGTCAATACTTCTGGAGCAAGAAATTCTGGAGTGCCACAGAATGTACTTGTCCTGTCACCAAATCCCATTCCTGCAATGATTACAGAAATTACACAAAGATTTAGATATACCGGTATATCTGTCAGGGTTGTACAGACTGACTCAAATTTGATTTATGTTGTCAATTCCATTTAGACAGTCAAATCAATGTGATGGTCTATATGTTTAATGAAGCCAATTTAATGTTTCAATTCAAAGTGTTGAATCTGGATCATACCCGGTCTTCAAATCTGTTTTAAAAAAAAAACCTGGCCAAATTCAGCATTTTTAATTCACACAAATTCTTCATATGAAATCACTGAACTATTTTCCCATCGCCCCCAAATATTTTTTATAGTCACCTTGCAGTGCAAGAATCCCAAATAAACAGTTCAAGTGGCAATTGGGACAACTGATACAGATTTAGATGCTTCTGAATGGTAAAGACAATTTGAATTCAAACATGAATTCAAAAATTTAACTAAACTTCCTTTGAATTTAATGCCTGAGTCAACGCTTTACAAACAACAGATTTTTAAATAATGTATTTGAATTGTGCCTTGTTTTCCCACCATCTCTATCCTAGGAATAAAATAACATTTGATACAGTAGAATGTTATGGACATACAAAGTAGCTTTAAGGAGGCACTGCTAAATGTAAGGGACTTCTATTTATAACTCTCAATTTCAGTTTCCTGAATCATACTGAGAGCTGCTAAACTATTGCTCTGAAGAATAGAGCAAAGGAAACTGAAGGATGAAGAAAAAAACTCTCCACTTACGAGCAAGGCACATTTTTCTGAAGTTTAAAGCTTTTAATACTGCACACCTAGCCAATGCCACCATCCATAAAGCATTTCTATAGACACACTTCCTGCTATGGAGATCGTGGCTTGCTCATATCAATGTAACAATTATCATATCAAGGACACACAAAGTGAGATGTAGGATTTTATCCAACATCTTCATTCTGCACATTCACAGAGCACACCTATCCAAAATGCAGGTAATCCTTGTTTAACAATGCAACGCAACCACTTCTTCAGCGATCATTCAAAGTTATGACAGCACTGATAAGGAAAATTAGGAGACTTAGAACTGATTTGCATAACTGCAGCTTTGGCAGCACCCCATGTGATTGCCATTGGCTGCTTCAGTGCTGGCTTCCTACAAGCCGAGTAATGGGGAACTCGGGTCAGGATGTTGCAAACGGCATCACACCTGACCATCACATGGAAGTCACTTAACAACAGCAATTGGCACTGTTGCAATTGCTGTCATAAAACAGTGCAGTTACATGGCATCACACTTTTTGACTGTGTCACTTAGCAACAGAGGTTGCTGGTCCCAGTTACTGTAGTTGAGGACTGCCTGAAACACATTCTGTTCTTATCAACTTCCTGCTGGTGGGAAAAGTTGCTATCTGCAATCACCACAACATGTTTGAGTAGTAGAGGAAGTATTATCGGCTATTTTAAAAAAAACAAACTTGCCTTCCTTGCAGAGACCAAAGTCAGCAATTTTAACAAAGCCTTCAGTATCCAGCAACAGGTTATCCAGCTTTAGATCTCTACCAAAGAAATAAAAGTTAAAGAAAATTAGTAAAACAACAAAAACAACCCAACTATGTAATTGCTAAACTATAGTGCCTGCCTTCCCCAGGCTGGGTGCCTGACCCAAGGAATGGAGAATCTTAGAATTTGCAGCAATAGCTATACCGACTAAAGTCTGCACATCTGGAAGTTACCCAATCTGCTGAAGGCTACTTTAGAGAAAGTACCACTTGCAAAGATGTACTAATTCTTAATGTTTCCTTTTTTTCAATCTGAACAGATCTTAATAATGTACAAACATCCAATAGCATTAATTTCTTCTAGCAAAGACAAGGAACAATTTTATTAATCATAATGACAGCAGCTTTTAAGCCAGATTCACATACGTAGCGGGACATAAAATGAAGTGGAATGCTACATTTTTCGAATACTTACCTGTAAACTATCCTGTGTTCATGTAAATATTGCAGGCCAAGAACTACACATGCAGCATAAAATCTGTTTAGAGAGAAGTACAATGTTTCAGTGGCTCATCAATTTTGCATATTTATTTACACTATTGCAAAGAATAACTGTTAACAGTTGAGACCCAAATCACACCATTCATGTGACAGTAGAGTAGGAATCTTTTTTTCCCCCCTGACTTCCAGTGCTCAAAAGATGAAGGAGCAGCCATGAACTGGGGTGTGTCTTCTATGTTCCAGACCTCTTTGGGGAAGCAATCAATGTAGCCATCCTTCCAATATCGGGAGATTCCCATGCAAGGAAATGCTGTCTGTCAATTGGGGCACATTTCCATTAGGCTTGCTGTGGAAATTTTGGACTCAAAAATTCAGGTCCCATCCTGATTCTTGTCTAAGGGAATTGCCTCCTTGCCTTCCTTGAAGGTAGGTGAAACTATTGACCGAGAAAGAGCAATATAGCTTGTTAATGTTTCTCAAAGAAAAAATATCCTTCCATTAATGGAAGACCTAAAGAAAGATGGCTTGTCCTTTGTGGTCCTAGGGCAGTGATGGCAAACCTTTTAGAGACCAAGTGCCCCAAAACCAGCCCGCCCCCCGCTCCCACCCTGCTCCGCCCTCACCCCGCCCACCCTCAGGGCCATCCACGGCACGCTGCAGATCGCCCAGGTGGCCCTGCAACATCATGGTGGCCATGCCCTCCACCCGCACCTCGCAGCATCATCTGCTGCCCAGCTGCCATGTGCTTGGCTGTGCAGCTCCGCACAGACCGCACCCGGGGGTGACTCTTCTCCGGAGGGGCTGCTGGTGAGGAGAGGACTACGGGGGGAGGCGGGGCTGGGGCGACAGCGTGCGTGCCCACAGAGAGGGCTCCGAGTGCCGCCTCTGGCACTAGTGCCCTAGGTTCATCACCACTGTCCTAGGGATTAAAAGCCTGGTAAATGAGGAAACATCAGAACAGATTCTTACAATGGCATTTGGTATTTATGCAGGTTATTGTCTTGCTATGTATTTTATTCTCTTTTCTTTTTTTGGGGGGTGCCTTTTGAGTCAGTATTGACTCCTGGCAACTGTCTGGAGAGGTCCCTGCAGTTTTATTGGCAAACTTTCAGAAGTAGTTTGCCATTGCCTGCTTCCAAAGCCTGAGGAAGCATAACTGGCCTAAGGTCACCTAGCTGGCTAGTGCCTAAGTTAGAAGTAGAATTCTATGTTATTAGGACCCAACTTCCACTTGAAGAACACTAAGAAGCTACAGCTGGTTCAAAATACAACAGCGTGAGCTGCAACGGATGCCGCTTGATGTGCCCATATGTCACCATTCCTACCTGAGCTGCACCAGTTGCCAGTTGCCTTCTGAATGTAAATCAAGGTGCTGGTAAATACCTATAAGGCTCTGTATGGCACAGGGCCTGAGCATCTGAGAGACCATTTATCTCTTTTCAGCCCAACCAGTGTTTCCAGCAGAATGGGTGTATTCCAGGTTTGCTTCATTAAACACTGATATTTTGTGGGACCTAGGAGGCATGCCTTCCCTCTTGCAGCCCTCAGCCTCTGGAACAAAGGTTAAGGATGGCACCCTCTTTCGTGGGGCTGAAGTTTATTATTTGCTCAGTGGCCATGTTGTGTTTGGTGGCTTATGTTATTAGGGCATGTAAGTCTGCACTACCTGTTGATTTAATGTTTTAGCTGTTTTATGAGTTCTGTATGCTGCTCAAGAGTCCACTGGGGGTAGGTGTCCAATAAATATAAGTACATAAATAAGTAAATAAATAAAACACGACTCTCAAAATACTGCTTAAAAAGCTTGTTGTGATAGCCATAGTCACGCTATGCTTTCATTTGTCTACAGATTGTATTCTGTAAATGTCTATATTTCAACAGGGATTGTTACTAAACGTTCTGTCTTCCTAATCAGAGAAAGTAGCAGAAGCCGCCCAGATTTCAGGCACCTTCTCTCAACTGAAATAAAGGAACTTGCATTGTAAGTCCAATGTCATGAAAATTTAGCTTTTTAAAGCTAAGGACCTGCTCTGATGGGTGGAACTAAGAATTCTAGTAGAGGACAAAACAGACCCCACAAGCTTAACTCTGATAATTTCTAACCCAACCGTGTGAAATTATTTTTGTTTTTTAAGCTCTAGAAACCTGTCACCACCCAAAGGCAATCGTCAACAGTTATTTTATTCCAGGAAGTAAAAAGTTCCTTTTGTTCAGGCTTTATCCCCCAAGGATCATGTTAACCTTGCCAGATAATAAATACTGCCTAATCTAGTGGATAGTCAAGTTGGCTAATATTTTTTTTAAACAAAAGTCAAATACAAATGTAAAAAACACAGGTTAAATTAACAAAAATAGGCCCTAAAATATTTAATGGAAATAGTTCTATCACTTTGCACAATGGAAATGGTTACATGTAGGATCCTGGAAGTAAAATTAATGAGCAAAGTCCCAATTCCTTTTACATGTGTTTACTTGGAATTGTCTGATCAGGCCTTGAAAGTTTATGACATTACACACACATATATCATGCTAACAGGACATATTTATTGATTTATTAACAGGTAGTCCTCAACTTAAGACCACATTTGAACCCAAAGTTTCTGTTGCTAAGCAAGACAGTTGTTAAGTGAGTTTTGTGCCTTTTTACGACCTTTCTTGTCACAGTTGTTAAGTTTGTAACACTGTTGTTAAGTGAATCTGGCTTCCCCATTGATTTTGCTTGTCAGAAGGTCGCCAAAGGGATCACGTGACCTTGGGACACTGCAACCGTCATAAATACATGCCTGTTGCCAAACATCCAAATTTTGATCACTTACCCATGGGGATACTGCAATGATTGGAAGTACTAAAAACGGTCATAAGTCACTTTTTTCAGTGCTGTTATAGCTTCAAACAGTCACTAAATGAACTGTTTTAAGTCGAGGACTATCTATATTTGATTTATATAGCTGCCTATCTCAGCAAACGATTCTGGGCAGCTCACAATTAAAAACTTATATTGCAAACATTTTAAAACAATAAAAACAGTAAAAAGCATTAAAACTGTAAAAACCTCGAAGCATCTAACTCATAGGATATCTCTCATTGTAATTACAAATGAGAGGCCTTCATCAAAGTTACAGCTGATCATTACGAACTTCGGAAGAGTGAGGTGTCTTCTAATCTAAACACAGTTAAGCAAGAAATCTCACTAGTTCTCAGTATTCTCACTAGGAAGTTCCAGATTAAGGCTCAACCCTGACAAGACTGAGTGGCTGTGGGTGATGCCTTCCAAGGACATTTCAATCTGTCCTTCCATTACTCTGGGGGGTGAATCTATAGCCCCCTCGGAGAAGGTCCGCAACCTGGGAGTCCTCCTTGATCCACAGCTGACATTGGATCATCACTTGTCGGCTGTGGCGAGGGGGGCATTTGCCCAGGTTCGCCTGGTGCACCAGTTGCGCCCTTATTTGGATCGGGAGTCTCTCCTCACAGTCACACATGCCCTTGTCACACTGCAACGCTCTCTACATGGGGCTACCCTTGAAGAGTGTTCGGAGACTACAATTAGTGCAAAATGCAGCTGCGCGAGCAGTTGTGGGCCTTCCACGTCGTGCCCACATCTCACCAACTCTCCGCATGCTGCATTGGTTGCCTATTGGTCTCCGAACCCAATTCAAAGTGTTGGTTATTACCTAAAAGCCCTTCATGGCATGGGACCAGGATACTTATGGGACCGTCTTCTGCCACATACTTCCCTACGACCGGTGAGAGCACACAGGGTCGGCCTCCTCCGGGTCCCGTCAGCGAAACAATGTCGTCTGGCGGGCCCTAGGGGGAGGGCTTTCTCTGTTGTGGCGCCCGCCCTCTGGAACCAACTGCCTCTTGAAGTCCGCGTTTCTCCCACACTCCTGGCCTTCCGTAAAAATCTTAAAACTTACTTTGCCGGCAGGCCTGGGGATGATTGTGGATTGAATGATGAATGATGAGTGGGTGTTAGTTTGTTTTTTTAGATATTTTTGTTTGGACTTGTATTGAAATTTGATGTTTATATACATGTTGTTAGCCGCTCCGAGTCTCCGGAGAGGAGCGGCATACAAGCCCGAATAAAATAAAAATAAATAAATAAAATAAAAATCGATTAATTTACAAGATATTGGAGATGGTACGAAGGCTCAAAACTTACACTGCTCTGGGTTCAGAAAAGACATCAGTGTGTATGTGCATCATGAGATCCCCGCCAGCAGCGTATTCCATTACAAAGCACACATGATCTTTGGTTTGAAAACAGGCGAAGAGGTTCACCAAAAATGGGTGTCTTACATTGTTCACAGTTTCAAAAATTCGCTTTTCACACATGAGACTGAGAGCAGAAAGAAAGAAAAAAAAGTAATGTGACTTATTTTATCTTTAGTATATCAGAAAAAGAAGATCAATGCATGTAACCTTATATAAAAGATCAAAAACACATGGTTGAAATAAATGACATAATTATATCGAGGTTCCCAAAAGCAGCCCTTAGAGGCTTATTGTATAATAATTATACACCTAATGCCTTTTAGGTGTCAATCCCCAGGTAAATCAAAAAGTTGTAATTCCTAGGCAAAAAGATACTTGAAAAGTAAATGCAGAAGCTTAGACTATATATATTTATATTATATTATATTATTATTGTTGTGGTTCCAACAGACAGAAACTAATAAAGCAGGAATTATACTATTAATTACATACTATGCTATACTACATTACATTACATTACATTCAGTATAACAGACATATATAAGTATACATGTAAATAATCCATAGAAAAGAGCATTCAGGCTCATAGAATTTCCACAGTGATGCAAATAAATATTAAATTTGTGTTCCTGGAAGAAGACGATATATACTCATGTTGTACATACTGAGAAAAAGAGATAAACAGCTCTTAACACAATAATAGATTGATGCCATTTCCTGTTGACACATGCTTAGTTTACTTTACACTCTCATCCTACAGTTATTTGCAATTAAGTTCTGTTAGACATATTGTCAAATATGCATGTTTACAAATAATGGTTTCGAGGTCACATCAGTTCACACCATATAATATAGTAAAATATATACACTATACCAATGTTTCTCAACCTTGACAATTTTAAGGCATGTGGACTTCAACTCCCAGAATTCCACAGCCAGCATTGCTGGCTGTGGAATTCTGGGAGTTGAAGTCCACATGCCTTAAAATTGTCAAGGTTGAGAAACACTGCACTATACAATTGTGAATAGTGTATATATTATACTATATATACATACCGGTATATACAATTCTATAAAAAAGTATTAACCCCTTTTTAGATTTTCTGAACTTTCATGTTTGTTTATTATTAGAGCTTCATGTGATCCTCCTGATAATATAAAAGGAGCCTGGATGTACAAGTAATACTAACTTTAGTGCTTGTTTCATAAGTCATTCAACATGTTTGTTTAGCCACTCCTATAGTAAAAGGAACCAATGGAGACCAATTGACCAGCATGTTTTTTTCATTCATAGAAGGCCAGAATGCAAATCCCATTGGTTCTAATATTTGATATAATACATAGTTGCCATCATTAACACTCATTAATCTTCTCTACCCTGAATTCCTCTGCTTTTAAAACTGTCCAAATGGGCAATTATCAGCAAATGTTCTAACAACCAATTCAACATTAGCCCTTATCCTCTTATCTGATCATTCAGCTTGATTGTAGTAATAAGAAAAAAGGAAATATTGTTTCTTCCCAGAGCATACTAGTTTTTATTTACCTCAATTGTTTATGTACTTGCATTTTTCTAAGTTAATGAAACCTAAACACTGCAGTGAGGTATTGTATGTACTCAATTTTTTAAAATTATCTTTTTCTACAATTTATTTCATTCTACAGTATTTTTTAAATGTGTGATGACTAAAGGTGTGAATAAAATAAAAACTTTATTCCAAATGTGCTTTGTCCATAGATTTGCATACACTGACTATAACATTGACAATCAAACATTATTTTTTTTAATAATGCATCTCAGGAAGCCTTTTTCATAGTAGTCACAAACTGGATCAATATTTTTAACTTGAAGTGTTCAACTCCGCAGGAAAGTCTTTTAAGTTAGGGTTGTTTTTTTCCTTACCATATGTCACTTTATACAATGAACTTTATCTTTTCAATGCGAGTTCACATAAATTTAGAAAAATCCTTTGGAACCGTTTGCTATAATTTCTTATTATCTGCATCATCCACAAATCTTACCGTTTCACTAGTCACCCCCAATTCCAGTCTGTTTCTGAATAACAACTTAAAACTGAGACAATTAAAACCATATTCATACTTAATTATTACTCTCCTTTATACCAACCTGTCTACTTCATCTCGAGCAACGATGTCTCCTTTTTTTAAGGCTTTAATAGCAAACATTTCATTAGTGTTTTTATACTCGGCCAACAGGACCTAAAATACAAAACAGCGTGTTTTTATTGTTTAAAAAAATCTTATTGGTTTAATATTTCATTTAGATTTATAATCATTTTTAAATGGACACAAATTCACACACAGATTCTCTAAACATACTAAAATCAAGTGGGCCTCAAGCATAGCTATGCAGATACATAAGTATGTATGTCAAATACACAAAATGGTAATTTTAGCTCTCACAGGTACCTTTCCAAAATGTCCTCTACCCAGAACAGCACAACATCGGAAATCTTGTAAACTAAACTGAAATCTCTGTTGTGTTCTGAAATACACAAATTAAAAAAAAAAATGAGAATCCAGTCCTCCTTCAGAATACTAAGGCAAAGCAGTTTGCATTCTCTGGGAAGGCTCCCATCAATGTATCTGCAAGGCACAATTTTTTTGCATAGCTTTATTCAGCATGAAGCTATAGTCATATAAAAGCAAAACAGCGGCTTACCTTCTATCTTCAGGTATTTGTTTATACTCAGTATCGGAATTTGAAATCTGAGTCTCACAAATAATTTCTGGTTGAAATTTTGGAACAAAATTATTTTTGTCATTCTCAAAATCAAATGTTTCCACATCCTGTGAAAATTTGAGAAACAAATAAAAAAGAAAGAAAGATTAAAAAAATATGCCAGAAATTTGAGAAGTGTGCTTAATTTAGAAAAGTAGAATCAGAGTGGTAGTTTTTTCAGAGGCATAATTTGAAAAATCATCTATAAAAACTACTTTTGCTACATTTCTAAGCTTCTATAAAACTTAGAAAGATAACCAGATCCCAAAACAGGAAAAGTTTAAGGCAGTGTTTCTCAACCTTGACAATTTTAAGGCATGTGGACTTCAACTCCCAGAATGCCACAGCCAGCATTGCTGGCTGTGGAATTCTGGAAGTTGAAGTCCACATGCCTTAAAATTGTCAAGGTTGAGAAACACTGGTTTAAGGCAATCTAGAAAGCTCCCCAGACCTACATACAAAACTATACATACCTAACCTACAAACCTACATACATCTATATCCATATCTATGTTAAATCTATATCTACCTCTTATTCACACGTACTGTATACAAAGAAGAAAAACTATGAAGTATTTCTCCATTATGGAAGCTTCTCTTTTATGGCCATATATTGAAAGAACATTACTATAGCTATGAATGACTGGGCCTGTTGTTATTTATAAGCTTCTTTTAGGCCATCTTTTAAAACATTATGCACACTCTTATGGGAGACTCGACTGTCTCTCTCTTCCCATATCTGCACCACCACAAAAATATGCATCTGAACATTCTCGGTGCTGCTCTCCAAATATTGGAACATTCTTCCAATATGGCTGGCATCTATTTTTATCTGACTAGATTTTTAAAGGGTCTTCATTATGAAGTGAATACACACACAAACACACACACACACACATGTGCAATACAAATTTAATCAAGCAACCAGCTAAATTATAAGCGAAGGAAGCATGCAAAAGCAGTTATTTAAGCAGTCATTTATAGGAAACAACAGCTTCATGATTACACTTTTTCAAACACCAAGACCCATGAATTTATTTAATTTATTTATATTCTTCCTTTTTCTTTGAGAGATCAGCGTGGCACACTTGGGGACCTCTACTAATTTCATCCTCTCGATACCAAACCCATGAAGTTGGCTTAGCAGACAGAAAATGATCAGCTTTTGTGCAAATTACAAAGAATACGAGCTCGGCATAGCTGTCCTGGAAAGGAAATATAGGAAAAAAACCCATCTGAAACCAGGTATTGCCTTGTGACATGGGTGCCCTAGAAACCATAGCCCATGTTTTTCTGTACTGAGAGGTCTATTGGGACATTTGCTGCTAGTTGATTATACCTCTTTTATTTAAATTTCTGGGGCACTCTGGTAGCCTTTATCTGCTGTTATCTATTAAATAATAAATACATTTATTTCTCTTAAGAGTAGTAAAATTTTGCTACATTATGTATAAAGTTTGCCCACAAATGGTTGCTTATAGTTCTGGTTGTTAAGGGACAGCTATGAGTTGTTCATTTTATTTACTGTATTTTTACTGGTCAATGACTGAAATAAAAGCTCTGTCTGTCTGAGTTCAATGGGCAACAAGGGTCTTGAGCATGGACTGCACCAGTTTACATTCAATGTTCCGACCCCTAAACACATTGCTCAAAATGACCACAAAAAAAAGATCATTCATCCATCATATTCTATTTTAAGGTTGTATTTTTTTTAAAAAAAAACATAGTAAATTAAACATTATTAAAACAACGGCAATAATTTATTGAACTTGTAAGTTGCCCCAATTCTCACATCAATGATGCATGATGGGGGGGCAGAGCGGGGGCGGGCAGGGGGTTAGAGCGGGGATGGGGGGCTGATGATGCAGCTCACATCAAGCAAAGAAACGGCAACAGAATTCTCAGTGAGGAGACTTGCCTGAGTGGGAGTTGGTGGAGACTTTGGTTCAGGCGAAGGTTCACTGATTTCTTCAAGAGAAGATACACGTGGAGGACAGGTGGGTTCAGGGTCAAGTTCAAACACCAATTTACCTACAGGGGAATCACTTGGGGAAAAAAAAAAGTTCACTCTAAGCCTGTTGACATATGAGCAGAATTCTACACAATTCAATTAAAAAAATAAAAATAAAAATAAAATTCCAGTGATAAGCATCTGGTTCTTTTTTACATTGCAAATGTTTCACAGGAACTTTTAACACTTGAAATTTGTCCCTTTATTTTAGCCATTCACTTACCTGGTTGGTGAGCCTAATCCAGAAATGTGAGCATCAGCTACTGATACTGTAGCGGGCACAGAGGCCTGAGGGCTGAAGGTCCCAGTATGATTTACTGTTGGAATAGCTCTTCTCACCAACCTGCCCCAAGTGGCAATATTAATATTCATTTGCGGAGCTCTGAGAAATGTTTTGCCTGTGGATAAAGAAAACAAAGCCTAAGTAATTTCTTTATTTATCACCAAAAGCTATAACTAAATGAGAATTCATATATTCATTCGTTTATTACTTGTGATGGATAAACTGTGCATGCCGTTATTTCCTATTTTCTTTCTTTCGTACTTTCTTATTAAAGCCTTGTTGACAAATTGTGAAGAATTATCTTTACATGAAATGTTGACATATAAGCATACATTTTTATTAATCCTAGGACAGTAATGGCGAACCTTTTAGACACCGAGTGCCCAAAAACTGGCCCCATCCCCGCTCTAACCCCCCGCCCGCCCCCGCTCTGCCCCCCATCCCCTGCTCCGCCTGCCCACAGGACCACTCACCGCCTCTAGGGCCCGCCGCAGATCGCCCAGGCAGCCCAGCAGCGCTATGGCGGCCACATCCTCTGCCCGCACCCTGCAGCATCAACTGCATGATGGGGTGTGAGGGCAGAGTCTTGTCTATGCTGTCTAGCTGCCATGTCCTAGGCTGTGTTGCTCCGTGTGGGCCACGCTCAAGGGCGAGTCTTCTTCAGGGGGGCTGCTGGAGAGGAGGGGGTCGTGGGGGCAGGCAAGGCTGGGGCAACAGCACGTGTGCCCACAGAGGGCTCCGAGTGCCACCTCTGGCACCGGTGCCATAGGTTCACCACCACTGTCCTAGGACCAAGTGCTAAAGCTATAAAAACACCTCACCTTGTTGCTTGGAGAAAATTTTCTTTTGTCTCTGAAGTTTTGGTCTCCTTTCAATAACAGGATTAAAAAACGTAACCTGCAATTCAGGCAATAGGTTTTAGAAGGCAGACTAATACTTTTTGGAAACAGGACTTCAAAAGACTTGAATATTTACTAAAAGGATTTGCCCTTACCTCTGCAAACAAAGTACCCTGAGGTTCAAGATACAGACACATTCCATGTCGTTGATTATCCAAGAAGTCTTCTAACCTCAGAAATTTCACGGCACACAAAGATCTCCAATCACGCCAATAAACAGAAATCTCTAACTCGCGTGACTGAAGAATAAGAAGAAACAAACCCATGCTCAGTTTTTATATTTACCAGATTTGAGCAGACCTAGCTGGAAATATTCTTACACCAGAATCACCCTAGCTCGGGAATAGATGGCTTTAACAATGGAAGGAACCACTTTTCTTTTCTGCCCACATGATCTAATTAATTCATTTATTTACCTGCTGTTTCCAAGCTAGTGCAGCACTGCATAAACTGGCTCAGGAGTTATATCCATGAAATGAATGGCCAGCAATGTGATAAAAAATTCCAATGCCGTTACTGAGAATCATCAGAAACTAGAAAGGAATCTTTTTTTGCTTCTGTGTATTGAATCAGTCATAATTAAGATGTAAAGGATATTATTTCTGCAATTCTCAAAATGTTTGAGACTCTTTAAAAATAACTAACACAAAAAACTCGAACCTATAAAAGCTGGGTTGGCACGTGGAAGGCTAGACTAGAATAATTTATGATCTGCAGTCCTAATGCAGGATAAATGTAAACTACTTTATATTAATTCCAAAAGCAACAGTTTATCTTACAGTGAAGACTAATAACATGTGTGCAGGCGTACTAAACAAGATGCAAGGATAGGGGATAGCTACATTTCAGTTTGCTGCTCTTCCCATTCTTCTACCTCCCAAACCCTTCCCATCACAGATACTGTATCCCATTATGTAACATGTAGAGCCATTTCTCATGACCTCAAAGGGCCCAAGGCCTCTTTATATACAGATTAGGTCATACTATTTGTCAATCTAATTTGAATGATTTGAATGTTCAACATAGCTGCTACTCAGACCTCTTCTACATAAGAGAAAATAAAAACTTAAGGGAGATTTTAACATACAGTTCAATGTTATTTTCTATTATTATTTTTTTTAAAAAAAACTTCCTGCCCTGAACTCATACCCCATACATGCATTTGGAGTAGATTTAAGTATATATGAGCAAAGCTAAAAAATCATATTGAGAAGAGCCTCTGCAAACATGCCAAATGTCAGTTGCCTTTCACTGTCTTACACAGATTGGCCGACAGATTTTGGCAGGGCAAGAGGTTGTTGATTTTAGGATTGTTTGATTGACTAGATATGAAAAAATATTTTCACTGTCAAAGAACTTGATTTTTTTTGTCTCTGTTTCAGGAAATCTATTTCCTGACTTCATCAAATAAAATAAGTTTTTTTAAAAAATATCTATATGCCAAAAGCATACTCTGTATTTTAATATATATACATATATATATGTATATGTATATGTATGTATGTATATATATATATATGTATGTATATGTATGTATATATATGTATATATGTATAAATGTATGTATATATGTATAAATGTATGTATATATGTATATATGTATGTGTGTGTGTGTGTATATATATATGTGTGTATATGTGTATATATGTGTATATGTGTATATATTTATATATGTATGTATGTATGTATGTTTTCTGAGGTTTTCGCGGGTGTTTGTATGTAGGTCTTTGGTTCTTCGGGTTTTCTCCCACGTAGAATTTGAAGTGTCTTGGCGACGTTTCGACGAAGTCTCATTCGTCATCTTCAGGCTGGTGCTTTAACCTAAACACAGATCCCACCACCTACCTGGAAAAAACCACTAGATCCAAAATAAAAGCCTCCCCCATTAGCGAAGAGATCCAGCAAAGAATCATTCCCAGAGAGAAATCATCCAGATGCCCTAAACTCTATGGTCTCCCCAAGATACACAAAGAAGGAACCCCACTTAGACCCATAGTCAGCTCCATAGGCTCACCTCTACAAAACCTAGCCAAATTTCTCGCCAAACAACTACAGCCCTATGCAGAATCCATCACCTCACATGTAAAAAACTCATTCCAGTTCATAGAGATCACAAAGAAACAAAACTTACAGCCCAGCGACCTACTCGTTAGCTTCGATGTCATATCCCTCTTCACCCAAGTGCCAATCAAAGAAGCCTTAACAGCTATCCAAAACAAATAGAACCCCCCCAAACACATCCTAGATCTGACCAACCACTGTCTATCCAACACATACTTCATCTATAACGGACAAAAATACAAACAAATAGAAGGAGCACCCATGGGATCACCCCTCTCACCTGTCATTGCAAACCTCTACATGGAACACTTTGAAACCCAAGCCCTAGAAAAATCTGATCACAAACCCAAACTCTGGCTCAGATACGTAGATGACACCTTCGTAATCTGGCCACATGGGAAAGAAAAACTGGACAACTTCCTCACACACCTCAACAGCCTACACCCCAAAATACAGTTCACCATGGAAACAGAAGCTAATAACCAACTTCCCTTCCTGGATGTCTTAGTCTACAAGAAATCCAATGGCTCCCTAGGACACACCATCTACCAGAAGAAAACACACACAAACTGCTATCTGCACGCACTCTCACACCACCACCCAGCACAGATCAACTCCGTAGCCAAGACACTCATCTCAAGAACCAAATGCCTAGCTGACGAACAACACCTAAAAACCGAACTACACACTCTCACTAATGTACTTACATCCAACGGATTCCAAAGAAATAAGATTTCCAACTTAATCCAAAAAGAAACTCCCACTAAAATCCAAGACAGAGAACAAGAAAACGGCAAAGCCCTCCTCCCATACATAAAAGGCACCACAGACAGGATCAGCAAGATCCTTCACAAACATAATATCAAAACAGCATTCTGCACAAACAGAAAAATATCCACCATCCTAAGAAACCCTAAAGACAAAACTGAATTAGAAAATCAAGGAGTATATGAAATCCCATGTACTGCCTGCTCCACCACATACATTGGACAAACCAACAGGAGGATAAGTGCACGCATTGAAGAACACAAAAACTCAGTCAAAAAAGAGGAACCAACTTCTTCCCTGGTCCAACACCTCAAAGCCACAGGACATGAAATTGATTTCAAAAAGACCAGAACTATCGCCAAAACTGAACACTTTAATAACAGAATAATCAGAGAAGCCATCGAGATAGAAAAACGCCCACACAGCATGAACAAACGAGATGATACCTCCCGCCTACCATCCATTTGGAAACCCGCCCTTATTGACAGACGAGTCCATAGCACGGGGAATGACACCAGACCTACACTCACAAAAACCACACAGGATGTCACCACCACACATCCAGGCAAAAAGCAAACCCAAACCCACACTGATGAGGCGGCACGACCACAAACCAGAAGCCAGACCACAGCTGCATCATTAGCCACCTTAAACCCCTCCAATCCATACACGAAGCAAACTGACACCCACCATGAAGATGGGGCACGACCACGAACGCGGGGCCAGGCAGCTGTGCAGTTCACCATCTCTAATCCCCTTGTAACACTGACTAACCTGAGCACAACAAAGCCCCCACCCAAACAGAACACTCCCCCATCCAATCAGAGCACAGCCAACCCCCCATCCAATCAGAGCACAGCCAAGCCCCTAACCAATCAGAACACACCTCCACCCAATCAGAACACAGCTGAGCTCCCAGCCAATCAGTTCAAACCCCCACTGGCAGTTAAAAGGAAGAAACAGCTAAAATCTCACATTGCTCCTAGAAGCAGAAGCTGAAAGCACCAGCCTGAAGATGACGAATGAGACTTCGTCGAAACGTCGCCAAGACACTTCAAATTCTACGTGGGAGAAAACCCGAAGAATCAAAGACCTACATATATATTTAGTGACATACATACATACATACATACACACACATATATACATACACATATATACATATACATATACATATACATATATATATATGTCACTAAAATTTCTTGTGAAATGCTGCCAAACATATGATCTACATTTTACAACATTTTAACTTCACTCCAAGAACGAATTGTTTCAACAGTTGCAACTGCTTTACAAGAGTACATACAATTAGTTAAAACATCTCTCAAATCCTCTATATGTTTTTACTACAGGACTTTACCTAATATCACAAGAACCTAAGCACTTACAAATGATGTGTTGCAAATGCTACGAGCACAGTGATGCAGAATACTAAAGATGTATGGCTGGAATGCGCTTCTGCTCATGGAAGTACCATCTCAAATTTTCGCCCTTGTTTCAGGGAGAGGGAAGGCTAAAATGTTCTCTTCCGTTCAGGAAAGGGGAGCTACATTCCAAGTCAGAATTTCTCTCTAGGCACGAGCAGCAAATTTGCTCAACTGGCAATCCTGGTAAACTTATTAAAGAGGTCCTTACTCTGTCTAGTTCCAGCGTAAATTTCTGGTCCCAGGACTGATTGGAAATAGGCTTCCAGCTAGTTTGATCAACAACAGTGTTGTCCAATTTCAAAACAGCACAGATTTCATCTGTAAGCAAATTAAATAAATTCAGTTTAGAATGTTAAGATGGCATTCCAAAAACAGTTAACAGAAGCAGCCCTGATAATGAGGAATAACTTGAAATTGGTTAAAATATGTTCAAAAAATATATATAAGCAAAGCACAAAATTCTACTTAGTCTGAAGAGTAATTACAATCATCGTTTAGGACAGGTTAACCTAACAGCAATAATGGCGGACGAACATTCTCAGTGTGAATGTTCAATGTCTCTGTGTGCAAAGCTCAAATGCTTTCCAAACTATGGCACGTTTTTTCCCCTTCTCTCAGTAGAAGAAACCACAGCTCATTTCCTTTTTCTCTCAACCTTTCCTAGAAAGAAAGATAAAATGTTGGCTCCTTGTGTCTCCATATATCGATAGTCCTCCACCTAGAACCATTTGTTCAGCAACCATCTGAGGTTACACGCCAGCGCTGAAAAATGGGACTTACGAGCCACGCTTGAAATTCAGCCATTGCAATGCTCCCCCTTGGGTGAACCAAACCTGGGTGCTTGTGAAGGCCACCAGAACTCAGGATTGCAGGGGGTGCTCCAAATCTTCTCACCTGCCCACCTTCCCTTCTCTGCCCTTTGGCCACCCTGCCCTTTGCCTTGTGGGTCAGCCAGCAGCCCCAGAACCAGGGGCATCCTCACCTCTAGCCCTCTCCTTTCCCTAATCATAAAGATCAGTTCTGGATCGGGATTAGAAAGTGATCGGGAAGTGGAGGAGATGGAGGATGGCTAGAGATTAACCTGCCCCTTGCAAGCAAATTGGAGGCCAGAGGGATTTTGGCAGGGCATCTCCAACATGCTTCTCTCGCCTATTGTCGCATTTATTTATTTATTTATTTATTTATTTATTTATTTATTCATTCATTCATTCATTCATTCAAATTTCTATGCCGCCCTTCTCCTAGGACCCAGGGCAGCTTACAACAACAATATAATTACATATGAGGGATTTAATAATAATAATCAACCATCCAAAAACACATCCATTCAATCTAAAAACACATACATACCACATGCAATCACAATCAAACACACAATCAACAACGGAGGCCCATTCCTAGGCCCGGGGACAGAGCACTGTTCATACGCCCCAAGCCTGTCAGCATAAATAGGTCTTCAATAATTTCCGGAAAGCTAGGAGGGAGGAAGCAGTGCGGACCTCTGTGGGAAGTTGGTTCCAGAGGGCTGGGGCAGCAACAGAGAAGGCCCTTGCCCTAGGACCTGTCAGATGACATTGCCTAATAGACGGGACTCGTAGGAGGCCAACCCTATGTGCCCTAACCGGTCTCTGGGACTCATGAGGCAGAAGACGGTCCCGCAAGTAACCTGGTCTATTGCCATAAAGGGCTTTATAGGTCATAACCAACACTTTGAATTGTGTTCGGAGACCAATTGGTAAACCAGTGCAGCTCACGGAGAGCTGGAGTGATATGAGCATGTCTTGGGAGCCCCAAGACAGCTCGCGCGGCCGCATTCTGGACAACCTACAGTCTCCGGACATTCTTCAAAGGTTGCCCCATCTAGAGAGCATTACAGTAGTCGAATCTCGAGGTGACAAGGGCATGAGTGACTATGAGGAGTGACTCTCGATCCAAATAGGGCCGCAACTGGTGCACCAGGCGAACCTGGGCGAATGCTCCCCTCGCCACAGCTGAAAAATGGTGTTCTAAACTTAGCTGTGGATCGAGGAGGACACCCACGTTGCAAACCCTCTCCGAGGGGGACAAAACTTCTCCTCCCAGGGTAATGGACGGACAGTTAGACTCGTCCTTGGGAGGCAGAGCCCATAGCCATTCCGTCTTGTCGGGATTGAGTCTGAGCCTGTTGGCACCCATCCAGACCTCAACAGCCTCCAGGCACCGGTTCATCACTTCCACTGCTTCGCTGTAATGACGCGGAGTAGAGATATAAAGCTGAGTATCATCAGCATATTGATGATAACTCACCCCGTGTCGGCGGATGATCTCACCCAACGGCTTCATGTAGATGTTAAAAAGCAGAGGTGAGAGAACAGACCCCTGAGGCACTCCACATGGAAGAGGCCTCGGAGCCGATCTCTGACCTCCTGCGAACACCGACTGCGACCGGCCAGAGAGGTAGGAGGTGAACCACCGTAAAACGGTGCCCTGCACTCCACACCCCTCCAACCGGCGCAGAAGAATACCATGGTCGATGGTATCGAATGCTGCTGAGAGATCAAGCACCAGAATAGTGGAACAACCTCTATCCCGGGCCCGCCAGAGATCATCGGTCAGCGCAACCAAAACAGTTTCCGTGCTGTAACCGGACCTGAACCCGGACTGCCAAGGGTCCAGATAATCAGCTTCCTCCAAGGACCGTTGGAGTTGGAGTGCCACCACCTTCTCAATAACCTTCCCTAGAAAGGGAAGATTGGAGACTGGCCGGTAATTATTCAAGACTGCCGGGTCCAGGGAAGGCTTCTTGAGGAGGGGGCGCACAAGTGCCTCCTTTAAGGGAGCCGGAAAGGACCCCTCCCTCAACGAAGCGTTAACAACAGCCTGGACCCAGCTCCGTGTCACCTCCCTGCTAGCCGAAACCAGCCAGGAGGGACACGGGTCCAATAAGCAGGTGGCAGAACTCACAGCTTCAATGGCCTTGTCCACATCATGAGTTACCAGGTCAAACTCATCCCATTCAACCAGACTAAGACGGGCCTCTCTCATCTCGACTGACTCATTGTCAGCCGACACTGCATTCCAATTGGAGTCCAAGTCAGCCCAGATCTGAGCGACCTTGTCTGTGAAAAAGATGTTAAATTCCTCGGCATTGCCCTGCAAAGGATCCTCCCTCCTCTCCGTATCAAGGAGAGAACTAGTCACCTTAAACAGGGCAGCCGGGCGGGATTCCGCAGACGCGATCAATGCGGAAAGATACTGAGATCTTGCCGTAGTGATCGCTTCCAAATAGGTCTTAATATAAGCTCTCAATTTGGTTCGATCAGATTCGGATCTGCTTTCCCTCCATTGCTTCTCTAAACGTCTCTTCTGGCGCTTCATCCCCCTGAGTTCCTCGGTAAACCAAGGAGATCTCCTGGGTCTGCTACCACAGAGAGGTCGCAATAGTGCAATCCGGTCTAGAGCCCCCGTAGTGGCCATATTCCAGGCCATCACTAGGGACTCCGCCGAACTGTGTATGAGCGAATCAGGCAATTCCCCAAGCGCCCTTTGAAAGCCCATAGGGTCCATCAGGCGTCTGGGGCGGAACTGATTGCGGGGGAGGATAGGTGTCATAAACTCGAGCCGCAGCAGAAAATGATCTGTCCATGACATAGGCAACACTTCTAAGCCCCTTAACTCCAGATCATACCTCAGCTGCTCCCAGAGGAAGACCAGGTCAGGTGTGTCCCCCCTCGTGGGTCGGGCCCTCAATTACTTGTGTCAGGTCCATGGTTGCCATGGTAGCCATGAACTCCCGCGCTAACCCAGAGGACTCACCGAGTGACAGCACATTGAAGTCCCCCAAGACTATAAGTCTGGGGAACTCAACCGCCAACCCGGCTACCTCCTCAAGTAGCGTGGGCAGGGCTGTTGAAACGCAGCTGGGAGGCAGGTACGTAAGCAACAAGCCCACCTGTACACCTAGGTCTAACCTCATAAGGAGGGACTCACAACCTGATATCTCGGTAGCAGCGAGTCTGCGCAGTCCGAGTGACTCCTTAGCTATAATCGCCACTCCTCCCCCCCTTCCCTAGAGTCGCGGCTGATGCCATACCTGAAATCCAGCTGGGCACATCTCAGAGAGGGGAACTCCTCCCTCTGGGGTCAGCCAGGTCTCAGTCACACATGCCAGGTCGGCCTCCTCATCCAGAATTAAGTCCCAGATGAGGAGAGCCTTATTTACCACCGACCTGGCATTGAGCAGCAGCAGCCTGAGTCCAGGGTCCGGATTTCGCTCATTACCAGTACCCTGGGAGAGGTTCAAGGGGCCGGAACAAGAAATCGCTTTCAATCAGCGAGGCCTTGTTCCCCGAGAGCGGCCTACCCCAGGCCTCCCGTCGTATCTGCCTCTTTCCCATAAGACCGGTATAGACTGGCCCTCTGATCCCTCAGAGCAAGGCTCCTCCACTTCACTAGCTTCCGTAGGTGCAGACAGGTCGGCCCTTCCATCCATCCAATTTATACAGTAATTCATCCATTCAACCCAATTCATTCCACAATCAATACTTCTTATATCGTCCATAATTAAAAATTAAAAATTAAAACAGTATTAAAACATTCCAATTAATTAAAAATTTAAATATAAAATTAGATAGATAAAAATTAAAAAATTTAAAACAGACATATAGGCATATTTGCTCTCTTCTTGTTTTGGCTTTATTTTCCTGATTTCCAGATACAACTTCACAGCGGATGAAGAGGCAGGCTGGAGGCATGAGGAAGTGAAAGTCCTCGATGTGAGGAGTAAGAAAATCAAGGGGTGCCAAAGTTAATTTTAAACTCATCTGATTGGAGGGTAATAGCTGAGGTGCTGTGAAGTAATGTTTTCCAGTCCAATGTTAAAGAACAGAAGGCACACCTAGGAGGTGAGAAGAAGTTTGCCTGTCAGCAGCAATGTGTGCCTTGCTGTGCCTGTAGCTTCCTGGGGCATGGCAAGCAGCCGCAGAGCTGCTTCTGGTTCTGGGGCTGCCTGCTGACCCACAAGGCAGGGTGCAGGAAGCTAAAAGGTAGAGATAGGGGTGGGGAGAGACAGTGGTAGTTGGAAGTAGTCCCTTGCCGTACTGAGACTTGGGGCTCTGAGGGACCAAACTGGAATGGCTTGAATCGGGATGGATAATTGTTTAACAACCCATGATTCTCAGTTCATTACAACGGGGATTGCCATTGTAAGTTGTTGAAGCTGCGTGATGACTCACTTTATGATTGCACCCACTTATGATGACATTCCTGGTCCCAACTGTGGTCGTAAGTCAAAGACTACCTGTGTACCCTACAATTTCTGCATCTGCACCGTGAATGCTGGGACTCTTGGCAAGCAATTCTATATACTGGGGCATAGGTGTGAGTCCAGATTATTACCTCTCTCTTGCAATATTATCATTATGAGGTGGGAAAAGAAGACAGCAGTGAGGGAGTTGTAAGAAAAAAAGCATTTGGATTTTATGCTATTAATTTCATCAATCATTGAGGGTTCAATCAATACGTATTTTGAATCAACAGGGAAATATAATTCATTTTCTCATTCATTACATTTTAAAATCCAATTGTAGCTGAGCTGTTCCAATATTTCTGTGGCGGCCTAGGCTTTATTAGTTGCAATATCCCAATCACGGGCTCCCAACAGAAAAGAGAGCTTCCCGTCCTTCAGGCATCATCAAATTAAGGATCTACAAAACATTCCATTTTGAGAGCAACACTGTTTTTCCTTCATGATGGTTTTTGTACTATACTAGATATGTACCAAAATTTGAATAGAGGGCTAGATTTATATCCCCAAGAAACATTACTTCCACAAAACGGCCAGCCCAGAACCGTCAGACAGGCTGCTCCAGAGAAATAAATAAACATCCTGTGTTTCCTGGAATATTTTGCACATCACTGCACTGAACTATAACTCCAGCTGGCATGGCCAACTGTAGAGAGGACATCACCCAACCTAGTTTTTTTTTTTTTAAATGAAGATGATTACCAGTGGTGATTCTTGAAATAGTACTTTTGGGATTATATAATAAAAAAAAAATCATGGGTCGATATAGAAAAAAAATTGCTCAAGACATCAGTCTGCATGAATATACTACGGCAGTGGTTTGGATATGAAGGCCTAAGGGCACAGGATGTGGGAACAGCCTGGGTACATTTCTGGTGAATTAGCTACACTCTCACCCAACTAGTTCCCTTTCTGGGCTCCTTGATCTGGTCTCTGGGCTGGTATTGGAGACCCCAAAGTATGCTTTTGGGGGTTGGGTGATTTCAATACCTTGGGACCAAGACATAAGAAGAGTCCATGCCTTCCATGGGCTTGTCTCACGTTATTTGTGGCATCTGCCACACTCCGGATTCTGTAAACTCTGGTATGATCATGAGATGTTCTGGAGAGCCTACAACCATGGTCGAAACACCTCCTGGTCCAGTTTGCAAAGTCAGAAAAAGAAGAAGAAAAAAAGTAGGAAAATTCTCCTAAGCACTACCACTGCACTTTCATTTTTTTTAATGGAAGATTGTTTTTCAGTGTAAGAGTTGAGAAGGAAAAAGCCCTCCTACTTTTCTAGAAGGAAAACCTAAGAGTAAGGAAGAAGATTACCCTCCACTCAATGCAAATTTTTGCATTTTTGTAGCTCTATCTATGGTGACTGAGAAATCACTCTTTTTTCAATTCATGGCACCTATACTACATAATAGCCTCTCTCTAACAGCTAGGCTAGCTCCCTCGATTATGGCCTTCTAAGGGGTAGCGAAGACTATATTATTTGGGAGGAACTTTGGGATTGATTGCCAAGACATCTCAAACTGGATTTTACGATTATTAATTCATTATGTTTTTGTGTATTATATTATTATTGGACTTACATTTATCTGACCATGTTGTTGTGAACAACTACAGAGATTCAGAAGTGCAACTTTAATTATAAGAATAATCAAGGGATTTGAAGAGCAAGGGGTACAAAACTCCCTAAACCAAACATTTCTTTCCCTAGAATCATTCAGCTAGCGAATGAATCCAGAATCCAGAAAAGGGCAGAGCTGCTCTAATGGACTCGCAGACAATCGCAGCAGTTGTGCAAATGGGTGCTTCTGCGTGCCTTATAACTTTCAAAATTCAAGCTACTGCACAACCTTAAAACACAATCAATAATCAAATGTACGATTAAATTGAGTTCATTTTTACATATAGTTGCTTTTCCTAAGAGATTTCATAGAAGTGTTTCTGAAAAAGAAGAAAAAAAAACATAAAAAAGGTACTGAACTGGATAAATCATCTGTTTTCAGGAGGTTTCGGCAACTGCCACTTTTACTTTTACTCGTTCGACTCATGAAAGACGATCTGGCTTCACTTGGACTCCATCCAGGTAGAGTGAAGGATGTTGCTTTTGATCTACCAGGGACATTTTCCAGGATATCTTGGCAACCCATAAGCCTAACTTCCAGAGTACCTAAAATGAGATCGGATTGCCTTAACTCATCATTGATAAAACATCAGCTTAAGCAAGTACAAGCAATTGATAAATGGCATCAGCATCGTTAACGTCGTTCTGTGTGGGCAGGAATCTTAATGCTCTGTAAACTTCATATTTATGGGGCAGTATAAAAGCTCTTAAATATATAAGCTTTAACCAGAAGAATCCAAAATTAGAATAAACCCACTGAAATCAACTGAATTTAGCTACTGATGCAAGTCCCAGTAATTTTAATATGCATTCATAATGGGCTTACCTGACATGAACTTTTATGACTGTTCTTGCTAAACGTGTGTCAACACAGCAAGTTATAGAATGTTAATAAACAATTAATATTCCATCTTTGCATAATCTCAATCTAGTAATTCTATAATAATGGACAGAAATGATAAAATGGGATTCCATACATTTAACCTGTGCTGATCAATGTATTGTTGTGTATTTGAGAGCACACAGAAACAATACTCAGGCACATTCAGAGAATCAACAATCCCTGCTACAACTTTAGTTTAAAAACTAAAGTCATTTTGGGAAATATAAGCTAACAGCTGTGCCACTGCTTCTAATTTGGTTGTTTATTAAATAATTTAGTAAACAACATTTTAAGATCAGAGTTTTTATTCAACACCTGCTTCAAGTTAGCAAATAAAGTCTGCAGGGATATATTTAAGATCTTCATTAAGCATACAAGATACCTTGGAATTTATTTCCTTTATGAAATGCTGCAACTACAGAAGCACGCACAGACTGTCGAGGGGAACAGTTGGACTACGGTGTCTCAAATTTCATAACCCTCGTGCAGAGAGTTTTTCTTTTGTAATGCCTACTCTTAATTTTTTATATTTAATTACTTTAATCTAAAAACACATTAGCACAAGTAAATGAGAGATACAGTGTTATGCATTGCCTGTTTAAAATTCTCTTCATATTATTAAGTTTTAATGTTTTAGGGAAAAACCTAAATTCTCATCAGAACTGAATGGCTATGAGGTTATGTCCAGATTTCACTGCGATTCTTTCTAATATAAGGAATAATGATACAAAAACTTTTTAAAACATTCCAGAAATTAGAGGCATTAAATAAATGATTCAAACATTTTGAATTAGAATCCTTTAGGCAATAACTAGAGTTGCAGATTCTAGCAAGCTACACAATGCAATTCTTTAGCTTATCAGATAATGACTGTTTCATTGGCTGGGTCCCATAATGAAAATACGTAGAGACTACAGTATTAAAATAAAATTTTCCCCTTCACTGATAATCTTCATAAGCAATATTCCCACCTTTAAAAGTCTGGATTTAGTCAAGCAACTGAAATGCTTGCTGTGATGCAATTAATGCAAACAAGAACTTGGCCAAAAATAGCCACTGCACATTTTCTTAGAGATAATACATATTTAACTATGCCCATTTATATTTTAAAACATCCAAACGTACAAAACTGCAATGTCTCTTTTTAATGCAACAAATATTTTCAAGTTAACAAGCCAAAGCACGCAAAATATGTAGCTATTACTGCCCCAACCAACCTGTTAAAGCTGCTGGTTTGCACAGTGTACTGTACTGATTTTGTGTGGATATCATACTTTGCCGTGGACTTAGTGTTGGTGAGGAAACAAGTGAAAGTTCTTCTATAATAATACTGCTTTTGGGATGGTTTTTAGGGAGTTCATTTAGTCTTTGTTCTAATGAATACTTCAAGAGATCCAGCTTCTGGCTTGATTCATTAAACCTTGCTTGAGCCTTATTCAGTGAAACACGAGAAAAAAAGAATCAATTAGGGAAAACTCTTTTAACATGATAGCATTCAAATTTTACTTATTACATAAAAATTACCTCTGAAAGAGCTTTTCTGTCAGTAACTTTTCCAGAGCCGAACAACTTCATAACATTTTTGGCTCCTTCTGCCACCGCATATTCTATCCTAAAATGATGTCGCAATTCTTCCATCCGAAGCTCAAGTGGGCTTATCACAGGCTTTGCTATACATACAAAAATAAACAGAAATTAGTACTAACTAGTATATCAAACTATTAGCATAGTATGTTACACTAGCCAGAATATTGGCACAAAATTGAGAAAACATTTAACAGATGTATTACAGCTTGCATTACCTTCCTGGGAAGCGAGGGCATTAAAGCAGGCAAGTCTGCCCTCTTTTGTATGCATGCCAATGTTGCATGTGCATACAAAAGAAGAGTTTGTGTTGTGATGCCACATCTGTTATCTTGTCCAAGTTGAACCCAATCCCACGGCTTCTGCTTTATAGATCTAATACAGATTTACTAACCAGCCATATAAAACTGGATGGATTGACAGATAAATGAAGTGAACTAACCACTCAAGGGATGGTTCTCTAAGCGCTGTAGAGCTTAATGTGACATTCAGCTACACATTAACAAAAGTCCATCAAGAATGTTGGAATATGGGTATTTTACTTGCCAGCAGATTCATGGCAGAGCAAACGCCAACTAAAACAACTTTAAAAATCCATCTTGGTGGGGGCAGACATCCACTGCATTTATTTTCTAAATGTTACAAAGTACATGAAGGGGTTTCACATGCAGACAAACACCTATACATTTGAACAGGAGAGACCTCTTTACCTGCACACTATGGAATAACTATACAAGCACGGGATATCCTTTTGTGTGTGCGTGTGCCTTTGAGTCAATTACTGATTCCTGGTGACTGCCTGGACAAGTCTCTGCATTTTTCTTGGCAAGATTTCGGAAGTGGTTTGCCACTGCCTCCTTCTTCGTAGGGTTGAGAGTGACTGGTCCGAGGTTACTCATCTGCCTTTGTGCCTAAGGCAGGACTAGAATTCACGGTCTCCCAGTTTCTAAACTGGATTAACTGCTTTTTGGGGGGAGGGGACAACTCCCTATCTTCTTCTTTTTCTGTCTCCATCTCCTAGCAATTGTTTATATCTAGCATAAACTACTGAACTTTCAGTTCCCTTTGTTTAACAAAAACTCGTATCTTTATTCCTTCTTAGTTTCTATTCTTGGCCCTTTAGTTATGCCTGTCTATTTAGTGATAACAATATACAATGGTGTTGCTTTTCAGTAATTCACACCTGTCTTGATTCAGCTGGCTGCAACAGATGGAAATCATCTTTGACATGCGATGTATAAAAAGGATTCAGAGTGTTCAGAAAGCTTTTAGCAGTGTTATTAGTCCATCTTTCCTAGGCCAGTTTAAATAGGCTTACTCATAGCATCGACTCATCTAGGAGAAACAGTAGCAAGCCGATAGCACTCTTACCCAAGCCTATTGATTGATGGATTTGTCAGATGACATCCAAATGTATTAGGCACGTATACCTTTTGGACTCTCACTTGGAAAGGGGGAGAGTTACTTGTGGGACAGCCCAATGGTTTCTGCTTATCCTACTAAATCTGGCAGGCTGGGCATACTTCAGATCCCGGAGGCCTCAGAAGCATGCTGTCATGGCACTTGCCTTACAGAACAGCCTTGCCCTGGAGATATATCACCCTGACAGCTTTCAGACTTGTTTTTTCCACCAGGCACTTCGGCCAGGATACTAATGGACCTGGCATGGAGTGGCTGGTGGAAGAATGCACGTTTTACTGGACCTTCAATATTGTTTCTTATTTTAAATGGCATGTTGTTGTTTTTTAACTGTATTGTAGTTCTATTCTGTTTGTTGCTGTGTTTCTTCTGGCGGCTATGTAAGTTTGTTTAGTAAATAACAAATAATATAAATAAGAACATTTAAACTGTTAATGAGGCATGTATGGAAAGCTTACACTCGTAAGAGGAATTCCCTCCCCCCCCGTAATAATCTATTCTGCATAAACTTTATCCAGAATGAGGAGTAAAAACACAGAGAGTTCTGAGCAGTCCAGAGACAGTCCTACAAAAATGGGATTCATATGACAACATTAGGGATATTGACATGAGCCACAGGGAGTCAAAACAGGCAGGCAGTTATGAGTTGCTCCAGGTGTTGTGTGCATACCCATGTTTGTAACCACTTGTAGAAAAAGAATACAGGAGCCTGGTTAATGAGCCTTTTCAGAATATCTTACGTTAAACTGTAGTACAGATTCCTAGACTAAGGGGGGGGGAAAGAGAAAGGCTGACTGAGCATTGATCTGGCCCTGTAGTAGTGTGGAGGGAGGTCAGGACTTGGGACTTTTTAAAAAGTTCCGTGAGAGTTTTGTGTTAGAAGATTCTAGAAAGATTTTAGTGAAAGGTTTTCTCTCTAATGTTTCACCATTATCAAAAGCCAATTCATTAGTCTGCACTGCTTGAAGAATCTGCATCCTTATAACTTCAATTTTTGTCTTGCTGTCCTGAAGCATCTGTTGAGCGGTTGCAAGCAGTTTTCTATCCTAAAAAAAAGAAAAAGAAAAAAGTTATGTGATACTAAAATTTGAATTCCCCAATGAGTTTCAAGTACAATTCACACTATCTTTTCAGAATATGAATTCTGACAAACTAAACAAGATTCAGAAATTATTATGGTTTGAAAACTAATGTGCAATGACTACCAATACATTTTATTTAAATTTTGGAGGTATTGGGCATAGGCATCAAATACACCCTTGTTGTTTAAATTTCTTTTATTATTTTTATTTCATCTAAACTAATGTAGAAATTAGAGCACTACAGCAAATAGAATAATGCAGCTTCTAAGAGACAGAACCAAAAAGAAAGTCAGGATTTTTACTAGAATGCTGTTAGCATTTATTTGTAGTATATAATACTGACAGCATTTATACAAATGAAGAAAAAAAAATCTAAAAAACCCTACTCTTTCTCTTTCTGTCACACAACCCATACACATACAGTTTAAAAATGGAAGGTAATGGAAAGGACTTGAAGAAGTTTTCTTCTGTTAGTAGCTCAGCAGCAAGATTAACAATGTAATTTAACATATAACTGAAAGTGTCTGGAAAGCTACAAATTGATTTTCAGAAAGGTCAGTGAACCATCAAGAAGCAATTCAAACTGTCAACTCTCTGTCACTGTAATCCATTTGATTATTTTGTAGAAATCTACATTTCTGTAGTTCATGCTCTACATGCCAAAACCAAATTCCTATTTATGATTGCTGATAAACACTATTCCATGGTTTGGTATAGAAACAATACTTCCAAATATGATTTACTGGTAATGTTATCAGAGCACATTACTGGAGGATGTGGAAATGGTATCATAACCCTAGATGATCTACGGCTAGCACATCCTGTCAAAAGAAGCAGAGATTCCTCTTGGTACAAATAGATACCAACAAAATATCTGACATGCTTAGAAATTGACTTTTAAACATAGCGTATAATAATTTCTATACCTTCCCAAATGGCCACTCTCTAATGTCAGATATTCAAAATGTAACAACCTGTAACATTTTCATGTAATAACCTGAAAATTAAACAGTGTATTACTGAATTCAAACATGAATTATTTGCAATTAGCAACAGGATAGGAAATTATCCATTACTCTGGTATAGATCTATTTATATTTTCTATCTTGACTGTAAAGTTTTAAATCCCTCATTTGAAAACCTTATTAACTGTGTGAGCTAATAAGTCTTACCTTTGATGGACCATTCGAATACATTTGAATCATATTTTCTGCTCCTTGCTTTACTTTCAATTCTATATTTAACTGTTTCTTTAAGGCAATTAATCTGTTGTTAGTAGGAAAGCGAGGATCACTATTTGGTGTATCGGGTGTTCTGGGACAATCTGTAAATTTGAAACAAATGCCCATTATTTTTCTAAATAATAATCTACAATAAAAGGAATGCATTAAGTTTGTATCAGTCAAAATATCAATTTTGCAGTAACATTTAAGTTGTTAATATCTTTGTCCTAATACTGTTCATATTTTCTATCTGGTGTAGTCACTTTCCATTTCTCAAGTGAGGACTATTTTGTACAAACAACTATTCATGTAAAACTAAGGCAGTACAACAATAGTTCTATGAAACAATGTCTTGTTTTAGTAATCTAAAACAGCCATTTTACAAAACTTTTGCTAGACAATTAAAATATTTATTTTTAAAAATCCCCTACAGGAATAATTTGGCTACCAAATTATTATTTAGGTATTTCAACTAAAACCTTATAATGCAAAAGAAATAAATAACATTAAGTGAAGTTTTGATCATACAACATTCTAATGGAAACTCACAAAAAGATGTATTAGCCCTACATGACTGTCTCCACTATACCAGTGGAATTATTGAGGGTCCCAACAGTATTGTTGCAAAATGTTCTTTATTTTGGAACAAGTTAACTTTCTATTCAGTTTTTTAAAAAATACTTAAAATAGTTATTAAAAAAAACATGGTACAGGAAGCTTACTGGATAGCAAATGATATATTGAAGGTACATGAGTTCCCATTGGCTTGATATTGCTACCTTGTGGCCTAAGAAGGAAGCACTGGTTACTTAAAGGGGAAACAATAGTTTTACTTTATTCAATCATCCATTGAAATTCTCATTAACACACATACATAGTATATTGCTCTTGATCAGGGGTGTCAAACTCCCAATGTCACGTGACGTGTTGTGACGTATCGCAACTTTTTTTTCCATTGCTGGCAATGTGGTGAGTGCAGTTTTGGCATGATCCATACGGGCCGGCAGTTTGACACCCCTGCTCTTGATTATAAGTAGCTTTGAAGAAGTTACTTTAAGAAAGCAAAAACAGAACTAGTTATGATTTTACAAATTATAATGCAGTACCATTTATATTAGTTCTTTTATAAGATATCATCGTTAGCAAATTACTATTAAATTATGTTTAGTAATTAATGAACGTTCGCCATTCTGGGAGCACCTCCAAAGTCTCCATATACAGTCAGTTCTCATTATTCATGGAAGTTATGTTCTATAAAGTTGAGGCAAACACTGAATTAGCAAATGCTAAAATCTTCAGTTTGGAAAGTGCATTCAAATTTTTAGACTCTCTGCGTGTCTGCAAATGATCATGAAAACACTGCTAATATTGTGGTTACAAATACATTTTATCAAGCAGGTGGATTTGCAAGTGTGGAATAACGGACCAATTAAATTATTGATTACTTACAGGCAGAACATCTAGATATATATTTAAATATTCATGTCACTCTGTTGGCACCTGAAAGTGTTGTACAGCTGTTTTGAAATCATATGTTATGGAGTGGGAAGGCACTCTAGTTTATTGTGCATAAAATATTATACCAAAACATGAGCACTTCTGTTTTTATTAGTTTACATAGTTAACAGGGCCTTAGTTAAATATTCCTTCTGAGGCCTCAGGATAAAAACTCATACACAAATCTTTGGATAATCTTAATTGCTGATAATTCCCCTTTACAACAGGAGTCGCTTGCAAATCTCCTTGCTGGGTGTTTTACCTTTTAACAGATTTGAAGGAAGTTATGAACATTCAGTTTAGTTTAGGAATGTTCGATCCTAGAAGGCAAAGTTAGTGTAAAGTTTTTCAATTAGTAATAAGCAAGAATAGGTCTAGAATTAAAGTAAAACTTATAGCAAGTCTCAGTTTTGCATGCAAAAATATTAAAGAACAAATTAGCTTGCAAAAGAATGAAGGAAAATGATCAAAATGAGAGAGAGAGAGAGAGAGAGAGAGAGAGAGAGAGAGAGAGAGAGAGAGAGAGAGAGAGAGAGAGAGAGAGAGAGAGAGAGAGAGAGAGAGAGAGAGAGAGAGAGAGAGAGAGAGAATGTGAATGAATTGATTTCTTTGTCTGGTGTAGGGGTTTTCAAACTTGGTACTGGCTGAGGAATTCTGGGAGTTGAAGTCCACAAGTCATAAAAGGGCCAAGTTCGAAGACCCCTGTTATATACAAATGCCAAAAAACTTGAGCAAGTTAGTGAATCTTTATACTTTGTTAGATGCTTACTAAAAATGGGGAAATGGATAAATTTTAAGATAGGTAAATATTGACTGCAATGTCATGGATAGTATGTGGTCTGAGAAACATCTAGTGATTGTGCTTGTCTTTACATATTTATCAGATTTATTGATATTATTTTATATTTTACTGTATTTTTCAAATCTTTTAAAAAAAGATTTGAAAATGGCTATATATGAGAGTACAATTGTGTGTTGTTTCTCCATCATTACTCCTTAAAGTCTCCTTAACCCAAACACACACAAACATTTACTGGTATTAATTACATATATACAACATATACTTGATTCAGTAGTCAAAGACATAGGAAAATAAATATAAATAAAACTTTGGAAAGTTATCTACTTGTCCTTGAGGCACAAAAAATTAAATAGAACACAAAGCTTCAAATTAGAAAGCACACCAGAATATTTTTAGATGATAATTATCAGATATCCAACTGCAATATACACAGCTATCTGGTGTAGTGCTTAAAGACACTGAGATAGAAAGCAGAAAACTATGACTTCTAGTTCTCCCTTAGGCACAGAGCCTGCTGGGTGACTGAGCCAGTCACTCTCTCATAACCCCGACAAGAAGGTAAAGGCAAGCCACTTCTGAATCATGTTACCAAAAAGACTGCACGGCCTTATCCATGTTTACACCAAGACTGACTTGAAGGTAAAATAAATAACTGCAAGTTAACAACCTCAGCTGTGATCTTAATTGGTTAAAGTCCTCCCACCAGCTGTCAGTGCTGCCTGACACTGAAAACCCCTAATCAATTTCACACAAAGGGCTTGCAGCCATGAGCCCAATAGGCAAACTTTAGTCAATGCTAGGGTGTTCTTTTCTATGTGTATTCACCATTGTGTGTCTGTTTACTCTCTTGTAATCCCTTCTTTTCCAATAAAGGTAAATACAAACATCAATTCTCTTCTTGCTAATTACCCTAATGCCAGGGTGAGCATTCCAAAGGGCAGGAGTGGGGGTGGGGTGGGGAAAGGCTGTATAATTGGCCCCTTTCCCCTGCAGCCTTGTGAGCTGGGTTCCAGAAATCTTTCCTGCCATTATGGCTTATCTGACTATTTTTATCTGACCCTTTTGGTAAGGCAAAAGAAAACTGAAGTAAAATTGTAAGCATAGCTGTGATCATGTGATTGTTCCCTTAGTGACCACTTTACTTAATAACTGTGTTGCCAGTCCCAATTCTGGTCTCTAAATGAGTACCTATCTAGATTGCTGAGTAGTAATTATTTTATTTGATTTCATTTATATTCTGCCAAAGCAATACAGATTCACAGCAGTTTACAAAACGATTGACAACATCCATCTGGCAGTTTACAAAACATTGAAAACATGTGTCCGTTTTGGCACAGAGGTTAGAATGCAGTATTGCAGGCTAACTCTGCTCACGTTGCCAGGAGTTCGATTCCCTCCACCCTGACCGACTCAAGGTTGACACAGTCTTCCATCCTTCTGAGGTTGGTAAAATTAGGACCCAGATTGCTGGGAGCATTATGCTGACTCTGTAAACACTTAGAGAGCAGTATATAAGTCTTAAGTGCTATTGCTATCCATATTTCATTTTAAATATAAAATGAAACAATAAAGTAATAGGAAGGAACAATAGCAACAATTAAATCAATGCAAACAATTCAAAATAAAATATATTAAATATGGCATTAACTTACTATTCCAGTGCCACATCATCAAGAGACAATACTAGATCTGACCAAAATTTTAAATGGACACAGAGTAACTCTGTTGTGCTTGGTTGAGTTTCAAGCTGTTTCTCCACTGCAATATTTGATCACAGTCACCTCTTCTGATCTTGCCCACGTGGGATCCAGGTCAGAAATTTTCAGCCTGGATACTTATGTCTTCCACCTCCAAAATGGGTACAGTTTACTATAGCAAGAGCTGCTGTGGATACAATTAGGGCAAAACCAAGTCCTCCTTATTATCCTTACTACAATGGTATTGCCGTGAGTATAACTTTTTATCAGCATCCAGTCCAATTCCCCCTTGATCTTTCTCCACTGGAACTCCTCAGTAAACACATTAAAAAATAGGTTCAAAGGCCAATCGTGTCAAATACTCTGGGCTTCTGCAAATTCCAATCAGAACTCTGGGCTGCTTTACAAATTACTGGGAAGGTCCCAAAATCACTTCTGAAATCCATGTCGATCCCTCTACAGCAGGGGTAGGCATCTTCGGCTTTTTTATGACTCATGGACTTCAACTCCCAGAAGTCAGCTATGCTGACTCAGGAATTCTGAGAGTTTATTATTTATTTATTAATTACATTTTTATGCCGCTCCTCTCCGAGGACTCGGAGCGGCTAACAACATAAATAAAAACAACATCTCAACATTTCCAAAAATCCAAAACCAAATCTAAAAAGCATTTAAAAAGACACATTCATCATTCACACACAATCACAGTCATCCCCAGGCCTGCCGGCATATATAGGTTTTTAGATTCTTCCGGAAGGCCGGGAGAGTGGGGGAAACGCGGACTTCAGGGAGCAGTTGGTTCCAGAGGGTGGGCGCCATAACAGAGAAGGCCCTCCCCCTAGGACCCACCAAACGACATTGCTTCGCTGACGGGACCCGGAGGAGGCCGACCCTGTGCGCTCTCACCGGTCGAAGGGAAGTATGTGGCAGAAGACGGTCCCGTAAGTATCCTGGTCCAATGCCATGAAGGGCTTTATAGGTAATAACCAACACTTTGAATTGCGCTCGGAGACCGATAGGCAACCAATGCAGCATGCGGAGTTGATGAAATGTCGTCATGAGTCATAAAAGAGCCGAGGTTACCTACTCCTGCCCTACAGGCTTGAGGCAGACCTCTTACCTGGTCTACCCATTGTGCAGAAGCATTCTGGGGTGACAAATCTCAGAGCAATCTGATCTGACTATGCCAAAGGACTCATTCTTCTGCCTCCCAATTTCAGATTACCAATCAGCTGATGGGACCTAAAACCCAAACCCAAAGTGTATGGCATTTCCATCCCATGATGGACTCCTAAACCCTCCCAAAAACCTTCTTCACACATAGGGATGTTAAAATTCTTCATTACCCAAAGCCCAGCCGTACAGTAAGTTCCAAGAAGTCAAGGAGAAACATGACAATGCAGCAAAATGAACTGCACAAGCAGGATCCTAACTGTCCCACTAGCCCAACATTATAGACACATACTGATCACCACATACATGGCAAGACCATGCATTGTCATTAGATCATCCTTGACACTACCTCCACCATCTAGAGATCAAAGCTGCTATAGGATAGAATTCAGTGAGAGTGACACTGTCACTCTTCCAAATCAAATCTCAATGATATAATAAAAAAGGTGAAAATCTGATCTTGAAACCTACAGCAACTGTAAATTGGGAAGGAATGTATGCACTGTATTACAACATTAAAAAACCGACACTATGGGGGGGAATAATGTACTCAACTGTAATACTTGTAATACATAAGAAATATTTATTGATAGAAGAGGGGTTGCTCGGGCAGTACCTCTGGACTACATCTGGAGGGGGTTGAGAGGGAGGAGTGAAAGAGGGAAGGGAAGTAGGAGGGTTGGAGAATTCACCAATGGATATTTTTCCTAACCTGCTATCTGCTGAGAGCCAAACCTGAGACGGAGCTGAGACCAAGTTAAGACTGGATCTCCTAGCAGAGGGGGCGTGTCAAGTTTGGCTACTTGGTCTCAAGAGCAGGCAGACAGAGAAAACCCATTGGTGGATTCTCCATCTCCTGTACTGGAGAAAGAAATATTTATTGATAGAAGAGGGGTTTCTCGGGCAGTACCTCTGGACTACATCTGGAGGGGGTTGAGAGGGAGGAGTGAAAGAGGGAAGGGAAGTAGGAGGGTTGGAGGAGAGGAGGGTGGAGTGAGAGGGAAGGAGAGAGGTGCGAGGAGGAGGGAAGTAAGAGATAGGGAGGAAGAAAGAGGGGGATGTGGTGAAGGGGGTGCTGCCGAGCAACATCCATATGTTGACCTTTGTTTTGTATGGTAGAATGCTGAAAAAGAATGTACTAAGTTGAGTTGTATTTAATATGGATTTTTTCTTTTGTTTAAAATTATAAAATTAATAAAATATTTTTTTTAAAAAAGAGAAATACACTGGAATGAATAAAATAAAACCCGACACTATAATCAAGAAAGAGCAAAGGAGTATATTTTAACTTCAAAGTAACCCTAATATTGCCGGTTTTAAGTAATTTTTGCCATTACCAGTTTTAGGTTATCGCCAGTATAGCAATAGCACTTAGACTTATGTACTGCTTTGTAGTGCTTTACAGCCCCCTCTAAGCAATTTTTAGAGTCAGCATATTGCCCCCCCCAACAATCTGGGTCCTCCTTTTACTAACCTCAGAAGGATGGAAGACTGAGTCAACCTTGAGCCAGTCAGAATTGAACTCCTGGCAGTATTAGCTTGCAATACTGCATTCTAACCACTGCACCACCACGGCGCTTATCACTGCATCTTTAAGGTTATCATCATTTATACTAATCTTTATGACAGAAAGCATCAAGTATAGCTGTTTGACTAAGACTATAAATGTTTTAGATTGCTAATCTGTCAGCACACCATGAGTTCCTGCTTTTCTCACCATGGAGTATGGATTAGAATATTGATGTAAATCATAGAAGACACTGTTGTCTTAGGTCGCAGAAAAATAAGCTCAGTAAAAAAAAATATGAAATTTGGGCAATTCCAAAGTTAATGATATTTATTTAATGATATATAGGTACTCCTCAACTTACAACTGTAATTGAGCCCAGAATTACAGTTGTTAAGTGATTGTGGTGATTAACACATCACCACATAATCAGATTTGAGTATATGACAATTTTGCAGCAGTCATTAAATGCCATGGTTGTTAAGCAAATCCATTTTACCCAATGGGCGTTTTTGTTGGAAATAACTGCTGGAAACTGGCAAAAAAGTCAAAAATATAGGATGCTGTAAACAGCCAAAAGGTGAGTCAGCTGCCAGGTGCCCAAAATATGATCACATGATTACGAGAGTGTATTTGTGTAACTGCTGTAACTTTGAAATCAAGTAGTAAGTAGCTTTTGGGTGGGTCCATCCTAACTTGTTTAATTTAGTGAACGGTCATTAAATGACCAATCATAAATTGAGGACTACCTATAGATTCAACAACGAACTTTAATAGTATAAACATAAAAAAAATTCACAGATTCAGAATTTGTAGAAAAGCAGTTTACTCAAATGCTGAAGTTCTGCAACTATTGATTTTCAGTATCAAAAACTGACTAAACGATGAACATAAGGAAAACAGTAGCATTTCTATCATATCGTATTACAGCAAATTAACATAATGTGGTCAGGGAACAAGATTGCAGAGCTAAACTTTCCATTTTAGGAGGAAATACTATGGAGTAAAAAAATATCCTGCATATCATTCAAGCCATCAAATTATAGATCTGGTAACTGA
Source organism: Bothrops alternatus (assembly GCA_034064705.1). NCBI lineage: Eukaryota > Metazoa > Chordata > Lepidosauria > Squamata > Viperidae > Bothrops > Bothrops alternatus. Next base: position 12,248,838 of record JARGCV010000049.1, on the reverse strand, counting down.
AATACAGGACTATAATTAGCACAAGATGAATTGCCATCATTCTTCTAAATTTTGCTTTTAATATTATATCACAGCTAAGCATATTTTTAAGATTTCGGAGCATAATCTCTCAAATCATATTTAAAGAACTGTTCAATCAGATCTTCAGTGCTGAAAACCTCTGTACACTCATGAGGGACTTCTCTGTGGTGGCACCTCCTTCTAGAACACTTTCTCTTCTGAAATTCAGGAGGCACCAAATATAACATATTCTAGTAGCCCCTTAAAACTTTGGCCAAGCCTTCCCAGCATAAATGATGGAAGAATGTTTATCATTTTAGGAAATACATTTTTTTTTAAAAAAATTGCACTGTATTATTTTGAAGTATTCTGCTGAGATGCTTTGGTAGAGAAGTATCAAATATATTTAATAAAAGACATAAATAATGATACAGAAGAGAGTTAACCACAAGCAGATGACCTGAACATTCCAAATTCTGATGTTTCTACATATAACTAAGCAGACATGAGGATGACCACTTTTTTTTACATACAAACATCTGCAAGTAATGAACTGCAAATGTTGCTAAAATCTACAATATTTAAAAGCAGGTAAAATGTATAGCAGGCATGTCAAACTCGCGATGTCACACGACATATCGGAGCTTTTTCGCCATTGCCAGCAATGGGGTGGGCGCGGCTCCGGTATGATGAAACCAGCCCGCGGGCCAGCAGTTTGACACCCCTGATGTATAGGAATAATATATTCAAAACTCTAAAGAAGGCATCTGTTTCCACCTAAATTGCTGCAAACATTTAATACCTTTGTCAAAAAGAAAAAAACCAGTTGCATACCTGTAACATCTTCAGGTTCTGCTACCACAATGTGAGCATTTAATTCCTGTAATTTATGATGCAATTCCTCTAGCTTCTTGTTTGATTTTTTCAAAATGTTGTCTACATAAGCCAAGTTTTTTTTATCTGTAGTGACCTTCCTGAGGTTTTCTGCTCCTTCTTTGATTTTAAGTTCCTTCCTTATTTCCCGTTTAATTTGGTCCTTCACTTCATCCAAATTCTGTTGTACCATTGTGTCCAAATAGTCCAATTTCTGTCCAATGTTCACATTCTCAGGAACAATGATATTTCGCACATCTCCCTATATTAAGCAGAAAAATATAATGTTAATTCACTAGTTTGCAAAACTACGTGAATGTCTACTATTCATTTGTTTTCAGACATTCTTTACCCAAAAGTCACAGAGCTTCATATCCTGACTAACAATACTAATATACGGTAACTGTTGGATTTAGAGAATATGTCATATGTCTATTTTTAACCTAAATGCCTTAAAATTCTGCAAGATTTGCACATAGGAATTTTATTCTGATAACTCTGACAACCATAGCTTTAAGAATACAGTCAATCCTACACATATTCAAAACTAAGTCCCACTGAGTTACCTGAGAACTTTTCCTAGTTAAATGTATATACCATATCAGCTTTAATATTTGTTGGGAAATAAACTGAAGCAATTATGCTGTGTACTATTAATGTATTAAAAGGTTCATATTTTTTCTTTTTCTCCTGAAATATAGTCACATGTGCTCAATTTTATAAAACTTTTTTAGTCAGTTTGGAATAAAAATTACAACTGAATACCAAGGTATTTCAGTATCTATGCCTAGTAAGTCACATATATGGACTAACCAAAGATATTTGGCCACTACTTGTTTTTGTAGATAACCTCAATCATTTTGTAGATAACCTCAATCATACATAATTATGCGTATCTGTAGTTTTAATTCATTTATATATTACCCCTATAAAGACAAAAACCATCTTTTTTTCTAGACAATTCATTCTTTTATCTTCCTTCTAACTGTATGAGCACATACACACACTCACAGATAACAAATATGCAGTCTAGAATTATTATAAGACATTGGTGAAACTTGCCATATTTTTCAGATGTCAATTATCCATTGGTCCATTTAATACTGATTCCACAATGTTCAAAACACTTCCTGTCAAAACAGATAATTAAACTAAGAGCTGAAGTCCAAATCCTAAATAAAAATAAACCACTTTATAAGCTGGTTGGTAATGAGATCAAATCTGATTAGGAAAAGCAAGCACACAAATAATCTTGTACTATTAAAAGTTACTCACTGTCTACTTAATAGTAATGTGTCACTTGAGCTATTACTGCATGTTTTATACAGCAGGATGTTTGATCATTTGTTGATTTAAAAGAAGTATAAAATAATGTACATATGTTTGAATTACAGAATTGTCTGCAAGAATGTGATGGTTGCTTGCTGAATACTGTATAAGTGTATATGATGCAGTGTAAGAATTGTGTAAGAATAAATGAAATGCTTACAGAATGATTCAACGGGCAGCAAGATAAGGATGTATAATATCCCCTTGAGAGTTTAATGTATTTATGGAAAAATGGGTAAGGAATGCTTCTGCTGATGTTCGAAGGGTGTTGGTTGGGATTTAAATGCACGTATACTTTTGTATACAAATGATCTCATGTTGTTAAGCTCACAACCCTAAATAATTCTAGCAAATGTTAGATAGATTATATGTTGCAACAACATGCCGGGAGTGCAGATCTGAAAATTTAAAGTATTGTTATCAAAGGGGAGGGTAATTGAATTTAACAGAGAAAACTGAGTAAATATTGGAAAATTTATACATAAATGATGAAAAAGAAGAGCAATTTGTGCCCTTGATAGAATGTTTACTAAAAGCAGGGAAATGGATGCAGAATTTTTAAACATACAAACAATGTAAAAAACTTAATGGATAATGTAAGGACTATGGTGAAGCATGAAAGTTTATTGAAAGAAGTATAATGTGTGGAAGCATGTGCTTCTGTCCTTTCAAAATATGGAACTGTGAATTGGGAATGTTAGGTGAAACGTAAAAAGTTGAATATTTTGGTAATGGAGCACTTAAAAGAACACATGTGATAAAATAAGAAGAGATGGGATCAAAAATTAATGGGCGCTGAATCAATGTACACCAAATACAAAACAGAGTAACACATGAAAGAATATGTTGAGGTAGTTTGACCATATGGTGAGAATGAATGAGAAATTATAAAACAAATTATAAATATAGCAAGTAGCTTAAGAGAAAACCATTATTCTTCTATTAACTAAAATTCTTTCAAAAGCCATGGTATTTTCTATCACGTAGTCTGTAATGCTACATTATTTGTAAAATTTAATCTAATGTAGCGTTTGAACTTTATCTTGACGCAGTTGCAGGTTTTTTTTTTTTAAGAAAAAGTTGTTTTGTATATGGCTCGGACCTCCTGCTGATTCCAATAAGGGGCCTTCAAACCCTCTTCTCAAAACTTTGCTACACCCCCTTGCAATTTCCAAAGATAGCAAGCTCTGTTATCTCCCACTAGTCACTTTATTCCAAAGGAAACCTTTTTCAGAGCAGTTGGTTTTCCAGTAAGAAAAACTGCATATCCCTTTCTGTCCTTAGTCTGAAGGCTGGAAAGAAAAGAAAGGAAAAAAAAAAGGAAAAGAAAAATTGTTTTCTGAAGAAGAAAAGCTGCTGTCTACTGAAGGACTGATTTTTTTTCCTAAGCCACCTGATCTCACAGGCCATATATATCTCAGTTCATAAAATAAATCAGAATGTATGTTACAAGGAGCTTCACTGACACTATCTTCATTTTCAAATTACTGGATCTAGCCTTGTTGCTGCTGGCTTTGAAGATGGGGCTTTCCCCTAACCTGGCTTTCAGCTAACCTTAGAAGAGAAACAGAAATGCCTAAAGATGGAGAAAAAAAATGGAGATTGCTCTTTCAGTTGTAAAAATTCATCACACTTCACTTCATAGTATTAGGAGGAAGGACAAATAAGTGATCTTAAGTTCTTGAATGGAAAATGGGATATTAATGTAATAAACAAGGAAAATATTGGTGATTTAGTTTTTCTTTAACTCCTTCAGTTTCTGAACATCTTGAAAACGAGTTTTTCCACATTCACTTCGCATTGGTAGAAAGTTAAATAATCAATTACCATAAAGAGAAGGAAGAGGGAATACTGGACTAACTAATGATTTAGAAATTAACAGACTTTCTAAATAAAATATTTACCCCGATTTTGTATAAAATCAGTAAACGCTTTTAAGCTGATCCTAAATGGACTGAATTTTGAACAAAGGGTCTTAATTTGAGCTCCCCCCCAATTTAGTGAATTCTGCAATAGCTTCCACCCATCTAGTAAAGAGAACAGGCTAGAGCAGTGATGGCGAACCTATGGCATGAGTGCCAGAGGCGGCACTCAGGAGTCCTCTCTGTGGGCATGCACACCATTGCCCCAGCCCCGCCTCCCCCCCGCAGCCCCCTCCACACCAGCAGCCCCCCCAGAGGGGAGTCAACCCCGGATGCAGCCCTGCGGAGGAGCGCAGCCAAGCCACCATGGCGCTGCAGGGCCACCTGGGCGATCTGCAGCGGCCGTTGATGGCCTTAAGGGTGGGCGCGGTGAAGGTGGAGCAGGGCGGGGTGGGTGGGTGGGCTGCGGGAGGGCCGGTTTTGGGGCACTCGGTCTCTAAAAGGTTCGCCATCACTGGGCTAGAGTCACCCAAATAAGCATCACCTGTGAGATATTTAGAAAAAATTGTATAATAAAACCAAACAATTACAAATTTATTGAGTATATTTTACACCTATCAGAAGCGGATGCCTAATTATTAAAAAATACAATACCACCCCAAAATCAATGGGTTAGCTCTGCCTTCCTGCCCATTAGACCAAGTCAGCCAAACTCGCCACGCCTATCTTGAGATAGGCCACTCCTAGTCTTGATAACGGTGAAAGCAGGTGACGACAGTCTGACGTGTTGGCTCCCGGATCCCTAATATAGCCTGACTGCTTTTAAGGGTGGGAGTGGATTCTCCATCTCCGTGCTGAGAAAAGGCGTTCAGGTAAGACAACGCCCCTTCTCCAGCACCGGAGATGGAGAATCCACCAATGGGACATACCAAAGCCTTACTGTCCCAATGGGGGGGAAACAGAGGGGGCTCCAGGTACGTCTCCAATAGCCACTTGCTGAAGGACTCTCCTTCCAAAGGAAGCGTCCGCCGATGCAAATCGGTCTACCTTATAATGCCGTACAAATGAGGGCGATGACCATGTCGCCACCCTGCAAACCTCCTCGATAGAACCTGTGTGGCCCATGCCACGGAGGTCGCAGCACTGCGAGTAGAATGTGCCGTGACGTGGCTTGGCGCTGGCAAGGAAAGTGACCTGTACGCCTACGAGATGCAAGCCTTGATCCACCTACCTATGGTTGAGGCGGACACCTTCTGTCTGCTAGAGGCACAGTGAAAGGAAACAAAGAGAGGTTTAGATTTGCGAAAGGGCATCGTTCGCTTGATATAGTAACGTAATGCCCTGCGAACGTCCAGTGTGTGCCACTTTCATTCCAAGGTATGAGATGGGTTAGGGCAGAAATCCGGTAGGACGACTTTTTGGGTCCTATGAAAAGGGATGTTGACCTTAGGGATGAAGGTGGGGTCCAGTTGGAGGACCACCCGGTTTTGGTGAAAAGTGCAAAGGTCCTCTCTGACCGACAGTGCCGTGAGCTCAGAAATGCGCCTGGCTGAGGTGATAGCAACCAGGAAGGTGACTTTGAGGGACAGGGACCTCAAGGAACAAGAGCTGATGGGTCAAACGGTGATTTGGTGAGGGCCTGCAGGACCCGTGGCAAATCCCAGGAGGGGTACCTATGTACCACGGGTGGTTTAGTGTTTCTGGTGCCCTTGAGAAAGGAGCGTATCCTAGGATGTTGTGTCAGGGGCACTGAATTGGCGCAGGTAAGTAAGGTTGACAAAGCCGTGACCTGCCTGCGGATGGTGTTAGGTGATAAACCCCTGTCTAGGCCCTCGAGCAAGTATTCCAGGATTCTCAGGATTGTCAGGGCCAAGATGTCTATTAGCTTCCTCTCGCACCAATTGCAAAAATCCCTCCATGTGGAGTCATAGATGCGATTTGTCGCTGGTCAGCGGGAGGCCTGAATCATGGAAATTACTCTTGTGGCGTATGATTCCGTGCTCAGGATCTGGCGTTCAAGTGCCATGCGGCTAACTGCAGCCACTGAGGTTCTGGGTGCTGTAGAACCCCCTGGCTGAGAGACATGTGGTCTGGGGGAATCCTCCATGGAGAGGAGCTGGAGAGATTCACCAGGTTGGTGAACCATGGTCTTTGTGGCCAATACAAGGCCAACAGTATGACCTCCGCCCGTTCCTGCAACATCTTGCGGATGGTTGCCGGAATCAGGGGGAGGCATAAAGCAGTTCCCCCAGCCATGGGCATCTGAGAGCGTCTGCTCCCTCTGCTCCCTGGGAGGGGAACCGGGAAAAAAACCTTGGGAGTTGGGAGTTGGTCGGTGAAGCGAACAGATCTATGACTGGTTGTTCGAACCTCTGTGCTATTTCCGCGAAGAGATCCAGATGCAGGCGCCATTTGGATTGGTCTATGGTCGCCCTGTTGAGAGAGTCCGTTTGTCGGTTCGCCTCCCCCGAGATGTGTTCGGCCTTGAGGGAGGTCAGGTTGGTCTCTGTCACGAGGTCCCTGGATTGAGTGCCCCCTTGTTGGTTCACGTGGGCCTTTGCCGTTACATTGTCCATGAGGACTAGTACATGTTGCGTTGCCACCCTGTTGCGGAAGTGGCACAGGGCCAGGTGTATGGCTCTGAGCTCCAACCAATTGATATTGTGTTTCAGATCTGCGTGGGACCACCGACCCTGGGCCAATTGAGACTGCAGGTGTGCTCTCCAGCCGAACAGACTGGCATCCGTCATGAGTGTGAGCCTGGTGGGTTCCTTTAAGTGTGACCCTCTGGCTACTGCTGGCGAGGCCCACCACCTGGGAGATGGCAGGGTTTGGGGGGGGAACCCTTACCCTTTGGTTGGAAGAGCTGATGCCCCGCCTTTGGAAGGGGAGGAGGAACCATTGGAGGTCCCTGGAGTGTAGTCTGGCCCAAGGGACTATTGCAATGCACGAGACCATCTTCCCTAGGAGCTGGGAGAGCAGGACCAGTGGTGCTATTTGCTCCCTGCGAACCCTGAGGACAAGGGTCCGGATGCTGTCCCGGCGCTCCTGTGACAGGTCGACCTGACAGCTGAGTGTGTCTATGACGGCGCCCAGGTGTAGGAGACAGGTGGAGGGGACGGTCTGACTTTTCTGAAAGTTCACTGAGAACCCGTGTTCCGAAGGACCTTGATCGTCAACGTTAGGTCCGACCGGGCAGCCTGAAGGGAGAATGACTGAGAATGTCATCCAGGTAGCACTGGACGTGCACCGGTACCATTCTTAGGTGTGTGGCCAGCACCGCCAGGACCTTGGTGAAGACCCTTGGAGCTGCTGAGAGACTGAATGGGAGGGCTCTGTATTGGTAGTGATGGCCCACATAGCAGAACCTGAGGAACTGCCAGTGGTTGGGGAAGATGGGGATGTGGAGGTACGCTTCCATGAGGTCTATGTTCCTTACACTGCCTAAGATGGACTGAAGCGTTTGCATCTTGAACTTTTGGTATGTGATATGGCGGTTCAAATCCTTGAGGTCTAGAATCGCCCTCCATCCCCCCTGAGGTTTTGGGGACCACGAAGAGGATGGAGTAGAATCCCCTGCCCCGTTGTCCTATTGGCACTGATTCTTTTGCCTTTATTTCCAAGTGTCGAATGGCCTCTCGCATGAGGATGCTTTTGACAGGATTCCTTGATTGAGGGCAAAAAATGAAGCGCCCTGGGGGGCTGGATATGAATTCCAGGATCAGACTATATTGAATGGTTTGGCAAACCCAGGAATCTGTGGTGGTGGCCTCCCACTGGGGGCGAAGAGTTCCAGCCTGCCACTTATGGGGAGGCAGCTTGAGAGTAACTTGGACCTTCTATAGGGCCGACCCCCCTCGAAAGGGCTGTTTGCTCTGGAATTGCTGTCTGGGTCTGGGGCCTGTCCTGTCTGACGGGCGGTCCTGTTTGGCCGTGAAGGGATGGGGAGGCTGAGAGCCCCCCGCGCCCATTCCTGGTCAAAAGGACTGTCTGTGGACGTACAAGTTTGTGCACCTTTCGGCCCGTCTGCTGGAATGGACCAACACCTTCCGCTTGTCCTTATTTTTGATCAAATAAGGCGTCAGGGCCTCCCCAAACAATTTTCCACCCTGATAAGGAGCCGTAGCTAGACACCACTTGGCCTTGGGGTCAGTTTGCTAGTGCCTGAGCCATAGCATCCTGTGTGCCGAGATGTTGGATGCTATAGTTCTAGATGAGAACCTGGCCGCATGTAGCGCGGCATCTGAGATGTATTCCGATGCTGCCACAAGCATGCTCCTGCTGGGTATGTACCTTCTCCTGAGGAAGCCTAGCTTGTAGTTGTCAGAGCCAGAGTAAGGAGGTTCTGGCAAAGAAAGATGCACAAGTGGCGGCTCTTTCCGCCCACGCTGCCGCTTGTTGAGTTCTGCGGAATGTCAGTTCCCATCTCCTGTCATCAGCCTTTAGCACCTCTGCCATGTCCCCCAACACCATGGACGAGGGCAAGAGGGGACCAAAGGGTTCTTCTACCATTGGCACCTCAAGATCCTGTGACTGGTCTGGCGTCACACTGAATAGTTTTTTGTCCGTTCCCCCCCAGGGAGGTAAAGGTGCCAGGCGATGCCCATTGTTTCTGGATCGCGTTGTGAAAGAGTGATGGGTAAGGTACATGGTGCTGGGTCACGATAGGTTCGAAAAACACTGGGTTTGAATCTGAACTGGACGGTGGGTCTGGCTATGGGATCTGATCAGGACCTATGTTGGCCGTGGAACTGGCCTTGCGGAGCAGTGGCAGGAACAGGACCGGGTTGAAAAGCCCTCCACATGGAGGAGGATCTGGGGGAGGTTCTTCATCCTCCCACGAGGCCATGTCCGGTTGGTCATCCTCCGTAGGGGATGAGGCCCTGCTATGGTAGGACTGGGATGGAAAGGAAGGGCCCTGGTAATCAAGTGCACCTGACTGGAAGAAGGGTGGAGGTATGGGAGCCAAGGGTTCGGGTCTTGGCCAGTGGTGGGACCTGGCGGCAAGCGCCCCGTCTACTGCCTGAGCGATCAGGGTTTGGAGCCGATCCTCAGAAGGAGATCCCTCGGGCCCAGCCCCTCTGAGCCCTGCTGCTGTGGGGGCTGAAGGTGGCCTCTGGGATCGAATGTGTGACCCACGGTGACGGTGATGGTTGTTGGATCAATTGGACTTGATCCGTCCCAGGGGAGGGAAGGTTTCCTCTGGGAACCTGACCCCTTGAGAAGAGGAGGGCCTCAAGGGGAGGTCGTAGGACACGTCATCTGTTTGTTCCGCCTTTGCCCTGGCTTGCTTCGGCACTTTGGAGAATTCTTTCTCCAAGGCCTGGTGCCTTCTGCTAGCCTGTTTCTCTGCCAACTTGGAAGGCTTCCTTTCAGAAATGGTCTTGGTCTTGGCCTTGATCCTACCTGCCGCCTCCTGCTTGAAGGATTTCTGCCTTTTGCGGCTAGTGGATGGGGAGGCAGTGTTATTAGGTTGAGACACTCCTCCATCCTAGGTGAGCTATCTCAGTGGTACCGAGAGGGAACTCTGGCAGGGGATCCGTTGGCGAGATGGGCTGAGCAGGTGAAGCAGGGGATGGTTGTCCTGTTCTCCTGACCACCCGACGGTAGAGGGAGCAGACTGTTTGTCCCCCTCCTTTGGGGTCCGGTTGCTCGTAGATCGCCTGATGGTGCTAAAAGAGGGGTGGTGGTCAGGGTAATGAGTTGCACCAGGGATTGTTCAGCACATGCTTGAAGAGTTGTGACTAATTTATTAATTTTAATTTTTTTAAAAAAATGTCTTTATGACTTGTGTCTCCGGTGGACCTGGCCTGACAACGCTGGCCTAAATTTTTTTAGTTTAGTAGTCCGGTGATCGTTTGATAAACGGGGATGGAGAGGGGGGAGGGGGGCCTGAGGTGAAGATCGCTGGCGATGGCCTGTGCAGGCACGCAGTCCTCTCTTCCCCTTTGAGGAGGAGGGAAGCTGATTGTGGTATCTTCATTCCTGGGGAGGCTCAAGCCTCCACCGGGAACCTCTTGACTTACTGGGCTGCTGCGTTTGTCCCGGCAGCCAAAATGGTGGCCGGACCGATTCTATGCAGTTGAAAAGAAGACGGAAGTGCCCTTTCGGCTGCCAGCAATTCAGCGCGAAAAAAGGAGCTTCTGCCCTATTGGCGGGAAATTTGAAGAGGAAAAGGCAGAAGTGCCTTCTGTTGTCTCAGCGTGCCCCGTCGTCCAAAATGGCGACCGGGGTGAACTGGCATGGCAGCAAGGCGGCCACTCAGCTTGGGGATGCCACAAAGAGGAAGACTGGCCAGCAAGGATCACAGCGATTAGTGAGAGAGGCTCGGAAGAAATTGGCAAGAAAAATCAATTCCCAGGTGCAGCGGCCGCCGATCTGATGTAGTGAGGAAACCAGCCAGTTCCTTGATTCAGGGATGACAGAGATTGAATCTCCATCCCCCTGGAGCCCAGACGACTTTCCTCGGTTCAGAAACGGATGGAAACGGAGTCTCCACCCCAACCCGCAGGAGGTTCAGATAAGCTCCGGATGCACACTGGTCCCAGAGCTGAACAGCTGAAGAGGGATTTCCCTTAGGAGGGAGCTGAAGCCTCAGCAATAACCCCAGGTCCAGGAGAGGGAAAGACCCACCTCCCCAAGCCTTCCACAGACTATTTCACACAGCGCTGACCCCAGCGCTGTTGAAATAATTGTGGTGGGAGATAAGTAGAATCCACCAATTTTTTAGTCTCTATTACCTGCCTCAGACCAGGAGCCAAACTTGTCATGTCCGTCTGGGCTGAAGACCAAGTCAAGACTAGGAGTGGCCTATCCCAAGACAGGCGTGGCAAGTTTGGCTGACTTGGTCCTAGAAGTCTATATAGCAGCAGATCCCAGTTATATTCCTGTTCTGATTAGCTAAGATGTGTAATGTAAAACTTTTGAGGAGTAGAAAAAAAGAAGATCCCACACAGCTGCATGCCTGGATTCCAACTGATAAATTACATTTTAAAACCACTTTCCTGAAGGAAAGCTAAGATTCATGTGGATGGATTATGTTATGTTAAGCTTCATTTTGTAGGTAGATAGTGTGCATAGTGAATTCTACTGAGGTTGTGTACATAATACTACTATTAGTACAATATTGGTTTGAGTTGTTAAACTCTATGCCTATGTCTTGTTGTTGTAAGGTTAAAATTCTCTATGTTATTAAGAAATACCAGCAGCTAGCAACACTATTATAGTATGTGCAGGGGGAAAATCAGCAGAAAATCACAAAAATTATTTTGCTAGGCTTGCATTTGGTAAGCAGCTACAAAAAAGAAGATACATATCAAATCTGCTTATATTGCTTAGTAAATGGGAGGTCAGATTAGTGAAAGAGATTATATATAAAGATTGATGAAGAAAATGATTTATTAAAACTGAAATGACAGCTGTCTGATTTTCTGTGATTTCAATGATAAGAGATAGCAACTCATTATAGACACTACCTCACCCTTACTTGTGGTTCTGGCTGAAAAACAAGAAAGTGGCAACTGGTCTTAAATTATCAATGTTTTTTCCCTGGCTAGAGCAGTAGTTCAGCTTTATTCCACCAAATGTATAGAAAGTATCAAATGAAACTGTTTTGTTTAAAGCTCATAACAAAATACATTTTCTATATATTTCTATATTAAATTATAAAGCGTGCTTCCCTAAGATTATTATGTGAATTCACACTGAGCTGAAATCAAGGAAGCCTCATTGTGTCTTAGTCCAATGCGGCAGTGCAACCCTGAAAGGGAAGAGAGAATGCCTATTTCCCACACATGATTTCTAGAAAGTTTAAAACAAACCAATACATCTTTAACATGAATAATCATAACAATGAAGGGCACCATTTAGGCCACTGAGATGGACTCCCTTTCAAAGCTTTCTACTTTGAAGATACATAATGAGGTGGACCCCACCACCAAGGTAATTGGTTCTATTGTCAAATTCCTCTCATTGCCTTTTTCCTAACATTTAGTTAGAATCAGCTTTCCTAAAGCTTATATTCACTATTCCATGATCTGCATTTGAGAGCAAGAGAAAAACAAATCAACTTGTCTTAGGTAATATCTATTCAGGTTTTGGAAGAGTGCTATTGTGCCACCCCAGGTATCCATTCTCAAAACTTCTTCAGTCCTTTTATATGGCTTAGTTTCTAATTCTCTGCTCAGCATTGTCGTCCTTTGCACCCTTTCCAATTTGCTAAAATCTTTCTTAAAATGGGGTGCTAAGAACTGAACATAGTTCTTGAAGGGGGCTGACCAAAAGAAAAGAGAACAATTTATTTTCTATTATTTGGAAAATATATGTTGTTGATGTAGCCCAAAAATGTATTGCTCTTTCAGCCTCATTACCCTTGCTGGTTCATATTAAATTTGCAATTACTCTTCTGCAAGTACTATTACCAAGCGAGATATAACCCATCCTATATCTATCTGTATGTTTGATTTTCTGTTTCCTGAGTGAAGAATTTGGAACTTTTTTCTGAAATTTGATAAGGTATTTTCAGCCCATTTTGCCAAACTACAAAAACAATATCAATTTTTATTGCTGTGTGTCAAGTGTCAATAACCCATTCAAGTTTATATTTTGATGAGCATAAGTTTCACTTCTTTATCCAAATCATCAAACTACCGAAGTGTAAAGGATCCAGAACTGATCATTGCGGCACCTGTATTAATGACTAATTCTTTTGAAACCCTTTGAAAAGGATTTTGTCTCCTCTAAATAATATGTCAAATGCAGTACATTAAAAACATTTTGGAACTATTTCTGCTGAAAACAATATTTAATCAAGAACAATATCCTTGAATACAATGGCCTAATTCATGCAGTAATATTATGGAAACAATTAGTTTGAAATTAATAGAGATTATGGCAGATTTCATTTTTTTTTAATTTACACACATATATAAATGCAGAAAAGGAAAGAATATTAAATATGTTTACTGCCTTGAATTATTTATAAAAAAAACAATAAAGGCAGGATAAAATTAAACACTGAGATTTTAATGCAATTTAAGGAACCAAAAATGATTGTTATATTAAAAAACTACATTCCTTGCTAACAAGGTTTCTTAAACTAGGTTAATTTCAATAAGAACATTTTCTAAATCAAAAATTTCTGGAAAACTAGGATAGGGTAGAGTACTGTAATTCTCTTACTGCTATTGTTGTATAAGTGGGAGTCAGAAACTATTTTTTTTCTCATCTCAGTTTTAAATGTCACCCTGACCCCCTTCCAGCTCTGTTATTCTGTCAAATATATAATAGTATGTAATACAACATAATATACACATCTATATTACAGAAATATATTCCTAATCCAGATTTCTTTTTGTTTAATATGTTATCTATAGAAATGTCTGCTGTACTGCCCTGGAAAAGCAGCAAATGTATATACAGAGGAAGATTTAATTACAAGTCGTATAGCTAGTTAAGCAAGTTTGCAAGGGAAGTATGTATGACTCAGAATGAAATTTATGCCACTACACAGATCCCATAGAAAGTATAGAAATAATAAAGCTCCAACAGTTCAGGTGTTCAATGGGCAAACTGTATAATAAGGTTGTGCAACACTGACATTCAAAGGGAAATCTGTGTTTCGGAACATGCGTGGGTACATATGTAGCACCTGCTGATAATTTCTTAGACCAAATTAATCTTTTTTGACGATCACATTGAAGTGCGTAAGCCCAGAAGAAGACACAGCTTCTTTAAGGAGTTGCTGACAAGTGTCACATGAGATCCTGTATACTCCTAAACTTCCTTTTCCCTTTGAATCTGAAACTCTGAACAGTCTAACAAACACCATGAATCATAGTATAGTAGTGTGTGTGTGTGTGTGTGTGTGTGTGTGTGTGTGTGTGTATCTGTATAAATCAAAGCAAATTAAAAAAGAATAAACATTTAACATTATTTATTACTGCCACTCCTTATTTAGTGACTACCTTGTTCAGAACCTGTCACAAATACAACAGTATAATAAATTTTTAAAAAATCATTTTCAGAGGCATTTGTTACCAAATTTCCTGTCCATGACAATAAAAGTATTCAGTATGAAACCAATTAAGGTCTAGTCAGTTTCAGGCAGTAACCCCAGCGGGCAGGAAGGTTTTATTCAACTAAAGGCACATCATCAGTGAGCGGAAACGGCTTATGGACTTGGAATAAAAAAGAAAATGAATTTGTGACATTGGTTTGATATTTGGAAAGAATAGGCTATAGTAAGAATGGAATTATGATGTAGACTTAGAGAGGACTGATTAGGTTTGCCAAGAGGAAGATCACTTCTTTATTTTACATGCCCACACACATAGACACAAATTTTCTTTATTTTGTCTCTTTCTTTCCTTTTTCTTTCTCGCGTCTACTTTTTCCCCCAATGTATTTCTTATTATGTAAGATCTTTAAATAAAAGCTATTGTAAAACCTTTTAATAAAACCTATTAATGAAGTGAGAGGGCAAAAATAACATTAAAAAAACCCAGAGCAGTCAAGCATAGGTCACTGTACCATAGAATTTTATCTGAATGGAATGACAATAGCCAGTGATCTTCCCCATTTCATTTCTGATTTAAGGGAAAAATTGAGATCGCCAAACAAGAGGAAGATGTACCGTAAGCCTTCTGAAGCAGATCAGATCAAAAACAGATACTACAAGAAATGCTAATAGTGTAATTTATTGATATAGACTTCTGAATTTTGAAAATTAAGAAATTTACCCAAGAGAGTCAAGCCAGGACAATTTTCAACATCCTCTCCTGTCTTTCTAGGCTAAGCTGAAGTTTTTATAATGGCTGTCACCTATTTTCTTTAAAGCTGTCTCCATACTGCTCTATGAGTATGTTGTCAAAATAAAGCAATTCCCTAAAGATTTATATAGAGAAAATCTTAACAAAAAATAAATTATTTGGATGGTTATATTTTTTAAAATCTGCTACTGTGTTTTCCTTTAGCTGTTTTTGCTTCCTAAAAGAGATTTTTAAAATTGTTTTTTAAAAAATCTATTGACTAGTATTTTTTTCTGCAATAAAACAGTACCCTATAATAGGGGATATAGATTGGGGAGAGGCTTTCCCGATATCTCACATTACTAGGATGTTAGAAGAGCTGAAAGTGCTGCTACAAAGAAGCAATGCCAGTGCTATGGAACTGGCTCCTTACTGAGATTAAATTGTTTATGTTTGTTTATGTTTATTCACACTTATATGCCGCCCTTCTCCGAAGACCCAGGGCGGCTCACAACAAGAACACAATAACAAATTTAAAATTAACCACATTCATACCACATACAAACACAATCAATTCGCAGCCACTGATGGCGGGACACTCTTAGGGCCGAGGGGCAGAGCACAGCTCATATGCCCCAAGCCTGTCGGCATAGATGTGTCTTCAGCCCTTTCTGGAAAGCTAGGAGGGAGGAAGCAGTACGAACCTCTGAGGGAAGCTGGTTCCAGAGGGCTGGGGCAGCAACGGAGAAGGCCCTTGCCCTAGGTCCCGCCAGATGGCATTGTTTAACAGACGGGACTCGTAGGAGGCCAACCCTATGCGCCCTGACCAGTCGCTGGGATTCATGAGGCAGGAGACGGTCCCGCAAGTATCCTGGTCCATTGCCATAAAGGGCTTTATAGGTCATAACCAACACTTTGAATTGTGTTCGGAGACCAATTGGTAGCCAGTGCAGCTCACGGAGAGCTAGAGTGATATGAGCATGTCTTGGGAGACCCAAGACAGCTCGCGCGGCTGCATTCTGGACTACTTGCAGTCTCCGGACATTCTTCAAAGGTTGCCCCATGCAGAGAGCATTACAGTAGTCGAATCTCGAGGTGACAAGGGCATGGGTGACTGTGAGGAGTGACTCCCAGTCCAAACAGGGCCGCAACTGGCGCACTAGGCGAACCTGGGCGAATGCTCCCCTCGCCACAGCCGAAAACTGATGTTCCAAACTTAGCTGTGGATCGAGGAGGACACTCAAGTTGCGAACCCTCTCCGAGGGGGACAAAACTTCTTCCCCCAGGGTAATGGACGGACAGTTGGAATTGTCCTTGGGAGGCAGAGCCCATAGCCACTCCGTCTTGTCGGGATTGAGTCTGAGCCTGTTGGCACCCATCCAGACCTCAACAGCCTCCAGGCACCGGTTCATCACTTCAACTGCTTCATTGTAATGACAAATTGGCATACTCTGATAGTTTTTAGAAAGTTTTCAAAAATTAAGCTTGTGCCTCTTTATTTTTTTCATTTTCATTTTGTTTTTGTGATTTGGATTTTAACTGTTTTAAATGAAATATTGTAACTTCCAAGAGGTGAGAAGATACAAATGGAATAGTTGTTACTATCTGTACTACGAATACTAACATTCCCAGTAGAGGTTGGTACAGGTCGTCCTCCCTTAACAACTGCCTTGTTTAGTGACTGTTCTAAGTCATGACAGTTCTGAAAAAGGAACTTTACGATCAGTCCTTACATTTGCAGTGGATTTGCAGTGTCCTCTAGACATGAGGACAAGACTTGGGCTCTTACAACCTTCACAGCTTCCCACGATTATGTGATCACGATCTAAGTACCTGAGAAATGGCTTCTGACAAGTAGAGTCAATGGAGAAGCTGGCAGTAAAATTGCAAGTTGTGGTCGTGTGAAGTCTCACTTAATGACCATAGGCGATTTGCTTAATGCTGCAACTGACATAGGCCAAAACCTAGATGCTGACTCTGAGTTTGAAGAAGATATTCCAGCAGAACTTGTGGAAAATCAGGCTCAGAAGACACAAAGCCAAGAATCACATGAGGCTGATCAAAAACAGGCATCACCTGGACAGCCAGAGTGTCAGATGAAAATGATGTAAGGCCTCCCTGCCCCCACACCCAGCGAGTAGAAAGAACAGAGATGAGACTTCTCTATTTTTTTTTTTGCCAAGGCTTTTTGCCAAGCAAGGGAATAAATTTCTTGATCAGCAACAGCTGGCTGCGGCCTGATTTAGCCCTAACCCAAACTCCTTTGCTTAAAACAACTGTCTGATTTTCTCTGGTATACTGTGTGATCATTTGGGTGGATTCTGCCTGTAAAATTCTGATCTCTGAACTGGCTGACACATCTGACCCAACTCTTGGAACCTTGGACTGATTTTGGACTACTCTTCTGCACACTCTTGTTAAAAAGCTAATTATTCAAATAAGCCTCTTTCAAAGATTCTGTTTTGGTTTGCATTCTTTTGTTATCCCTTTGACCTTGCATGAACTGTGCACTATCAAAGCAACTATTGTGACTTAGCATTTGAAATCAAAGGAAGGATGATGGCAGAAGTTATAAGGTTATGAGAGTGTTGCAGTCATATGATATCTTGTTTAAGAATGGAGTTGCCAGGCCCAGTTATGGTCATTAAGTGATGACTACCTGTATTAAATTACCTATAGAATCACTGGGTTGAATATTTCAGAAAAATATGACCTCCATCAATTATAGCAGCTCCAGGTATAACCTCATATGCATTGTAACTGAAATTATCTTTTTGCAAATTAATAGAATCTTACAGTTCCTCAATCACTAACCTGTTAACTAAAGAAGGGATGGGGTGGGGGCTGGAAATATGTCATAACTCATTCTGTATGATTTTCTATTCTCACATTATCTAAACTTACCATATTAAGCATTTGCCTAACAATGTCAAAA
Source organism: Bothrops alternatus (assembly GCA_034064705.1). NCBI lineage: Eukaryota > Metazoa > Chordata > Lepidosauria > Squamata > Viperidae > Bothrops > Bothrops alternatus. Next base: position 12,231,091 of record JARGCV010000049.1, on the reverse strand, counting down.
ATTTAAATCATTATAGCTTTCTATGAATAAATACATTAATATATAAAAGGCATTATTTTAATCTTTCTTTAATAATTAAGAAATGAATCCATTAATTATATTACTTATTATCCATTTATTCTAAAAATGTAAAAAAAAGAGAATAAACTATTAAATATAAAATATATCAAGTGCTTTACAATTTGGGATGTACATACCGTGTTTCCCCGATAGTAAGACACCCCCGATTGTAAGACGTATCGGGGTTTTCAGGGGGTCGGCTAATATAAGCCGTACCCCGAAAGTAAGACATATTACTCCTGCCCACTTCCGCCTCCTGCTTAAAATACTTAAATACTTAAAATACTTAAATACTTAAAATACTTAAAATACTTAATATACTTAAAATACTTAAAATAAAACTGACAATTGTTTTCCAATCAATATAAGCCGTACCCCGAAAGTAAGACATAGTGGGGCTTTTGGGGATAAAAAGAAAGTGTGACACTGTCTTGCTTTCAGGGAAACACGGGTAGTGTGGGATGGAAAAAATAATAATTACTTCATACTTCTTGCTATTGAATATACCACAACCAACTAGATTCACCCAAAACAATGAACTTAAAACCTGCTTTACAAATCATATTACAGCTTAATGCAATGTGTGTGACTTCTGCCATTATCTTGCATAATTTAAGCAATCAAACGTGTCAGTGGTCAACTAAAAAGGTTTTGTTCATAGATTCCTTTAAGAATCTAGGGTTGTGGACCAAGATACTTGTTTTGGAGTTTGTAGAATTAAATAGAAATTAGTAATCTACCACTTCTCACCAGAAAAATAATAATAAATTCTCCCAAATATTCCATTTTATATTCATATGTCTAATATTTCAAGCCACAACCAGAAGAATAATACCCATTTCTACGTATCAGTACTAAATATTCAGGTGTCTTCACCTGGGATATTTTCAGTCTTACCTTGGCAATGCATCAGACAAACTGGATACCCTTAAATGATTTTTCCCTGCTTATTATGATTTTATTATTTTTTAAAAAGGTCAACTCCTTCTGGGCAAGAACCTGTTTTTTTGATCACACTTACTCTATGCAAAAAAAGTACAATCTGTTATTTTCAGAGGAAGAGCTGGAGAACGTTTATATGTCCCAATGAAATGAGAAACAAGTAACGTATCTATTTGTCAACTAACCACTGTATCAATGAAGTCCAAAATAGCCTTTCCTAAATGCCATATCCATAGATCAGGAACACTAGAACACCTCATAAATCTCTGTATCTTTACATCTATTGGTAGTTAGGAGAAGGTAAGGTTTGGCTAGGAGGCTGGCCAAATAGGACCAATTTGCCCGTATTTCACCACTGAAGATTTCAACAGAATTCTCAGCTCCAGCCTCCTGAGCTGCAGCTACGGGGTGTCTGGTAATATATCTCATCCATTACACTACCCCTTTTAATCATCTTATCATATACTAGAGTTTCCTTACACTGAGCGATAGACAGGCTGCCAGTTTTTTTATTTCCTTATGTTCCTCTTATCTTTGCAAAACATGCTCCAAACCATTCATTAATGGACACTGTTAGCACATTTGCAACCTAAAATGATTATATACTAGAAATATTTTTAAAGTTTTCTAATTAATAACATATATGTAGAAAGGATATGATAACAGATTTGATCCTTGTTGAAGGAATATGAATTTTTCTCAACTAACCCAAAGAATGTTGTAGAAACCTAATAAGAAGTGTAGAGTTTATCTGTATGTTAAGTATAAACCAACTTGTCTTTTCTTTTTAAAAATTATGTTTTCAGGCACTTTAGATATTTGCAGAGAGTTTATCATTCACTTTTTCCAGTTTTTCTTCCCAAATAGGTTACTATTAATCATTTCACTTCTTTACATGAGGCAAACAAGCTTAACTAGTTCAGCTCTGAAAGTTTTATGATTAAATGCAAATAGTAAATAATGTTTGGTTTTAGTCATTTGACTATCACCTTAAAACTGTTCTACAGATAAACACAAATGTGTATTGAAGCCTGTAGTGAGAAAATACTGATTGACTGATGCAGAACTACATAGATTTTTGGCATGCACAAATTCAGGTATGGATATAAATAAACTCCCCCAAATTATAAAAAACTATATAAATAATAGTTTTGATTCAAGATATCTTCTAATTGTTCAAGTAGAACTACTTCCTATGTCTTCTCCACCAGCTGTTCAAGAAGGAGTCAGTCCTGAGTTTTAGGCACCAGTGGAGAATATATAAAGGCTGCCTTGAAGTGGAGACAGAACAGCAAAACCTAATTCTACAAATTTATACTTGTTGATTTCAATTACATAGTTACAACATGATAGAAAGAAAAAACAGGTCTCTCTCAAAGCTTTAACTAGTTTAGTAAACCATATTAATTTCACTTTACCTGATGCAGTTACTGTTTAACCAATCATTACAAATTCGTAATAAATGTGAGACACTTAAGTCACTTGCTGAAACTGGCAAATATATTTAGCTAATTTATGTACAGTACTGACCAGTCCTGGAACTGATGTTTACATTTTGTTTTATGCATTTAAAAACTTCCTTCTTTTCAAGGAAGAGACTATGATTTAACAGAAGCTTCAGCAGAAAGGAGATGATTTTCATGGATTTTTCACTGAATGTGCAATTCTATCCCCACACTACCATCCATTCCTACAGAACTTCTGGAGCAGATATTCAGAAACACAAGGGGAGGTAAATATAAATTAAATTTTATCTCATTCCTCCACTGGCAACAGCACAAAGAGAGATCTCTCCAGAATAGTTGCTCCTGCCAATAGAGTGTTAAGTAGAATCCAAGTCATGGGACAGTATTTATAGCCTTAGCCAATGATATTTTCAAGAATCTTGAATGCTTCCAAGAAACTTTCTATTGTAGTGTTCATTCACAATCTTTATATTTAAAATAGTTCATTGTTAATACTTTGCATTTAAAGTTCATGATGTAAGAAACAAATGAAAGTAGATACAATTTTTATCATTAAAAAGAAATGAGGAAAAAATCTAGCTGATAAAAAAGTATCTGGAGTTTTCCAATCACAAAACAGAAAGAGACAATTACCATATTGGGTTTAAGATTCAACTTACCAAACAAACAAACTTTCCTATCAAAGAAAACATGTCTCCATTAAAGGAGATTACAGAGCTCTACATGGGCAACGATTCAAGAACTACAGAAGTAGTCTGGCATGTTTGATTTACACTACTCTTACATTTCCAGGGCTGCTTCTAACTTTAGAGTACATCAAACGTCAATGTAAGTTTCTAAATATCAGATTCTATAAATAGCATGTCATAAATTAAAAATAGTACACCAAGAACTAATATTAAACATATATAAATTTTATTTTATTTCCTTAGCTTTTCTATAATGGTCTTATTTAGATTGCCATCACTTACCTATAACAACTGCAAGAAGAACTTCATTTTCTTTTTTAAAAGAACACTTATTACTTGGGTTCAGCAATCATTTTTTTCCCTTAGTTGTTAAGCTAACAAGACAGCAGCCGTACTTATTTCCAACATGATATATACCGGTATATGTTAGAGGAAGAATCTCCTCATTCACAACCCATCTTTAATCAATCACGACAGTTGGGGTCTACATATCTGTCTTCTTCAATAAGATTTGTGCCCATTCAATCCTTTCTCATGCAGGACCAAAAACACCCCTAAAGTGTTTTTTTTTAAAGTGGTGGAAAATATAAGATTTAATAAATCAAGAAGCACTCTAGTATGAAAGAAACACAAGAAGAAAAAGTGAGGACAATTAATTATTATAAGCATATCTAGTTTCACATTATTTTCTCTTTGAAAAATAAAATCGCCAAATAAAAAGGAAGTAAGGTTGATGGTGATTAAAATATGATGCAAAATAGTATAATAATTTTAATTCCAATATGTGTTGGATTTTAGAAATAAAGAAGTCAGCTCATCTTCTTAAAAACAGGTCAGTCTAGGGGTCAGATGATGTTGGTGTACAACAAGTAGATACTACTATATTATCTCTACAGTAACATTTTGCGGCAATATTTCACCATCCAATTAAATATCGTACATAGTCCCAACGCAAATATGCATTTAGCAAAGTTTGTATATATCAAACATTTGAATGAATGGTATCTATCAAAAGCAACATAGATAACAATTCCTCCTGGAATTCAAAAATAACACTGAATGCAACATAAGCTATTGTAATATATTAGACAAAATGTACTATATAGCATAATTAGGTGTCTACATAATTTACAGGCTTATAAACATTCAGATGCCTGAGAAGTAAAAAAATAAATAGAAACAAAAATTTATACACCTTTCATGTAATTAATTCATGTAATTAAAGTATATGGAGAGAAAATGTCCACATGTGACACACTGCAACTCATTTTTTGTTATACAAACAAGTCTTAGTACTCAAATAATATTTGGGGTGGTGGGGAGAAGATGTTTTAAAGGTCACTGTTAACCTTCAAATAGCCAGACCACAAAGCAATAACAACAATAGAACTTTGGACATGTTATGATTTTTTTTTCTTGAGCCACTTTATGTTATTTTATAAAAATGATATATATATTTAAAGAATTTAAACTGAGAAATGAAAAATTAGAAACAGGAGCTCTACTAAATATGTGTAGATTCTTTAATAATGTCTTTCTTAAAAATAGACAGCAAAAAAGGCACTGTTGAATTCTTTTGATGTTTCTCAGCTACTGAATTAAATTTTGCTTTCACAGAGAGATTACAACTTATGTGTAAGAAGTAAATGCTCATAGAATCTTTACTGTTATTTACATTTGGGAGGTTTGCTAGGCATATTAGAAGAAAAAAAAACCCCTATTTGTAGAATGTCTCTTTTCAGATCAGGGTTATGCTCTACATCAGGATATGAAATTCTTGGGCCCCAAATTCCCAAGCCATCTTTTCAGTGAATTTGCTATGATCAACTCTTTTGGATTCCCCATTTATGGAAGGAAAAAAAAAAACCAACCAAAATGTTGTCACATAGATCAGAGGTCCCCAACCTCTGGGGCACCAGGGACTGGTTATGGTGAGAAAGGTTTTTCCATGGACCGGAGGGGGCACGGTTTTGTGTGCTGCCTGCATCCCGCAGATGGGGCTATGCTTATTTGTGCGGACCGGTTGCTGGAATGCCATGACCCAGGGGTTGGGGACCCTGACATAGATTAAGTGAAGTTATTTAGAGAAAAGTAGCAGAAACCATTTCTGTACTTTTTATCACTTCAAAAAAATAGACTTTATTATTCTTATACTAATTTGTTAAAGCAAATTATTTTTTCTAAAACCTGGTAAATTAAGCAAATATTTCAGAATTTCTGTTAATTCTATTTTCAATGGAGGCAAAATCATTCCTTAGCTCCTCAAATGTTTAGGAATCTCAGTGATCATATGCATGAAGCTTTTTATTCTTTGATTTTTGATTCATTTTTATATCCTGAGATTAGTATGTGTAAATACCACCTAATTCAACAATGTGTTATCAGCAAAACTGCTCAATTTTCACATGAAATAATTTTTCCATATGGCATGGTGTTGGGATGGAGAACAAACTAGAGAAATATTTTTTAGTTTGCCCTGACAGGTTAAAGAACATCATAACCATTTCTTCACACCCTAGGGCGTGGTGGCGAACCTATGGCATGAGTGACACAGGGGGTATGCAGAGCCGTCCCTGTGGGCACGCGCGCCATTGCCACAGAAGGACGGGCTCCTCCCCTCCCCCTCTCCACGCATGTGGAGTCCAGGAACAGCTGCGAGAGCTAGGCGGGGGTGAGAGAACCTATAAAAGGAGCAGTTTTGGCGGGAGAGTGAGTGAGCGGCCTTTGGAAGCGACCAGTGGTGGGTTTCAAATCATTTAACAACTGGTTCTCCGTCTTGGTCGGGCTGGGCTGCTCGGGGGGGTCAGCTGGGGTGGGTGCACGAGGGTGGGGATTATCAGGTCCTAGCTGGGGGAAGGCGAGGGGGTCTGGCTAGGGGGGTGGGAGGGCCAGGACGCCTCCACAGAGGAAAGCTGCCCCCACCGGCCGAGCCTCTCATCCACACTGTAGTCACGTAGGATTGCATAGAAGGGGCACTGGACAGGGGGCCGGGAGGGCAGCCGGCAGGGCCACAGAACCCCATCCAGACACCTGGCTGCCCCTGCACCTCCTCCTGCTTCCTGCATGGTTGACCGGTCGAAGCAGCAGCAGAAGCCACCCCTGTCAGAGCTGTCAAGTGGATGAGCCCAGGCCAGACAAGGGCTTCCTTCTGGCTGTCCCGGGGCCGTCTCTGCCTGCACCGATGGGGCTCCGTGGCCAGTTGCAATTATGCAGGACAGCCAGCATGCTGTGGCTGCTGACAGACACCGTCGGCCCCCATGCGCTCGCTGGCCTCTGTGTGCAGGGGCGGCAGTGGCAGGCGGGATCTGGCATGCACCCACCCTTTGCCGCTGCTGCCCCACATCATCCCCGTGCGCCTCTGGGACGTGCTTGTGAGACGATGTGGGGTGGCAGCGGGGAGGGACGTGCGTGCGCTACAGCTCACCTTCCCCGCCATTGCTTCCACCAGCGCGAAGATGGGCGGCACAGCTTCGCTTCCAGATCTGCTGCCGGCCGGGCTTGGCGATGCACGGATCACCGCCGCCGCCTCCTGCTTCCCTGTGTGGCTGGCTGGTCAAGGGCTTGAAGCAGCAGGAGGAGCAGCAGCTGCCACCCCCGTCAGAGCCACCATGTAGACAAGGCCCACACCAGGTGAGGGCTCCTTTCTGGCCGTCCCGGGGCCATCTCTGCCCACGCCGATGGGGCTGCACTCTACCTATGCCGATGGGGCTGCCATGATGCAGGACAGCCAGCAGACTGTGGCTGCTGACTGACACCGTTGGCCCCCATGCCCTCAGTGGCCTCTGTGTGTGTGGGGCTGATGGTGTCAGGCAGCAGCTGCTCCAGCCCGCCTCGCCTTGCAGCAATTGGCACACCCACCCTCCCTCGCCCCGCAGGACGAGCCTCTGGCCCACTGCCCCACCCGCCAGAGACCCCCTGGATCTCCCCCAACCCTACCCGGCCCCCACAGGGGTCCCTCCCCACGACTATCATCGAGGTGGCCACACCAACTGTGGCCACGCCCACCCAGTGGGCTGTGATCACCATAGACATGCCCACCCAGTCAGACACGCCCACCTGGCACCCGGTGAGAAATAAATGGGTTTTGGGTTGCAGTTTGGGCAGTCTCTAAAAGGTTCGCCATCACTGCCCTAGGACAATGGCTATATTTCAGTTTTCAGCCTAATCTTTGCCTTTCTATCATTTGCCCATTATAGGGTATTATTAACATTTCATACAAATAATCATCGACTTACAACAGTTCATTTAGTGACTGTTCAAAGTTACAACGGCACTGAAAAAAGTGACTTATGACCATTTTTCACAGTTACAGCCTTTGCAGCATCCCCATGGTCAGGTGATCAAAATTCAGATGCTGGCAATTGGCTCCTATTTATAACAGTTGCTGTATCCTGGAGCCATAATAACCTTTTATGACTTTCTGACAAGCAAAGTCAATGGGGAAGCCAGATTCACTTAACAACTGGGTTATTAACTTCATAATTGCGATTCACTTAACAACTGTGACAAGAAAAGTTGTAAGATGGGGCAAACTCACTTAAGAAATGTCTCGTTTAACAACAGAAATTTTGGGCTCAATTGTGGTCGTAAGTCAAGGATTACCTGTTTTTAAACACTATTAACATTTTTAAAGGTGTACACAAAACTGAAAGTGTATTTTGTTTTGAGCATAAAATAAATTTATCACATTCTCAAAATTGTGCTGAACCTTTTCCACTTTGAATAAAATTTTGCAGAAGCAAAAGCTGGAACATTTTCGTTTTTCCATATTTTGGTCAAAACAACAAAAGAAAACAGAAGCGGTGAATGCGCCAACACTGGAAGTTTTTAAGAAGAAACTGGACAGACATTTGTCTGAAATGGTATAGGGTTTCCTGCCTGAGCAGGGGGTTGGACTAGATGACCTCCAAGGTCCCTTCCAACTTTATCATTATTATTATAATTTTCTTGGGCAAATAGAACAAGGTTGGTGTTGAATTGCCCCCCCCTTCTCCCTCCCCCCAGCAGCTCCCCACATAACATGTCCTATCAAACATACACCCATTTTTCCAGAGCCTTTTCCATTTTTCCTCCCCTCAGTGTGTGCCAATGTACTTGGCTTTTTCTGTTTCACAACCCCAAAACATTTCTTTCCAGTTTTTGCACCCATCTCTAGAGCAAATAGACCCCCTTGCATTTCATATCTTGGCCCAATCATATGTTTCAGTTTGAACAGTTTGTGCATGAACTATGATACAAGATTTTTTTAAAAAATCATAAACTTTAAGGACACTTGTTGAATGTGAAGAGTTATTCAAATTATTAATGCAATCTGGAATAAAGTTAAGTCTTACAGTTGGTAAAAATCAAGCTTCCTAAATCAATGCTGTTCTGAGTACTAAGGTATCATCAGCTAGGAATAAATTTATTAAATTTGTTTGCCACCCATCACTGTTCCGACTCTTGGCATCTTACAATATTATGTAATTTGAACAGAGTTGAATCTAAATTTGAAATATTATATATTGATATATATTCAGTTGGTTTACAAAACTTGTAAACTTTCCACAAGTATTTGTCTCAGTTGAATACTGTGCAAGAAACAGGGGATGCTGCCACAACTATGAAAACGTTTACCAGAAAACTGCTGCAAAACCCAAACAAGAACATACTGTTGCACATTTCTGTCCTGCCTACAGGCAATTAATTTGGTCTCTGTAAGAAAAGAATGAATGACCAGATCAGTTTTTTTTTGTTTGATCTGGAATAGCTCTTCTTATATTTCTAAGTTAGGAGATGGATGTTAAACAATTGCTCTAATCATGTCCCATCCATCCATCGCTTAGCTATTAGATCAGCTTTTTCCTAACTGTTGCTTTCTGGATGTACTGGATTGCAACTCCATCATGCCCAGCCAACAATTCTTGCTGGTACTAATGAGGGCTGAAATCCAACATATCTGTTGTTATTCCTTCTATTCCTCAAACAGTCAAGATAATTGTGACACCCAACATTTTTAAAGGAGGGGAAAAAAAACAAAACAAAGCAACAACGGTGGGTACCAAAATCCAGTGCAGATTTTACCATTTCCCTCCTCAGAATCCTTCAAGCCCAAGCTAAACTGAAAAGAAAATATGGGCAGGATGGGGAGAGAGGATTTCTTTTTCGTTTGTTTGTTTGTACGTGAAAAGTTTTACTTTCAATTAAAAGAAACCAGGAAAAAAGAAAAGCGGCAGGGTGGGGTGGAGGACTCCAGGGGTCTTCTACGCAGGGCGATCAGGGAGGCAAGGCTACTTACTCTTCCCGTAAAGGAGATTAAAGTCGAGGACAGAGGGTGCGCCCACCGGGCGAGAAAGGGGGCCTGGAGGGGGCGGCTCCACCTCCCCAGTCAGGAGCTGAAGAAGATGGGAAGGGTGGGGGCGGGAAGGAAGGAAGGAACTTTTTTGATTAGGGGAAGGAAGGAAGGAAGGAAGGAAGGAACTTTTTTGACTAGGAGAAGGAACTTTTTTGACAAGAAGAGGGAAGGAAGGAAGGAAGGAAGGAAGGAAGGAAGGAAGGAAGGAAGGAAGGAAGGAAGGGAGGGAGGGAGGAAGGGAGGGGAGCTACCCTCTTCCCGCCCCCCTTCCATTTCAATTTCTTTTCTCTACCTGCTGCAGCTCCGTGAAGAAAATCTCCCTCTCCGCCGCGTTGGACGCCATTGCTATTGGGTCTGGGCTTCGCACCTGGACACCGCCGCCGGGGAGGCGGGTCTGGGCCAGGAGGGGGGGGGGCTCTGGCTCGCACTCTCGGGCGGCCGGAGGAGCAGAGAGCCACGAGTGTGTGTGTGTGTGTGTGTGCGCGCGCGGAGGGGGGGTGTTAACCCCCTCGACTCAGATTCCCATGAGGGGAAGGGGGGGGAGTTTCACGTCGGGACGGGCGTCGCGGTCGCTCCCGCCCACCGCCCGCGCGGCCCTCCCGTTTTTCTCCTCCCGCCCACCACGCGCCGACTCCTCCTCCCTAACTTGGGCGCCGCCGCTGCTGCCGCTGCCGCTCCTTGTCGCGCCCTTTGGTTGTCACCCTGCCGCAAAAGCAGGAGTGCTTTGCGGCTCTCTGGAACACGTGACTGCCGGGAGGGTGATAAAGGAGGAGGACGAGAAGCCCCCTGGAGGTTGGGGAAATCCTCCTCCTGGGATCGTAGAGTTTGTCGAGGAAGTTCCCTCCAGGAGGCGGCGATGGTTTCCCCCCCCCTTTCTCTTTTAATCGCACCCATAGGCATTTCCCCCCCTCCCTTTCCCCATCATATTGGAATTGTGCCATGTTAGCAGTCACGTTAGGCTTCTAAGTAAATTTCAGACCGTCAGATGCCAGCCAAGAGTTGGCTGTATATCTTTGCTGCCAGAGTTTTAGAGCCTAGGTATGTTAAGCCAAGGTAATATGAACAGTAACAAAGTGTTCTTTTATTTATTTATCAAATTTGTACATCTGCTCATCTCACCAAAAGCGACTCTGGGCATCACAGAACGATGAGATTAAAAAAAAAAACAAACCCCACAGGTATTAAAAACAACAGATGCAACCAATATAAAAAAAAAATCTACATTAAGAAATAAACATTTTAAAGACAATGAGCCAGTTTGGTGTAGTGGTTAAACTTCTGGCCTAGACAGCAGGAGACTATGAGTTCTAATCCTACCTTAGATGAAAGTCAGCTGGGTGACTTTGGGCCAATCCCTCTCTCAGCCCAATTCATCTCACAGGAGTGTGAGGAAAATAGGAGAAGGAACAGATATTGTATGTGTTTCACTACCTTGAGTTATTTGTACGAATAATACAGGCAGGATATAAATAAATTAAAAAACTAAAGGTTTATGGTCCTAATTATTGTCCACTGTTATTAGATTAGTTTATTAGGATTAAAAGTATTGATTGCTCCGTAGAGCCATTTGCTTCTGGCCTGTAAAATGTCCAAAAGAAGTGCATGAGTCTACTGAATGCAGAAATCCAAATTAAAGTATCCCAGGCAGATGGCTGTCTAGCTCCTACCTGAATATGTCCATGGAAGACGAACGATCTATGTTTTTGGGCTAACTGTCAAAACTCCTCTTAATTTTGCCCAACAATGTTTTGCCTAACATTCAACCAGAATCTTTCTTCCTTAACTATTATTTCATGTCCTTTACCCTGATGTGGTAGATATGCTTCCCATAATTTGGAAATTATATTTCTGTTGATGCAGCTTAAAATTGTATTTGACTGTTTTGCATCTATATAACACTGTTGACATACTCAATTTGTCAATACAGTAAACTACTATTGCATTGCAATATCTTTTTCACATGGACTAGCTCTAAACCAGGTATGATTGGCTGATTATATGCCATCTCTGCATCTCCCCACCATCCTATTGCACTTTATTTTTGTTTCTAAATTGCTTAAATAGGTCCAGAAGACATGTAAAGTCATTTTCTTAAAAAAAAAAAAAAAAGCTAAACCCTTCTTGCTTTTAGAGAATAGTTTCCATTCTAGGAAAATTCTAGATCCTATAAATATTATTCTGTATTTGCAATAAAAGTGAGCTGTAGTCAGAATTCATGACTAATTCATGATTCCCTTTAGAGTGACTTTTTGCTAACATTGAACATTAAGATCACAGCTATTTACAACCAACCATTTTACTGATGTTGTACAGCTAATTTGAATTTAAATAGTCTATTATCATCTGCAGGAGAAAAAACATTAAGCATAGGTTCTATTTTTTTCTCAAAAAAGAAATGATTAATATTATTGGGAGCTTTGTTATACCTCTTAGCATATCCACTCTTTCTGAATAAGCCCAATAATCATGTTATTTTATCGTGAAAAAAAACACAAATATCAAATTCTATCAAATGGTTTGTTAGCCCTAAGAACACTTTCTAGGAACAAAGACCTTTCTAAAATGCAGTGAATCATATAGCAACTTAACCTAGTTTACAAACGAAAACAATAAGTCCAAGTTTACGCCTTGAAGGTACGTCTATTGAACTCAGTGAGACTTTACTGTGAATGAACTTTCTATGCATAAATATTTGTTTTAGTCTGTTTGCCAGAGATAAAGGTTATCAAAACTCTGTAAAGATAATTTACATCTGTTTTGGAGAATGAGCTGATTCAGATTTAATAGTCCAATAAAAATGGCTTGTTGGAACAAAATCTAATGCAGCTATGCATTCTTCATGGTGTTTGCAGCTCTTTCATGCAAAGATTCTGAGACTTTTTAAATAGTCTATGTTCACATATGGAATCCTAACTAAAAACTATAGTATTAAATCTTTTTGTAGCCAGAGACTAAATCCTACTTCAAACATAATCACAAACTTAAGTTTTGCATTCACATATGCAAAATAAATGGTTGGTGGGTCCACTCATTTTGCTAAGCCATATGGTGGTCTGATTTGATTCCTTTGATGGATACAAATCCATCTGTGGTTTATCCAATAAACCAAGGGTGAAACAAACCTCTGTTGAAGCAGACCATAGTTGTTACTGTGTTATGAGAACCTAGGCAGTAGTTCTCTTTTCTTGGGCCATTGTTTCTGCTTTGGAATTAACTTGCAAGTATTGAGTAATTGTATTATTAACTTTACAACTCAAATTATTATTTTTTTAAAAAAACAGGAAAATAACATAGTAAAAATAGTAATTAATAGGTGCAGCAGGTAAAATAATTTATAATGACATTGTCCCATTAAAATTCCTTAAATAGATCATAGAAAGCTAAGACAGTAGATGTTAGATGAGCCTACCTGTGTAACAAATTCCATGAAACCCTCCCTGTTTCCCTATCAATAAGCATGATGCTTTCACTACAGTCTGGATATGGAGAAGAATTTGCCTCTCTTTTGAAGGCTAAAAGTAAAGTGGCCTTGGTAGGGTGAATTTGAAGCTAATGCAACTGTTGCAAAATGAGTGCAACAGACCAGAAAGTAGACCTTTTTCTAAAGATCTGAGCAAATTTATTTGTTGCAGTTTATCTCAGGGTCTGTGCGTTGGAATAGACATGTATAAGCAGAAAATCAGAACATGTCCTTCCTGAACTAATGTGATACAAATGGAAAAGCTTTTCCTTCACACTGTGTAATTAGTTTATGAATTCATATTTTTTCATCATTCAACTAGATTTGGGTGGCAAAGGTGACTGAGCTTTATCACGGATGCTAAGCAAGATGATGTGCTTGTTTACCTGAAAACAAGACTGTCCGACTATGATCAAGTATAGAATTTGCTTATTAAAACCTGGGGATTTGATACTACGGTAAGTATTTTGTTAGATTCCTTTTTCCTTGTGTTGTGGGTAGATTTCTTTTTTGTTAGCACAATACAGATTATTTTCTTAAGGAAGCAGACACAGAAGGTCTAACACGTTAGGAAATCTCATGACTTGGTAAATACAGAAACTACTTTCCCATATTAAAGGATAATAATGGATTCAGAAAATGGCAAAATTTTCTTAACAAGGGAAAACAGCATGCTATAGCATTTATCAGGAGAAGAAGAGCTTTTAAAGTTTACCTTTAAATAATTTAAGTGTTTGTTCTTCCTTGATACTCCCCAATTCCAGAGATTCCCTTCTGCAGCTTTCACTCCCATGGCTTTTTTAGAAGTTGACAGAATTATAGAGCCTGAATTTAAGCCCGTTGGTTTGAGCATGCTCACAAGGTTTGGAAAACAGGGTGGAGAGTATTGACTCAGCAACCATATTTTTTCCACTGATTTTTAGAACTTCTTCATTTAACCTCATCTGAGGCAAGTATGAGACAAATGACAAGATGGGTGTTTTAAGGAGCAAACCCCTCCCCCCCAGGCTATTTTCTGTAAACATGGAATTTTGCTAACTTTCCAGAAGAGTTGCTTTTTCAAAATTATTGCTTAATGAATTTTGAGGGGAAAATACTAAACTAATGAGCTTTTAAGGGAAACTCACTAAACATGTATCGTTAAAAAAAAATCATAGGTTCTGTTTCACAAACACAGATTTCTCTTTAGATAGTTTGGAAGAAATAGATTGAAGAAAAGGGATTAAAACAAAGAGTTGGCATCTGGAGCTATAATTCAAATCCAGAAAACAACTCTGTATTAAAGAAAAAGAGAGGGAGGGAGAACGTGTTTTGAAAAGGAGACAGTGGGCAATATTCTGGCAGACCTAACTGAATTAGTGGAAATTTGGCATTCAAGTCAGTTTAACCAGAAAGCTCTCATAGGCTGGAACATAACAGTAGCCCAAGGGAAACGTGTTTTGGTGAGGCAGAGGACAGAATGGATGGCACAACATCTGCAAAAACCTTAGCATTCAGCATGCAAAATAAAGTGTGTTTTGAATTATGTGCAGTAAATACAACGTTGGTTCAGGCTTTTTGCCGAATCCTTTTAGCTTTGCTGGCTTTATTTTGGGATGGAATTTCTTCCTGAGGTTATTCTTCCTCTATAAATGTATTGTTTACACAAGTGGGAACCTGCCAAAAAATAAAAAAAAATACGAATTGTGGGTAATAGGAAGGGTGTGAGAAAACTTCCCTCTGTTATTGCCTCAGTGACAGAAAAAAGCTGGATGAGCTCCATCTCCTTCCAGCATTGAAGTCATCAACAAGATTGGACTCAGAATGTACATTGTGTTAAGGTCCCCAATAACGCATTTTGTTCACATCTGCCCCACCAGACATCCTTTGGAGACTACATTGAGGATCCTGCTCCAGATGGAAATTTGGCCGTGTTTTTTTGAGTACCAAAATTACGTTTTGTCTGAATGCAAATCTCTACCTTTTTTTTCTAGCATATTACTAAAATTATTTGTCAGCATGAAGCTTTTCAGGATTACCAATCAGCAGCATAGCCACAATCTCTATTTATCTGGAAAGCAGCAGGTTGAGGAAAGCTATCTGATGGGCCATGCCAAAGTGGAGAAGAAAGTACAGTAATATTATATCTGAAAACACTGCAGATAAAAGGACATTGATAAATAATGTGGGAAATATCTCTGGAGATCTTCACAATCTTGTGAAGATCCCCTTTTGTTGAGAGTAAGGAAGATAACTTTGCCAGATCCTAGGGGGTGAAACATTTTAAGTCCATAATAGATAATATTTAAAAGTAGCTCAGACAGACATCTTCCTAACTCAGTGGAACCTATAATAAGGCCTGCAAAATTGTTTTACTACTGTATAACCAATCCCAATAAAAAATAGTTTTGTGGAGTTGATTTTTTTTGGGACTGGTCCACCTAGTGGCATTGACAACTTTATACTTGTTCAACACTACTACCATAAAATGCTATTGAACATAATGCTTTTTGCAGAAGATTAGTCTTCCTGCTTTGGGCCTCCATGATTTAATAAATGGCTACAACTGACTGGTATCTCCTAGGTTCATCTACTGATGTCTTATTTGGCTCAGACAAAGATATCAGTAAATTTGGCAGAGGGGTCTGCAAAAGGGGTAAAAAACATCAAGGTGGGAGAAATGACTGCACAATCAATGCCCATACCATTTAATGTGTTACATGCATCACAGGCACAATAAGATTTTGATTATGTGACCACACTCGCCATCTTGACTTGTTTGATAACACCCCCTCCCCCATTGATTCCCCTTAGCCACGCTGAGGCAAACTTTGGCATTCAGGAATTTTTCCCCTACTTCAGCTATGCCCAAATATCCACCTCTGCTGAGGGCCTTTTCACTGAGAAAAGAGTGAGAGAATTGATCACCTTTTAGAACCGTTAGTTTTAAAGCAGTGTTTGTAGATGTGAATTGTGCAGTTGTAAAATCTTCGTAAGAAATTAAATCATCCCGTATCTAATAGCACCTCACTGTGGGTTTTAATTGATGAGAGCCAAGAATGCCTTGATGGCTTGGCATTTTAGAGAAAGCACAACTTTCAATAGTAGGGACTCTCTCGTAGCTCAGGATTGAACTGTGGTGTTTTTGGTGCTCTCTGAGCTTGGTGGTTCGCTTGCAGACAGTTCATTACACAACTAGGCGACATTATCAGTGCTCACAGTCATCAAAAGCACCTCGTTTAGTGATCATTCAAAGTTATAACGGTACTGGAAAAAGTGACTTAGGACCCTGTTTTGCAGTTATGACCGCTGTAGCCTCCCCACGATCATGTGGTCAACATTCAGATGCTTGGCAACTGGTTCATATTTATGACTGGTGCTATATCCCAAAATCATGAGATTTTTGTGACCTTCTAAAAAGCAAAGTCAACGGGGAAGCCAGATTAACAACCAGGTTGCTAACCTATCAACTGCAGCGATCCAGTTAACAACTGTGGCAAGAAATAAAATGGGGCAAAACTCACTTGACAAATGTCTCATTTAACAACAAAAATTTCTGGCTCAATGGTAGTCGTAAGTCAAAGATTACTTGTAGCAATCAAATGACTGCGAAATGCTGCAATAGTTATTTATACGAATGAATGAATGAATGAATGAATGAATGAATGAATGAATGAATGAATGAAAAATGCCTGTTGGTTGCATCCAAATCTTGATTTCATCATTGTGGGGACACGGTAACAGTCATAACTGCAAGGACTGGTGGTAAAATTACTCTTTCAGCAATGTTGAACAGTCACTAAATGGGACAGTAGTTAAGTGAGAATTACCAGTACCATAATGTGTTCTATAAGCAGCTGCTGCAGAAAAGCAATTGGAAAGCTGTAGTTAGAGCAGAATCCTGCATTGTCGACATTTCTCGTTATTGCCCTCCTTTGTGAGCTGCACTGGATCCCACTGGGTGTTTAGGTGCAATTCAGGATGCAGGTTTTCCCTTACAAAGTCCTACCTGGCATAGGGCCAGCTATTTAAGGGACAAACTTCCTGCTTGCCCCTTCAGATCTAACCGGGGAATGTTCTAAGTCCATAGCATTAAACAATGATATTTTGTTTGCCCCACAAGTTGTGCCTTCTCTGTTGCAAGTGTCTGCCCTGTGGAATAGCACTCTTCCAAAGATCATTAGTCTTTTGCAAGGCATTAACCACCTGTTCCCTGCCCCCTCCCCCAGGCTTCCATCCCCTGTTAATGCTGAAGGAAGGGAAGGCTAGTAACTAATGAGGAAAGGAAAACCAAGAGCTTCACCAGCATCTCAGAAAAAGTCGGCTGCTAGTAGAATTCTACTATGTGGCCCCAGCAATGGAGCGGCTTGTCCTCCTGTATCCCAACTTTCTGACCTCTGGAGATCTTCAAAAGATGAGTGAGGGATCTGTGGTGTGGGTGGGGACTGGAGTGGAAGCCCAAGCAACTGTGGGGACCCCAAGGGGTGGGAAGCAAAGCATTTGTGTATCTCGGGGCACAATCTCACCTGCCTCCAGTCTCCCAAGGCCTCCTCCACTCCTGAGACACCCCATGTTCCACTTAATAACCATGCATTCATTTAATGAGTGCACTACATCCTCCTGACTTTCAAATTTAATGGGCATTATATTATGGTCGTAACTTGAGGATAACCTGTATTTAGACACCTCGGCACCCGAAAGGTCACAAGCAGCTTTCTAACTTGCCCTGGGAAACGGGAACTTATGTTGCCCTTTGCAATCTTGAAATATTGGAATAAATAAGAGAATATTTCTGCTTGCAGAACCAATAATAAGGTGACCAACTTTTTTACAATGAAAAGGAGGACACAAATAAATTGAAGAAAAAAATATCGTAAATAAAAGAAACATTTTATTCATGCAACAATAATACAGACAACTTGCGTGTGCAAAGTTTGCCAGCCGGGTGTTTTGGCGCGCTCAGCAGCAATTCCTATTGGCTTTCGAAAGCCAATAGTGGGAGTAGCACAGCTCATGCAAAAGTTGAAAAAAAAAACCATCAAAAAAAGGTGCCAGAACCCCGTTCTGAGCGTTCTATGAGGGGGAAAAAAAGTCTTCAAATATTGAAAAGGAGGACATGAAGGAAGACACTTTTTGAGGGAGGACAGAACTTACAAAAGGAGGACTGTCCTCCCTAAAGGAGGACGGTTGGTCACCTTACCAATAGGAATGTAGTAGTAATTTAGTATTGCATATTTAATCATTGGTAGCAATGGTTTATGGACATATCTTCCCCATATCACAGATGCACTGTTATCTGTCAGACAGAAACAAGGCCTTGAAATAATGCCTTACCTGAGTTCTTTCTGGCACACTTCTGACATTAATAAGCATGACGGGTCCTTCGTGCTCTCTGAGCTTGCTTGTTTTCTTGCAGACGTTTCATTGCCCAAACTAGGTAACATCATCAGTGCTCATTACCAATCATTCGTTGGGTAATAAAACGCCTGCAAGGAAACGCGTTCAGGGAGCACCAAGAACCCTTCATGCCAACCCTGAGCTACAAATATTCTCCCTTATTAGTATTAACAAGTCTGGGTGTTCCACTGAAAGGGATCTGAAATGCAATAGCTTCCTATTCTGCAAAGGAATGTACAATAGCGTACAATAGTTATGTACAACGGTTAAGTCCCATGTACTGGTCTCTCTGACAATTCCAAACCTCATAAAGCTTAGGTGGGCTAAATAGCCCAAATGGTTTCAGATTGGCTGGAACTATTTTAACCTCTGCTTTTGGCAGATGGCTCTTGTCACTGCGATTGCCTTCTCTTTGGCATGACAGGTATAACTGCTTTAGAACGACAATGTCTTAATTAACAAAATGCAGATTATGTTTATTTTATATTTTTCACTTGGCTTCTTCTAGGTGAAACTGTGAATGTTCTGAACTGTTGCTTGGAATTGGCAAAGTGCCAAAAGAGGACAAACTACTTAAACCTCAACCCTGCCAAAGCACGTGCTCTTAGTAAGTGGTTTTTTAAAAAAAAAAAAAGTATACTGTAATCAGCTCAAACTACCCTGGAGCAGAGCGTACAGCTTTATAATACTTATGATTTTTTCTTCTTCTTATGGGATTTAGGAGAGGCATAACAGCTCATAACACATTTCACTGATGCTCAAATAGCACCACATTTTGGGAGAGAGGTAATTTGTCAAGAAATCTTTGCTGTAATATAGGAGCTGGCTCTCAATTTGTCTTCTTGCTGTTGGCCAAGCTAAAAAGTGATATGTTTTGAAGTCCAAAACATCTGGCAGGTATTGAGTATGTCTACTCTGATGCTAACTGTAGTGTGTTATTTGAATATATAGCTGGACAAATCATGGCCCCAGACTGCACAAAATCTGCCTATGGTGCTTCTGATCAGCAGCCAGGAGGAAAAAGATTGCTAATTTCCAGTTAAAGCAGCAGGAAACCAGTGATCTGCCAGCTTATTTTCTGTAAGGTTCTGGGCTCATAGGATCCAAAGTTGTTTTCAACTTACTTCTTGTTAATTCCATAGCAGTTTTACTTGAACTATAAAAAAACGAGAGGGAGTATAGTGGAGAAAAGCCAGCTTGCAGAAAGTTTAATGTTTGGTTTTATTTGTCAGATGGCTGGGCCTGTGAGTTAAAAACAGTATACTTCTCATTCCTCATGATCTTCTGCAGACTGCTTTTGTTATTAGTAGAGGGAACAGGGGATCTAGGTGAGCACTGCGGGAAAGATAAGCAACCACACAACCTCTGTTTCCAACAACTCTGATGAAGACAAAACATGTCTTATTTCTAATGGCAGTAGATAATGAGCAGACCATGCTAGGATAGTTTTCCCATCCATTATCTCCCACCAGCTCTAATCCATAACTGTAAGAGTACAGATAGTATGTGTGATACTTAAACTGAATGTGACTTCAAATCAAATTGCACATATAATAATGGCCTGACACATGCTTGTAACAATATTACAACATTAACTTTTGCGTTGCTAATTTAAGTAAAGTGTGTATTACCAAAAATTAGTTTCATGTAATTAAAAAAAATAAAGTTAGATTTTCTGAAAAAAATCTGTGGGCTTCACATTGTATAGAGTACACAACTTCAGTTGCGTATACTACAAAGATAGACATTTCATCAGATTCTTTTGTTCTTAGATGGGAAAATTTGATAAATAGTACTGAGAAATTGTACAGATTTGAAATTTGAGGATCTTTCTTCTAATACGGAATTACTGAAATTGAATTACTCCATCTAGTGGCCAGCTAGTACATATGTTCTTTTAACTAAAAGTCCAAAGAGACATAACTATAATATAGAGCTGAAATGAAGAAATAATAACAATGAATTTTATTTATATCTTATTTCCTAAGTAGCAGAACCATAATTTTAATGATGCCTGTAGCTCAAGACAATGTACATAAGATGAAGTAGATTGGAAGCCTATGATATAATAAACACACTACAAATAGTCCTCAACTTATGACCACGGTTGATCCCAAAATTTCTGTTGCTAAGCAAAACAGTTGTTTTTGAATTTTGCTCTATTTTACGATCTTTCTTACCAAGGTGTTAAGTGAATCACTGCAGTGATAAGTTAGTAATATGGTTGTTAAGTGAATATGGCTTCCCTATTGACTTTACTTGTCAAAAGTTGATCACATGACCCTGAATGCTGAAATTGTCACAAACATGAACTGGTTGCCAAGTATCCAGCTTTTGATCATGGGGATACTGCAACGGTCATAAGTGTGAAAAATGGTCATAAGTCACTTTTTTTAGTGTCGTTGGTCACTAAACAAATAGCTGTACAAGATTCATCCTTGCTTTTGTAGAACAGTTTAACAAACCATCCTGGAAATTTTGGTGTTCTTCAAAAAAACATTGAAACAACAACCAATCACAAATAAAGAAACAAGATGGTGACATTAAGAATCAAGTTTCCTCTGAAACAATTCTGTTTTCTCAAAACTAATAAGGTATGGGGTGATCAATTTTCAACTATTCTAAAAAAACATATATATTCTATGTCCCCTCTTTATCCATCATTCTTTCTATTCCTTTTCTAAAAGTTTGTTAATCTGAAGTCACTTGCTTCTTTTTCTTCTCAGGCACATGAATGCAGAACTAATGCTCTTTTGATTATTCTCCTGGTAAGATGTAACTAGTTAGGTTTTGCCTAGCCCTTCAATGTATTTCCTGAATCTCCTTTCTGATCTGGTTATAAAATTAGCTTCACTCATCATTGCTGTGGCTAAATTCCTAGTCTCTGGAACACACAGAGACAAACACAGATACACTTCTCCAAAAAGGATTATAGGCTGCAGAAACTGAAGTAATTGTGAAAAAGAGGTTCACAAAGGAGAAAGAAAGCATGAATCTCCTTGAGCAAGTAAAGGAAGCACTAGAAAGAGAAAACAGATCTCAATTTGTTGATAAGTCACTTATCAAATTGTATTTTGTAACTCTTAAAAAAATGAGATGTGGTTTCTGTTAAAACCCTCCAGGAGAAAAGAAAGGAAATGATTCATTTGCAAGGGCTTGGGTCATTTGCAAACCAATTGTCTTAGAAAAAGGAGGCAGGGCAAACTTGTTGGATTTCTTTTTAAAAGTCATGACGTACTGTAGCCTGCATAAGAAAACATGAGAAGGTTCTGCAATCATATCATATTTATGAAGGTTTATAGACTTACAGCTTATACCGCAAGTCTATAAACTTAGGGATTTATAGATAAAAGGTCATCTCAGGTGAGAGAGGCTTTATAAAATTCTGTAATTCATTAGAGAAGTTTATATTTATTTATTTATTTATTTATTTATTTATTTATTTATTTATTTATTTATTTATTTATTTATTTATTTATATTCAGACTTATATGCCGCCCTTCTCCTAAGACCCAGGGTGGCTCACAACAACAATACAATAAAAATTTAAAAATTAACTACATTCATACAACATACAAACACAATCAACTCCCAATCGCTGATGGAGGGACATTCCTAGGCCCAGGGGCAGAGCACAGCTCATACGCCCCAAGCCTGTCGGCATAGATACGTCTTCAGCAATTTCCGGAAAGCTAGGAGGGAGGAAGCAGTACAAACCTCTGAGGGAAGCTGGTTCCAGAGGGCTGGGGCAGCAACGGAGAAGGCCCTTGCCCTAGGCCCTGCCAGATGACATTGTCTAACAGACGGGAGTCGTAGGAGGCCAACCCTATGCGCCCTAACCGGTCGCTGGGATTCATGAGGCAGAAGACGGTCCCGCAAGTATCCTGGTCCCGCAAGTACCTTGTTTAACAATTAAAATGCTTTATATATCTGTAAGGGGGAAAAGGAATAACCTCCTGGAACAGGAGAAGGAGTTGCAACCAAGACAACAGTCAGATAAAAGAAATCTAAGTCCAGGACAGAAATGTAATTTGAGAAAGCAACTCAGACCTAGCTTTCCTGACCATGTTTCCCCAAAAATAAGGCCGGGTCTTATATTAATTTTTGCTCCAAAAGAAGCGTTAGGGATTGTTTTCTGATTAGGGCTTATATTTGGGGAAATACGATACTAAAAATGCCCGTCTGGCTGACGATCTTAACTTAATTTTTGGGGTGGTACTTATATTACGAGCATCCTGAAAAATCATGCTAGGACTTATTTTCTGGTTGAGTTTTATTTTTCGGGAAACACAATAGTTCTCATGAAGAAAAAGGGAGAGAGCAGAGAAGCACATTCAGAAGGTTCTGTTTCTGTAATCTTATAATAAAACCAATAAAACTTGGTTTCCAAGTTTGGTCTATCTTGGAACGCTGACTGTATGTCCCAGATCTGAAGTCAAGTCTGCTTTCAGTAAAATATATTACGGAGAAAGGATATGCTATTTAAAGGAAAGCATTCTTATTGTAGCTGAGAATGGAAAATCACTTATGAAAGGCTCCCTCCAGGAATTAGACTGTGTAGCTCAGAGGTCACCAACCTTTGTCGGTTGGCAGACTGGAGGGAAAGGGAGGGGGAAGCATTTTACGTGCGTGCGTGCATGCATGTGCGCACGGGCCCGTGAGCACGTGTGCACTGCAAATGGGGCGGGACTAGCGCCTGCATGATACTAACCCTGCCTCGTTCTTGCGTAGTGCAGCACCTTGTTTCTGTGCCCGTGTTGCCGCGGTGGCCATTTTTGTGCCTTGCTACATGGCAGCGCCCCATTTTTGTGCCCCGTGGCACAGTGACAGCCCATTTCTGTGCCCTGCGGCACGGCAGTATTCATTTTTGCGCCTTGCAGCATGGCAGCAACCCATTCCCCCCCCAGGCGGCGGCGGCCTGTTTTTGCACCTCTTGAAGCAGAGGCGCCCCGTTTCTCACACTGTGGGGCAGCAGTGGTCCGTTTTCGTAGCCCTGAGATGCAGTGGCATCCCATTTTTTGCGCCTGAGGTGCAGGGATGGCCCGTTTTTGTGCCCTGCGGGGACCTCTAGTTAGCCAACAAAGCAAGAGCAGTGAAGAATCGCACTCTCCCCCCAAATTGCATATAAGTAATCCTTAATTTACGACCACAATGGGGACCAGAATTTCCATGGAAAAGCAAGATGGTTGTTAAGTGATTTGTGCCTGATTTTATGTCAGTCGTTAAGTGAATGACTGCAGTTATTAAACAAATCTGCAGTCATTAAACAAATCTGACTTTCTGTATTGATTTTGCCATTTGGAAGCTGGCTGGGAAAGTCACAAATGGCAATCGTATGATCCTAGGATACCACAACCATTGTAAAAACATGCTGGTTGCCAAGCGCCTGAATTTTGATCATGTTGACTGTGAGACTGTGATGGTTGTAAGTGCAAGGACCAATCATGTCACTTTTGTCAGTGTGGTTGTAACTTCACACAGTTGCTAAGCAAATGGTCAAGGACTACCTATAACTTTATTGCACCATAGAATGTGCCCCCGAGATCCAGATGCTTTTGGAAATTGGAGAGTTAGCTAAAGGACTACATTTGCAGTCATGTGTGAATGATTCTGGATGTTCAAGTTGTATAAAGGTCAAAAGAATAAGTCAAGTGGAAAGAAGAGAGAAAGGGACAAAGAAGAGACAAATTAACTCTAGAGCAGGGGTTCTCAACCTTGGCAACTTTAAGACTTGTGGACTTCAATTCTGGGAGTTGAAGTCCACAAATCTTAAAGTTGCCAAGGTTGAGAACCCCTGCTCTAGAGCATTATTTCTCAACCTTAGCAACTTTAAGACAAGTGGACTTCAACTCCCAGAATTCCCTAGCCAGCAAGGAAACACTAGCTTGGGGAATTCTGAGAGTTGAAGTCCACTTGTCTTAAAGTTGCTAAGGTTGAGAAACACTGCTGTGCAACAGTAGAGTTAATGCTCCATGACATTTGAGGGAATGTTTTAATTGTGCCAACTGAAAAAAAAAATTAACCTCACTTTCATAGATGATTACATACGATTACCAGTTCGCTACTTGCTCAGTGACAAAAATCAGGTGCTGCAGAAGGTTAAAAGAATACACAGCATTAGTGTGGAGTAAATATGGGAGGAAGACTTGGGTACTGCACACATGTTGGGAAGCAAATATACAGCTGACAACAGGCAAAAGAGAGAGAGATTGTACGTGAAACCAGAGTTTCTTATACCCCAGAACAAAATGAGGTATCAGAGAGGATTTCCCCCCCTTTTTTGATGACTGAGATGATGAGATGCATGCTGCAGGATAATACTGAGGAAAAGTACTTAGTTCAGCCAACTATATGTAAAAGAGGCTCCCGATGCCACTTAAGTTATAATAGACAATGTATGTATGAAAACAAATATACATGTCCCAAGATAATGTTGCAGGATCCAGTCCAGGTTGGTCTCTGGGACCAGAGGTTTAGTCTTCCAAACTTTCAGACATATGCTGGAACCCATCCTCTGGGAACTTCTCTCTACAAAATATGTACTTTGGGCTATTCTATGCATAGTATTTATGTGTTAAAAGTTGACGTAAATGCCCCCCCATCAACTAAAAAGTCAAACACAAGAAGGCACCACATAAATGCCAAGCATAGAATAGCCCAAAGTACACATTCCGGTAGAAAGAAGCTCCTGAAGCAGGGGTAGGCAACCTTGGCTCTTTTATGACTTGTGGACTTCAACTCCCAGAATTCCTGAGCCAGCACGTGACTGAAAACCCGGAAGACTAAAACCTCTGGTCCCAGTGACGGACCCGGTGACAGACCCTGCAACGATGTATGTAGCTAAGAGTTGAACTGTTGTGGCAGTAGCTCCAGAAGCTCCATCTGTATACTGTTTGAAAGGTACACCCAAATGTCAAGAAAGGAAACAAACAACCAGAGCAGACAACACCCAGATATGCAGGAAACAGTACCAAATAAACAGTCAAGGAAGAAACAATACCCTAATCAAGGAACCATCAAGAAAATAACCACACCCCAGTCAAGACTGGCAGGGCAAGCTAATTTTTATTTATTTTTATTTTTATTTTATTCGGATTTGTATGCCGCTCCTCTCCGAGGACTCGGGGCGGCTCACAGCATATATATAAAACAATTTCGACTAAATCCGAACAAAAAATATTAAAAATAAAACCCCATACATACTCATCAGTCACACCACAATCAACAATCATCCCCAGGCCTGCCGGCAGAGGTAGGTTTTTAAATTCTTTCGGAAGGCCGGGAGAGTCGGGGAAACGCGGACTTCAGGAGGCAGTTGGTTCCAGAGGGTGGGCGCCACAACAGAGAAAGCCCTCCCCCTAGGGCCTGCCAGACAACATTGTTTCGCTGACGGGACCCGGAGGAGGCCGACACTGCGCGCTCTCACCGGTCATAGAGAAGTATGTGGCAGAAGGCGGTCCTGTAAGTATCCTGGTCCCATGCCATGAAGGACTTTATAGGTAATAACCAACACCTTGAATTGGGCTCGGAGACCAATAGGCAACCAATGCAGCATGCGGAGAGTTGATGAAATGTGGGCACAACGAGGAAGGCCCACAACTGCTCACGCAGCTGCATTTTGCACTAGTTGTAGTCTCCGAACACTCTTCAAGGGTAGCCCCATGTAGAGAGCGTTGCAGTAGTCGATCCTCGAGGTGACAAGGGCATGTGTGACTGTAAGGAGAGACTCCCGATCCAAGTAAGGATGCAAACATTATATATAAACCAGCAAACTCGACTCTCCCTACATTGGTGATGTTACCAAACCTGGCAATGGAACATCCACAGGAAAACAAGCCAGTTCAGAGAACCAAGAACTCCATAAAGCATCTTTGGGATAACTCAATATTAACATGGAAGAAAGCCCAGATTAGGCACCTCAAAGTATTAGGTTCCAAAGCTAATGTGTTTGTGCCAGAAGAGAAGAGAATCAAAGTGAGCTACAGATATGGTAACAGCTGCATACTCATAATACTCATAGAGTATTTCTTATTGAGTATCCTGCTGCAAAACCCATGCAAGTATGTAACATGGCTTATTGTGATGAAAGGGAAAAAGAAAGTAACGAGAGGTCAGGTTTTGTTCCTCATATCCAGGCAATCAGTGATCAGACCAGAAGCACTGACAGTAGCCCTGACTATAACTTGGACATCCAATACGTGGGTTTCACCATGAAGGCTGTCCTATGTTGTTAAGGGGAAGCAAGTGGAAAAACCCCACACATGGAAGATAATTGAAAGGTTACTAGCCACCGAAAGAGACAAATGGAGAAAAATGTCATAAGGAGAGACCGATAATGTTAGCTCTTTGAGGTAGCCCAGACAAGAAGCACAATTAAGAGCATCAGTGCTATCTTTATTGTCAGGTTATATTAAGCAGAATCTTGTAGGACTTAAATGTATTTCTCCCCTCCTCTCCTTTTAGTCTCTGGAAAACTATGCAAGGTTCCTTCTGAAAGTCTTCCCATATTTTCCTCCATCTGCAGACTGAGCTGTGTCTTATCAGACCGTTGCCCAGACTGCGAATCTTCCAGGGGCCTCCCGAGGTCGTTCCCACATATCATCCCAGATGCACATAGAAAACAAGTAACACTTTGTGTCAGATGGTCTAGAAGAGCAATTCATTCACAGGAATACTGAACATCGGAACAGATGCTGACAGATGCATTCAAGAATCTTTGCAAAGAGATCAACGCAGGACACAGAACCTGTTGAGAGATTATTGGAGTTGTGGATTGGTGCACAAGTCAATGAGCCAATGAGAATAGATGTTGCCATCTCAGCAAGTAGACATTGCTGTCTCAGCATTTCACAACCCAAAAAGATGCGGGACTGTCTTCTGCCCCATGAATCCCAGCGACCGGTTAGGGCGCATTGGGTTGGCCTCCTACGGGTCCCGTCTGTTAGACAATGTCATCTGGTGGGGCCTAGGGTTAGGGCCTTCTCCATTGCTGCCCCAGCCCTCTGGAACCAACTTCCCTCAGAGGTTCATACTGCTCCCTCCCTCCTAGCTTTTCGAAAACTCTTAAAAACACATTTATACAGGCAGGTTTGGGGCGTGTGAGTTGCACTCTGCCCCGGGGCCTCTGATTGTGACTGTGTGTTGTATGAGTGGAAATAGTTTTATAGTTTTTACATTGTTAATTGGTATATTAATTAATTTATATTATATTTTTGTACTTGTATTTTTGCTGTGAGCCGCCCTGAGTCTTGGGAGAAGGGCGGCATATAAGTCAAATAAATAATAATAATAATAATAATAATGGGGGGACATGGAGAGAGAGGTAAAAATTCACCCTGTTTCCTTTCTTTGGCAATCATTCCACTTCAGCTTTATGAAAAAGCTAATCTGAGGCCACTTGTTTCAACTATACCTTCCCAAGCATACATCCACAAAGCAAATACAGGTATTCTTCAACCTATGACCACAACTGAGCCCCCAAATTTGTTGTTGTTAAGTGAATTTTGGCCCATTTTATGACCTTTCTTGCCACAGTTGTTAAGTGAATCAACTGCAGTTGATTAGTTAGTTACACAGCTGTTAAAGGAACCTGGCTTCCCCATTGACTTTGCTTGTCAGAAGGTTGCAAAAGGGGATCACATGACCTTGTGATCACATGACCTTGGGACACAGCAATCTGTCATAAATATGAATCAGATGACAAGCATCTGAATTTTGATCACGTGACCATGAGGATGCTGCTAAAAAATGGTCATAGGTCACTTTTTTTAGTGCCGTTGTAAATTTGAACAGTTGATACTTGACGATTACCTGTACTCTTTTAACTCTTTTGCTGATAGGATGTAGCTGGTAAGTGATAGGCTGTGCTTACTTCCATACTTCCTATTTGGACCGGGAGTCTCTTCTCACAGTCACTCATGCCCTTATCACCTTGAGGCTTGACTACTGCAATGCTCTCTACATGGGGCTACCTTTGAAAAACGTTTGGAGACTTCAGGTAATGCAGAATGCAGCCGTGCGAGCAGTGTTGGGCTTGCCCAGAAATGCCCACATTTTGGCATCAGTCCGCGAGATGCATTAGCTGCCAATTGGTCTCCCAACCCAATTCAAAGTGTTGATTATGACCTATAAAGCCCTACATGGCATCGGACCAGGTTACTTACGGGACCGTCTGCTGCCCCATGAATCCTAGCGGCCGGTTAGGGCCCCACAGAGTCAGCCTTCTCCAGGTCCCGTCAGCCAGACAGTGTCGCCTGGTGGGGCCTAGGGGAAGAGCCTTCTCTGTTGCGGCCCCGGCCCTCTGGAATCAACTTCCCCCGGAGATCCATATCGCCCCCACTCTCTCCGCCTTTCGTAAACTGCTTAAGACACACCTCTGCCGGCAGGCTTGGGGCAGTTAACATCTTGCCCCTAGCCAGTGTATGTCTGTGTGTATGTTGAATGATTGGTTTTTCTTTTAAATTAGGGGTTTATATATATATGTATTTCTAATTGTTGATTTCTATTATGTTGTGAGCCGCCCTGAGTTCTCCAGAATAGGGCGGCATAGAAGTCAAATTAATAATAATAAATAAATAATAATAATAAATACATAAATAGATAATGCTATAATGATAAAACCTGCAATCATTTGCTCAAATTAGATTACCATTCTTGGGAATGCTCACATGCACACCCAGAAGCTTCAGTCTTAACATTGATAGCTAAGTACAGAGAAGGGCAACAAAGATGATTAGGGGACTGAAGGCTAAAGCATATAAGGAACGGTTGCTGGAATTGGGTATGTCTAGTAACTGTAACACATATTGATAGAATACCCACTTTTTTCTACATTCAATATTCTAAAGTACTTAATGGAATGTTAACATTTTAAGTACGTCATATAAACATACAGTACATTTATATAATATATAGCCTGAAGTGACACAAGATTGAATAAGGTATCTTTGTCCAGTTAGTATTCAGAGTTGTGGGGTTTAGTACAAGTAGTCCTCAAGTTACAACTCTAATGGAACCTGCCCATCCTTTGACTGATCCACTTTTATCACCTTTTTTTTCTGGTGATTGTTAAGCAAATCAGTTGTTAAGTGGATCTGCAGTCATTAAGCAAATGCTGTGGGTAAGTGAACCAATACTCCCAGGTAGATGAGTCAGAACTTTGAATCGTTGCTAAGTGACTGGCTGTAAATCAAGGACTATCTATATTTCTGAAGTGCTTATCAGTCACTGAATTTTTACTATAGAATAGCTCAAGCCATTTTTCAATCTAAAAGTCACTGGATGAAATTCTGCATCCAAAGTTATCGTTGGCCACGTCTTTCTTTGGAACTGTGTGCCTTTTTCCTCTGATGCTTGGTGGTTTTTTTTAAAACTGCTTCTGGTAAGTGCATCTGTAGGGGCCTGTTGGAAAACATTTATCAGCAATCTTGCAAATGAGTTCAGGGAGATACTGTAATCAGAAGGTGGAACATAATCTCTTTCGTTTTGTTTTAGCTCATGTGGCCAGAATAATTTTCTCCTCAGGCAGGAACGATTTGATATGAGTCAAGGATTTTCAGGACACACTGTTGATGCTTTTCCCTGGGAGCCTAATGTCCATTAGCACCGAGAACTGCTTTTTAATCATCTGTCATCTGTACAAGAAAAGGTACTATATCTGAAAATGATGGGAGATAAGTCTGAAGTCTAGAAGGGATTAACAAGTGGGGAAAATTTGGGATAAAACTAAGGTACACAGAATAAATTCTTTTCCAATTATTTGAGTTTCAATGTGAAGGAAAGTACTTAGCTTTCCTAATTAGAAATGCAGTACTGCCCACTTGAAAAAAAGACTAGGTGATAAATTACTCCCTGGATTCTTCTGATCGTTCCTGTCAAGTTGACAACCGATTATCTCCACCTGAATTTTAACTCTTTGAATTTCACTCTTTGATAAGGTAGCCATTTGCTAAGTTAGAGATATTTGATTTTAGAAAGGCGCCACATCTTATTCACTGGTATTTCTACCAGTGCCTATCTCTGTAGAAAAAGTGGGAAAACTTTGCAATCCATTCTTTAAAAGTCAACTTGAATTGAGCATATGGAAAACAACATATGGAAAACAACTAAAAATGTTCAAAAATGTTCCATTTCAAGATTTTTGACAGCTTCTCTGCTTACTACCCTCCAGCTATGTTGAAAAACAATTCCCACAATGCCTTGCCATCCCCATTGTGAACTGAGCCCATCAGGGCTGATATATCTACATAACAAGGTTTTTCAACTATAGCAACTTGATGTGTGGACTTCAACCGCCAGCATTCCTCAGCCTGCATGCTGGTTGAGGAATTCTAGGAGTTGAAGTCCACATGTCTTCAGGTTACCAATGTTGAAAAACTAGAGTATCAGACTGAGAAAAGGCATATTAATCACCATGTCCTTGAGGTGGTTTTTTTTTTGCCTCCCAACTATCTCTGAAATTTCAATTTAACTTGTAAAAGATCTAAACGAAGAGAATATTCTCCCATTGCTCCTGTTTCCCCAAATTCTAATTGCTTCCAACATACTGCAAAGTTTTAATTTATGAAAATAGATTACAGGTTATAGTGAAAAGGTTTACACTGAAGCTTTAAATTGAAAGTAGTTTAATAAGTTAAATATTTCTGTATAATAAAATAGTATAAAGAAAATCAGCAATTGATCTATAAGGAATCAACTTCCTGACAGTGAGGACAATCAACCAGTGGAACAGCTTACCCCCAGAAATCGTGGGAGCTCCATTGCTGGAAGTTTTTAAAAAGAATTTGGACAATCACCTGTCTGAGATGGTATAGGTCCTCCTGCTTGAGCAGGGGGCTTGACTAGAAGACCTCCAAAGTCTCTTCCAGCTCTATTCTATTCTATATTAATTCAATTCACTTATCAATATTTTAATAACGGATAACTTTTAATAATTAGTACACCAGAGGTAAGTTATATACAGCAGTGGGGGTGTTCCAACAATTCTGTCTTCAGTTTCTGCAGGACGTAACATGGTTAATACATTTTATATCCAGTTGTATATGAAACAGCCTCAAACATAATCTAGGAGAAAGTCTCTGTCCAAAAAAAAAGCTTCAGATAATTGATAAGGTGATCATTTGCTCAGAACAGTAAAAGAAAAAAAAATGCATTACAAGAAAGTGAGGGCCAATGGACACAGTTTTGCATAAAATTTTTGAATTGTCTGGATTTTGTTTTTTAAACTCTACTCAATTAGATTGGCCTAAAGAATCACACAAGCACTGGACCCAGAGCAAGGATTGGGATTTTTATTTTATTGTTTTACTTAGTTTTATTTGAGAAAAAAAAAACAAGCTATAAAAGTGAAATGTAAAACTTACAAATCTATACAGGCAGTCCTCGGCTTACGACCACAATTGAGTTCAAGATTTATATCGCTAACTGAGACAGTTGTTCAGTGAGCTTTGCCCCATTTTATGACTTTTCTAGCTACCATTGTTAAGTGGATCAGTTGTAGTTGTTAAGCTAGTAAAATGGTTGTTAAGTGAATCTTTACTTTGCTTGTCAGAAGGTTGCAAAAGGTGATAACATGACCCCGGGACACTGCAAGTGTCCTAAATATGAACCAGTTGCTAAGCAACCAAATTTTGATCACATGACCATGGGGATGTTGTAACGGTCATAAGTGTTAAAAATGAACGGGGGGGAGGAGGAGTGAACGTCTCGGCGGCACGACGTATTCCTTGGGGGCTCCCTAAGAATCGTCGCTTTCCAGCTGTTTGGGGAGGTCTGCCTAGTCCTAGACAGACCAGAGTTGTCCTGTAGGGACAGTGAAGAAGGGAAGGATAGTTTGGCAGTACAGGAGGGATCACAATCTCCTGGAGAGCCAAACGGAAGCTTCCCAGACCAGCAGCTGTCAGACAGCCATTGCGAGCTGTCACAAGCTGGGCGTTTGCTTCCAAGAATCAGAAAGAAAATTGGAGGATCGCCTGGGTGAGCTGATCAAGAGATTGTTAAAAGGAGGAAAACTTTCTCTCTTAAATGCTGGAAATGCTGAGGGGTGGAATAAGAAGAATTTGAAGCTGTGGAGAAAAGGGGGGGGAGCAGACCCTTAAGCTGCTCCTGTTCCTCCTCTGGAATTTCAGCTGTGAAAAAAGCAGAAGGCAATAAATCAATAAATCAATGTAAAGACTGTGGAATTTAAAAAGCCTACTGAAAACAATTGGACTAAAAGAACTGATTTGAGAGTAAATAACTATTGGAGGTCTATATTGTTTGCTTTTTCCTTTAAGTGGGTTGCTTCTTTTTCTTCAGCTTCCTTCTTCTAAAGCAGAAGACTAAGTGACCTTGAACAAGATCTGCTGGGCTCACTGATAAGAAGTGAGACATTAATTGCATTTAACACAGAAACTGTTTCTTGTTTTGGAGAACGGTGGACTGCCTTATGGAGGTTTTATTTTCGATCTCCTTTTTTTTCAGATTAAGGCACGAAGAGCCTGAAATAAAGAAGAGAAATTGTACTTTTTCCTGCCCTTGGACTTTTGAGGTGGGATTTTTCTCCTATTTTTGTTTCTTTCCTCCTCTTCTTGGAACATATTGGGATTATAATAGCACACTGACATTTGTATTATAAATCATTGGATAAGATGAAGAAATCACAACACACCTAACAACAGCCCCCTCAACACTACAGAGTCCGGTGGTGCAGAAAACACTGGACTCTACAATATAACAAGATACATTTAATATGGAACTGAAAAATATGATACAGGCATTACATACAGACTTCAAGGAAGGGTTAGGTAAATTAGAAGAGGAATTAAAAGAGGTCAAAGAATTGATGGGGAAAAGTGAACAAAGACTGCAACAAGTGGAAGGGAAAATTGAATTAATGGATAAGAGAGTAGAGGAGATGAACAATTGACTGACATTAACAGATAGGAACCAGGAAAAAACGATTATCTCTCTAGAGATGGATAGAGCTGATTATTACTTAAGATTCCAAAATGTTGAAGAAGAAAAGGGAGATAATTTAGCAGACGTGATGGCCGAAATATTAGCAGAATCATTGGAGGAAAGCAAGGAAAAGATAATTAATGATATAGATGAGATATTTAGAATACATACTAGATATGCAACGAGAAATAAGCTTCCTAGAGAGGTCCATATAAGGTTTACTAAAAAAGCATTAAGGTCAGATATATTACAGAAACTGAGAAATGTCACAATAAAATATAAAGGAAGAGAGATAGTGATATTAAAGCAGATTCCAAGAAGAGTGAGAGACTTGAGAAAGGAGTATCAATTTTTGACAAAAGTCTTAATAGAAAAAGGGATAAATTTTAGATGGTTAATACCAGAAAGAGTAATGGTAAATTGGCAAGAACAGAGACACAGACTAGACACATTAGAGAAAGCAGAGCTTTTTCATGATCACTACTTTGGACAGCAAGAAGAAGAAAGGCTGAGAAGGGAAAGAGGAATTAGACATCAAGGAGATCAGATAGAGAAACAACGGGGTGAGTATAGCAAAGAACAGGAGGAAAGGGCGTTGGTAGAAGGAGTAAGGGCAAAAGAGGCAAAAGAGCAAAGAGAGATGAGAATGATGAGATCAGCTAAAACCTTAAATAAATAATCATAGAAGAAGAGATAAAAATAATCTCGATAAATATAAATGGATTAAACTTGACCATAAAAAGAAAAAGAACACTAAATAAATGGGGGAAACTAAAAATGGACATAATTTCTTTACAAGAAGTTCATATTAGGAAACAACATAAAAATTTATTAGAATATCCAAAATTGGGAGAATTATACACCTCACTTGCGGACCAGAGTAAAAGAGGTGTGGTATTATATATTCAGAAAGCAATACAAACTAAATTGATATATTCAGACGAAGAAGGACGAATCTTAATGGTGGAAGTAATTATGAACTGTAAAAAATCATTATTGCTAGCAATTTATGCTCCAAATGAAAATCAAGAGAATTTTTATCTAAAATTACATAAGAAAGTAATAGAACTGGAATATGAAAACATATGTATGATTGGAGATTTTAATGCTATTGTAAAGCATGAGCTGGATTATAATACAACAACAACAACAAAAAAGACTCTAAGAAGAACATTTCCTAAATCCTTCTATAATATGGTGGATGAATTAAATATACTTGATGCTTGGAGAGAGAAATATCCGGAAAAAAAGCAATATACGTTCTATTCTAACAGACACCTGTCCTGGTCGAGAATTGATATGACATGGATGTCAATAGATTTATTTACAAATATACAAAATATAGCCATAGAAACAAGCACATGGGCGATCACAACCCAGTTACAATCATATGGAAAGGACAAAAAAAGAGAACAAGATGGACATTAAACCAAACTATATTGAATGAAAAGGATTTTCAGCAATATATGAAAAAAGAAGTACTTTTCTTCTTTAAGGAAAACAAAAAAGAAGATACTTCACTTCAAAACGTTTGGAATATGGCAAAAGCATACATGAGAGGACTTGCTATGACTTATTTGGGGAAAAAAGAACAAACAGAAAAGACAAAATAAGGGAAAACTGGAGGAAGAATATAAGACACTTGAGAAAGAATTACAGAAAGATACACAAAACAAAAAGATTAAAAATGTAATGGAACTGAACAAACATAAAATGAACTTACTAGAAAATGAAGAAGTGGCAATGAAAATAAAGGCAACTAAGCAAATCTTTTTTGAGCATGCAAACAAACCAGGGAGATGGTTGACATATAAAATTAAAAAGGAGAAAGAGAAGAGATGGATTAAACAATTGGAAGATGCTGAGGGGATTTTACAACATCGAAATGAAGAAAAGAAAAAAATAATCTGGGAATCTTATGAGAACTTATACAAGTAACAAACAGTTTCAGATGATAGGATAAAACATTTTTTGGAAGAAACAAGAGATACCTAAAATGCTGGAGAAATTTAAAAAGCTATTAGAAGGTGAAATAACAATGATGGAATTAATAGAAGCAATCAACAGACAAAAAAGTGGTAAAACACCAGGACCGGATGGACTACCAGCAGAGCTATATAAGACATTGCAGGAAGTACTAGGTAATGTAATGTTGGAACTTTATAATGAACTTCTTTCTGAAGCTAAGATACCAGATTCGTGGTCCGAAGCTCTTATTACTCTCATACTAAAGGAAGAAATGGAAACACAGAAAATAAAGAACTACAGGCCGATTTCCCTACTGAATGTGGACTACAAAATATTTGCATCAATAATGGCAGAAAGACTTAAAAAGTTTTTAAATGAATTATACAATCGGATCAAAATGGCTTCTTACCCAAAAGACAGATCAGAGACAATATGCGAATTATATTGAACACACTAGAATTTTATGAAACACACCCCGAGAAACAGATGGCATTGGTGTTCCTGGACGCACAGAAGGCATTCGACAATGTGAACTGGCAATTCATGATAAGCCAATTACAGACTATAGATTGTGGGGAGAAATTTATAAATGTAATCAGAACAATTTATAATAAGCAATCAGCCAAAGTAATGATAAATGGAGATATGACTGAGAAGATCAACATTATGAAGGGAACAAGACAGGGCTGTCCCCTATCACCACTATTGTTTGTTCTGACATTAGAAGTATTAAATAGACGTATAAGACAGAATAATGACATAAAAGGGATGAAAATTAAGAGGGAAGAATATAAGCTACAAGCATTCGCAGACGATTTAGTATTTATTTTGGAGGAACCATTAGAGACAGGACCTGTATTAATAGAACAAATAGAAAAATATGGTGAGGTAGCTGGGTTGAAAATTAATAAAGATAAAACCAAAATGTTAGTGAAAAATATTACTGAAAAACAAAAAAAAAAAAGAACTGGTGGGAAAATTAGATATACAGATTGTAAAGAAGGTAAAATATTTAGGGATCCACCTGACAGCAAGATGCACAACAATTAAAGAGGATAATTATCATAAATTGAAAAGACAAATTGAAGTAGATTTGGATAAATGGAAAAATGTACAACTATCATTAATGGAAAGGATTGCGATAATCAAAATGAATATATTACCAAGATTATTGTTTTTGTTTTCAACAATACCAGTAAGATTAGATAAGAAATATTTTGAGGGGCTTAATAAAATAATCTTGAAATATATTTGGCAGGGAAAAAAGACAAGGATTAATCTAAAAATGTTACAAGATATAAGATTGAGAGGTGGGTTTGGTCTACCTAATTGGGAATTGTACTATCAGGCTGCAGCATTATTATGGATGAGAGAATGGATCTTACTGAGGAATACAAGATTATTGACATTAGAGGGACATGATTTACAGTTGGGATGGCATGCTTTCATATGGTATGGAAAAAACAGAATACATAGCTATTTCCAGAGACACCATATAAGGAATTTTTTATTTGTGGTCTGGGAGAAAGTAAAGAGAAAGCATTATTTGAAGATTCCAAATTGGCTCTCAACTATGGAGGCACTAATACACCCCAATATGTTTAACATGGGAAACATTACAAGATATAAAGACTTATTAACAGATATGGGGGAGTTGAAAACCAAACAACAATTAGAGGAACAAGGAATAAAGATGGATTGGTACATGAGAATGCAAATACAATCTAAATATAAAAATAGATGGTGTTAATTTGGGGACAACAGAGTTAGATGAAATACTCACAGGAACAGAAGAAAAATGGATTAAAAATGTACAGTTATCTACTACATATGGAGTTAGAGGAGGAACAAGTGAAAGAGACAATGATAAAATGGACAAGGAATTTTGGATACACAATTGAATTAGATAGATGGCAGCAACTATGGGAAAGAAACTATAAACTGACAATGGTGACTGCGTATAAAGAAAATATGTACAAAATGTTTTACAGATGGCACATGTCTCCAGAAAGATTAGCTAAAATGTTTAAGGACAGGTCTATAAAATATTGGAAATGTCATCAGATACCAGGTTCCTTATACCATATGTGGTGGACGTGTGTAGAAGCTTAAACTTATTGGAATATAATTAGAACATGGATAGAAAAGATGATACAACAACGTATAGAACTAAGACCAGAAATATTCCTGTTGGGTATTCTACCAGGGAATTACAATAAAGAGAAAACATATTTAATTATTCATATAATTATGGCAGTCAGGATTGTGTTTGCACAAAATTGGAAAGCACTGAAAGCCCCCCCCCCGCCAGAGGGAGAGGTGATTGGGAAAATACTGGAATGTGCAGAAATGAATAGACTAACAATGACAATTAAAGATAAGACAGAGTCAGACTACTATGAACTTTTTATGATTGGCTGAAAAGAGAATACGGTTAAAAGATAGTTAATATCAATTTAGATGGAAGAAGAAGGAGCAGATAAGGAGGGAGACCCAGGCGACACAGTATTGAATAACTGGAGGTTGCATAAATATTTATAGAAGTATATACCGAGAAGGTTAGATAAATAGAAGTATTAATGTAAGAGAAAATTAATCTTATTGTATATAATACAGATAGGGAAATTTGGAGAGAGTTGCTCGGACATTACCCCTGAATTGTATCTGAAGAGGGATGAGAGGTAAGAAAGGAGAGGAGAGAGAAAAGAGTAAAGGAGGGGAGAAGGAAGTAGCAAGGTTGGAGGAGAAGAGGAGAAGTGGGGAGAAAGGGGAGGAGAGTGGTGAAGGAAAGAGAAGAGGAGAGGTAGAAGAGGGAAGTAGGGAAGAGAAGAAAGGGAGAAAGAAGGTAGAGAAGAAGGAGCATGGATACAGTGAAAGGGGAAATGGGCGAGCAACACCAAAAGTCATGAGTATGTATTTATTTCATTTTATTAAAAGTATCTTATATATGAATGTAAAAAGAATGCATGTTAACATATGATAAATATTTATTTATTTATTTATTTGGGTTTGTATGCTGCTCCTGTCCGGGGACTCGGAGCGGCTAACAACATATATATAACAATAAAATACAATAAAAAACCCAAACAAAGATATCTAAAAAATACAATAAAACACACATTCAATTTAACAATCAACCACAATCATCCCCAGGCCTGCCGGCAAAGATGAGTTTTTAGATTTTTCTGGAAGGCCGGGAGAGTCGGAGAAACGCGGACTTCAGGGGGCAGTTGGTTCCAGAGGGCGGGCGCCACAACAGAGAAAGCCCTCCCCCTAGGGCCCGCCAGACGACATTGTTTCGCTGACGGGACCCGGAGGAGGCCAACCCTGTGTGCTCTCACCGGTCGTAGAGAAGTATGTGGCAGAAGGCGGTCCCGTAAGTATCCTGGTCCCATGCCATGAAGGGCTTTATAGGTGATAACCAACACTTTGAATTGGGCTCGGAGACCAATAGGCAACCAATGCAGCATGCGGAGAGTTGGTGAAATGTGGGCACAATGCGGAAGGCCCACAACTGCTCGCGCAGCTGCATTTTGCACTAATTGTAGTCTCCGAATACTCTTCCAGGGTAGCCCCATGTAGAGAGCATTGGAGTAGTCGATCCTCGAGGTGACAAGGGCATGTGTGACTGTGAGGAGAGACTCCTGATCCAAGTAAGGACGCAACTGGTGTACCAGGCATACCTGGGCAAATGCCCCTCTCGCCACAGCCGACAAATGATGATCCAATGTCAGCTGTGGATCGAGGAGGACTCCCAAGTTGCGAACCTTCTCTGAGGGGTTTATAGATTCACTCCCCAGGGTAATGGAAGGACAGATAGAAGTGTCCTTGGGAGGCATCACCCACAGCCACTCTGTCTTATCGGGGTTGAGCCTTAATCTGTTAACACCCATCCAAACCCTCACAGCCTCCAGAAACCGACACATCACCTCAACCGCTTCACTGATTTGGCCAGGAGTGGAGATGTACAGCTGAGTATCATCAGCGTACTGATGGTATCTCACTCCATGCTGGTGGATGATCTCACCCAGTGGCTTCATGTAAATGTTAAAAAGTAGGGGGGAGAGAACCGACCCCTGAGGCACCCCACATGGGAGTAACCTAGAGGTGGACCTCTGACCCCCCACAAGCACCAACTGCGACCGACCAGTGAGATAGGAGGAGAACCACCGTAACACGGTGCCCCCCACTCCCAATCCCTCCAGCCGGTGCAGAAGGATACCATGGTCAATGGTATCAAACACTGCTGAGAGGTCAAGGAGCACCAGGAAAGAGGACTGGCCTCTATCCCGGGCCCGCCAGAGATCATCCATCAGAGCGACCAAAGCAGTTTTGGTGGAGCAGCCGGGCCTGAACCCCGACTGCAGAGGGCCCAGATAATCGGCTTCCTCCAGAGACCGCTGGAGCTGACGTGCCACCACCTTCTCAACAACCTTCCCCACAAAGGGGAGGTTGGAGACCGGACGATAGTTGGTCAGAATTGCTGGATCCAGGGAAGGCTTCTTGAGGAGGGGGTGCACAAGTGCCTCCTTTAAAGGAGCCGGAAAGGACCCCTCCCTCAAAGAAGCGTTGACAATCTCCTGGATCCAGGTACGTGTCACCACCCTACTGGCTGAAACCAACCAGCCAGGAGGGACACGGGTCCAACAAACAGGTGGCAGAACTTACAGCTCCAATGGCCCTGTCCACTTCCTCAGGCGTAACAGCCTCAAACTCACCCCAGATGACCGGACAAGAACATGTCCCTGTCCCCTCGACTGAATCATTATCAGTCGACTCTGCTACACAATTGGAGTCTAGGTCAGCCCGGATCTGAGCCACTTTGTCTGCGAAACAGTTGTTAAAGTCCTCGGCACTACCCTGCAAGGGAGGCCCCGGACCCCTCGGGTTAAGGAGGGACCGGGTCACTCTAAACAGGGCGGCCGGAAAAGATTCCGCAGACGCGATCAAAGCAGAAAGATACAAAGATCTTGCCGCCTTAATCGCCTTCAGATAGGTTCTAATAAATGAGCTCAATCTGGTTCGATCAGATCTGGACTTACTTCTTCTCCATCGCTTCTCTGGATGTCTCTTATGGCGCTTCATCCCCCTGAGTTCCTCGGTAAACCAAGGAGACCTCCTGGGGCCAGCACCATGGAGAGGTCGCAAAGGCGCAATCCGGTCAATAGCCCCCTTCGCGGCCGTATTCCATGCCGCTACCAGGGACTC
The DNA here is from genome assembly GCA_034064705.1 of Bothrops alternatus. Lineage (NCBI taxonomy): Eukaryota > Metazoa > Chordata > Lepidosauria > Squamata > Viperidae > Bothrops > Bothrops alternatus. The sequence goes on along the minus strand of JARGCV010000049.1, from coordinate 12,190,651 downwards.
CACCGGATTGTGAATGAGGGAGCTCGGTAATTCCCCAAGCGCTGTCTGAAAACCAATAGGATCCATCAGGCGTCTGGGGCGAAACCACCTAATCGGTTCTGCCTCCCTGCGGGGAAGGATTGGGGCTGTAAAATTCAGTCGACTTTTACATATACGGTATATGTATGGGGGAGAGTTTGGAAAAATAAAAAATTATTTAAAAAAGTGTTAAAAACGGTCATAAAGTCACTTTATTCAGTGCCACTGAAACTGTCTTCGAATGGTAATTAAATGAATGGTTATAAATCAAGGACTACCTGTCCTTCCCCCCCCCCCGGACCAGGGGTCTTCAAACCTGGCCCTTTTATGACTTGTGGACTTCAACTCCCAGAATTCCTCAGTAAGTGTGAAGACTCCTGCTCTGGACCATCCATTCCCTTTAAAGGAAAAAAAAGCTAGTGGCTGCAGAGCTTCTACACCTGTTTCTTCCAATATCTGTTTCAAGGCTGAAGCTTTGTTGGCAACTCTGCTGTGCTGGCCTGAGGTAAAGTCTCTCATGGGAGCGGAAGAAAGTAACACAGGTGCTTGCAACTTTTCTATGCAACCTGCTCCTCCACACCAATTTAAATTTATTTCTATGCATATATACATATTTACAAATTCTTAGGTAGAAAAACAACAACATGCCACACCACCATAATGGGAACACCCTCTAAAGCTGATAACACCATCTTAACCTGCTAACTAGATGCCCAGAGCTGATGTTAAAAGTTTGAAATATTTAGGCAGAGTATTCCAACACTTTAAAACAACAAGGTTCCTCACATTATGCTCCTAATGTATCTGATAATCTTATAGCTGCCATTTAATTTCCAATGGAGCCTGGGAGGGGGCACTTTATCCCAATCTCTCTTAAATTGTCCCATGTTAAAGTCAGTTAACTAAATATTGGTCACCTTATGCTATGAAAAAGGAAAATCTGGGTTTCCTGAGATCCTTTTTTGATGCCCAGATGTGTATCCAGTGCAAATCTGAGATTGGAGACAATGCTCCCCAAGGCCGCAAGCTAGGATCTGCAAATAAATTCTGTTTATACAGCTAGAGATCAACCTGGTTCAGACAAAGCTGATTTCCCAAATTACAAGAGAGAAATTTAAATCTAGATTGTGGACATGTACGATAATTAAAATATGCCTAACTGGTATGTCTCCTGAGATTCTCCTGAATTGGAGTTTGGATAAGGCCAAGGAAATAATTAGATGACGGACTGGAGACACAAGGCAGTTTCACCCAGCAATCTAAGCTTCTGCTCTCCCATGTTGCTTCTGAACCTGATGTAAAAATATAAAGCATTAATACATCACATAGCTTCTGCCTGTTAACTATTTTGGTAGGGACCTACATCCAAACCTACATTCTCTCAACAATTTGTTGTCATTTGAATCCCTAGACTTCCAGGGATTGCTTGTTAATTATCTTTTCATGTTTTATAAGAGACAAAGATTGTTTCCTTTATAGCGTGGCCCTCCCAAATCTCACAGAAGTGGCAAACATAATTTCATTAAATTGAGAGGTGATATCATCCATTGACTCATTAGAAGGGCAGAGTAGATGAGATGGGTTTACTTCAGGTTTCTCTGTCTCAACACATACTTGCACTAAATGTTCTTTTGGTTGGTTGGATGACTTTATGGTTAAAATCTCCTCGCTGATTTTTTGGATCATATGAGTTGAAGTCAAACATATCTGGGGTCTTAAGTTAAAGAAAAGCTGTTATGGAGGATTACTGCTCCAAGAAAGACATCCAGGAACATCAAATTCATTAGATGATAAGATTAATTTAAATCTAAAATAGAAGGCCAAACAAAGATTTTCCATTCAAGAAATATTTTAGTTAATACAGCAGGTGATCATAAGACATAATATATACATCTTAATCATGTGAGCTGATACCAGATTTGAGGGAGAAGGTGTTGTGTGATGCCCCTCATGATATTAAGATGACTGCAGTTTCTGATGATGCCTTGTCAATATGCCTAAATATTTCAAATAGAAAAGACAGATTTTTTTCCAATACTTTAAAAGCAGTAGTAATGCAGGGGTATCCATTGTGGGTAATCAGAATAATGTGTACTGGCCTTAAAGGAATCTCATTATGCCTTGTTGACTCAATAAATGATATATATTGAGATATATAGATATAAATATATATATATATATATATATGTATATATATATAGATAGCTAGAGATATATATATATATATATAATAGATGTAGATAGCTATATAGCTATAGATAGATAGTATGTGTGTATATATGTGTGTGTGTGTGTAGGTATGTATATCTACATATCTATGCTTGTGTATATATTTGTATTGTATGTGCTGTATATGTGTGTGTATATATATACAGTACATATATATACACACACACATACAGATATAGATATACACACACATACATACATACATATATATATATACACACACATATACACATACATATATACAAACGTGTATGTGAAATACACATATATATGACAAAATTCACTGAATTTAATTAAGGACTGCTGGATCAGCAGTAAGGACTGCTTTGAGCTGGCAATTGTTTTCTTTGATATAGTTCGCTGTGGCATTTTGACAAACAAGGAATGAGCAACTTATCTTATAAAGATTTATAGCCCATAGCTTCAGTAGTCTTGTGAAGAAGACAGCCACTGTGCAAATGGCAAGGTTAAAGTGATTGTGATTGTGTATGAAGTAAATACTAACTCCTGCTAGTATTTCATTTTGAAAACTAGTTTAAACAATGTTTAGATAACTGTAAAATGGAAGCTCTTTCATAAGCGTAACCCCTTACCTGAAGTTTTGTCCCATTCAAGGTCAGAAAGAAAGAAAAATGTTTTTTATGTGTTTTGTCTAACAACCAACTCTAATATGTAGACACATTTCGTCCTCCCATCCTTCTTATATAAGCTTTGAAGTAACCTCCTGTGTTTTAAATACAGCATTTCTGATATTTGCTGCATCATTACAGAACATTGTTTAGATAGTCTCCAAGCCAATCTACAGTGATAAATGTAGTAGAAGAATCTACAATTGCTTGGCCCAGTGCTTTGTTTTTTCATCTAAAATAAACAATCAGATGAAGCATCTCTGAAAAGATCTGATTGATGCCATCAGGACTGTACTGATATTAGTGTCCTCCAGCAGATGTTTCAAATAGGAGCAATAACTTCTGTTACATTTTCACATCTGCAAAATTAATGGACCTGGACTGAAGCTCTCTCGTTTTTTTCAAGAGGCGTAACTTGGCCCTGCCTTTCTTCAGACTGCTATAGCTTAATTCCCACATGCTGAAAAAAAGGATGGTAGAATCCTGTGGCAGGCAGATGACATTTATAGTACATCAATTCACCATCTTCTTCTATCTCCACATATAAACTTTTGAGCTATAACCCCTATGTGAAAATTGCCACGGTTCAGTCTGTAGAGAGATGCTGTGATAATTGTTTCATTATATGTTTCTAATGATGTAGCTTTATCTGTTGCAGTTGCTTCATTTAATCCGTGTGATACTTATTTTTGCTAGCTGGGGTAGCAACTAGCCAAGAATAAGTGAGAAATTGTATGTGTCATTAGAGATATGCAGCAAGTATCAGCCCTGTTGTTGGGCGTGCAGTTAAGATTAGAACCCCAGAACACAGGGAAGATAACTCTTAATTTTTCCCCAATTAAAAAAAAATGTTTTCAAATCCAAGCAAGAATTTGAAACGGGACCATATATAATTTATTTATTTATTTGACTTATATGCCGCCCTTCTCCCAAGACTCAGGGCGGCTCACAGCAAAAATACAAGTACAAAAATATAGTATAAATCAATTAAAATACTAATTTACAATGTAAAAACTATAAAACTATTTCCACTCATACAACACACAGTCACAAGCAGAGGCCCCGGGGCAGAGTGCAACTCACACGCCCCAAACCTGCCTGCATAAATGTGTTTTTAAGAGGTTTCAGAAAGCTAGGAGGGAGGAAGCAGTACAGACCTCTGAGGCAAGTTGGTTCCAGAGGGCTGGGGCAGCAACAGAGAAGGCCCTAACCCTAGGCCCCGCCAGATGACATTGTCTAACAGACGGGACCCGTAGGAGGCCAACCCTATGTGCCCTAACCGGTCGCTGGGATTCATGGGGCAGAAGACGGTCCCGCAAGTATCCTGGCCCATTGCCATAAAGGGCTTTATAGGTCATAACCAACACTTTAAATTGTGTTCGGAGACCAATTGGTAGCCAGTGCAGCTCACGGAGGGCTGGAGTGATATGAGCATGTCTTGGGAGACCCAAGACGGCTCGTGCGGCCGCATTCTGGAATACTTGCAGTCTCCGGACATTCTTCAAAGGTTGCCCCATGTAGAGAGCATTACAGTAGTCGAATCTCGAGGTGACAAGGGCATAGGTGACTGTGAGGAGTGACTCCCGGTCCAAATAGGGCCGCAACTGATGCACGCAACACACAGTTTAGGATAGATAGACAAAATAAATTTACCCACTTGCATTTGAAAAGAATCTCCAATGACTTCCCAGTCTATAGCCATTAATATCTACTAATATCTGTCATTTTATAAAGGTACTTATGGCATTAAACCAAAAGTCTTAGATTCAAAAACGGGGGCACATTATATATAATGAGCCACTCAGTGGGCTGTATTCCCACACGTGCAAAAATGTAACATCCATTAAAATCTAATACTTATTCATTAATGAAATTAATTAAATTAAAACAAGGTATTATTGTATTATGAATAAAAATAAAATGTCATCAATAAAAACCAAAGTACATTAAATACTGTATCACTATGGTTGCAATCTCTGATCTGCCTGTTTGCCCACTCTTCACCACTGTGTTGTTCTGCATGGACAGACCCTGGTGCCAACTAGAATAGACAAACGGTAGCATGAAGCAAAGCCAGATGATGAAAGCATATCTGCAAAACTGCCATGGTGAGATTTGAGGGCCAGTAGATTGTAATTTTCTGAACCCTTGTGGTCATATCATGCTGGCATATCATCCCCAGTGGATCCAAATCCTATGCATTGGGATCCTGCTAAGTCTGCCCTCTATGGTGGCTGCTTGTCTTAAGTTAAGTTTTTGAGCCATCATGGCTAAACATAAACACTCAAGTGGGCCACATGTTTCAGACCCCTGCATTAAACCACATCTTTAGTATGAAATATCAGTATAGTTTTATGCTGTAAGATATATTTATTTGATCGCTAGTTTGGCTATGTTCACACAAAACACATCTGCTTGAAGTTTAGTATTTCAGATTACAGGCCTGAAGTTTGCTTGTTCAAACTGATATTATGATTTTTCAATATTAAAAACAATCCCCAAACAGAATGGAAATGTTATTAACGAAAAAAAAAGACTCACATGGACAACTAGCATATCAAGCAAAAGGTTAGTACTAGTCATCTTCCTTCTTTTTTAAAATTTAACACTTGACAATCCCTAACTTGTACTCTGCAGATTTTACATCTTATTGACTGTTTGTACAAAATAGGCTGTGATTATATAGAAGTATATAAAGATTCAGGAATTCTACCAGACAGGTAAAATACATTGGCCTAAAAAAAATATTTATCAAGGATGACAGATTTTGTACTATAAAAAGGACTGAGAAAATCTTTTTGAGAGTTCCCATATTTTACGGTGTAACAGTATAATACTAACCCTATCTATTTAGAAGTACATCTCTGAGTAGACCAACCATTCCTTCTGGCCCCTTTAACTGTACAGTTGTGGTGGAAGGTAGTCTGGATTCCCAGGAGGGAGGGGCTGCATTCGAGAGGACCAAGAGACAGTGAAGTTTCGATAGTTTGGTTGAGAAAAAGAGGGTCAAGATAGCTCCTACCTAGAACTTTTCAGATTATAGATCTTTACTGATGCAACTGATTGCTTTAGTTTTGCAAGATTTCTGCCTGTAGGTGAAGAACAATAAAGAAAACTGCTTAGAAGTAATTCTGTGTCTTTCTCGGTTTTTGGAGCCTGACACAGTATTTTTTCCAAAGCATGACCTATTATTTATACATTCATGCTTGCACACAAAGACTTTCCATAAAGTCTTTATGTGGTGTAGAAGAACAAGTCCTTCTTCATGCAGTGGAGAAAGATTTGAATTGCTCTGCTCTGCCAAACACTTGGCAGCTTCTGAGGACTTTTATAAGATTAGAGATAGACACCCAAGGCCTTCTCATCTCCAGTTATCTCAGCCGAACTGTGATTGCTAGGGTAAAGTTAATCTCTCCCTCTCTCTCTTTCTAATGTGGGCTATACCTAGTGCTCACTGTGAATAAATGAGGCCCTTCCATTTCCAGGGCTGACCCAATCTAAGATCATCACTGCACCTCTGGGCTCTAGGATTTAATTACTTTTGAGATCTTTATTGCCTGGGCTGACTAGCATCCGGCTCTGCCTGGTTCCAAAGAAAATAGGGAAGATAATTTTTCAGGGTTTCTAGCTAGGAAATGCTGATGTTGCTCTACTCTCCAGATTTCCCTAAATCTTGAAGCTGAGACACAATATGCATCCCATTATTGTTTCCAGCTACCATAAGGAGCAACTTTGCCTTTCCCTCTGTAAAAGTGAATTTCTTCATGAACAGAAAAGCTAGCAGCCATTGTGTAAACAGCACTCAGGTACAGCCCTGTCCACGGAAGAAGCAGGTGCTACATTGAAATTGCAGGAGAAACAAAGCAAGGAGCAGAGAATTGCCCGTAGGTAGGACTTCTATCAGAAAGCAAAAGTATTTATCACAATGCTTGTGCTGTTTTTGTTGTTGTTGTGCAGTTGCTAAGTCATGTCTGACGCTTCATGACTCCATAGATCATAGCATGCCAATCCCCACATCCTCCATTGTCTCCCGGAGTTGTCCAAATTCATGTTCATTGCAACGATGACCCTATCAAACCATCTCATTCTTTGCCATCGCCTTCTCCTTTTACCTTCAACCTCTCCCCACTTCAGGCTCTTTTCCAATGAGTTCTCTCCTCTCATTAGGTGGCCAACGTATATGAGCTTTAGCTTCAGACTTGCGGTGTTACCTAAGAAATTGTACCCACCAAACCCAGAGCTTCCTTGATGGCTCATTTCTAGTCCTGCTTGCTGCTAGAATGTTCTGACACCTGTGCACGGTGGTCCTGTTTTGTTTGCTTGATTTGTTTTCCTCACAGTGAAATGCAAATAGGGAGAAGGAAAAATTAGGACAAGGGCAGTGGAGCAATTCAGCCAGTTCGCACCAGTTCGGAAGAACCAGTAGCTAATTTTTTTATTGCCCAGGCCCAGAATGGACTTCCAGAAGCAGCACCCACAGAGAGAACCAGTTGTTCACATATTTTAATCCCACCACTGGCTGATATTTTTTGTTGTTCCTTCCAGTGGCCAGCTATATGGTGCGCTGCTCAGATCAAGGGAATGTGGAGCACAGTAACCACTGCAGAGATACCGCTGAGTACTGGTGGGTGCAAAATCGGTACCTTTCTTTAATTCTCTTCCATCAGCAATCTCATCATGTGAGTTGAGCGTTAGAGGTAAAATCGGAAGCAGGGCACTGGAGATGAAGCAAAAAGGGTATTTGAGGAACACACAAGTGGTACACAAAAAACCACCTCATTGAGATAGTTCAGGGCTGAGTAAAAATTTTCATGACTCCGATTTATGGCAAACAGATCTTTGGAAGGTGGGGGAGTTGTCAGTGATGAAATCTGTTGGGGATATGAGTTTCTATTTTTCTTTGGGTTTTACTAGTGGAGGGTATTTTTAAAACTATTTTAAAACTGTTGTAGTATTTACATTATAGCAGACACGTCAAACTCAAAGCCTGCGGGCTGGATTTGGCCCACAATGGGACCAGATCTGGCTTGCAGGGCTGCCCCGGAGATGGCGAGGGACCAACCCCAGCCCACCCCAGCCCTGCTGGCCTCCCCAGGCATGTGCACAGGAGGTGGCCAGCGTGCAGAGCTGTCAGTGCCTGGCACAGCCACACCCCACCGCCCCTAGGCAGCCTATTAGTCGGTGCACCCTGGGATCCCACAGCCCATGCAGTGCAGGTGGATCTGAGTGCCTCAGCCACCAGGCCGGCCCTCCACACAGCAAGCAAAGGCACAGGCATGGGGGGAGGTATGCTATCCAAACCGCTAGATATGCCAGATGGCCAGCTGCCCACCCTGTCCCAGCTACGGCAGGTGCAGGCAAGCAAAAACAGACAGGGGGTCTGAGTTCCACGGCCACTGGGCCAGCCCTCCAAGCAGCAGGGGAGGCAGAGGCATGGGGGTTGGCACCGGGCAGCCACCTGCCCTGCCCCAGCCATGACGGGCAAAGAGAAGTAAATGGTGGGGTTGCAGGCAGCCCAGCTGGTCACTGTCATTGCCATGCTGAGGCCCTGCCTGCTCAGCCCCCACTGTCCAACTTTGCCTCCCAATTCTGCCGTACCCACCAGATGAGCCTCCCACTCACTGCCACACTCCTGACGGTCCCAGCAAATGGGAAGGGTGGCGAGCTTCCTATACCCAAGAGGCAGCAAGGACTTCCCTCCCTGCTCCACCCGAGCCCAGCCCCACATGTGGCAGGGTGCCCCCTGGGAAGCGGGGCTGGGTTGTGAGGTTCCTATGCCCCTGGAACTTGAGGACTGGGGCAGGAGCCCGCCCCCCACCACCCTATGCCACTGTCTCGGCCTCCCCCACATGGCTTGAGAGTGACCACAAGTTTCTTCCAGAGGCTCCTACTTTAGCAGAGATCTCCAGATCTCCCACACAGCCTTGCCCAGCCCCCCACAGGTGTCCCCCAACATGAGAGATGTCAAGTTGGCCACATCCACCCAGCCTTGCCTCCGCTCCCTGAGGGCAGCCACAATTCTTCTGTGGCCCTCAATGTAATCGAGTTTCAAGTATCTCCTTCCTCAATACATCGAAACAAGGTTGTCTATTTTCAGCACTAGTATCAAAATAGACACAAGTTATAGGACTTTGAAGCCACTACACAATGAATTAAATCTGAACTAGGTAGCAAGACCAATGCTATAGTTCTGTGGGTTCTGACTTAAGACAGTATGCATTTATATTGTTTGTTTTTCATTTGTTGATTTTTTTTCCTTATATCTTTTACTATTACTGTACGTTTTTTTGCTCTGATTACAGATCCCAAAACCCTAATGTATGGCTCATCTGATTTGCATGTTCTTGGTATATTGGTTGATTCAGAACCATCACAAATCATTATGAAGTGGATAATATCCACTTTCATGCTTGATGGATGATTAAAATTACCCAACCAATGTCTCTTTAATATTGTAGTTTGAGAAATATAATGAGAGTGCAAAATGATTTTCACTCTTGGAGACATTTCAGAACACTGTTATTTCCCCACCTATCGTAAAATTAAGTACCATTTCTAATAACCATTTATGAAAAGGGTTGTCACGTTCCTATTGCCAAAGGAACTCGCCCAGGTTAGATTTTGCACGGAATGCAGTACTTTTTGTGCTACGTACAGTTCATGAAACAAGAGGGTGATCACATATTAAGAATGAAAAGGGACCATTTGCTTCAGCTCTCCATCTGTTCAGATGCACATGGCCAAATGCTTTGTACAACGTTCTTACATCAATCTGTGTCTCCAGTGCACTCAACAGCAGTAGGGTAGCTTAACACGCAGGCCACAACTTGATCCACCAAAGTCACCATCTGTGGCCTGAGGTGAGCTACTTCGTCCTGCTACGTTGAGCCTTAAAAGAACCTGATGGGTTTGGTAAGACCAACCCATATAGTCAATTTATGGGTCAGAGCATTGTGTGGACCCTGGAAATTGAGTTTATTTTTCATGAGTTAATCATAGTTTTAAGTGAGCCATAGATAATGTGGATAGTACAAACAAAATGATAAAAAAACTGAATGAATGAATGAATAAATAAAAGCTATCAGAACCACCAAGGATCAAGAATTGCGATACGGTATTTTATGAGCACCAAGAGTGTGAAAGTACTACAAATTTTCTAGAAACGCTGTTAGTCACCACTTTGTCCCAGTAGATTTTAGAGCAGGTTGCATCTTCTAGCTGGGACTCATGTTTGCAGATCGAGTACACATCCTGAGAAGGACTCTTTGTGCTTAGCCTCAGCCCTTTCTAAAATCCTGACTTGAGTGTGTAAGAATAGACTTGGGAAAACCTGTTGAAGATATGCACACATCTTGCTGAGAAGGATATGACATGAGGTGGAGGGGAGGAATTTTTCTTGACATTTGAAATAGTGAGCTTGAAAGCATAATAATAAGTAATCCCCTTGGGTCGCAGCTTTATTCAGCTATTTTGAGGGTCAAGATGAAGAGCTAGTGCTCTAATGAAAAAAAAAATATAACTACCTGCTGCTACCCCTTTAACAACATTATCTTACTGCATAATGAATCTGCCAAATTGTAAATTTATCTATTGTTTGCCCATAAATTAAACAAAAATAAAATAAAATTGCTTTCCACAAGAAGGAAAGATTCCTTACTTATAATCCTACATGGCATAGCTAAGAAACAGATAAATTCCTATATAGATGAATGATGAACAGGAAGTAAATTTGACTCAACTGTAGCTGTTTTCTAGTAGATCAACAAAGCTTTCTGACTTTTAATTAATAATCTATAAAATAGTTTCCCATATCCACTATTCGGTAAGAAAAAAAAGAAAGAAAAAAAAATCTTAAGGTAAAAAAAACCTAGAAGACCATCCAGTTTTAATGAAGCGTTTTTACCACAAGGGGCCAACACATCCATTACTTTTAACACAGCTAAGCATTTAGCTATGCATTTCAGACAGAAAAGGATGTGATTTAGATTTGATCTCAGTATTTTTTTTTTTACTCTTGAGTTATTGCTCTGTTTATATGGATGGATTGTTTTTCTTCACTCAGAATTCATATTTGTAATTTTATAAATGACTTTTCTTTTAGATTTGTTTCCATTCAATATTTATATTTAACTTATCATTTGACTTGATGCTCTATTTATATGTGTGAATAAACCATGTCAAGTAAAACATTCTTTTAAGAATGAAAATACATTCCTTGGTTAAGGGTATCTTTGGAGACAATCTTGTTCCTAAGCCTGTCTCTTGGTTTTGGCTTTGGTTGATGAATAAAAGACTTAAAATCTGCTCTTGTTCCCTTCTCACTCATGGAGTGAAACTGATGGATCCATTGTCTTATTTGGTTCTATTGCTGTTCCATTCAGGTGGCATGATGAACAGAAATCAAGCTTATTGGATCTATTTCATTTCTTAGTTGAACTTGAACCATTACCAAATTGGGCCTTCAGCACAAAGAAAAAACAAAGTTTGATGTGAAAAATAAAATGCTTCAGAGTTTTATGAGGTCAAAATTGATTTTTCAGGACTGATCGGTACTCTCAGTCTTTTCACAAAAGTATCAGCCTCTGGTTAACACATGAATTTTGCAGCTGAAACTAAATTTTGCTGCTTTTGTTAAAGAGCTGGAAGTTGTAGAACTGCCACAGATCTCCTGCCCAAGTTGAAGGCAAAGCATAAAAAGAGCAAAGAATTAAAAAGAGTTACTTCTGTAGATGCAGCTCAAGACAAGCATCACTGTTTCTCCTGATTTTCACAGAACAAACTAATGGAAATATGAAAATGTTGAGAAGAATATTCTATCATTGAGAAGTTGAAAAAGAAGGTCCCAAGTTTCAGAAAGTGTATTATTCCTTTTTTGGTTTTACTACTCATTAAAAGAAAATCCCTGTATAGGTTTCCTGAAATTAAAACACTTCCTGTCAGAATATGTAAACAAAGAGGACAATTATGAGTGAAGTTTTGGTCAAGTAATGATGGACCAACTGCAGCTAACACCTGCAGTTCATTACTTAGAGTTGGCAAATAAATAAAGCAAATACAACCATCTGATGTCTTATGACGCTTTTTAGTTACTGATGATGAGGTACACTTAGCAAACATTTTACTTTAATCCATTCACAAGAAAAATGGGATGGTGCCAGCTAGATTTCCTCCAGACAACCCAAAGCAAAATGGACTTGTTGCTTATTAATGAAAAGAAGATTCAGCTGTCAAAGCTAAAGTCAAACCTCATTGGCCCGTCTAATAGTTTCAAACTCAGTCAACAAGGTGATAACCAGGTAAGGTCTCTGTTTCTAAGTCCTGTTTTTGTTTTTGTTTTTGTTTTTAGTCTGACCCACAGACTAAAAATATCACAGGGCAGCAGGAAAGGAAGAAGTCACATTCCGAAAATAGCGATAAATAATTGAAAAACAAAAACAAAACTGAACATAAAGACATAAAGATGAGTGCAAAAAATGCTGCCGTGTTTGCTGGCTGTTCAGGAATTCAGGCCAGGCATTTATAGACCCAATACACACTTCTGCGTAGGAAACTGGGTGGCCATGTAATGACATCCCTGGAAGGAACTGGAATAGAGCGCTCAGCCCTAATTTTTTATACTTTGAAGGTTAAAAGATATTTTTCCCACTTTTGCAAAAGAATGAATGAAAGAAAGGAAGGAAGAAAGAAAAGAAAGAAAAGAAAGAAAGAAAGAAAAAGGAAAAAAAGAAAGGAAAGGAAGGAAAGAAAGAAAGAAAGAAAAAGAAAGAAAGAAAGAAAGAAAGAAAGAAAGAAAGAAAGAAAGAAAGAAAGAAAGAAAGAAAGGGGAAAACATCTAGTATAGTGGTTCTCAACCTTTTCTTCACCATGGACACTCCCCCCTTTAAATACCTTTTGTGGCCAAGGACCATGGCCACAGACCCTCAAAATCTAAGATTTAAATCATAACATTTCTTCAAGCCTTTGTAGACCCCCTGTGATGACATCATGACCCCTCCCCCAGGGCTCCCTGGACCACAGGTTGAGAACCACTGATCTAGTATATTTTGGTAGTCAACATCAAAAGTGGGTAACATTATTTTGAGCGACTCTGAGGCTTTTACTTGGGATCACCAAGTGGGCCATCAATCGTCTACTCTGTGCATAAATACAACCAAGCTCAGAGAGCACTAAGGACCCCTCTGTGCTACTTTTATCAGGAAAAGAAGGACAACAGGTCAATAGGAAGAGGAACTGCATGTTAGAAGCTATACATGTTTCATTACCATAGCAAAGCTGCTAAATAGAACAAGGAGTGGTCTGCTTGTAAAAAGGACCCATTAATGTTTTACACACAGTTTTGGACAAAATATGTTTGACAAGCTGCATTCAGATTTTGTTCCATTCCCAAATCTACAAGCATTCCTTGCTAATATATAGTTTGAGGCCCTTCTGAATTGAAATGGAATGTCAACATGGCATCATACTGATATGACAAGTGCTAAACTAGCACTGGGATGCTGTTGCCTAAGATACAGCATGAGAACAACATCATTTCATTATAGGTATAGAGGGACCCCCTTAAACACAGCATTATGTCTCTGCTATGCTATAAAGTGACAGCAGTTCATTGCAAACCCGCAGAGACTCCATAGAGGCATTTGAAGTGGCAGTTAGAATGCAAATATATATTGACTAGACTAGAGCAACTGCAAAATTGGAAGAGAACAGTGCTGTCCCTCTTTCCCCAAGTTATCTAATCCATCCTATGTCTTGGCTATTATCTCCCTGAAAAGATATTATAGGAAAACTCGCATTTCCTTCGCATCGGCTAGATTGCTTTGTCACTATCTCACAACATTTCTGAATTTGGCCCTATGTCGGTCTGTCCATTGATAGACTGGTGGAGCGCCATCATGGAGCTTCTTCTCCCAAATCAATTAGTCACTGATGGAGTGGTATCTGGATATGCGCTAATGTAGTAGACATTTCCTGAAACTTCCTTTCTCCCATTCAACTCTATCTGCAGATGGATAATGTATGGTCACCACCATTTTTGCTTTCCAAGGCTTTAGAAACACTTTGAAATTAACCCATAACCGTTCTCACCACAAACAATTTTCAAAATCAGAAAGACTAAAGAAAATGTTACCCAGACAGTATCTTTCTCTTCGTCTATATGGTATGTTGGGTTTGGCATTTGAGCATTTGCAATCAGAGTTAGCTGCAAAACCATAAATATGCCCGACCACCATTCTTCTGCTAAATTTAGTAAAACAGCTAGCATGAAGCTATAGCCACTTAACTCTGTGGGGATGGGAGAGAGAGAGAGAGAGAGAGAGAGAGAGAGAGAGAGAGAGAGAGAGAGAGAGAGAGAGAGAGAGAGAGAGAGAGAGAGAGAGAGAGAGAGAGAGAGAGAGAGAGAGAGAGAGAGAGAGTGTCTAGGAACCAAGATGAGACAAGCATTGCTGCCAATGGAAAAATGAGCGGCCAAAGAGCATCAGAGTTTCTATTGGAAAACTAGGTATAGTGGATTTCCTGTAGAATCACGTCTGAGCTGAAGTTAAACTGGATTAATTACAATCAGACATGATGTTATGGAATCACAGAAGTGCAACATTTATCCATGAAACAGTGGCCAGTGCCGCACATTCTCAATGCTTGGAGTTCATACTTAAAAAGGCAAATCAAATAAATGTTTGTGACTGGCTAATCCACTCTAGTTTTGTTTGGCTTCTTTTAGAAATGATTTTAGATATGTATGTTCCAATACTGGAAGAGGGAGCAGCACGTTCCCTCTTTTAATCATGTGAGAAGACAAAACTCTCATGCATCCCTTGCCACCCATATTGCTCACCATTTGTCAGTAAATTCCCCCAACCAAGGATGGCTTAAACTTGTCCTCCCCTATTGGGATGAAACTGACCAGGTGTGTCTTTCACTAAGAAATTGGCAAATATCAGAGAGAGATGGGACAGCCATTTGTCTGAAATGGTATAGAGCAGTGATGGCGCATCTTTTAGAGACCGAGTGCCCAAACTGCAACCCAAAACCCACTTATTTATCTTTGGGTGCCAGGTGAGCGTGGCCCACTGGGTGGGTGTGACTGTGGTCATGGCAGACTGGGTGGGTGTGGCCAAGGTGGGTGTGGTCACCTCGATGTTGCTTGTGGGGAGGGACACCTGTGAGGGCAGGGTTGGGGGAGATCCAGGGGGTCTCTGGCAGGTGGGGTGGTGGGCAGGAGGCTCGTCTCCGGGGTGAGGCGAGGCAAGACGAGGCAGGGCAGGGGTGCTATTGCCACAGGGCAAGGTGAGGCAGGGGCCGGGGCGGCTGCTGCCTGATACCATCAGCCCCTGCACACAGAGCCAGTGAGCACCAACAGTGTCCGTCAGCAGCCACAGCCTGCCAGCCCCTGACCAGCACACTCTGGGGCTCCATAACCCACCGCCAGCAGTTCA
Source organism: Bothrops alternatus (assembly GCA_034064705.1). Taxonomy (NCBI): domain Eukaryota; kingdom Metazoa; phylum Chordata; class Lepidosauria; order Squamata; family Viperidae; genus Bothrops; species Bothrops alternatus. The sequence continues at coordinate 12,175,341 of JARGCV010000049.1, read as the reverse complement.
GAGAAGCCGCCTCTGAGCTGGACGGCCAATTGACAGTTGAGGAAGCGATGCAGTGGATCGTGCCTGGGAAAAGGAGAGGCCAGGAGGGATGGGACGGGGGAGAAGAAAACCAGCCGTGCTGGGATGCATCCAGCCATGTAGAACCTCTCCGAGGTAGCGGGTAGATGGTTGAAGAGGGACAGTTGCCATTTCCAGAGCATGGCACGCATGCCCACAGAGAGGGCTCTGAGTGCCACCTCTGGCACTCGTGCCATAGGTTCGCCACCACTGGTATAGAACTTCCTGCCTGAGCAGGGGGTTGGACTAGAAGACCTACAAGGTCCCTTCCAATTTGGCTATTCTGTTATTCCGTTAAATTATTTGGAGTAATCTTTCAGATCTATTTAATAGAGGATTCAGCTGACACCGTTTGATCATGCAAAAACCTGCACATTTGAAGCCCTTTTTATCCATACCCCCAATATTTAAATGACGTGAGTTTGTGAAATATAGTGACAGTAAAACTGGTCAATGTTGACTCTTCCCAGCCTTTATGGAGTGAAGTGAAGAGTGCTTATAAATTCTTAGTGCTTTCCTTCTGAAATGCCATTTAATGAGGCCGTCGCATTCATAATTTGTGCTTGTTTTTTATTATTATTATTTGTCAAGAATTCAATATTTTTCTGATACGAGTTTTGCTTCATCAGGGCTTCAATGGCAGTTTTTAATTAATGGTACTTGAAGTTGTTTTCCCTGGCTCCTAGTCTCACATCCTTAGAATAGGTTTGCTTACAATTCAGAAATGATTTCAAAGTACAATTAACATTAATCATTATAAGATATATGCAAACAGATATGCAAATTTGGAAATAAATATGCACACATCTAAAATACTTGGATTAAGTAGTCCTTAACATTTTAAATGAAATCAATATTTTATGCCTGGTTCCCCCCCCTTTCGCTGTTACAATGTTTCACTCACAAGCTACCAGATTTAGGATCGTTTCTGAATATTACAATTTTTTTGTGTCATCCTGCTCTTCATTTTGTGACCAGTCATATGCCAGAGGAGAGAGAAGTAAGTCTAACTCTAACCCCAATCCCAATCTGAAGAGTGGCCAAATTCGGCCAAATTTTCCACCTTGTGTCAACGTTGCTAACATCGGATGTTCTTGCTTTGACAACAGGTGGAAATGCAGCCATTTTCTCTATTGCTTTTAGAATTAGTTGCTGCTGGGAGGGGGGATAGGGATAAGAGTCCAGCTAGTCATAACAATAGTAACTTAATCGTGGGAACCCAAGGACATTGGGCCCAGAGCTGATAGTGTTTTGGCAGGCTGGAGAGCTGGGAAGAAAGTTAATTGGGGAATATGATTTATGACTGCTTATTGGAGGAGGGAATTGCATTTTGTTACTTTGTATCCAGGGGAGGGGAATTTAGTTTCTGGTTTCAACTATGTAGTGCCAATACTTTGTTTCTCGAATAAAAGATTCTTTAAGGTAAACAATGCCTCAAAGTTCTTTTGAAGAATTTCATCTATCGGAACCACGATGCCTTGGGTTTATTGTCCATAACCATCATGATTTAGGGATTATTATTAGGATGCTAATAGACACCGCAGGGAAGAAATAAAAAAGAATGCTTTGGTTTCAAGGTTGTGGCTGCCATCTTGACTTTTTTGACTCCTGTCTCTGCAGACACCCCTGCTGATAGCTGTAGGTTGAAGTGGATCTTTGAATGTTGTAGATTGAATTTAAGATTGCATAATGAGAAGCTTGAGTATATCTCTTCTTGGGAATGCAGTTTGAATGGGAAACTGTGATGGGATCTTGGAACAAACCAAAAGCAGAAAACTGGCTTGTCTCAATAAAGTATAGTTTATCTCCAGTGTATCCAGTGTATCATGGGTAGGCTATGACTCCAAACTGCAGTTAATTTGCAGTCATGGAATGGATACGTCCCTTATTTTCATGCAATCATATTAGAGATGAAAGGAGAGAAATGCATAACATTTAGGCTAATATACTGGTAATGCAAAGCTGAGAAAACCTTTTCTGTATTGACCACATTTCCCACCCATGAGAACAGCTTAGGGTATAGACCAGGGGTAGGCAACCTTGGCTCTTTTATGACTCGTGGACTTCAACTCCCAGAATTCCTGGCTCAGGAATTTGGGAGTTGAGGTCCACGAGTCATAAAAGAGCCAAGGTTGCCTACCCCTGGTATAGACAATAGTTGCTGGGATGATTGTTGCTAACAATTTTTGGACCTTTTAATGTGGTTCTGTTTGGGATGTTTTAAAGCTTTAAGCTAGCAGAAAAACAATCTACCAAAGGGGGGGTAGCAGCGGTGACCTCAATTTTTGGAATTTTAACCATTTTACTTCTCAAAAGCTTCCAATGTTTACCTCTCTGCCATGGAAAGAGACCTCCAAAGCTTGGCCCTACCCTTACTAGGGTAACACTAGGGTTACAAATAAGAAGTTGAAGTCTGTATGCACTCTGGGGATCACAGATTGCACATTTCAGCTACAGTGCTAAAAACAAGAGTCTCCAATGTGTTTGGAACGGTGAAATTTTGAGAATGTGTCACTGGGATCTTCACAAAATAACCTTCAAGTGGTGACATTACAAACACAGAAATAGAGACAGAGAGACAGTCAGTCAGTCAGTCAGTCAGTCAGTCAGTCAGTCAGTCAGTCAGTCAGACAGACAGACAGACAGACAGACAGACACTTGTAGTGGCTGCATTGGGAGCACGGCTAGCCACAAAACCACAATTTTTCACAGAAATGAACTCATACAATTCAAAGACAAGAAATCCTGAATGTAAAATAATGGCGCATTTCTGTCAAACCCTTTCCCCAGTGGTGGGATTCAGCCAGTTTGCACCACTTCGGCAGAACCGGTACCTAATTTTTTGTTGCCCAGGTTCAGAATGGACTTATGGAAGCAGCATCCACACAGAGAACCGGTTGTTCACATATTTGAATCCCACCATTGCCTTTTCCTCTCTTATCCCCATCATACAAGGTCAATCCATCCCCAAGTCATTTAGAACCAGTTTTTTTCCTGAGGAAAAGGACAATACTTCCAGATTCCTCCCACCCTCCATTCTTCTCCTGTTCTCTACATCCCCCACCCTCTTCACTCCTGAATCTTTTACTTCTCTTCTATCAAGTTACTCCTCAGCTCTTCCAAACCCCAGCTCCATGAATTCTTCCTCCGTCCTGTTGGATCACCCAGCTCTCTCCTAAAACGCTTTGCTTCATGGGCACAAAGCCAGGGAGTGGCAGGGCACAAGCGTGTTGCTTTCTCCTTCTCCAGGATTTGTATGGAATCCAGTCCAGATGACAGTGGACAATCATAAATGTTTCAACTTCATCCTTGTGACAACTTCTCAGTTCTAGTGTTAAGCATTTCTTTTTCTTGAATTTCACCTTATGGTCTACAACCACTTTTTACTTCACTGTTTCAATGATTTAGTTATTGGAGTTTTCTGTGTTGTTCCTAGTTTCCCAATTCAGTAGTTGTCTATAAATTGGTTTCTATTCTGGAGATTGGATAAACCCTAGGAATGTATAAGAAAGGAAGTATGGGGTAAATATATATTTATATGACATATTGCTTAATGTCACTTTATCTGCAATAACCCCCTGAATTTCTGTATCCCTGAAGCAAGTGTGATGAATATTCAGTCCGAACAAATGCTGAACGGTTTCATAGAACCTCTGTGATCATTTTATTCCCAACAGGACTGAAAGTCAACAGCATTACCATTTTTATAGGAGTAGTCCAGGGGTGTTTTACATCTATATTTACTATCTTGATTTTTAAAATTTGGCACAAATCTTTGATGCATCCATCTCCAGTCAGAATAATGACCTCTGCTGGAAAAAGTTTCTTGACTTTATACTTTAAATTATTGAATCATATGCCTAGTATATGCCTGATAGAGCAACAGGTGAGCACCTAGATACTTTTCAATAGTTTTTATTGTTTGAGGGTTTTGAAAGGTTCAATCCTAATACTCTTTGAGAGGACCAGTTTGGTCTCAGTAAGGTCTGTTAATCTTTTGATTATTGCCTGAGTTTGTGTGTATTTGAAATGATCATATTCCTCAGATTTATTTTATTTTAAAGTTTCTACAGTGGGGGCCAATTTCAGATTTGAGCATCTTAGAAAGAATTTGCTGCTGTAAAACCCCTCCATTCAGAAACATTGATGGGCTCCATTCTAGGGCATCTTGAGGTCAACCAACGTTTTGAACAGCTAAATCTAGCACTGTTTCAATTTCTCATAAGTGTCTAAAGTGTGGCTGTTACCAACAATATCAAAATGACCAGATCACAAAAAATAATAGGGAGGACTAGAGCAGGTTTTGACCAAGTTGTTGGAGTGCTGATAGACACCCAAATAATAGTAATGTTTCCTTTTGTCCTTCCAATTCTGCAATCCAAAATTAATTGAGTGACTTTCTTGCAGTGGAAGGACCATTTTATTTTCTCTTTATTCTCCCCTTAGTGCTGAATTGCAAAACTGAAGATGTCCTGTGGGACATATCCTTTGATCCTTCCCCACCTCTGTTGATTATAAACACCAAGTTTCCTCTTGCAAAGTTGGAGATGGAACGCTCCTGGTCATCTCATATGCTAATTAACTTTTAGCCTGAAAACAAGAGCATTGTAATTACCCTTACACTGCCCTTTAGAAATAATTTGGTATGATATGCTAGTGCAGAATTGCTTTCAATTTGGAAAGCTGGTAGGGAGGAGATTACACTAATACCCCTCATTGTTATCCTGGTTTCTTACTACTATTTTTTCAATGATTTTATACGCAAATCAATTTTATCTTCCCCAAACACTTGAAAGAGGACATCTATTTGTATAGAATCTGCACGTGTATGTGTGTGTGTGTGTGTGTATATATATATATATATATATATATATATATATATATATATATATGTATGTATGTATGTATGTATGTATGTATGTATGTATGTATGTATGTATGTATGTATGTATGTATATATATATATATATATGTATGTATGTATGTATGTATGTATGTATGTATGTATGTATGTATGTATGTATGTATATATATATATATATATATATATATATATGTAGGTCTTTGGTTCTTCGGGTTTTCTCCCGCGTAGAATTTGAAGTGTCTTGGCAACGTTTCGATGAAATCTCATTCATCATCTTCAGGCTGGTGCTTTTGGCTTCTGCATTGCTCCTAGAAAGCAAATATATATATATTGTTTAAAATTGTTAACAAAGAAAATAAGGGATTTCTGAGATAGCTATTTCGAGTTATTTACCTCTCTTCAGTCAGAATTCACCCTTTCTGGGATTCGAAAGGAAAGAATGATTTCTTCCTCCCATATTTGGGTTTACAGGGTGCAATCTAAAAAATAACCACTTGACACACACACACACACACACACACACACACACACACACACACACATATATATATATATATATACACATTATATATCGTCATCTTCAGGCTGGGGTCTTCGGCTTCGTGCTTGTGTGAGCAAAGTGTGATCGGAGTTGCTGTCTCTCTATAAATATTGGTGGGGGTGTGTGGCGTGCTGGCTTAATTGCTGTAGGTGGGTTGGTTGGCTGTGTTGGAGTTATTGTTTGTGGATTGTTCGGCTGTTTCGTAACATCCTGAGTAGCTGAGGTGCTGGCTGTGTGCCCATTAGTCTTTTGTGTTGTAACGACCTGGGCAATGGGCTATGTGGTGACATCCTGAGATCTAATGTAATGATATCCTGAGTTCTGTGTTGCAACATCCTGGGTGGTTGGCTGTGTTGTAACATCCTGAGCTTTAGCGTTGTAACCTCCTGAGTTCTGTGATGTGATGTCCGGAGCAGAAGGATGTGATGTAACATGCTGGGCTTTGGTTTGGCTCTGAGTTTGTGGTCTAGATCACACCACGAACACTACACTAGATCTCAGGATGTTACCACACAGCCCATTACCCAGGTCATTACAAGGATTTGTGCCTTCTCCATAGTCTGCTACTAGGTACTATTAGCTGTATGTGAGCAAATTTCAAACCTCCAACTTTCCTATTTTAGGATTTTACCTTGAAGCTTAAACTGGACAACATGTTCAAAGAAAGTTCTGTCCTTTGGGGTCCTTGGTGGTCCCTAAGCTTGGCTGTTTTCTTACAGATGTTTCATGACCAAGCTAGGTAACATCATCAGTGTCTGTCCTTTGCAAAGTAAAACACATACCCTCAGTATAATACCCACCAGTTGAGGAGCTCAACAGCACCTTTTAAAAACTTAGAAGGGCTCAGGGGTAGAATGTTCATATGAATACAAGTCTCTTCTCTCATCCTGTGTCAGTGTAATTTTGCCTTTCTCCCTCTTTTTTATTATTGTTGTTGTTCAACCAAAGTCAGTGACTCAATAAACAGGACTGTTGGGGGGGAATTGTACAGTATTAAAATTATCCCTTGGATTATATTTCACTTGGTTATTTCTGCCTTGAATGATTATTAGATTGATCTGCTCATTTCACCAAAGAAATCTTTACTTGTAAGAGGGAAACTTGTTTTCTTTGCCTCTGTGGAAGAAGCCATCCCCATCTGCATGGGAAAAAATAATAATGTAAAGAGGCAGGGAGCCATCAGATTTGAAAATATGTGTTAAGTAAAACTACAAAAGCGGTCTCATGTTCAATTTAGCTCATCCATGCAATGCACAGCGTGTACCCCGCATCTGGCTGCAAAAGTCTAGGAGGGCCACTTGGTGTTAGCAATGCCCTTTATTGCCCTCTAATGGTTGTCCAGATTTTTTGCAGCCCAGGAAAAATGTATTTACTACAGGAGAGCATCTATACTAATCTGTTATTTATTTAAAATATTTAAATGGCCACTGCTCTTAAAGAACTCTGGCTCACTCTCAACAACCTTGTTTTTGCACAACTTAACAATGGCATTAAGTGTGTAAAACACCCCTGACCTAACAACTGCTGATCTTGTAATCATAAATTTGGCCTTTTGCTGCTTTTCTGATCCCTCATCCAAAAGCCTTCTGTTCCTTTGAAACAAATGCATGCACAATATGCTCCAATTCTTGGAAGCAGCAGAAATATTGTACATCAAATTACAGTGTAATTTATATGGATCTATTTGTCCTTGCAGGTGCTGGATGAGACCTGCTGCCTTAATTCAGACAGCTCTATAATTAAAATGCAGCGAGATTTTGCTTTATTTGTGGCTAAAGCTACAACAGGCAAAATAATACAGCTGTTTCCCCGAACATTTGTGTAGTTTTTCCCGTTTACCCTATAATTGGATGCAAAAAGGACCTATTGCACTTAGCCAAATGTCATTCAGAGGTAGGCAAATCCCTCCACTTTCCTGCCAAATAACCTTTGTTATTAAAAGACTATGACTGTACAATCAATCCATTCCATATGTCTTTTTATTCTCTCAATGTATTTCAGGAGTGTTTCCCTATCTCTGGCCCCTATGTTTTATTTCGGCGAGCTGGGTTTCATTTCGCCAGATTGGGCAATCTCCACTTTTCATTCTATCATAATTGTTTTGTGGATTGTCTCAAATTCTCCAATGCATTTATGACAATCTTAAAATTGACAATGGCCTCTTAATTGCATCGGGCCATGTGAGTCGCAAAATCTTTGCTTGACCGATTTTCTTTCCTTTCACTCAAGTTTGAGCAGCCCTTAAAAAGCAAAGAAAGCAGGTTGCAATGTTGAAAAGCATCCCCATTAAGCCATTTTCTCCTGCTCTCCCCTTTCTCTCTCTCCCCCCCCCCGCCCTTGATTTGGAAAGGGATCAGAGCCTTTTCTAGTCAACTGACATGCTACTATTCAACTCACAATTAAAAAAGAATCAGCCAATATGATTCTTTTTCTCTCTCATTGTGATAGAATGGGGATTGTTGCCTTTAGGCAGGAAGCGGATGTGCCAGCTGGACTAGATATTAGGATTCAAAATTATAATTAGCTCACTTCCATGAAAATATGTTATCCACAAGTATATTACGTTTTGCCAAATCCTGGTCAGTTCCTGAATGATACAAATTAAATTTCTATAGCAAAGCAAATGCATTAGATACTGGATATCACACAAATGATTTTTTTGGGAGAGGGAGGGGTTGAAGTGCTGTGAAGGATGTAGAGTGGCATTATTACCTACTCTGTATTAAGGGGCATTTCCATATCTGTTAGGGAACGGCAACCCAGAATGAATTAATATACAATTCCCAGCCAGAGTTGGTGAGGGGAGGGGCGGAATACAATCTTGAAAGATCTTTTAGCTTGCTTAACCATCTTTTAGCTTGCTTAAGATCCTTTTTTCTTGCAAGGGCAGGTGGGAAGATGTCTTTCTCTTCTGAAGTCAAGTGCTTCATTTTAACCTAGGAAGTTGGGCTTGAGAATCGAAAAGGAATAAAACTTTCTGTCAAAACTTCTATCAGTTTATAATATACGATACAATGAAAATACAAAAGTAAATAGCGGAAAAGATGAGGAAGGGAAAAGGGAGTAGAGAAGTGAGATAAGGGAGAAAAAAAAGGCATTGACTTCCAACTTCCTTTGGTGCAATAGAATATCAACTTCACACCTCAACTTTTTACTTACACAAAATAATATAAACTAGCCATTTCAGTAATATCAAATCTATCTAATTGATAAATCCCAAAATCAAAATTTCATTTTTTTCCCACCTCAAGCACAAAATCTAGAAGTGGTTTCCACGTGGCAATAAAAGTATTCGTATTTTTTTTCTTTAATCAGTAAGTAAGTTTAGCCATCTCTGCTTGCTCCATCAGTTTTTGTAACCATTCCTCCGTTGTAGGAATCAAAGTAGTCTTCCATTTCTGAGCATAGAATAATCTTGCTGAAAAGGAATAAAACTTTCAATCTCCTTTCTCATGGAAGATGAGGGCAAATCACATGAGCCTGACCTTGCACAGGTAGTTTTTGACTTACAACTGGTTACTTAGCAACTCTCCCAAGTTATGATGGACTTCCCCCAAAAGGAATTTATGACCTGGATTTGAAGTTTGGATGCCCGCCCCCCCCATTCAGATGACTGCATTTTGGGCACTTGGTAACTGGTCCACATTTACAGCTGTTTGCGGTGTCCCATAGTCAAGTGACTGCAATTTATGACTTTTTCCGGAATCCAGTATTTACTTCCCATAGTAAGTTAGACGATTCTAACTGTCCGTCCATCACCCTGGGGGGGGAGAACTTTTGTCCCCCTCGGAGAGGGTTCACAACTTGGGTGTTCTCCTCGATCCACAGCTAAGCTTAGAACACCATTTTTCGGCTGTGGCGAGAGGAGCATTCGCCCAGGTTCGCCTGGTGCGCCAGTTGCGACCCTATTTGGATCGGGAGTCACTCCTAATAGTCACTCATGCCCTTGTCACCTCGAGATTCGATTACTGTAATGCTCTATAGATGGGGCAACCTTTGAAGAATGTCCGGAGACTGTAGGTTGTCCAGAATGCGGCCGCATGAGCTGTCTTGGGTCTTCCAAGACATGCTCATATCACTCCAGCCCTTCGTGAGCTGCACTGGCTGCCAATTGGTCTCCGAACACAATTTAAAGTGTTGGTTATGACCTATAAAGCCCTTTATGGCAATGGACCAGGTTACTTGCGGGACTGTCTTCAGCCTCATGAATCCCAGCGACCGGTTAGGGTGCATAGGGCTGGCCTCCTACGGGTCCCGTCCATTAGGCAGTGTCATCTGACGGGTCCTAGGACAAGGGCCTTCTCCGTTGCTGCCCCAGCCCTCTGGATCCAACTTCCCTCAGAGGTTCGTACTGCCTCCTCCCTCCTAGCTTTCCAGAAGCTTTTGAAGACCTATTTATGCCGACAGGCTTGGGGGGTATGAACTGTGTTCTGCCCCCGGGCCGAGGAATTGTGCTTCCATCGTTGATTGTGTGTTTGACTGTGTTTGCATGTTGCATGTATGGATTTTTATATTGGTTGTTGTCATTATTATTAATTTTTTATATGTTGCTGTATTGTTGTTGTGAGCTGCCCCAAGTCTCAGGAGAGGGGCGGCATACAAATTTGATAAAATAAATAAATAAATAAATAGTAAAACACCCCATAGCAAACAATGGGTTCACTTAATGACTGTGGTGTTTGCTTAATGCCCTCACAAAAAAAAAACATAAAATTGGACACGGTCACGGGATGTCCCAATTTATGACTGTCATGACTGATATAAAGGGCTCAATTGCCATCATAAATTAAGGACTACTTGTATATGCTTGCACTTGTGAGAATAAACCATGGTTTCCTTTGGGGATGTTTTTTTAATCCAGAGATTAGTGTTGACACTGCACTTACAAGCAACTGCCAGAGCTATACATCGGGCAACTGGGTCTGTGAAATGCCATTTGTAATTTCCCACAATGCCCCCGATGTAGCAGTGTACTGAGGCACTGGGGATATATAGCAATGCTATCTGCAAGTGTTAGTCCTGCCATCAAATAAACCTTGTTTGTGTGTACCAACAGAAAAGGCTAACAGGAAACAGCTAACGGAAAACATGCTGATGTGAACTCTATCAAAAGTGAAGTTGTCCCTGAAAAAATGACAAGTGCTAAGTCTTTATTGTAAAGTATACCAAACTCCGTGGAAGGGCTGAATGCTTTTTATGATGATGAAAGTTGAGTCAATCCTAGAACAATGATTTTCTGAATGAGCAGCTATTACAAAGAAATAATTTTACATTAATTCTCTCTATTAATGAGTATTTGGCTGGGAACGATAGCAGAGGGTAAATTTTCTCCTCTCCTCTGTATCATGGTCCCTCAATTCAGCTTTCCACTTCCAATCATCCTGTCTTACCATCGGAATTGCCTGTTTGGAAGCCCCACAGCTGCCAGTGGAGTTTAAAAAAAAACCCTTGGATATGGCCCAAGAGACTCCCAAAAACTGTTACTAAAATGTAATTTTAAGTGTGGCAGAAGGGAGAAATGCTTCCATCTGCACAGTAATCATATTAACAACATGTAATTTAGAGTAAACCTAACCCTAAGGGAAATGGATCAAAGTTTGATTTTTGTCTGGTGTGACCCTTTATTTTTGGCCACTTAAAGGGCAAGTCTGGCCTTTACTGGAGTTCTTCCAGAGTCTATTTCTTCATAATCCAGTGGCTGAATCACACTAGTTCAGCTTATTGAAAGTTGACATGACTGACTGCTTTTGGTATAAAACATCTGTCTCATGGAATACTATGTGCTGGGGGGGGGAAATAAAGATTTTAATCGAGTTTATTTCTGAAGGCTGGCTTAATTAAGCACAGTACTCTCTGCTGGTCCTCTCCTACACAAGTGGACACAAATGCATTTTCATCATGTAGCTAAATAAAGATTGCTGTTTTAATTTTGCACAGTACCCCAATCTAGCATTGCTGTGGAGGTTTGTTGGAAATTAAAATAGCTTATAGGGAAACTACATCTTGTATTAATGAATGTGACTGTGGTTCTGGGTTTTTAAAAGGTACTTAAGGATGCTTGTCTGACTAAAGCTACTGATAACTGCTTATACTATTAGAAAGTGGTCATTCTGTTTGTGTCGGAGACGGCCTTTTGTGGTTCTTGTGTAACTGACACAACCATTTGCAATTTGAACATTTTCGACTGTCTTGTTCCACAGGAACCCTGCCCAGACAGGGATGTCAATATCAGAGACCCAAGTCTGATTTTTTTTTATTTGTGCTGTTTCACTTTATTGTGGTATCATGTGACGTGTTGTTTTAATATAAGCCACTTGTGGGAAAAATGAAAAATGGAGTAAAAATAATGTAAACAGATCTCAATCTCTCTCCTATATCTTTCACCTGCTTGCACTAAAAGTGCTTTCCTCAAGTCCTTGATACAGCAGAAAAATATGCTAACATGCTTTGCACTGCCCTCCTTGCCAAGGCCTGGAAGTAGTACGGGCCTTACAATTTTAATAAGGAACAATTTAAGGAAAATGATTGGTGGATTTTCCCTGTCTTTGTTTGTTCTCCCAGCAAACAGGACCAAACTTTGGGAAGAAATATCCACCAGTTGCACTTCCTAACCTGGGCTGGGGCTGCGAAGGAAGTTTTGCACGACAGGTGGCAATTCTATGGGTTAGGCCACCTGATCAACCTTGCTCTGATTTGGGGCAAGCATTTTGTATGGGGTGTATTTCAAGAGGGACTATTCACCTGTTACAAAACATGCTGTTTGGGGACAGTGTTACTCGAGAATAGTGCTGTCCCAAAATAGCATTATACCTGGAATAGCTCTATTCTGGGATAGCAGTAAATATGTATTTAAAAGTAGCTTGGGAACTGGCTGATAGGTGGGGTAGGACGTGGTTGCAAAACGAAATGAGAGGGTCATTGGGAGGGGCAGGGGGAAAGGCTGCTTGCTAAATTTGAACAGGGAAAGGCTACGGGCTGCTTCAGAAAAGCATTTAAAAATGTCAATGGGAGGATACATTGTTGACAATTCATTGCATTTAAACATGTACAGGTAGTCCTTGTTTAGCCACTGCCTTGTTTAGTGATTGTTTGCCATTATGATGACAATGAAAAAATACCTTTGCAACCAATCCTTGCATTTATGACCTTCGCAGGTTTGCAAAGCAAAGGAAAGCTGAAATAAGATTGTAAGCACAGTCACAATTTCATTTAGTAACCTCATTGCTTAATGACTGAGTTGCTGTTCTCCGTGGTGGTTGCTAATGAAGGAGTACCTGCATGGGTCTTCCTTTCCCCGTTGGAGTAAAAATGTTTGACATAAGAAGCAGCTCACTAGTAGATTTAACTGAAATGGGGACAGCGGTGTGGCAGATCCACACATTTGTCAGAAAGGCAAAGGCTGCATTGCGGTGTCACTCTACAAGTTCCACCCCTTTGGAGCATGCACACGACACTGTGACCCACATAGGAAAAGGGGAAGAGCTTGTGTTGTGATTGTATGCTATTCCTTGCATTACTCTGGCCCTCTTGCTCTTCCCCTAGAGATCCTGCTGAGTTGAGCAGAACTTTAGACACTTTATTCATCTCTTGAATTAGAGTTACCAATGAATAGCAACAGTGCTAGCATTTAGGCTTATATACTGTCCCGTGGCACTTTACAGCACTCTGTGGGTGGTTTACAACACCAAAGCATTATGGCCCCCAACAATCTGGGTCCTCATTTTACTGACCTTGGAAGGATGGAAGGCTGAGTCAACCTTGAGTCCCATTAGGATCGAACTCCAGGCTGTGGGCAGAGTTTGTCTGCAATACTGTACTGGGATTCCTATCATTTTCTTATTATTAAGACATAAAGTTTGGCTGGCAACCGTGTTCTCTACTCTTAGATTCTGCGAGTGTAATAGAGTTGTTTGCTACAAGATGGGCAGCAAATAAATTCAACCAACCAACCAACCAACCAACCAACCAACCAACCAACCAACCAACCAACAAGTCTCTTGTTAGTTTCTGTGTTCTGCTATCATGCATCCAGGAAAATGCCTTTTAAAGACAAGTTAACTTTTTTCTTGAAACGGTAATAAATCTGGGTTTATAAATAACCTACATAATACCCAATCAGTGCTTCAAAAAGCAGCAGCCCAAGTCAAAATTGCTGTACAGGATAGTACCAATGCTTGAATGAGAGAGGATTGGCTACACCAGCCTAAAGTGCCCAGCTGAAACTGGACAGATCCCAGTTCTTGAACATCATCATCAGCAGTTGTTGATGAAGCATCATAGACCATGCCCATCCATAGTAAGGCCCTCATCAGAAGAAGAGGGAAAACACTGATTTTCTACTAGAAAAACTACATAGGTGATAGACTACTGAAGTAGTGAATGCAGTGTTATAAAGACATGCCCTTTAAGAATGATTAAGAATTACAGGACACAAAAAATGTGGCCTAGCTTTTTCTCTCAACAGATTTTTTTTTTTTAAAAAAAATAGAGGTAATGAATTAGAAGCAGTTTTTAACATTAGCAAACCTCCTTGTAAATTGGGGTTAAAGAATGTCAGGTTCTCTATATATTACTGATTTAAAGCTAGCATAGTTTCAACTAGATTGTCCAATAATAAGGAATTACTGTTCAACAAAATCTGGAAGTTTCTAATGCTGAGTAAAATGCTTTAAAAATAGCATAATCTCTCTTTTAGTCTTATTTAATGTTTTACTGATAATCTTATAAAACCCCTATTTGGGGCATACATTTACAGGCAATACACTTAAGGATTGGCACCGCTATGAATCTGGGTTTCGGCAACATGTGGACAATGATCAGCTTTGGGATAAGTGCCCATTACATTTATCTCTTGCACGTTAATAAGTCATTTCCTTGATGCAAGGCTTTTAATTTATGTTGGTTTAATGCTAGTTTTGATTATCTGCTTAATTTCATTGCATCAAGACTATTACACACATACTGAGCCAACTTTTGTTAACTCCGTGGATGGCAATGAAAAACCAGAGATGAATCTGTCACCTCAGTTCAGATTTAGCGATTGGCTAGAAACACTCTGCTTAAAACCCAGTATTATTTTACCTTGTGTCAGCATTTAATTCCATTTCCATATAACCTATTTCCCTTCTCAGAATTTAATTTGTTAGAGTTTGGCCCTCAGCAACAACAACTACAAAAAGTAATTGCATCTGTGTTGGGCACTGGTGCCAACACAGCATGTGCCATAAAAGATGCTTCACGCACATTTAAAAAATGTTCTCATTACTGTAATTCTGCCTGGTAACAGGAATGTGACGGCATTAAAATGTGTGATTTCTTTTTTCCCCCTATATGCACATATGTGTTATAGTTTATCACAGCACGAAACCTTTTATAAGGGGTAGACTAGATTTTGAGAGGTAGACTTATAGGTTTGGAAATCTTTTATTTATTTTTTAAATTATTTATTATTTTTACAAATAACCCAAGGCAGCCAACATATCCAACACATCTGCCTCCTCCTATTTTCCCCACAACAGCAACCCCAGGTCACCTAGCTGGCCTTTATAGATAAGGGCAGGACTTAAACTCATAGTTATACTAGCCCAGTACTTTAACCACTGCACCAAAGTGACTCTCTTGGTAAAGTTTGATAAAGTTGTTACTTGGATGACAAGTATCTGCCTTCCCCAAGCAGCTGCCCTTTAAATATGCTTGTTGGATCATAACTGGATAAAACATCAGTAAAACATCAAGTAGGGGAAGACAAACTAGAATGAATGAATGAATGAATGAATGAATGAATGAATGAATGAATGAATGAATGAATGAATGAATGATGGAATGGCCATTCTGAGGCAGGAATTTTGGAAATGGAAAGTTTTGCTCTCAGAATACGGTTTCAGGGGACCTAACACGTACCAGCCTGTGCTGGTGGAGGTAAGTGCAAGAATATAATACCACCCTAAGAATTACATTTTCTTCTCCTTTGGAAGCAAATCTCTCCAACAACTCATAATTTATTTCTATTGATTTGAATGAGAATATTTGCAAAAAACAAACACAGGAAAAATACTTGCCATACCTTTAATGCAAATAATTATAACAGTTAACATATCAGGTGCAAAAGATCAGGACCATTCATAAAGTTGCAGCATGATTTATTTGAACTTATACTCAAGAACCTAGTTGGCTAACCATCTAGATAAGAGTCAATGGAATTCAAGGGGAGTGGACGTACATCATGGAGGCCAGTCCTCTTTCCTGGTGCTTCTTGACCTCTCAGCGGCGTTCGATACCATCAACCATGGTATCCTTCTGCGCCGGCTGGAGGGATTGGGAGTGGGGGGCACCATGTTACAGTGGTTCTCCTATCTTTCTGGTCGGTCACAGTCGGTGTTAGTGGGGGGTCAGAGGTCCACCTCTAGGTCACTCCCTTGTGGGGTGCCTCAGGGGTCGGTTCTCTCCCCCCTACTTTTTAACATCTACATGAAGCCACTGGGAGAGATCATTCATAGGCATGGAGTGAGATACCATCAGTATGCTGATGATACTCAGCTGTACATTTCCACTCCTGGCCAAATCAGTGAAGCGGTTGAGGTGATGTGCCGGTGTCTGGAGGCTGTGAGGGTCTGGATGGGTGTTAACAGATTGAGGCTCAACCCTGACAAGACAGAGTGGCTGTGGGTGATGCCTCCAATGGACATTTCAATCTGTCCTTCCATTACCCTGGGGGGTAAAGTTATAAACTCCTCGGAGAAGGTGCGCAACTTGGGAGTCCTCCTCGATCCACGGCTGACATTGGAACATCATTTGTCAGCTGTGGCGAGGGGGACATTTGCCCAGGTTCACTTGGTGCACCAGTTGCACCCTTATTTGGACCAGGAGTCTCTACTCACAGTCACACATGCCCTTGTCACCTCGAGGATCGACTACTGCAATGCTCTCTACATGGGGCTACCCTTAAAGAGTGTTCGGAGACTACAATTAGTGCAAAATGCAGCTGCGCGAGCAATTGTGGGCCTTCCACGCTGTGCCCACATTTCATCAACTCTCCGCATGCTGCATTGGTTGCCTATTGGTCTCCGAGCGCAATTCAAAGTGTTGGTTATTACCTATAAAGCCCTTCATGGCACTGGACCAGGATACTTACGGGACCGTCTTCTGCCACATACTTCCCTTCGACCGGTGAGAGCGCACAGGGTCGGCCTCCTCCAGGTCCCGTCAGCGAAACAATGTCGTCTGGCGGGTCCTAGGGGGAGGGCCTTCTCTGTTGCGGTGCCCACCCTCTGGAACCAACTGCCCCCTGAAGTCCGCATTTACCCCACTCTCCCGGCCTTCTGGAAGAATCTAAAAACTTATTTATGCCGGCAGGCCTGGGGATGACTGTGATTGTGTGCGAATGATGAATGTGTTTGGGGTCTTTTAAAACACTTTTTAGCTTTGGTTTTAGTTTTGAAATGTTGAAATGTTGTTTTATTTATGCTGTTAGCCACTCCGAGAGGAGCGGCATAAAAATTTAATTAATAATAATTAATAATAATTTGTGGCAATGTAAGGACTCTAAGCTGATGCCATGTTTAAGTCCTCCCCCAGCTCTGCCTCCTCTTCCCCTACAAATTTAGAGTAGTGATATTGATTTTCTAATCTATTAATGGCTGATATCTCTTGAAAATCTTGAAGATCATTCCTTTGAGAAGATGAACTTTTCTGGAGGTTTAGCACCAGAACAAGTATGGCTTATGGTTCTGAGGCCAGCCAAAAACCCTGATTTTGACCTTTTAAAAAAAATTAAATGTTTCTCCTTGACTCCTCTGCCTTCCACTGCATGCATCCATTTAAAATGTCAGATAAGGCTAATCCTCATATTACTTGATTATGGATGACCACATGGCAGTCTTTACTTAAACCAGATGTTCTTTGTCTGGCTAATCTGGATGAAGTTGTTTTATCTAAACAAAATCTATGCATTTGTTAGGATAACAAATATACCCAGATTTAGTTTATTTATTTATTTTTTTAAAAAAACTTGCTATAGTTAACAGAACAGCACTGTTTATCTACCGTACGTCTGTCTTTTTGTGGACCCTTGTCATAAACAGATTTAGATGAAGTACAGAATACCTGTTGTGAATCTAAAGATACAGCAGCCTGCACACATGTTATATGCCTCAAACTAGGTGGGAAAAATATTTTGCAGCAGATACTTCCATTTTTAAATCACTACAGAGAATCCTGAGCCTGATGCCTGTTCAGTATATTCACGGGCTTAGTTTTATCTGGAAGTCCTCAGGCAAGCTACCTAAAATTAATGGGCAAAGAACTCTCACAAATTTTGGTGGTATTTGTGGTATGAGGACAGAGTGACACCTTTGAAAATTGTAACACCCAGGGACTTGGTGTAGTTCATCAAGGCAAAGTAATCAGTCAGAAAACTTTGGGCAGTAGTTCAAATACATTTTAATTTCACAGTTAACCTGCATGTCTGCATTAGGCCATCTGGGTGGTATTTGACTTTAAATTATGCACATGTTTATAGATTGAAAGGAATATAAACCCTCTCTTGGCTGAATTAATATAAAAGCTGGATCTTCTGCTGATATAGGCAGGCTAACCTTCCCTTGGCTAGGCCTCAATGGCAGTAGCTGTCTTGGAGTGGGTTTTCTCCACAGACTATCTTAGCATATAGATGAGGAAATCAGGAACACGAGAAACCAAGATGCTATGAGAAGGCAAGCAGCAGAATTGGTAAATGAAGGGCCATCAGATATTTGAACTGGTCAAAATGCAGGCATTTTGTCACTTCATTTGTTTTCAGGACTAAATTACTGACAACACATACACTTTGGTTCAAAAAGTTTGGTTGGATTTCTCCGCTCCCTTTTTAAAATTGGGGTGGGGGCAGCCACCAATGATTTTTCATATAGACGGTATGAAATAACACCCCAAACCAGCTCCCATCTGCATTGATTAGAAAAGCATCTCGGTGAAATTCCAAATAAAACGTTTCTTATTTGAAAAAACGTTCCTTGTTTTCCATAATAGACCTGCTAGAAAAAAAGGCCACCTACCATTTTATTTATTTACATAGCTGCATATTTATTTTTTATAACAATGCTGGTCATCAGTTTTTTTATAGTTGAGGTGTGGTACTGTATATTGAATAGAATAGAGCTGGAAGGGACCTTGGAGGTCTTCTAGTCTTCCTGCTCGAGCAGGAGAACTTATACTATTTCAGACAAGTGACTGTCTAGTCGAGGGGTAAGCAACCCAAAACACTCAAAGAGCCACTTGGACCCGTTTCCCACCGAAAACAAAACACCGGGAGCCGCAAAACCCTTTTGATATCTAAAATGAAGATAACACTGCATATATTCTTTTTTATCTTTATTATAGATGTGTGTGTGTGTGTGTGTGTGTGTGTGTGTTTGTGTGTATATATGTATAGTATATGTGTGTGTGTGCATGTATATATATATATATATACATACACACAGAGGTAAAAAAGGATATATGCAGTGTTATCTTTATTTTAGATGTCAAAAGGGTCTCTCTCTGTCTCTCTCTCTCCCTCCCTCTCTCTTTATCTGCCCTTGGTCTGCCAGTCCTCTTCCTCCACTCTCATTCTTTCTCTCTCATTCTTTCCTCTCTCTCTCTCTCTCTCTCTCTCTCTCTCTCTCTCTCTCTCTCTCTCTCTCTCTCTCTCTCTCCCTCTCTTTCTCTCTCTGTTTTTCTCTCCCCCCTCCCTCTTCTCCAACAAGCTCAGGGGTAGGCAACCTCAGCTCTTTTATGATTCATGGACTTCAACTCCCAGAATTCCTGAGTCAGCATAGCTGGGCTAGCTAGCTCTCTCCTGCCCTTCCTGCTTCCTGCTGAGATGCAGCAAAGGGAGGAGCTCCGCCCAATAAGCTTTTCAGCTCCTCGGAGAATACTGTGTGTGCACTCTCTTTTACACACACACACACACACACACACACACACACACAAACACAGAGAGAGAGAGAGAGAGAGAGAGAGAGAGAGAGAGAGAGAGAGAGAGAGAGAAGCAGGGAAGCACAATTGCCTCTCTTTGTCTCTGTCTCTCTGCAAATGGCAGAGGGGGCTGGGAGCCACAGGGGAAGGCTCAAAGAGCCACTTGCGGCTCCGGAGCCACAGGTTGCCAACTTGTGGTCTAGTCTCTTCTTCTTCTTTTTTGTAAAAGTTTTATTAAACTTTATTAAACCAGTCTTTAGTGCTTAGTAAACAATATGTTGTCTGGGTTCAAATATTTAACATTAACTTCTTCAATATAAATCTGTTCAATACTACACAATCAAGTATTTTTTCCCTGATCCTCCTTTCTTCTCTATATTTTTTCCATTTCCCCCTCATTATACCATTATAATTTTTGGTACTGTAAATGTATACAAAGTTAAATATAAGCATCTTCATCATATTTTACTAATACCATACAAATAATAATATAATTCATAAATCAATAATGTCAATTCATTAATCAATATCCTGTTTTTTGTGCTCTTGTTAATGTTTGATTTCCCATCAGTATTTGAATTATCTTTATCAGTTCTTTTTTCTCTTCCATCTCTAAATCCATTTCCTCTGTTTCATCTTCTGATTTCTGGATTGTTTGTTCATGCTTCGTAGTCATTATCTGGGAACTTTCTAGTTGTAGATTTAATTTGGAGATTTGCTCATTTAAATTGTCTAAATTGTTTTTAGTCTCATTATGATTTCTTTTTATGTTCCCTTTACATTCAACAATTGTTTGGTGAATTAGTTGTAGCATAGAATATTTTTTTTTCCTGAAAGGTGTTTGTTTTTTCTTGAGGCATCATTCCTGGAGATCCTCTAGTATTACCAGTCTCAGTAAGAGTAGATCAAAGTTTCCTCTAGTTTTCTGGTCTTTATATGTATCCTTTATAATCCAATACATTCCGAAGTATAGTTCTCTTGAAGTTAAAAGTCCAATCTCAGTAGGTATTTATAATCCAAGAAGGTCAGGGTGATAAGTGTGCCAAACTATTTTCCTTTATTGCCAGCTGTTCTCCTGAGCTAGGAATCATCAAGCAGCCAGGAAGCAAAATAGTGCTATACACCAATCCACCGCTAGATGTCATTCAAAGTCCATTTTCTACTCTTAAAACAAAGGGTTGATTTCTTATATTTCACCTCAATTTTTTTTCAAAGAGAAAATCTTAACAATTATCTCAGTTCTCAAATTTATTAAAACTGTAGCTTTATGTTACTTCCACTTCAGTATTCTATGTTTCTATCCCCCATAAAATTAAAATGCCACTTCCGTTTACATTCGGAGGTTTTTAGCTTCTTGGGAACCTTTCCCAGGAAATTCAATTGTAATGTAGTAAAGAAAGGATCAATATTCTCACCCAGTTCCAAACATGATGTTTATGATGTCTTAAATAGTGTTTTTTTTCTCCTTTGGTTGTCAGCAGCTAATGGCCGGCCAGAGGAATGTAGCCAGTCTTTCCCCTGCCAGTTTGGAGGGCTTTCCTTGGATCGAATGGAAAGACCGCTGTCTCTCTGTGATCAACAAGGCACCCCCCTCTTCATCGCCTCTTCGGGGCGATTTTAGGCCCTTTTTAGGGCTCCTAGCAGGATGAAATCAGGCGCAGAAAGCAGAGCCCTGCCTTCCTGTGTCCCGCCCCGCCCTGACGCAAACCAGAAGTCTTTCTAGTCTCTTCTTAAAAACTTCCAGTGATGGAACACCCACGATTTCTGAAGGCAAGTTGTTCCACTGGTTAATTGTCCTTATAGTTAGGAAGTTTCTCCTTAATTCCAAGTTGCTTCTCTCTTTGGTCAGTTTCCAATCATTGTTTCTTATCTGTCCTCTGGCACTTTGGAGAATAGTGAGTCCATAAAACTTTATTTTAAGGAGAAGAAAATATCTCTGGTCAGAAGAACCTGCCAAAATCACCGATCAAGGGTGTTGTGTCCTGGGCCTGTTCAAGCATTCTGCTCCACCATTTGCTGGGCCTGTGGTAAGCAAGGTCACATTGCCACCATTTGTTTGGGTCGCCAGCAGGTGCAACCTTGGGAAGAATTTCTTCAGAAAGGTACCAGAGTCCCCAGCCAACACAGGGTGGGTTTCTGTGCGCTGTGTAGAAGCATTTTGCGGACAGGCACACACAAGCCCCTTAAGCAGAAACTTCACATTAATGTGAAGTTACAAGGGGCTCCCTTATTGATGGAGCTGGACACCGGGTCCACTCTATCGATCATTTCACACAATACCTTTAAAAGGATTTGCAGCAGTAGTGGCCTTCGAGTCAAACTCAGGCCATTGAACTTACTTCTTACTGACTTTCAAAATTCAAGGGTTAATGTACTTGGAGAAGCCACGCTCAAAGTGCAGCATAAGGCTTTCCAAGGCCTATTAGATGTGGTGGTTGTTGGGGGCGATCGTATGAGTCTAATTGGACTCGATTGGTTCGAGACCCTGGGAATCCAAGTAACTGGCCTACACAGCCTGCAAACTCCAGGAATTGCAGAAGTCTGCAGAGAGTTTATGGATGTGTTTAGTTCAGAGCTTGGTTCATACAAGGGGCTTCCCATTGCCCTGCGGTTAGACCCAAACATCACACCAGTTAGGATTAAGCCTAAGAGGGTGCCTTTCGCCCTCAAGGGCAAGATTGATGCTGACTGGACAAGCTGCTCCAGTAGGGCATCTTGGAACCTGTGGACTCAAGTCGATGGGAAACCCCCATTGTAACGTCTTTAAAGGCTAATGGGGAAGTCCGAATTTGCACGGACTATAAATGTACTTTGAATACAGCTTTGCAACAGCATGCCTATCCTGTACCGGTAGTGAGTCATATTCTGCCCTCCCTCAAAGGGGGAAAGCTGTTTGCAAAGCTTGATTTAGCACAGACTTATCAACAGCTACCTGTTGATGAGGCAACTGCTGAGGCCCAAACAATAGTGACCCATAGGGGCGCTTTTAAGGTAAAAAGGTTACAATTTGGGGTGAATGTTGCTCCTGGCATATTTCAGAGCATCATGAAGCGCACGCTCAGGGGTATTCCAGGGGTTTACCCCTACTTCGATGATGTCCTCATCACAGGGGAGTCATCACAGAATTTGGCTGAGGGGTTATGGGCTGTGTTGCTGAGGTTCTGCCAAGCGGGCCTCAAATTGAAAAAAGACAAATGCAAAATTGGAGTTACTTCCACTGAATTTTTAGGCTTTAAAATAGATGCTCAAGGCATCCACCCTGCAGAATCCAAACTGAAGGCCATTCAGGAGGCCCTAAGACCCAAGTCTAAAAGTGAGCTTCAGGCTTTCTTGGGACTCAACTTCTAACATGCTTTTCTTCCCCATAAGGCTGCAGTGGCTGAGCCGTTACACCGGCTCTTAGATAAGCAAGCTCCATAGCAATGGACTAAGGTCCATGACAGGAGTTTTAAAGAGGTCAAGGTCTTGCTCTCATCAAATGTGGTATTAGCACATTTTAATGAGCAACTGCTTGTGTGCATCACTTGTGATGCATCCCCTTATGGGGTGGGTGCAGTACTCAGTCACCTGAAGGCTGATGGGACACAAGTCTCTGTGGCTTACTACTCAAGGACTCTGTCATCTGCAGAGCGGAATTACGCTCATATTGACAGAGAAGCCTTGGCCATAGTGGCTGGCATAAAGAAATTCCATGCAACGCAGGTCACTTCCGATGCTGGTCATGGGCTCGAGGGACAATGCTCCCAAGAGGAGTCCATTGTGGACTTGGAGAATTCCACTCCACCATTGGGCTTGGGGATTTCCACTCCTCCAAGGAAACCTGGCTTGGATTCAGAGGATCCAGCCAATCAGCAGCGGAGTGGGTCACCTGGAATTCTAAGGCATCAAAGTTCTGGTCTATCGAGCCCACCAAATGGGCAGGTAGGCCAGGCACCATTAAATAGAAGTCCTGGTCTGCCTAGACTGGCAGGTGAGCTGTCAGGCCAGGCACCCTCCCTGACCCTGTGACGGACACAAAGGGCCAAAGGCCCACCTAAATACCTTAAAGGTTATGTAAGGTTACTATCAGTCCAAAGGCCACCTTACTAGTCAAAGAATTTTTGTTCCACAAAGTGGTTGTTGTAATTATTTTGTTAAAAGTTTATTTGTTATTATTATGATTTAGTATAAAGTGCTCTGCCTATGCGCAGTAAAAGAAGCTTGTGTTTAACACTTATCCTGTCCTAGACACCTGTATTGGGCTTTTGTGCCTTCTGTGGCGTGTTTCATCCAGGGGGGAGGGGTGTTGTGTCCTGGGCCTGCTCAAGCATTTCAGCAGGCCCAGAAATGTTGCAAACGGTCCCAGGCAACCGAAAAGCTGCCCAGGACCAGACTGGCTGGTGCCAGACTTGTGTGCAGGTGCAAGGCACGAAAAAAGGTTCTTTCCTATTGGCTGGACTACCTGGGTTTGGCAGACTATAAAAGGCCTGCATGCCTGCTTGGTTGTGAGTTGAGTTGAGGAACGAATAAAGAAGTACTTGATTATAACATGTGTATTGCTTCAATGCCACGAACTCCAAAACATAAAAAAGGGGAAATCCATTATGTATGAACCTGTTATATTCAGTCAAGGTCAAAGGTTATTACAGATATATTTTTTATAAAGAATAAAACTTGCTATCTCAGATCTCACGATTATGATTAACATATTATATTATCTAAATGATGAAAACATGAATTAAAAATTGCTTAGGTTTGGAGACAGCAACACGTAACCTTTAATAATTAGGTTAGCTTCAGTCCTGTAGAAATTGAAAGACATCCTAGGGGAATAAGATTATTTATATGTCTCCATCTGAGGCCAAAGAAGATTCATTCCTGTTCCAGAATTTCCCAGGAAGTATTCTCAGCCTTAGATACCAAATGTAAAATGGGAGAGCATAAGAACAAGAGAATTGTCCAATGGCAGGAGGTGATGGCCTGCAGTCCAAACTGAATACCTTGCAAGCTGTTGTCACAGGGTCTCAGTCAGGACAAGATTTTCTTAAGCCAATTTAGAGTCCAATTGGCAAAACAAAGGACAGAAGCACTAAGATGGGGTCTGCCCCCTGTCCCGTTCATGTCTGAGTCACCATTTTAAGGCACTTCTGGGTTGAAAGGATTAGCCGGTGACATCACTGTTGCCTGGGAGATGCCCATGGGGGTTCCTTTCATGTCGACAACGAGGAACTGGAGCAAATGTCAGGAGCTCACTCTGCCATGCGGCAGGCCTCTGATCTTGAATGTGGGCTTGCTAGCCTCCAACCCAGCATCCTAACCATGTGAGCTACTCTAGAGAGCTGAAATGCAAGGAGAGAAAGCTTTGGATAGAAATCTGCTCACCTGTTTCAAGAGAAGAGGAACCACATTTTAAAAAGGAAAAACAAAGCAATAGGAAGTATCTTGGAGGATAGAGGGGAGAATGGAAAAGGCAGTCTTGGTTTGTTTTAAATCTCCTTTCCGGAGTCACCTCATGACTTTATGTTCTTTCTATCTGAATAACATGATGGAGCAATTGGCCCCTGTTGGTTGAGAAAAAAACTATGCAAGCAGTACCTTTTCCCCAAAGGATTGCATAGACTGAGGAATGAGTGCTTGTAGAAAGGAATGACACAGGCTACTTCCTTCATGTGTCCTCCTTTTCAGCTACAGATTTTGATAGTTATATGCTAATTCAGTGATGGCAAACCTTTTGTGGTTGCATGTCAAAAATTCAGAAAATTCCTAACTTGACTCTGCTGTTGCATCACATACACCCCTAAACAGAAGAGAAACAATTCTTGATCTCTCTCTCCTCAGCTATCTAGGCCACTAAGAAGAGGCTGGGCTGCAGTCTGAAGCTGGGTCTGAAGTAGAGGCCCAGACCTCATCTTCAGCTTTAGCACCATCACTGTCACCCAGAAAAAAGGCCACCCCATGCTGCTCCCCTAGGCACTGAGCTTTGGGGAATGGCACAATTGCCCAGCAGTCCTCAGCGTCTGCCAGGCACTGCTTATCTTCATGTGTTTTTTTTTCCTGCTGGCAGACCCCTGCAGCCTACCAGAGGTTG
This sequence comes from Bothrops alternatus, assembly GCA_034064705.1. Taxonomy (NCBI): domain Eukaryota; kingdom Metazoa; phylum Chordata; class Lepidosauria; order Squamata; family Viperidae; genus Bothrops; species Bothrops alternatus. Next base: position 12,149,862 of record JARGCV010000049.1, on the reverse strand, counting down.
CATTGGGTTGCACAAGGCATTTGTGTTTTGAAACAGCTTCGGAGAATGCTCTTCTGCAGCTCTGCAGCCTCCGAAAAACACACAACAGCATGCCCCAGTCTTGCTCGATTTTCAGAAGCTCTGGAAGCTGCATGAGAGCATGGCCCTCTTGCATGACTCCCAAGTTCTCATGAAAGCACATCTTCTTCTCACGAGGCCTCTGCAGCCTCCGAAAATTGCGTGAAAACAGCGTGTGCTTTTGAGAATAGTTGTTGAATGCTGGTGTGTCACCTTGGACATGTGTGTCATAGGTTTGCCATTACTGTGCTAGCTATCCCAAGCCAAAGAATCTTTCTACATGTGGATGCTCCCTTGCCTTTATCTTCACAAGGATATATCTGGCAGGTTGTAATAGGATTTCAGGGGAGGGGCGCTAATTGTTATATCTAATGCAGAAATTTATGCTAAATTGTGTTAATGGTTCTTAATCGTGACAGCTAAATGGGGCCTCCATGATCAGAAGTAGCATATTTTTGAATAACATATGCTAGAGACAAATTGCTAAGGATGCGCATCCCTCTTGTACTCTGTGCATGAGCTTTCCAGAAAAATATTAACATGTTAGAAGAATGCCTGCATTGATATATTTTTGAACTGACTCAGAAAGGTATTTCTCATGTTCCTATCCCAAAGGATCATTTGTTTTCCTTTAGCAGATTTGAAAAGAAACATTTTTGTACTGGAAAAGACTGATACACAAAGACCAAAATATCATTTTCGGTGAGATGTCCTGTTTCGCAAAGCGTATTCATATCAAAATTATATTAATATTTGGAGATTAGTCTGAAGCATTGGGAAGGGAGAGCAATGCTGAAGCACAACTATTTTATGATGTATCTCCCTTTAACTCAGTTTCTACTTCAGAAAGAAAACACGTTTAAGCTGCATCAATACACACATTCATTATAATTAATAGATTATTTGTCCTCTCACTCTCTCTGTTTGTCCTTGGGATAATCCTAAATCTGTGCATAAGGCTCAGAGATCATGTTGCCCATAAAAAAAAAAACAAGAATAATCAGTCAAGCTAGAGTTCTTTGGGAAGGTGTTGGACATTTTGACCAGTGCAGATGGTAACGATATATGTTTAATAAAGAGAGAGGATTAGCAGGAACAGAAATAAGCTACAGAATAAGGAGTCATTTCATTTTATACAGACCTCCATGACATTTCAGGTTGATTAAAACTGTATCAAAGCAGCTTCGGTTGGGCAACTTGTCCTAACAATGACCTCTATTTAATCTTGCCAACCATGTTATTTTTGTGTATTATTTCATGGCATTTGAGCAACTCACCGGTAAACTCTTCTTGCCTAAGTTGATTAAAACCAATTTATATATGCATAAGCCCACAGGAGGCTATTGAATCCTCCTAATATGTTTAAAATTAAGTAATTGATAACTGCCATTGAGGTTTAAAAAGGAAATAGATATAGGTCACCTCAAAAAATAAATGCATTTTTAAAAGGCAACTGTCACAATATTTACTTCTAGAATATAAGGTTTCTCTTCATATTCAGATCCAGGACAATAATAAATTAAAGACTCTGGCTTAATGTATAAACAATTCTGTACCCATTTTTTTAATGGGAACAAATCACCCGCTTTGATTAAGACTAAGAAATAAAAAGGAAATCAGAACCGGCAGGCAACTTGCATCTGTACAAAGTCTGCTATGTAGATTGAATTGTCCCTTCCCAAGGTTTTATCAAGGAGACTGAGGGAATTAAATCTAACAGTAGGATATAGTTTATGTTTGGTTTTGATCCCTCCTTTTTTTTTTTTCCTTTGACAACTTTTTAAGCTGCGGCTTTGCTCTTGAAATAAATGGAGCTTGTGGCTGTTCATAGTTGTGAGTGAAATCACACCCTTCTACCGGCTGTTGTAATTTGGATCTATATCCCATCTTGTCCACAAACAAAAGGGTACTTAGTGATAACAAAAACACAGACTGCAGAACAAATCAATTACATGTAGTTTGAATACTCTAAAATACCTATGACAAGCATAATCTCTCTTAGCCCAACCCATCTCACAGGATTGTTGTTAAGGGGAAAATAGAAAGAGGGAGTATTGTCTATGTATGCTGCTTTGAGCTATTTATATAAAAAAGCAGGGTTAAAAACAAACAAACAAATTCAGGTATGGTGATGTAGTATGGATATTATGGAATAGTTCAAACAATGAAACTAACAAGATATTCCTTGATGCACTTCCTAAAGGTTGACCGAAGTGGCCTAATTGCAAGGCCAAAATGGGCAAAATGGAAGCTGTTCTTTGGCTTGCAAATAACATTGGAGAAGGCCTTTATGGCCAATAATGAGGATATTGTATTAGGACTCAGGCAGGAGGCTAACAAAAGAGGAATGGCTTTTAAGGAGAAAATCCATATTCCAAATTGAATCTGTATAGCAATTGGTTCCTAGTAGTTCTTTCCATAGCAATGGGTTATGATTGGGGTGTGGTGCAGTGTCATTACAAAAGCAGTCTTTTCAGACATTGTTTGCCTTATTTATTTATTTGTCTGAAACGTTTTAAAAAGCCCATTGAGGACCACATGCCCTGTGGGACCCAAAAAATGCGAAGTGTAAAAAGATTAAAGTAGTATTTAGCATTAAGGGATTTAAAGATATATATATACTGTAGGATCAGGATGGATGGCTGCTGAAAATACCTTCCTCGCTGGATCATACCGAGTTGATCTGAGGGATCCAACTGAGTATAGTGAATGCTTAACCATTAAATTGGTCATATGCTCCAATGTGGCAGATACTGCTGTGTTTAACACTCCCTTTTACCTTATACTAACCTGATAGGTAGTTAAATTCACTGCTGAAACTCACTACGAAGAGGAGATGATTATAACTCTATGTATTTATTTTAATTTGTACCATTTAAATGGTTACATTTTTCTGTACAGGCTCCTGGGAGTCATAATCTGTTTCATGTGCTTAGAATTCTATTAGAGAATGCAATATGAGCCTCACCCGAATTGCCATTCCCAGAAGCAAACCTTTTAAAAATCTGTAACAAAGATGCAATTATGCATACAACTATGGTGAAAAGTCACTTTTGAGACCGCTTTCTTTTGCCAGGGGTCAGGCAGCCAATAACTTTCAGGGCATCTTGGGCAGTGCAATCCAATTTTGGGCAAATGCAGTAGATTTTCGCTCTCTTCATTATTTTAAGTTGATACACTTAAATTGTCACGCCACCTATTAATCTGCATGTATCAGGACAAAAATCAGGAAAAGCATTTTCCATGGAATGTTTAAAAATCTAATATGAAATGTTGAATATTGTCTACGCAAGAATTGGATCAGTCTAGACCTATTATATTATCCATTTGTATATACGGAAAAAGAAGATGAGGATGACCATCAGCAAGGTGGATAGATTCAGTTGCAGTAGTGATGAGGGCATTATTGGAACAGCTGAAGGACCAGGTTAGAGACAGATCATCACCAACAATATCACCGACAATATCTATGCGGTCACTAAGAATCAACAATGACTTAATGGCAGTAGTGATGAGGGCATTATTGGAACAGCTGAAGGACCAAGTTAGAGACAGATCATCCTGACAATATGTGATCAGTAAGAGTCAACAATGACTTAATGGGAAATTAGAGAACTTTTGAAGGTAAATTTAGATACGTCATTGAGGATCACATTACTGTTACTGGTGGAAAAACAAGATCTAAATGAAGCAAAAAAGGAATTGATTGTAAATTTGATAATGGCAGCTAGATTAGTGATGGTTAAATATTGGAGACAGAATTGGGATATTCAAAGAAATGAGTGGTATAATGAAATATGGAATATGGCAATAAATGATAAATTTATCATTTATCATTTAACAGAAATTAAATTTTAAAAAGGGATGATTAAAGTAAATAATTATAATGAAATATGGGATGGTTTTATAAAAAACAGTCTTGGTGGAAGGCAAAGGGAATAAACCTGCTCAAGAATACATGGAGGGGATAAAGGCACAATTGAAATATATTGTATATTGTTAGTTGTTATATGAGAAGAAATATAGGTAATAAAAATGGTCTCCAGGGATGTGGGTGCACTGTAGTATTTGTATTTTTATACTGTTTTTTATTTAGATTTATATGTGTTATGTTTGTATTATTTGTATTTGAATAAAATAAAATTTAAAAAAACAATGACTTAATGGTACACAATCAACCAATTAATCATTGTTTTCCCATAGAAATGCACCAATGGTTTCCAAGAGAACTTGGTCTTTAAAATGATTGATTCCTGAAACCTGAAACACCGTTGAATTGTTTTATATGTAGGATCTGAAGATACCTGAATAATTTTGCAGTTTTGTGACACCTATATTCTTGACCCAGTCCACCCTGTTTTGAGCACATCTTCTTCATTTGTCAGTTTCTGCTGACCAATCATTGTGGTCTCTCTTTAATTCTTTGTTGGTAAATTTAAATTTAAATCACTGTGGTCTTGATTCATACTGCTGGTACCATCTTCACACTCTTAAATGATCCCCATTCACGGTCAATGAACTGTTACTATAAAACATGAATGAACAATATTATTGTGAGGACAGAATGTTGCATTGGAAAGCCTTTGTCTTAATCACATGGTTCTTATTATGTTCTTTTAAAAAAATCTGAATTAGTATACCGAATCAGTAGCTGTTCGAAGAAGTAAGTCTTTGTGATCTTTTTGGATCTCTGTAGTGGGAAAAGCCTACAGAAATTTCACATTTCTGTTTAGGGTAAGTTGAGGAAAATTCTGTGTAATTGAAGAATTTCTTTGCAGTGTAATTGGTAAGACTGACTGTTACTATTACCCATGAAAGCCTATATATAAAATTAGCCTGATTGTATCTTTTTATTTCTTATCTATATGTGATTGCCTTCTTTGATCTCTTCCTATGTCTCTGTATCAAGATAGTTGAAGTACTTTTTTGGTATTCAGACTTTACAGCTGGTATGAATCTACACCTTCCTCAAACTCACCCATATGTGTTTGATATCCTTATTGATCTAGAATGAATAGATAAAAATTGGTTGGACCCACAGAGATGAGGGCTATTAAGTATCAAGAAAAAAAGAATAATCCCAATGTGTTTTGAGAGAACATTCTGCCAGATTCTAGTGCTATTCTTCAAAAAATTGTGCAACCATTCTGCCTTTTTCTTCAAAGAAGAAAGGCTGGATTCTAAATAGAAATAATTGTGTCTAGACGTAGCCTCTGTAAAATTCTGAGAATATCAGAGGCCACTTATTTTATAAAAGCTTCATCTGGAAACAGCCCCATCTCCTGGACAGTTGTGCATCACAGTGTGGCTATTACCGGTAGTAGAGAATTAGCACTTAGCACTAACACTTAGACTTATATACCACTTCATAGTGCTTTACAGCCCTCTCTAAGCAGTTTTACAGAGTCAGCATATTGCCCACAACAATCTGGGTCTTCATTTTACCAACCTTGGAAGGATGGAAGGCTGAATCAACCTTGAGTCCCTTTAGGATCAAACTGCTGGCAGTCGGCAGAATTAGCCTGCAATACTGCATTCTAACCACTGCATCACCAGGGCTCCAGTACAATGTTTGACTACGGAACCCAGGAGAGACAAGTTATTACAGGACTGATAATCTTGCAAAGGTATTCTCTATTTTTTAGATAAACTATATCTTACCTATATATGGGCTGCTACAGGAGAAGACATGGTGGGACTGATGGATAAGATGGTGGATGAGTTAGTGTGGCAAGGAACAGGAAGGAATTTTGGTTGAATGTCCTGTTCAAATGCTACTAAATTTGCTTTTCCTGTAAGGGGACTACTTTGTTGCTAATCTTTTGAATACCCTGGTCCATCCTATGTGTATACTAACATTTATGAAGGATGACTGTGTATTCAGAACATTTTGAAACCTGCCATGAAGAAATGGTTTTCTGTTAAGATTATTTGTTTTAGGTTGTTAGGTTTGGCAGAAAACTTACAAACATGGCTTAGCTAGATTAAAATGTTTACCGGAGACAAGAATGAAACACTATACAGCAGTTGATTAGCTACCATGATTGAGAGGCTGTGAATGTGTGTAGTTTTTTTTTAAGCATGAGGTTCAAACACGTGGCTTCTTCTTGTCACCCTGTTTGAATGGGAAACATTTGGCCCAGCATTTGGTGGCCCTGAAACAAGCCAGTAAATTGATGAATACATAATAGGTATTTCTGACATTGGAACAGTTGCATTTCAACCTTCATATCTGTGAGAGAATGGGAGATGGAGCGAGTTGAAAACATCAAATTAAAAAAGCTCAATTTCCCAGAATGATAGAACTCACATTTCCTGTGACAGTGTAGAATCATTCATTAATGATACAGAGATTAGATGCAGGACCAATTTCATCTTTCTAAGAAATTTAAAAGTTTGAGAGTTTGTGGTGTTCCTGGGATGTAAGCTGTAAGCTATTTGTGGTTGTGTATACAATGCCATGAATACAAAGCCACCAATCAACTCACATGGAAAACACATACATTTTTCAAAAGACAAGTAATTGACATTCCCAGTAACTTCTTAGATGATCTATTTCCTCCAGCATTTGAGATGAAGTTATAACATAGAGACAAATGAAATAATAATGTAGAATATAACAGGCTGCACAAGAAGTTGGACATAAATATTTTCTATTTGGCAAATGTGAAAGAACTCTATATTACAAAACTTCCTGCTAGGCCCCAAACACACATCTGTAATGGTTTGTTTTCTACATAAGAAAAATTGCCATTGTCATATTCCAAACTGTGTTTAAATTGTTTTATTATAAACTCTCTGTGGGTCTCTGCTTAACTGGGAAATCATTCACTCTAAATTTATCTTTTCTCTGCATGGCATTGACAACTTCTGGCACTGTCAGCTCTGTCTCTGTTAAGAAAAAAAAATTCCTATAGAAAAAGAGATGATACTCAGTTGATTTAACAATCTCCAGAGCACCTTTGGCAATCTCCACTCATATTAACTCTTTCTGGTGCCTGTATAATTTTGAGGCTTCTGTTAAGAAGATTTAATGAGAAGAGAAAGCTGCATCATCTAAAAATTTATCTGATCAAAATTTTTAAATGGGGATGTAGGAAGTACATTCAAAATTTACTCATATAGCTAGTGTTCATTATAAGCAAAAGCTAGAAGTTTGTATATTGTCCGTGTGCTCATGTACTCAGAAACGGAACAGGGAACAAAACAGAGATCAAACCCCGCTTTTAGTACTGATGATGTTACCTAGTTGGGTAATGAAATGTTTGCAAGAAAACAACCAAGCTCAGAGACCACGAAAGACCCCACATTTCAAGCCGGAGCTGCAAATATTCTCTTCTCTCGGTATTCATAGTCTCTATACAATTGCCAAGATCTCAGAGTTTTGTTCTCTCACATTGCAATCAGTGTGTGCTACAGGTTGTTGTATGTAACATAATGTATGTATGAGTGACGCTTCACAAGATTTGAAAAAGCTGGGCTACAGTAGACTTCAGGAATTCTGCATGCTCAGGAGACTTATTAGTAGCAGCGTAATATGCTTTCTACAATGCCACATTAGATAATCCACCCAAAATTCAGGAGCGACTTATTAGAGAATATGGTAAGTTAATACGAATTAACAAGAAGAATGCAAAACCTCCTGGGATCTGTAATATTTTGGATGCTGATCAAAGTCTTTATGATTTACACATTTTTGGCTACTTCTTTTCTTATTTTTATATTATTCAGGCTCAACTACTTCAGGAGCCTCGAAAGTGCTGTGACTAAGGCAAAGTGGTTATTCCAATCAATTGCATGTCATGAGTAAAAGAGCTTTATACTTGTTTGGTTTTCATGAGCTGTAATGTGCTCCAAAGGTTGATATTATGTTAATTGCATAAACAAAATGATCATTTCCCCCAAATCTTTGTTATTTAGGTTAAATATAGGATGGAACAAAGAGAGAGGAGAGGGATTAATAGATTTGATTGTGGGCATGTGATTACACTACCCTTGATTTCCCACATCACAGCTTCTAGTTGGCAGTACAGAAATCTAAAAGGCAGACACAGCTTTATGGTCCCATTTAGCTGACCTCGTTATCCACCTAATCTATCATCTGGAATAGTTGGGTGGTCATGTTTTATGAGCTTTCTTGGCAATAGTATGGAAATGATTTGCCACTGTCTTCGGGTTTAAAAAAAAACTTTATAGACTATTTGACAGCCTCTGGCATTTCGTGGGGGGGGGTCTCACATACAAATGCTAACTAGAGGTAAGTTTTAAAAATCTGCAAGGATTAGGGAAATGCTGCATATATAGTATTTATTTGTTATTTATTCATTAGATGTTATGTGTTACATGTTAACTGTAGGGTGATGACTTACTATGAATACATTATATTGTCCTATTTGTATCTATTCGTATATTTCTATTAGTTATTCTATTCTATTCTATTCTATTCTATTCTATTCTATTCTATTCTATTCTATTCTATTCTATTCTATTCTATTCTATTCTATTCTATTCTATTCTATTCTATTCTATTCCATTCTATTCTATTCTATTCTCCCATCCCAGCCATGTATTTCATCTGTATTTTTTATATTTGGTCAGCCAAGTGGACCTTAACACTATACATACTTACATGTAGTAAAGCTCCATTAAACTTAATAATAAGGTGACCAACTTTTTTACAATGACAAGGAGGACACAAATAAATTGAAGAAAAAATATAGTAAATAAAAGAAACATTTTATTCATTGCAACAATAATACATAATACACTATAATATGATAAATGCATAATAAAAAACATTTGTAACAATAACATTTTATATTCTAATTATGCTTACATGCTGCGCCCCTGCCCACAGCCGCCCCGCCAGCACTGCTGCCCCGCCGTGAGCGGGTCCCGTGGCTCCCAAAGCACCAGCTGTGCCAGCTCCGGCCCCGGGGGGCAGCCCGCCATTGACACACCCCGCCTGCAGCCGCCCTGCCAGCACCACCGCCCACCCTGCACAGCCCCGTATAGAGCAGGCCCTGCGGCTCCCACAGCACGGGGGGCAACCGGCCACCACTGACCCTCACCACCCCAGCCTGCAGCAGCCCCGCTGCCTCTGCCTCTTACACCCGCAGCCATTACTGCCCTAGCAGGGCCGAAGATGAAAGTTACTGTGGCGTCGCTGCACCAGTCTCCTCCAGGTATCTTTGGGACTAACTAGGAGATGGTGTAGTTGGGTAGCAGGGAGGGGTGCAAAGTTCCTGCCAATTCGCCTTTGCTGCAGACAACTTACATGTGCAAAGTTTGCCGGCCGGGTGTTTTGGCGCACTCAGCAGCAATTCCTATTGGCTTTCGAAAGCCAATAGGGGGAGTAGCACAGCTCATGCAAAAGTTGAAAAAAAAAAACATCAAAAAGTGCCGGAACGCTGTTCTGAGCATTCTATGAAGAAAAAGAAGCCCTGCAGATTAGTCTTCAAATATCGAAAAGGAGGACATGTAGGAGGACACTTTTTGAGGGAGGACAGAACTTAAAAAAGGAGGACTGTCCTCCCTAAAGGAGGACGGTTGGTCACCTTATTAATAAAAGCAAGCAATATCTTCATGTGTAAGGGCAAAGTAGTCATAAGCAACCCTGCTCCCTGCTCTAAGCAGTCTTATTGATGTAACTGAAGAGCTACACAGTAAGGTTATAATCTCATTGTTTGTGGTGGGCAGCCTTGAGTTGGAACCCTGCATATGTGAGTAAACAAAGGCAGCTAGACTTTTACTATACTGACTGACTTTTTATAGAGGTCATAGTGCAATGTAGAGAGAGAAGGTACTGTTGAAGGCACAGGATACAGATAGTCTTCATTTAGCAAATTACCTCACCTAGCCACTGTTCACAGTCACAGTAGTGATAAAAAAGTAACTTTATGATCAATCCTGGCATTTACAATTTGCACAGCTCTGTAAAGCAAAGTAAGGCTGAAGTAACCTCAAAAGTACAATTGTGGTTTCACTTACTGACCATTTTGCTTAACAACTAAGTTTCTGGTCCCAGTTCTGATTGCTAAACAAAAACTACTGTATTCTAAATAGAAACATGGCATGTTTCAGAGCCACAGATTTTTCTCTTCAGGATTTCTCTCTTCACTAGGCAGGATTTAATTTTCTAAGATATTAAATATACAAACCCATATTCACCTACAAGGGATTTGTCTCATAGTAGACACAAGATTTTACCATAAACTCGCTTGAGCCCTGAGAGGATCACTTTGCCAATGGCACAACATTTAGGGTGATTGAAGCCTTTTCATTCTTTATGAGTCTTAGTTATAAGATGTGAAAGATAGCATATACACAATGGCCACCTCTATGAGCAAATATAATACCCATTCTTGTTAACTTTCTGATGCTTAGGACAGCCTTTCTAAGTGGGAAGCCTCTTCTATCCATATAGGCTTGCAGTCTTCTGTACCTCACATAAAAGAGGCTTGTCTCTGATCAAGACTTCTTGATGAGATGTTCATTTTGAAAATTAGATGGCTGCTGAGAACTGAGGCTGAAAGATGGGAGGATAGTACAGATACCATCACGTATATCTTCAACAGTTGCATAGAGAAGTACCTTAGTTGGTTAGAAAGTTTCTAAGAGCTGGTAAGTACTACGCCAAGGAGCATTCCTTTTCATGGATGAATTATTGCTCACCATAAAAAGGTTTTTAAAGGGCACTTAGAAGGAAACCTCCAACAGAAGCTTCATCCAAAGGGATCCATTGACTCATCTGCCCAACATCTACCATGATATTGAAACTCTCAGGCTTATCCAGTTCCACGTTATTCTATAACACAACCCTTCTAAAGGCCAATATACTTGGTAAAAATGGTAACCTGAGCACATGTGACAAATTTATTACTGGTTCTCCCTTCTTAATACCCTCTTAAATGATCCCCACTTGTTTTTTCCATGTCTTATAACCCAGGATATAACATTCTAAAATGACATCAAGGCTCAGGTCAGCTGGAATTTCTCAGAAGCTCTGTTTTGATGTCTGTGAAATAAAAGCTAAATCTTCCCACTTTGAATTCCAATACAATAATGGACGTTTATAAGTGAGAGCAGTCAACTCTTTAATGGATGTCCATGGACTTTATGGTTGTATCTACCTTCTCGCAGCTCAAAGTAATTTCTATCTTTTTAATAGTTAAATTAAGCACTCTTATTTGGGGAGGGAGACCAAGGGCAAGGCAGGGATTCTTGAAGCAGCAGCACATTATTGTATTGGTTGATTTGAAAGCCAGTAACAGAGAAAAATGTAGTTAAGTGAAAAGTGTAGCAACAGGAACAGGCAATTCCATGCCCTTGAGTAACTATAAGAAGATGTGGTGAATGACTCGCTGTGATTGCTGGAAATACGCTTGTGAGCAAAAGAAGAAACTTAAAAATCCTGTACCAAGAAATCTGAATTCTGTGACTTCTATAAATTATGAGCATTAAACCAGTATGCACTATTATGGTTATACTGCATATTCAGTTACACAAATATTGTTTTTGCAGAATGATTTATGTTTCTGAGAATTCTGAGATTTGATGAGGAGCCGGTGGAGGTCACTGAAATACTGTTTGGCTACATCTAAGTCTACTGGAAACTTTATTTAGACTCCAGCTAAAACTAAATACCTGATCTGAACTCAATGAGACTATCTCTAAGTAAAGATGTGATTATAGGAAAAGATAATTTTCTCTTATGAATACACCTTGTGTTTCACTTTGATTTGTTGTTTGCTTCTAATTGCCTGGTCTCTGAGAGTGAGAAGCCTAGCACAGCACACCACCACATTATGTTTCTTAAAACTTTTCTACACCTACAATGTGTGATGTCAAATCGTCCCCTTCTGCCAATGATGTGAGGTCAGGCACTAATACCTGGCACTGCAGGAGACTGAGACCTACCTGCTCTCTTACTTGTTCTCTAATAAGTTGCACCATAGGAGGTCCCTATTGTTGGATCTGGGGAGGCCCAGCATTTTACCAGTGTGAAAATGTCTGGCACAGAGCTGTCATGGCTACAGCTGCCTGCCTACTGTCCCTGTTAGCAGATTTATAACTTTTAATTGTTATTTTCTAATTGTTCTCCTTTATCCACAATGAGAGATTTGCAGTACTTTCATTTGAATGTATAATGTCTTTGTCCTATTAACTTACCTACCTCTAATCATCTTGGCATTGCCTAGCCAAAGGTATAAAAGAAGAAAGTTTTGCTGCTTGCATATAATAGGTCCCTTCCTCTTGGTGGGCTTGCATCACTGAACAACAGAGTTACAATTGCCCCATGGTGATGTCTGTGTATAGCTTCCTCTGAATTGGCAGTCAAGGGGTCTCAGCTAGTCCAGCTGTGGCTAATTTAAGAAGTCACAGGTGCAGTAATAACCAGCCAGCAGGAAGAGTTGAAGCATTGTGGATAGCTTTCTGTGGAGAAGACATGCAGCCATTGCTGTGGTTTGTGTCAGGATGGTGGATTATCGACTGGGACAGCCTTCCATCAAAGACTCAGGTGCTAATGGCTGAGTCTGGCAGTATTGCAGTTTTGGTCAATTGGAAGGTATTTCAATGACTTGGGCACCTCTTTTTTCTCTCTCTATAAGTGCAAGATCCTGGATGCATTGACCATCTTATATAGATGCTAGTAACTAGCACATTCTAGTTTATGATAGCTGGATATTCAGTTAGCTTTGGCTTGAACCTTATTTCATTCTCTGTTTGCAGTCTGAAGGGACACTATTTATTCAGTTATATGAGTCAATAACAGAAAAGTCCCTTATATACTCTACATAACTTTTGGATGTCCACTATTTTCTAATCTGAGCCTCTATTATGGTGCCTTACTTTAAGGCAATGGTTTTCAAGATGCATTTTTTTTTAGGTTTCTAAGGAACCAGAGAGTCATTCCTTAAATTTTCTTCAGTGGAAAATTTCCTTCTACTTTTAATCTTTCCATATTTTTAATGTCACCCTTCTCTCTGCCCCCAGGTTCTATCTCATTATTATAGTGATGATGGTGTGTTCCTGAGGGATTGAGTGAAGAAAGCAGCATAATCCAAGATAGAAGCCATTCCAGCTGTCCAGCTAGAGCAGTGTTTCTCAACCTTGATAATGTTAAGGCATGTGGACTTCAACTCCCAGAATTCCACAGCCAGCAATGCTGACCGTGGAATTCTGGGAGTTGAAGTCCACATGCCTTAAAATTGTCAAGGTTGAGAAACACTGAGTTAGAGTAACAGGCACTAATATTAGGCAACAGCAATAACAGTACATGCTGGAGATGAATAATCACTGAAGTGACAATGGCAAAAGCATCAGTTCATACTGCAATGGAAAAGACAATAGTGAACCACTTCTATATTTACCAAGAAAACCACATGGGACTGGATGAAGGGCTGCTCAGGCTGGATGGTATTCAGCATGCTATGGAAGTAGAGCTACTAATCACTTGGAATCAACTACTAATAGTGTTAATGATGTGGCTTGATTAAAGCCTTCCCAACATCTAGTTGCTAATGAGGCCATGCAAGGAAGGAAAATGTGGAATAAAAATAAAGACAGAACTACAGTGAGATCATGGAACATAAGGAGCCTGAAAAGTTAGCATAGCGAAGGGTGGAATTAATCAACTTCACATTGACATTTTAGGCATCAGTAAATTGGATGTGGACTGAACATGGACATTTTTAATCAAAAGATATTGTTTAGTGCTACTGTATATACTTTATTACAAAAGAAGGACTAGTATTTCTTTTATAGGAAGACTTTAGTAAAGACAGTGTTTGGGCAAATTGCAGTCAGTGATGAAATAATATCAATTAGACTTCACGGATAACACTTTAATATGATTATCCAAGTTTATGCTCAACCACTGATGGAGAAGAAGAGGACACTAAAGAGTTTTATGGTCAAATTAAACCTAAAATCAATAGAACATCATAGCAAGGCATGCTGCTTAGGGAGACTAGAATGTCAAAATTGGAAATATTGAGGAAAACAGTTAAACTGTATGGCCTAAGAAACTGAAATAAAGCAGGAGAACTTATCAGTTCTGCCAAACTAATGCTTTTTTTTTTACATTGCTAACCCTTCCTTCAAATGACCAAAATGATACCTTTATTACCAAACAGGGGATATAGAAATCAGAAATTTCGTATTTCTGGGTCTGATCACTGCTTGAAATACAGTAAGAAAGAATGGCAAGATACTGTTAGCTAGTTCTGTGGCCTACCCACAATGTGCAACGCACAAAATAAATAAAATAAAGCAAAACCAACCCTGCGGCTAATCTCCAGGTGCTTATTTCTAGTTGTCAGCCCTCCCAAGCCACTTTGCTGAAAGAGCCAGATCAGACGTTTACAAAGACTAATATTTAATGTTGTATTTCAGGTTCTATGATGATTGCTTCTTAATATGATCTTATGTTTAATGTTGATTGTTTTAATAAAAAAATTAAAAAAAAGTTAAAAGGCAGAGTTGCTAGGTTTTTCCATTCATATCTTGAGTTTTAAACCTTTAAACGTAAATTTTTGTACAGCTACGGTTAACACTTGTACACAGGGGCCTCAGTTTTTGGAAAGCCTGACTCCTCCGAAGTTAAGCTGAGATGAATCTGGAAAAGGTGCAAAAAAGGGCAACAAGAATGATCAAGGAAATGGAGCGCCTCCCTTATGAAACCAGATTGCAACGCCTTGGTCTCTTCAGCCTTGAAAGACGGCATTTAAGGGGTGACTTGATCGAAGTGTATAAAATCATGCATGGGATAGAAAAGGTGGATAGAGAAAAATTCTTTTCTCTATCACACAATACCAGGACAAGGGGGCACTCCCTAAAGCTCATAGCTAAGAAAGTGAGGACAAATAAAGGGAAATATTTCTTCACCCAGAGGGTCGTTGATTTATGGAATTCACTTCCAGAAGGGGTTGTGACAGCTGTCAGCCTTGACAGCTTCAAGGCAGGGTTAGATAGATTCATGGATGCCAAGTGTATCGGTGGTTATTAAAACAGATGTCCATGTGCCGCCTCTATGTTGGTTGAGGCAGGCAGGATTCCCTTGAGTACCATTTGTTGGGGTCAAGGGAAAGGGAGGGTTTTGCCTTCTCTTCTGCTCAAGATCCCCATGTACAATTGGTGGGCCACTGTGTGACACAGAATGCTGGACTCGATGGGCTTTGGCCTGATTCAGCATGGCTCTTCTTATGTTCTTATGTTCTTATCTCTTGTTTAAGCTCAGACACAGGGAAGTCAATTGAACGAAACAGTGTAATAGAACCTTCCCATTTGCTGAACTGTAGGGTCTGATACTGATAATGTATATCAGCTGACAGGTGTCCTGCTGAGTTTTGTTCTTGCTATTATGGCTTCAGAAGGTGCCTGCAATGAGGTGGAGATGACTATCTAGGAGAGATTAACTTAATCACACCACATGATATTGCATAACAGCAGAATTCAACTGCTGGTCCGGACTGTTATGCAAGAAGCAAACAGAGCTGAAATATATTGGAATATCGACTGTATACAATTGAGCCATTTAAACTTAACTCACCCCAAAATACTTGGTTTCGTATATCCTGATTTTATCAGCTCTGTATCCTTTTCCAAAAAAGTAAATGACAAAGTGGTATTTTATGAGAAATTGGTGAGTATGGATGGAAGAAGGGATCGTTATTTCCCAGACTTTGGGCATTCACATCAGATATTTGTTTACCAGGAAGAGATTTCAAGAGTAGCCCTGTCTAACATTGCAGTGCTTTTCTTTACCTTCAAATCTGTTTGTTGGTTAAAAGGATAGAATATTAAATTCTGGAAAAAAACTTTTGAAGTCTACACAGGCCAATGTGTATTTGCTGGAATCTAAAGATCTCTTACAGAAATTTAGAATTTTAACTTGGAAAGGCCACTTATTAATCCAGATTTTTCCATATTTGTTTTTCTAATCCCTTAACATCTGGCTAAATGTTTCTCATGACTGTCAAATCCCAGTTTTTAAATGTAGACTGTTCATTTTCTCCCACTGATTTCTAGTTTCTCTAATCAAAATTGCTTTTGAAAAAAAAAGCAATGAAAGATACTTTCCAGTGTAGTGGATCCAATGCCATTTCATATGCTGGACTTGCTTAAATTAAACATATTAGTTTCCTACAGATTCTTTCATTTCTTTCTCTGTTGTAGCATGCAAACTTATGCAGGAAGAAAGTAGATGGGAGATTTCATTGTCCTAAGATGATCTGTTTAAACTGAAAAATGTACCAATTTTCATACAGAGCACAAGAAAATCCATTGGAAAAATCTAAAAAGTTATATAAGAAAAAAATCCTGCTTTGTAGCTGGAATTTGCATATTTCAATTCCATTCAATTAAATATTGGCATTTTAAAGCGTAGTCATATTTAAAACTGGACTTCCTGGCAAATAAATTATGCAGATATAAACAAATCTAGATAGGTTTCTTAACATTTTAATGCTAGATTCCATGCAGTGCTAAAGTATATTGAATTGAATATTCTTTTAACAGTATGTTTGGATTTAAAGTCTTTCAGAAAGAAATTGGGTTCTGGTGACACTGGAAGGCTCAACATGGCATTCTTACATGGCAGTAAAATATTTCAGATTCCTAGTATCTACCAAGATTAATGAGGCTGTTGCAAAGCTAAAAGTCAGTGATTGGTCATCCAGTGAACTTTTGAGTTGAACAGGACATGAGATCTATTTGATCTTATCTGCCTAAATAAATTCTTCAGTCATTAAGTTTTTAAATTTCATAAATATATGTGTTTTTAGATTCTGTTCCTCATAGTCAGAAATCGAAGATGTTGACATGGTAGCTGGTGTTGACATATGAATAAAGTATTTTCTTTCCTAATGAATTCTGCTAGATGGGATTTGGAGGTGGAAGTATCAGAAGTAAGGTAAATGAGAGCAATAAGAAAGGCCCATGTTTAACAACTTTGAACAGACAGAAAGAAAGAAAAAAATAGCAGAGATATCCCAAGGATATGTTTGAATGGGAAATAATATTTTGGAGTTTTGAAATAGAATAGAATAGAATAGAATAGAATAGAATAGAATAGAATAGAATAGAATAGAATAGAATAGAATAGAATAGAATAGAATAGAATAGAATAGAATAGAATTCTTTATTGGCTAAATGGCTAAACAGAGATGAAATGATAGAAAGTGTTGAAGCCGTAGGAACCCTGGGAGGAAGTGATCATGCAATATTAGAATTCAACATTATGGAAGCACAAGCAATAGAACACAGTCGAACTAGAGTCTTGGACTTCAAGAGAGCTAATTTCAATAAGCTTAGAGAGGGTTTGGGAAGGATTACATGGATGAGAATCCTCCAGGGGAAAACATCTCAAGAGGCTTGGGAAATTTTGAAAAGTGAGATAATAAAGGCCCAGTCTAGTACAATACCAACAAAGAGGAAAAATAACAGCTCTCAAAAGAAACCAGCATGGCTGCATATAGAACTCTCTGATCAATTGAAAGATAAAAAGGACAAGTATAGAAAGTGGAAAGAGGGACACATAACTAAGTCAGAATATCAGCAAATAGCCCGAGCCTGCAAAGACGAAGTGAGGAAAGCTAAGGCTCAAAATGAACTAAGGCTTGCGACCAAAGTCAAAAATAACAAAAAAAGCTTCTTTCAACGTGTAAAGAACAAGAAAAAAGTGAAGGAAACGATTGGTCCATTAGTGGGTGACAGTGGCAAGAAGGTGACAAGCAACAGGGAGAAAGCAGAACTATTTAACTTGTTTTTCGCATCTGTCTTTACACAAAGGGAAAAAATAGACCAACCTATCAAAAATAGTGCCATAAAAACCAAAATAGAAATACAAGTTAAGATAGGCAAGAAAATGGTAAGTGAACACCTGTCCAGCCTAGACGAGTTCAAATCACCAGGACCAAATGGATTACACCCCAAGGTTCTTAAGGAACTGGCAGATGTAATCTCAGAACCACTGAACTATATTTTTCAAAGATCCTGGAGCACTGGGGAACTATCAGAGGACTGGAAAAGAGCTGATGTAGTTCCCATCTTCAAAAAAGAAAAAAAATGGACCCAGGAAATTACAGACCTATCAGCCTGACCTCAATACCTGGGAAGAGCCTGGAAAAGATAATCAAACAACGAATCAGCGAACACCTAGAGGCAAACAAAATCATTACTAAAAGCCAGACAAATCTTATTGCATTCTTTGACCAAGTGACAAAATTAGTGGATCAGAGGAATGCTATGGACATAATTTACTTGGTCTTCAGTAAGGCATTTGATAAAGTAGATCACAACCTACTATTTTTTTTATAAAAAATTCCTTTATTAAAACAATCAGCATTGTACATAAAATCTTTGTATGCATCAAACATCATAGCATCTGATATACAACACTACGTATTATTCTTTGTAGACGTCTGGTTTGGTAAACATTTTTCACTCCTCACTTCAATCCTCTATTATACACCTGTTACATTTTTTTTTCTCTATGATCCCTAACAATAGGTCCTGAGGTAGTAGTTAAACATTAAATGTAAGGTCATATTAATAATCAATCATCATAGAACACAGCATATAACACTAGGTATTAATCTTTGTACACGTCTGGTTTGGTAAATATTCTTTACTCCTCACTTCCAGCCTCAACTATATGTCTGTTATATTTTATCTTTTATGATCCCTAGCAAAAGATCCTGAGGTAGAGATTCAATAACCTGGGGTAAAAAATTCAGTCTGCTTTTTCATTATTAAAGTAATAATCATTAAGCAAAAGATCATATTAAGAAGCGATCATCGTAGGACATAACATACAACAATAGGTAAACATTCTTCACTCCTCACTTCAAGCCTCTACTATCCACCTGTTACATTTTTAACCCTGTATGATCCCTAACAATAGGTCCTGAGGTAGTAATTCAATAACCTGAGGTAGAAATTCAGTCCGCTTTTTCAATATTAAAGTATTCAACATTAAACATAAGATCATATTAATAAGCAATCATCATAGAACACAACATATAACACTAGGTATTAATCTTTGTAAACGCCTGGTTTGGTAAATATTCTTTACTCCTCACTTTCAGCCTCAACTATATGTCTGTTACATTTTATCTTTTATGATCCCTAGCAAAAGATCCTGAGGTAGAAAGACAAGATAGAAAAATGTGGGGTAGACAGCATCACCACCAGATGGATCTGTAGCTGGCTGACCGGCCGTACTCAGCGAATGGAGGGAAGTGTGTAGTGGGGTGCCCCAGGGCTCTGTTCTGGGCCCAGTGCTCTTCAACATCTTCATCAATGATTTGGATGAGGGGATAGATGGGGAAATCATCAATTTGCAGATAACACCAAGCTGGCAGGAATAGCCAACACTCCAGAAGACAGGCTTAAGATACAGAAGGATCTGGACTTGAACACGGGCATTATCTAACAAAATGAAATTCAATGGTGAAAAAAGCAAGGTTCTACATTTAGGCAAGAAAAACCAAATGTGCAGGTATAGGGGGTACCTTGCTCAATAGTAGTAACTGTGAGAGGGACCTCATAGTCCTAGTGGACAATCACCTACATATGAGCCAGCAGTGTGCTGTAGCTGCCAAAAAGGCCAACACAGTGCTAGGCTGCATTAACAGAGGGATAGAATCAAGATCCCGTGAAGTGTTAATACCAATTTACAATGCCTTGGTAAGACCACACTTGGAATACTGCATCCAGTTTTGCTCACTGAGCTGTAAAAAAGATGTTGAGACTCTAGAAAGAGTACAGAGAAGAGCAACAAAGATGATTAGGGGACTGGAGGCTAAAGCATATAAGGAACGGCTGCTGAAATTGGGTATGTCTAGTTTAATGAAGAGAAGGACGAGGGGGGACATGGTAGCAGTGTTCCAATGTCTCAGGGGCTGCCACAAAGAAGAGGGAGTCAAGCTATTTTCCAAAGCGCCTGAAGGCAGGACAAGACGCAACGGGTGGAAACTAATCAAGGAGAGAAGCAACCCAGAACTAAGGAGAAACTTCCTGACAGTTAGAACAATTAACTAGTGGAACAACCTGCCTCCAGAAGCGGTGAATGCTCCAATACTGGAAGTTTTTAAGAAGAGACTGGACAGCCATTTGTCTGAAATGGTATAGGGTTTCCTGCCTGAGCAGGGGGTTGGACTAGATGACCTCCAAGATCCCTTCCAACTTTATTATTATTATTATTTTGGATACATTAGGAATTTGTCTCCAGTGCATAAACTCTCAATGTACATCCAACCAGCAAAATAATATAAACAGTTCAGTTTAATTTGTTTAAAATTAATATATTGACATTAAGTCAAAGTTGGAGAATGGTCTACTTGTTGAAATGTAAGCTCTCTTTGTCCTTTCCTCTTGGATATGTTGGAGGTTGAGAATTGTTGCTTGGTCACATTTTATTTACAACTGGATCTAAAGACCTGAGACTTTAGGAACTTCACCACTCATATTCCATTTAAATCAGAGTACTTACTGTCGTTATTCGAAACAACATTATTTGACTAAAAAAGAAATGCCATTCCTTGAGACAATATCATTACTTAATTTATGGTGCAACTGGGATAATTAAAACAAGTAAATCGTTTAATTGTTTGGCTGTAGAAAGGAATTATTGCTTTACAAAACAATAAGCAGGAATTTCCTTAATCTGTATGCATGAAAATAATTAAAAGGATAGGAAGCTTAAATTCTGCTCCACTTTCTTACCTATCAGTTAATTTCATTTCTTTGAAGAAAAAGATAATAATACAAGGCAAAAGAGAACAAGCATTTACAACACAGTACAATTATTTGGAAAAGTCTGCTACTTTCCAGTAGAGGGCATTAATATACATTTATTTTAAAAGCTAACCATGTTACTTGGTAAGCAACACATGAATAGAAAAAACAGCTCCCAGTAATAAACTTTTAGCACAACAGGTAGTATTTCACCTTTAGCTTAAGACAACACAAAAATATGTTGTTCTGAATTCTTTTTAAAAAAGGTAATCTTAAATTTTTTTCATTTAAAATTATCTCTGGGATTTTTGTTAATGTTAAAGAAAAATATGCAAAGATATTTTTAATTATTATAGTAAAGTCATGTTTAATGTGATAGTCTAAGTGAATACAGTTGTTACAACTCCTACTTGGTGTCTTCTACTTTACATTTAAAAATGAATATGCAAATATTCAAAATGGCTTGTTTTTGTGTATTTAAAATTACCTGCTTAAAATTATACAGCCTTGCTGCTGTTTTTTAAAATAATGATTACCACAAGAAAGGTTGAAAAAGTACTTTCATCTAGATGTGCATATTTTTAGTTCAAAAGATGCTCAACATATAACCCAGTAATATTCCTGTGTCACTTGTATTCTGAGGGAAATCTAATAACAATGTTTATTTGTTTGAGAAATCCTTGTGAATAAGTTGGCCATTCTTTATTGAGATCAGGAACTATTTAATGATCTGGAATGTAATAATAAATGTGTTAAGAAGCATTTGTAGAAGACCAGAATGGTATTAGTAAATACAAGTAATTGTCAAATAAACAAGTTTCTTAATAGTTTAAATGTTTAAATTTGGTGAGTGAAGATATTCAAACAAATAAACCTCTGTGTATTAACATGGAGTCTGCTTGACAAAACGTGAACTTTCCAATCTCTGCGTATATTTTAAAAGAGGCATTTATTGTTATGAACTTAACAGGCTTAAAAAAATTAATAGCATTAAACTACAGTGCATATTTCTTGATGCTAATAGATGTGTTAATTTCCATACGGCATTTTCTTATGCAATTTTTAATTCAGCTCCCTTTCCTGTTTTTAGTATAATAATTGCTTACAGTATTCTGATTTGATTTTATATGACTAATTAAAGCCATGCTGGAAAAAAAAACAGGTTTGCAGGTAATATTAAAATTAAATATGTTAATTTGTACCACAGAGTGCAGCTTTTATATGAGTTTTAATTTGGTATAGAATCCTCCGTTTTATATTTATAAAGAGCACTTACTTTTTCATAGATTCATACCAGAGGGAAACTTGTACTTGTAGTTTAGCTACAGGCTATTTTGACATAAAAAGTTGCTAACGTGGAATTATGGCATCAACATAATTTTAAGCCCATTGCAAAGTGAATGTAGTTTTAGGAGTTAATATTCGTATATATTTACATATAGAACATTAATTTTACTTATAACAATGAGTAAGGTATTCTGTGCCAAATCCGGTGACAACTGTCCAATAATCAGTACGATGTTACAGATACAGAGGACTATTGAATAGAATTCAGCTCCATATGCAAATTCAATGCTTTCTCATTTCTCATGCTATTTTTATGGCATCCTTTTGTATATAGGAAAAACAAAGTCCCCTTTACAGACAATGTGCATGTGTGTGATTGAACGTACAAGGATAGACTCATTCCATTTTAACAGTTCTAAGACTGATCACAGATGTATCATTGGTTTAATCATGTGCACAGAGTTATTGCACCCTGAGATGTTTTTTTAAACCAGGCATTTTTCTGTAGCATTTAGAAATAACTAAGCCTTCACTAATGACCTTTGAGATATTGCTCAAGCTGTTTCCTGAATGTGCAGAAGTCACAGAAAGAGCGTCTGTTTCACCTGTTTCTCCTTCTGGGTAGTTCAGAGTCTTGAGCAGGGGTCTTCAAACTTGACCCAGCGTGCCTGGCTGAGGAATTCTGGGAGTTGAAGTCCACAAGTCATAAAAGGGCCAAGTTTGAAGAGCCCTGGTCTTGAGGAAGGATATAAGCTGAAGGATTAAAGGCAAAGGACTGTTGGCTCTTAGTTTGTGATTGAGGTTTGAGTAGCAAAAGAACCCACCATTTACCAAGAACAAGAAAACATTGGAGTGGAGATTAAGCACCGAATGGTCCATTCTACACAACAGTTTTAAGAAGTTGAGGTTTTGGATCTGAAGATTTGCTGGAAAAAAACTTCAATGAAGTTATTCTGATTAAATGAGCTCAGGAATCTTTAGTGCTCTAAGAGTTTAGTTGGTTGCTTGCAAATGTTTTATTACCCAACTCGGCAACATCATCGGCTCTTTTTGAATTAAGTTGTACTTTTTGTGATATTTGCTTTGTTAGAATGTGGTTTCTTATGGCTTATGCTTTTAACTTAGAAATTTCTAGGTGACAAATTACAGGGGAAGTGAAATACAATCGAATACAAATTGACTATAATTGTAATAATGTCTTTGGAAATAGAGATTCTAGTACAGAAATGGTTTCCCCAATGCTTTTTGAAAGTCAATAAGTTCAAGAAAGTGCGATGTTATGCAGTTTTTAGATATTGGCTCTGCTGCATACACCCCCCACCCCCACATCCCTACAACATCTAAAGCAGAGCCATTATTTATACTGGTGTATCTATACATTGTAGATGTATCTACAGTATAGCATTATTTTTGACTTCAAAGTTTTCTGCTGAATTGAGCTGCAGCTCCTGAAAGCTTATATCTTTTAACGATGTATTAGTTGGAAAAGGTCCTACCAAATTACTTCTCAGTGTACTATCTAAATGAAAGTTCTAGAGTTGTTTTATTATTTATTTTTCAAAAAGAGGTGCAACATCTTTTTTTTATGGACAATTAAAATTCAATTAACAGTAGAAAACAAACAGAACAAAGTTACTTCTTAAAGCAGTGTTTCTCAACCTTGACAATTTTAAGGCATGTGGACTTCAACTCCCAGAATTCCACAGCCAGCAATGCTGGCTGTGGAATTCTGGGAGTTGAAGTCCACATGCCTTAAAATTGTCAAGGTTGAGAAACACTGTCTTAAAGTAACATTTTTTAGCTGTCTCCCTGGACTCTTCACATTTGGATATTTAGTCAAAAGGTGAGATGGAGTGGTTTGGTAAATAATTAGGATGAGAACTGGATAGGAGAAGAATAACCCTAGTGGAATTCCTGAGCCTTTCATTGGTTTTTGAAAATAATGGATTTGGTAACTTTTTGGACTGTCCAGCAAGTTAGGCCTGAGGCCTCTTTCTTTCAGTCCATGTCCAGAAGGTGGTGCTGGAGAGCAACTCTTCAACATTTCAATCGTTGGTCAATTGTGTTCCACAGAATTATATCTTGGCCCCTATATTAAATATTATACACATAAATACTGTATTTGGAAGAGTCATCTAAAGTTTTGGAATCACTTGCAGTGAGAATGATGATGATATCCAGTTCTAATTAAAAACAGAAAGATTGTCCTTGAAAACTGCATGGTCACTAATGGGCTAGATAAAGACAAATACTGAAATTAAATCCAGGTAAAATGGAAGTACTATTCATGAAAGGACTGAATTCAAGAATTGATTCAAGACTGGATTCAAGAATAGTTCCAGATAATTTTGTGTTCACTTTGTAAGAGCAAATAGGCAGGCAAGGAATAATGCTTGATTTCTCCCAAAATTCTTAGTAGCAGTTACGGTAATGAGTGTGTTTTATATCTATTTATTATCTATTGTAGCAACTATGGCGGTTTTTAATTTAGATGGATTTAGCTGTATCTACCTACGTCTTGATTACACTGCGATTTGATTGCTGAAATTCACTCCTTGTGCTCCTTATGTAGGACTTCTTGTGGAGTAGAAACTGTAACCAGTGAGACATACAGCTGCCAATTGTATACCAGGGAACATATGATGCCTGCACTTGTTCACAATTGCGTTCTTGGCCCAATTTAAAATGTTGATATTAAATTTAATCTCTAAATGATTTAAAGTCTGACTACCTGAAGGATTGCCTCTCCCATTATGGATATCTTCTAACATTAGGTTTCACAGAGAAAACTCTTCTTGAGGATGCTTCTTAGGAGTCCCTGGTTTTCTCTGAACTTGGTTATTTGGTTGCAGACATCAAACGGTTTCTCCAGGAATGGCATTTGCCTTTTGAAAGCTGGTTAAGACACAGTTCTTTAATCATATCTTCATGCATTCATGATTTTACTATCTTACTTATCTAGAAGAAAAATGTCCCTGAGTTTAACTTGATTTCCCCTCCACCTTTAAAGGGAATGTTATCTGTTCAAGTTCAACCTTCTTCATTTTGATAACTCTAGTTTGATAATTCCAGCTAAACCAACTCAGGAGACTTCACTCATGTCCATTTTGATAAATTGGTATTGTGGCACACGAATGTATATGTACGGATAAGTACGCGCTTGGTTACCCATCCATCTATCCAGCCAAAGAATGTATTGTGTATATATTTGTGAAAGTGTGTGCATGCATGTACATGTCTGTGTGTCTAACTTTCCATTACAATACAGATGTGATGTGATGCATTTGTATATGCTAATGTGTTTTTATGTGTCTTTCTCTCCCCCCCCAGGAGATACTCTTCAAAAATGGTCAGGATCAGGATAAAAATTCATGAAATGAATAACTACTAATGAAGACTAATTACTGTCAAATAAAGTACCCCCATCTAAATGAACCCCATCTGCATGTTCTAGCAATTTCTTGACAAGTCCATACTATTCTCACTTATGTACCCATATGTCCTTTTTTCCTTCTAGTAGAAATAGCAGCAGCAGAAGAATAATTAGGAGGAGGAGGAGGAGGAGGAGGAGGAGGAAGGTGGTGGGATGAGGGTGGAGAACAAATATTGATGGAGAGATCCCGCACGTGAAAACATGATGATGATAATAATACTAATACTAATACTAATACTAATACTAATACTAATACTAATACTAATACTAATACTAATACTAATACTAATACTAATACTAATACTAATACTAATACTAATACTAATACTAATACTAATACTAATACTAATACTAATAATAATAATAATAATAATAATAATAATAAAAGTTGGAAAGGATTCTGGAGGTCATCTAGTTCAACCCCCTGCTCAGGCAGGAAACCCTATACCATTTCAGACAAATGGCTGTCCAGTCTCTTATGGTTCATGGTTCATGGTTTTGGGCAGAACTGGTAATAAAATATACAAAGAGCAAAGTCCTAAGAAGCCCAGTTTTATGGTAATAGGGAAAGCAGCCATCTAATCTGTCAAGCCAAAACTTGAATATTGAGAGTCAGTCAGATGAGATAAGAATCTGGGAGATCCAGAACCAGCTGTAGTGTGACAGATAACACCAAGAACCACAGTTCGAAACCAGAAGGGTCACTGAGCTTTCTCTCTGTTTGTAAATATGCAGTGGCAAAAGAACTCGTAGTTCTGTGACTCTTTTTGTCAAGTAGGCACTGTTGTGTCCTGAACCTGCAAAAGCAGGCTCGGGACGTTGCATTGGTCCCAGGCATTCCAAAAGTTGCCCAGGAACCAGACAGAGTGGCACCGGCCTTGCGCGCATGTGCAAGGCGCAAAAACACTCTGTTCCTATTGGTTGACACTGTCCGGGTTTTTGGCCATATAAAAAGGCCTGCGTGCATTTTGCTCTTGCTTGGTTGTTGTAGAAGGTGAATAAAGCTTTTGTTCAGCATCGCCATGTTTCTTCATCATTCGCACGTGAATGAAGTACACAACACTGGCGACGAAGGTGGGATCCTTTGCAAGCTGGAACAAAAGAGTTGAGGACTTACCCAGGAAGTCCTGAAGAGGGGAAGAAGGCATCTGAATCAGTGTCCCAGCCTGCCAGTACAGCATTACTGGAGGTTGAGCTCAGCTAAAGGACCCTTTCCCCAACAGCAGCTTGTAGAGGAAGCGAGTGGTGAAGTTCGTAAAGCTTACGATGTCGAAGATTGACCGATTGACTGATTTCGATGTCTCCCACCCAGAGAGATGGAATTCCTACATAGCACAGGTGGAGAATTACTTCCGAGTAAATCAGATTAGAGAAGACGGCCTGAAGGCAGCAACTCTTTTGTGTGCCTGTGGACAAGAAGCTTTTGACATCGCAGAAAATCTGGTGGCCCCTGCACCTCTGGAGTCAGTAACATATGCTGACTTGAAGAAAATGTTGAAGGAACATTTCCAGCTGAAGTTATCTATCATTGCTTGGAGGCATGCATTCGAGCAGAGAGATCAGAGGCCGGGTGAGTCTGATGCAGACTTTATTGCGGCCTAAAGGCAAGCAGTCAGACCTTGTGAGTTCAAGGATCTGGAAGAGAGGCTGCGAGATCATTTTGTCTGTGGCTTAAGGAGCAGAGACATACAACAAAAGATTTTTGCAAAAGAAGATGTCTCCTTCCAAAATGCGTTGCGAGAGGTGGCTGCTGAGGAAGCAGCAGGCGGGGCTGTGAAGGCCTTGTGCCTTGCCAGGAATCCTCCAGACACAGCTACTGTCCATCAAGAGGACGCTCGAGAAGGATCAGAAGTGGATCCTGAAGAGGAGGTCGACAGACTTCACCAGCCAGCTGAGAGGAGGCAGAAGTGACATCTGGTCAAGGCCCCAGCATCTCTTCAATGCTTCGGGTGCAGAGGACGCCACAAGCGAGCTGACTGCAGGTTTCGCTCTGCCATTTGCAGGGTGTGTGGCAGGCAGGGCCACATTGATCTGTCTGTTTGGGTTGCCAACCTCGGGAAGAATTGCTTCAGAAAGGTACCAGGGTCCCAGCCAACACAGGGTGGGTTTCTGCGCATCGCGCAGGAGCATTCTAACAACAGGAACACAAGCCCCTTAAGAAGAAACTTTCCATTAATGTAAGGTTGCAAGGGGTTCCCTTAATAATGGAGTTGGACACAGGGTCCGTTCTTTCCATTATTTCAATTAATACCTTTAAAAGGATTTGCAGCAGTAGTGGCCTTCGAGTTAAACTCAGGCCATCGAATCTAATACTCACTGATTTTCAAAATTCTATGGTGTGTGTTAAGGGGGAGGCCACCCTTAGGGTACAATATAAGGATTTTGAAGGTTCCCTAGATGTGGTGGTTGTTTGGGGTGAAGGTACGAGTCTTATTGGACTCGATTGGTTCGAGGCTCTGGGAATCCAGGTAACTGGGCTGCATAGCTGTCAAACGTTGGGCCTTGCAGAGGTTTGCAAGGAGTTTGAAGATGTGTTTAGTTCAGAGCTAGGATCCTACAAGGGGCCTCCCATTTTGCTACGGTTAGACCCAACCATCATGCCCATCAGGGTTAAGCCTGGAGGGTACCTTTTGCCCTCAAAGGTAAGATTGATGCTGATTGATTGCTCCAGCAGGGCATTCTAGAACCTGTGGATTCAAGTCCATGGGAAACCCCATAGTAACGCCTCTAAAGGCTAATGGGAACATACGTATATGTGCAGACTATAAATGCACGCTGAATAAGGCTCTGCAACAGCACACTTATCCAGTGCCTGTGGTAAGTCACATTCTGGCCTCCCTCAAGGGGGGGGGCACATTTTTGCGAAGCTTGACTTGGCACAGGCCTATCAACAGCTACCTGTTGATGAGGCAGCTGCAGAGGCACAGACTATTGTAACTCACAGGGAAGCCTTCAAGGTCAAGAGACTGCAATTTGGGTTAAATGTAGCCCCTGGCATATTCCAAAGTGTCATGGAGATCACACTTCGAGGTATTCCTGGGGTCTGTCCCTACTTCGATGACATCCTCATTGCTGGGGAGTCATCTCAAAAATTTTTTTAAAATTTTTTTATTGTTTTTTTTAATTTTTAACAGAAAAAGAAAAATACTCAAATCAAATCATAGTGTTAAAATAAACAAACATCCATAAACACAACATAAATACATATTTCAAAGTCATCCATAAACAAAACATAAATACATATTTCAATACATCTAATAATAATAACTCAACTGAAAATAATCCTAGACCACATTTACCACACAATTAACATTACTGCTCGGTACCCCCACCACCACATCCCCCTAACCCTAACCTTCCCCCCTCACTTACCAACTAACTACCTACTCTCCTCCCTCCTTCTCTATCTCCCTCCTCTACTCCACCCAACTATCCCTACTCTTCCCCCTTCTTATCAACTTTCTACTTACATCAGCCTTCACTCCTCCTTCCTCTTTCCATCAGATGTGGTGCCCAGAGGCCACCCGAGCAACCCCTTAATAGCAATAATTACATATTCTTGCATCAACCCCAATTGCAGTTGAGAAAACATAGTATATAAAATTATAAACCCTCCCTACCCCCCCCTGACTTCCCAGAGTGAGTACAGGGTAAAACAAAAGAAAACCCACTACTTCAAACAAAGTTATTATATAATCCTAACAAGAATTTTAAGCTATATACTAAATACAATCTCTATCTTACATTTATTCAACCTTATCAATTCAAATACATATCTAATCCATCAATCAATCCCTCTAATTTCAAACCTTAAATCATTTCAATCCGTTAAACAAAACAAACAAATCATCTTGTTAAGAATAATAATATTCATTTACATATCTAAACCATCAACCTAACAATCAATCCATCTAGTGTCAAACCTTAAATCATTTCAATCATAATTTTCATTTACATATCTAATCCATCAATCTAAGTCAAACCTTAAATCAGTTCAATTCATTGAGAGGTTATATAGAATCACCCAAACAATCAAGTTTAAAAAATAATGTCCGTATCAATAAACCCCACAATTCAAAAAAAATGTTCTTAATCAATTTAATATATCTTCCCTTAAACATCCTCTCTTACATCTACTCATAAACTTGATCCTTGATTCAGCCCATAATCTTAGATTGACCTTAATTTCTTGCATTTCATTTTAAGTTTCACTTCTTCAATTGACTTCTGGGCTTTCTCATCTGTCAGATAAACCTCCATAACAAATACAATCTATTTAATCCATTTCTAACTTGCATTCCTTCAACCTTATCAAATCACATAATGCTTATCTATCCCATCAATCAATCAATCTAATGTCAAACCTTAAATATTTCAGAGCAAATACATTCTTCGTTAATTTAATTATATCTTCCGTTAATCGTCATCTCTTACATCTTACTCATAATCTTAGTCCTTAAATCAGTCCATAGTTTTAAGTTACCCATAATTCCTTGCCTACAATTTTGAGTTTCACTTCTTGAGTCGTATTCTGGGTTTTTTCTTTTGCCAAGTAGATCTCCATAACGAGGCCTCCCTTCCAAATAATGAGTCTCTCTTTTTTACTTGCAATATCATATAAGTCCATATAAACCACCTTAACCTTTGCAATAGTCCTCTGTTTCTCTTAGCCATAAACTTTTGTTGAGGTAACATTTCAAATCTCTGTCTTTGCTTTTCCTGATCCTCAGCACCATAGATAAGTTGGTTCTTAAACTGGATCAATTTCTCTTTTTTCTCAATTAAATCCTCTTCTTGCTGCTTATCTGAGAGGAATAGCCATCCCCTCCTTTCTTGAAACAAATCCTCTTCCTCCACTCCATAGATGAACTGTTTATCTAGCAAGATCCATTTCTCTTTATTCTCTTTATGCTCAGTACTGTCTTCTTGTTCTTGTTCTTCTTCTTGTTTAGGTTGTTTTATAAAATGTTCAGCAGTCGATTGCAAATCAGTTTCATTTGGAAGAGAGAATCTGGTTAATATTTCTGTAGTAATCTCTTTCAATATTGCTTTAATCTCTTTCACTATTGCAAGCCTTTCTTCTTTAAATTCATCAATACAATCACAAATAGGTTTAACATTTAAACGTAAATTCCACTCCATTTTAAATTTTAAAACAATCACTCTAGCTTTAATCCAATTCCTACAGCCGTCTCTCTGGCTTCGCTTACGAGAACAAGGGAAAAAAAATGGAGAGTTCACTTTCACTTTCAAACACTTTCCTTTAGCAGTGAAAGCAGTGAAAGCTATACGCCATCTTGAATGCATTATGTTGATTGTAAAAGTTAGAAATATATAGCCAGAAAAACAATAAAAAAATACTTGCAATCCAATAAAAACTCCTGTATTCACTCAGTCTGCATACAGTCTCTCTTGTGTTCTATTTTTAAAAAGCAGAAGTGGTCGTGGCGTCTTTTTCTGTCTGATGACAGAAGCGTCTCTGGGCAGGAGCGTCTTCAAGAGCTTTAGGGAGCACACCCTCTTTGTCCCTGAAAATTTTCCAGGGATTTTAAAGGGGCTCAACCTTGCTCTTGATGCTCTACACCTCTTCTTCGCCCGAAGAGGGGGTTTTTCACCGCAAAAAAAAACAGCTGATGTGCGCTGTTTTTTGCGGCTTTACAAACCCAGGGAACGGAGCCTCACAGAGGAGACTCTAGCGGCGCCGGCGGAGCCACCGGAAGTCCATCTCAAAATTTAGCAGAAAGATTAAGGGCTGTCTTGCTTTGTTTTCGGAAAGCAGGCCTTAAACTAAAGAAGGTTTTTGGCCATATAAAAAGGCCTCTGTGCCTTTTGCTCTTGCTTGGTTGTTGTAAAAGGTGAATAAAGCGTTTGTTCAGCATCGCCATGTGTCTTCATCATTCGCACGCGAACGAAGTATACAACAGGCACCATGTATTGTATCTTGTATTTTCAAGTATCTTCTCTAAGATGTGTAAAAAAACCCCCCAAATCTCTGCAAATTCATTCTCTCCATATTAGTTAATAGCTTGTCTTCCAGGAATTGTAAATCTTCAGGGAAGACTCAGTCTTGATCCCACAATTCCTACTTTTCTTACTAAGAGGATGCCACTAGGAGAGACAGCATTTATCTACCTCTCTATCTTATTGATTTCTGCCTCCAGCTGTAATCCCAATAATGAAGCCACAGGAAAAAGGCTGCTTCTGGGTCCTGAGGTGCTATTGAGAAGGATTTTTTTTATTAATGCATCTTTTCTTATTCTCCTAATGTTATTCTTTCCAAAAAATTCTTGAAATGCACTCAAAAGCCTTCAAAACCTTTATGAGAATGTCTTGGAAACCATCTGCCTAATGCAGGGGTGTGAAACTGCTGGCCTGCAGGCCGGACACGTCACAAGGAAATCGCACCCACTCCATTGCCGGCAATGAGGAAAAAGCTCTGATACATTGTGTGACATCATGTGACATTGCAAGTTTCACATGTCTGGCCCAATGGCTAAAGTGGATCAGAACTGCTGAATTCAGCCACTGTTTGATCCATAGAAACTCTGGCTGGACGTGACCGAAGAGAATTTTGTAGGCCACAAAATGAACCAGCAAAGCTGGAGAAAGGTTTCCAGTTCCTGGGAAGTGGGTTTTTAATATATTGCATTATGCACTAAAACTGCCTTGGAGCATTTAAAATAGCTGGCAAGGCTGCAAAATCTGATTCTCGCATCATAATCGTTTTAAGATTAATTAACAATGCTGAGGTAGTGTTTACTAAACCGACTGCATTTGGTGAGGGACAAATCCTGTTCTTAATGTTCTTCAGAAGGTGATGTCACAAGAATATGTACCTGCAAATAGCAGCAATAGGTTTCACATTTTTTTTCTCCAATGCATGTTTGGATTATTTGCTTTTAAATAGGTTTTGGAGGAGAAAGGATAAAAAACAGACAAATGAGTTTCCTTTTCAATTAAAAGAGAAACACAGCATAATCAAGGAGCAGGAGCTGGATAATAATCTTAGCATATCACCAGCTATTTTTATTTAGTTGAAATAAAAATGAACAAAGAAGCTATTATGTCAGATAGAACAGGCAAATATAAGAACCAAAAATATGGATTTAGAGCTTTGTTGACAAATCTATTTCAGCAAGTCTGATTAATAAGTAAACCTCAAAATACTTCATGGTCTAAGAGCTTCAGAGGTGAATGCCTAATATATATGTATGTGTGTATGTATGTATATGTATATGTATATCTATCTATATATATATTCCCTTTGATGGACTTTGTTAAATACCATCAGAATTTAATGATGTAATGAAACTGAACAGCTTTATTTTGAAATTTTGTACTTTAAAAAAAAAGGCATATCTCAGAGGTTCCTGTAATTAGGCTGTTGGGAAGAGTCAGCTTATTGGCAAAGCCTGAGCAGCATGTTCCTTTTAACTGCATCTGAATGACTTGCAGCTGGACCTAATAAGGAAGATTTTTTCAATGGAAGCTGCAGATGTGTTGGACAGCAACTTCCTCAGCCCAAACCAGCATATTTGGGAAGGCAAATCCATAATTGGATTTTTGCGGGTCTCACCCATGTTTGCCAAGTATCCTTGGCCAAGTTACTTCTGATTGAATTTGATCCATTCTCCTTATGTGAAATAATTCAGAGGCCAGAGTTGCCACAAGAGCACTCACAAGTTATGGACTAATCTTTATTTGTTAGATATCATATCCATGTTTCTTGATATAGTGTTATATCTACGACACTATTACTAATGTATTATTTTCCACAATACATTAACTTCTTAAAGAAGGTTGGGCTGAGATACTGTTCTCCAATGAGTCATTCACTGAGCATCCATAAGTATTTGAATCTGGTTCTCCACAGTTCTGATCCAGTATCTAAATCGCCTCACACTGACTTTTGAAACTCTAAATGTGCCCACTGGCTCAAAAATATTGCTATTTAGTAGACAATTTGAGTTACTGGTTGAGGCAGACCCCAGCGTAATGTTGACAGATTGTCCCTAGCATGTTACAGTTGGGCTGCATACTCCATATGACCACTTTTTAGGATTGCTCTCTCCTGTTTCACATGACACATTCATTCCATAACATGATGCAAAAGCAAAAACTAAAAACTTTTCAATGGTATCTTGAAGTACATATGTCCCTCTGTGAAGGAAATGGGTGGTTTCTAACAGAAAGATAGATAGATAGATAGATAGATAGATAGATAGATAGATAGATAGATAGATGGGTGGGTGGGTGGGTGGGTTGATGATAGATAGATAGATAGATAACAGATAACTTATATTTATGGTAAGTTAAACTTACAAGATGTGTGGTAAAAAAACCCACAGGTTTCTCAGCTCAAAATATCTTACGTTTTTTAACAATTAAAATGTTTAACAATTAAAATGATGACACTATGGCAGGCAGATAATAACAGGATAACAAGGTACAAAGAAATGAATATAACTTTAGTAGCTGGGTGTTTTTATCTATTAGTGTATAGCTTAGTTATGCTTCCCAAGCATCTGTTAAAATATCTGCTTTATTTAGATATTTCAGTGATGACTTGCAGTCCTATAATTAAAAAAAATAATCAAAACTCACATCTGTGTATATCTCTCTTTATATCTAATTATTATTATTATTTATTATTTATTAAATTTCTATGCCGCCCTATTCCGGGAACTCAGGGCGGCTTACAGCATAAATAGAAATCCAATACAAACTAAATAGTACATTTATAAAAATAAATATATAAAAAGAAGAACCCCTAAATTAAGAACCATTCATTCAGCAAACATACACACAGACATACACTGGCTAGGGGCAAGATTTCAACCGCCCCAGGCCTGCCGGCAGAGATGGGTCTTTAGTAGTTTACGAAAGGCGGAGAGGGTGGGGGCGATACGGATCTCCGGGGGGAGTTGATTCCAGAGGGCCGGGGCCGCAACAGAAAAGGCCCTTCCCCTAGGCCCCGCCAGGCGACACTGTCTAGCCGACGGGACCTGGAGAAGGCCGACTCTGTGGGCCCTAACTGGTCGCTGGGTTTCGTGAGGCAGCAGGCGGTCTCGTAAGTAACCTGGTCCGATGCCATGTAGGGCTTTATAGGTCATAACCAACACTTTGAATTGCGTTCGGAGACCAATAGGCAGCCAATGCAGCTCACGGAGTGATGCTGAGATGTGGGCATTTCTGGGCAGGCCCAACACTGCTCGCGCGGCTGCATTCTGCATTACCTGAAGTCTCCGAACGTTTTTCAAAGGTAGCCCCATGTAGAGAGCATTGCAGTAGTCGAGCCTCGAGGTGATAAGGGCATGAGTGACTGTGAGCAGAGACTCCCGGTCCAAATAGGGCCGCAACTGGTGCACCAGGCGAACCTGGGCAAATGTCCTCCTCGCCACAGCCGAAAAATGATGTTCCAAGTTTAGCTGTGGATCGAGGAGGACGCCCAAGTTGCGGACCTTCTCCGAGGGGGTCAAAAGCTCCCCCCCCAGGCTGATGGACGGATAGATTGAATTATCTTTGGGAGGCAGAACCCATAGCCACTCCGTCTTGTCGGGGTTGAGTTTGAGCCTGTTGGCACCCATCCAAACCCTAACAGCCTCCAGACATCGGCACATCACTTCCGCTGCTTCACTGAAATGACACGGGGTGGAGATGTAAAGCTGGGTATCATCAGCATACTGATGATATCTCACCCCGTGTTGTCGGATGATCTCACCCAGTGGTTTCATGTAGATATTAAACAGCAGAGGGGAGAGGACCGATCCCTGAGGGACCCCACAAGGGAGGAACCTAGGGGTCGACCTCTGACCCCCCGCCAACACCGACTGTGACCGACCAGTGAGGTAGGAGGTGAACCACTGCAAAACAGTGCCCCCAACCCCCAACCCCCCCAGTCGGTGCAGAAGGATACCATGGTCAATGGTATCGAAAGCCGCTGAGAGGTCAAGTAGCACCAGGATAGTGGAAAATCCCCTATCCCGGGCCCGCCAGAGATCATCCGTCAGCGCGACCAAAGCAGTTTCCGTGGAGTAGCCGAGCCTGAATCCTGACTGTTGAGGGCCCAGATAATCGGCCTCATCCAAGGACCGCTGGAGCTGGAGTGACACCACCTTCTCAACAACCTTCCCTATAAAGGGAAGATTGGAGACAGGACG
Source organism: Bothrops alternatus (assembly GCA_034064705.1). Classification (NCBI taxonomy): domain Eukaryota; kingdom Metazoa; phylum Chordata; class Lepidosauria; order Squamata; family Viperidae; genus Bothrops; species Bothrops alternatus. Next base: position 12,114,183 of record JARGCV010000049.1, on the reverse strand, counting down.
GTAGTTGTTTAAAACAGCTGGGTCCAGGGAAGGCTTCTTGAGGAGGGGGCGCACAATTGCCTCCTTGCAGGGAGCCGGAAAGGACCCCTCCCTCAAAGAAGCGTTGACAATCTCCTGAACCCAGCCCCGCGTCACCTCCCTGCTGGCCGAAACCAGCCAGGAGGGGCACGGGTCCAATAAACAGGTGGCGGAGCTCACAGCTCCAATGGCCTTGTCGACTTCATCAGGTGCCACCGGGTCAAACTCCTCCCACACAACAGGATCAAGACGAGTCCCTGTCATCTCGACTGAATCATTATTAGCCGATACTGCATTCCAATTGGAGTCAAGGTCCATCCGAATCTGGGCGATTTTATCCGCAAAAAACTTATTAAAGTCCTCAGCACTACCCTGCAAGGGTGCATCAACCCCCCCCTGATTAAGGAGGGAGCGAGTTACCCTGAACAGGGCGGCTGGGCGGGATTCCGCAGATGCAATCAAGGCGGAATGATACGCGCATCTTGCCGCCTTGAGCGCCACCTGATAAGTCTTGATATAAGATCTTACAAGTGTTCGGTCAGATACGGATTTACTTTTCCTCCATCGCTTCTCTAGGCGTCTCTTCTGGCGCTTCATCCCCCTGAGTTCCTCAGTAAACCAAGGAGATCTCCTGGGTCTGCTACCACAGAGAGGTCGCAGCGGCGCAATCCGGTCAAGAGCCCCCTTCGCAGCCATATTCCAGGCCGTAACCAGGGACTCTGCCGAACTGTGAATGAGAGAGTCCGGTATTTCCCCAAGCGTCCTCTGAAAACTCTCTGGATCCATCAGACGTCTGGGGCGGAACCACCTAATCGGTTCCGCCTCCCTGCAGGGGAGGAGTGGAGCCTTAAAAACAAGCCGCAGCAGAGAATGATCTGACCATGACATAGGCAAAATATCTAAGCCCCTTAAATTCAGATCATTGCTCAACTGTTCTGAGAGGAATACCATGTCGGGAGTGTGTCCCCTCTCGTGAGTCGGACCCTGAACTACCTGAGTCAGGTTCATGGTTGCCATGGTGGCCATGAACTCCTGCGCCAACCCAGAGGATTCGCCGAGCGACGGCAGATTTAAGTCCCCCAAGACAATAAGCCTGGGGAACTCAACCGCCAGCCCAGCAACCTCCTCAAGTAGCGCAGGCAGGGCTGTTGACACGCAGCTGGGAGGCAGGTACGTAAGCAACAAGCCCACCTGAACCCCTAGGTCCAACTTCACAAGAAGCAACTCACAACCCGCAATCTCAGAAACAGCAAGCCTGCGTAGACTAAAGGTCTTCTTGGCTATAATAGCCACTCCTCCCCCCCTTCCCTGGGGTCGTGGCTGATGCCATACCTGAAACCCGGCTGGACACATCTCAGAGAGAGGAACTCCTCCCTCCGGGCCCAGCCAGGTCTCAGTCACACATGTGAGGTCGGCCTCCTCATCCAGGAGAAGATCACGGATGAGGGGAGCTTTATTTACAACCGACCTGGCATTGAGCAGCAACAGCCTGAGCCCAGGGTCCGGATTTCCCCCATCACCAGTACTTCGGGCTGAACTCACAGGGTCGGAGCAAGGGATCACTTTTAAACAGCGAGCTCTTGTTCCCCGGGAATGGCCTACCCTGTGGCCCCCGCCATATCTGCCTCTCCCCAGCAAGACCGGTATACTTTGGCCCTCTATCACCCCAGAGCCAGCGCCCCCCTCCCCCTCCGCCTCTGCCGTGCCAGGCAGGCTAGCCAGTCCATCCCATTCATTCCACTCAACCACAACTCCATCCATATCATTTAATTTACCCCTCCCAAAAACCACCCTATAAACTAACAATTTAAAAACGAGCTAACCATCCATTCATCCATTCAACCCGATTCATTCCACAAACAGTCAATCCCCCCCCAATCTTTCATAACTTCTAACAAGTCAATTAAAATTGTATTAAATAGATATAAATATTTAAAATTTAGACAAACAGTATATAAAAAAAACTTGAAAAACATAGTGACAAACAGAGTCGGCTGATTAGAGCAATGGCTGCTCAGCGGCTCAATTGTTCTCTTCCCCTCGGACTCCCAAGTTCAGCTGCTCACGTTTGGGGTGGCTGGGCTGGGGGAGTGGCTATACAGCAGCCCGGTTCTTCTCTTCCCCTCGGACTAATGTATTTCCAATTCTGACTCTTTTAGTGGCACAGTGGTTAGAATGCAGTATTGCAGGCTAATTCTGCTCACTGCCAGGAGTTCGATCCTGACTGGCCTTCCCTCCTTCTGAGGTTGGTAAAATGAAGACCCAGATGGTTGGGGGTAAACTGCTGATTTTGTAAACTGCTTAGAGAGAGTTGTAAAGCACTAGGAAGCACTTTATAAGTCTAAGTGCTATTGCTATTTTATATATACTTCTTTACAGCCTAAGTAATTCTAGTAGTTGTGGAAGAATATAGATGCTGTTTTGCAATTATTATTAGCTGCTGCAGAAAGGAGGTATCTTAAACAGGCATGTTTTCTCAAACTTTGTAAGCAACCTCCCTGCCAGTGAACATTCAGAGCATACTTGTGTCCAAAAGTTTCATTGTTTAAGGATGAGTTTGGAAAACTCCTCGTCTTCTTCCAACAGATGGTTGCTGAAGCCATGCTGTATTCCATCATATATTCTGATCAAGATGGACCAGTTAATTATGTGCAAACACCATGTGTTTAGCTCTACTGATTTTCTTATGCTCTATTTCTGAAATAAATAAGGATCATACGAATATTAATTCTGGCCCTCTTGAAAGAAATTTGGAGGTGGAAAATATGGCACTGGACAGAAATGTTTATAGGCTATGCTGTAAGCTACCATTTCCTTGCCAGTAGGGATGATCAAAATATTTTACATTATTGTAAGTTAAGAACCCACAATTATTCATTCCTGTAGATTCGAAACTCAGTTTGTTTGTTTGTTTATTCAATTTATGGCAGAAATTTCCTATAGCAAGGAAGCAAGAAGTCCACAACAGTGTTTGCATTTCCTTGGGGCACAATAGTTACATTCCCTCTTCAGCTCTTTATGTATTGTTGGATTTTCTATGCAAAACAGAAATATATTTGAGTCACCATCTCCAGTGACTTCTTATTATATATATATTTTTCTTTTGCTATTGAAACCCCAGATATTTAGTAGCCATGTAAGCTTACCCTGACATTACTTAATCTCTCTAATTTACAGGGCTCTACTTGCAAGCTCTAAAAAGACATTTTTATTACTGCTAAATATTACAGAGTACATAAGCTTATTGAAATGACTGCATTTTTTTCTGTATTTTGGTTTTAGAATGGACCTGAGCGATACTGAGCATGGTGCACATAGATTTTGGGCTTAAACAAGGTAGTTGTTAAGTGAGCTTTGCCCCACTTTACGACTGTTTCTACCACCGTTGTTAAGTGAATCACTGCAGTTGCCAAGTTAGTCACACGGTTGTTAAGTGAAACTGACTTCCCCACTAGCTTTGCTTGTCAGAAGGTCGCAAAAGGTGATCACAGGACCCCAGATCACTGCAGCTGTCATAAGTATGAGTCGGTTGCCAAGTGTTCAAATTTTGATCACAGGAATGCTGCAATGGTCATTAGTTGGAAAAAGGACATAAGTCACTTTTTTCGGTGCCGTTGCAACTTCAAACAGTTACTAGATAAATGGTTGTATTGGGCACCAAAGATTGGTTCTAAGTCAGCGGTTCTCAACCTGTGGGTCGCGACCCCATTTGGGGTCGAACGACCATTTCACGGGGGTCGCCAAACACCGCAGTCCGCCATTTTTTCCCCCTTTTCCCCTCGGCTGGCGCATGCACACTGCGGGCCGTCGCGCTGCGCATGCACGATGTGGGCCGTCGCACCACGCATGCGCGATGCAGGTCGGGGTTGCGCCGCGCATGCGTGGCGCAGGTTGGGGTCTCAGCCTGAAAAAGGTTGAGAACCGCTGTTCTAAGTGGTAGTTATTTCTAAGTAGCACTAGCAATAGCACTTAAACTTATATACCGCTCCACAGTGCTTTACAGCCCTCTCTAAAAGTCAGCATATTGCCCCCCCCCAAAAAAAATCTGGGGCCTCATTTTTACTGATCTCGGAAGGATGGAAGGCTGAGACAACTTTGAGACGGTCAGGATCGAACTCCAGACTGTGGGCAGAGTTAGCTTGCAATACTGCATTCTAAACTCTGCACCACCACTATCAGTAAGTAGGCATGCAAATAAATAGGCATGCAAGTGTAATCTTTGGCATTTCATATTTAATATAAACATGGCTTCAGTTACTATTTAATGAAAGCTATACAGCAATGGCTTTGGAAATGTTATCTGTTATTTCTTCCCTTCCTGAGGTCTGAGCAAGATAATACATGAAAGATCAACCTAGATTTCATACTTCTCTTTTAAAAAGTGAAGAGAGGCTATGTTAATGTTTGTGGCACAGAGGAAGAATGTTTTAATTCCTTTGCCATTACCGTGACTTATATTAGTGGAGTTTGCTTCCAAAGTGGGTGGGATATGATTTCTGATACATAAATCCATGGCAAGGCACGGAAGGAGGGCTAAGCCATAAGTATCACAATTTTGATAGGTGCCCATCCCTTCAAAAGCAACAACAGATGTATGAAACACAACTTTATATGTCATGCACTATCTCCTTTGGCTCGAAAAAGAGAAGAAAATAAAAAAAGATTACATTGCCAGAGGGATTCAATATCCAATGTCTCTTATATTTGAAGAAATAAAATCTGGCACACTTTTTATAATAAATGCTGTTTTTGATTTTCAAATGGGTGACGTTTGCAAGTAACCTTCTCTTTTGCTTGCTTACGAGTACTTGCTGGCTTGTTCCAAGTATTCTTCTCCTCTTCAAAGAGTTATTTATTATTCCAGGCTGTCATGATGACCCTCAAACATCTCTTATTCCAAAGAATATCACTTTACCTCTACACAAATGAAAAGCTGTGAAATCAAAGGCAGCGGAGAGTGTAATACTAAGTGAGAATGATTCTGGCAATCTTTTGGCATACATGATAATACTAATATGCTCACCGTTTTAAGGCCTTTGGGTAAAATAGAAAGAGTCTAACTAATTTAATTACATCTTAGGCTTACCAAGAAGAGTTCAGAAACAGTGGAGCTGTCTTTCTAATATACTGATATATTTCCCAGGCAACTTTGGGCTACAGCTGGATGCACCGTGAGGTGAGCGGCAAATAAATTTAACAAACAAACAAGCAAATAAATAAATAAGGTTGATTTTTCTTGTCAGAGTATTGATTTATGTATCTGAACATTATTCTGTGACAGAGGTGGAATCCCTCTTGAAGCCCCTAATTCCATATTGTGATCCCAAATCTTTCAAAGATTTGAAATTAGGTGACAAAATGACATTTATTGGCAGGGCAATTCCTACTCCCACTTTAAAAAAAAAAGACTAAAAATAAGCTTTTCAGGTTTGTGTCAACGTATTTTGACTTTCTTTTTTCTTTTTTTGTACAAAAATCCCCACACCATCCTCCTCCCTCTCCTTCCTATGGTACTAAGTGCCAGTAAATTTTTGTCTTCCTGTCACATGCTATTTGTGACCCATTTAGAAGTTGTGATACCCATTTAGACCCGGATACTTACAGGACCGCTTACTGCTAGCAAATACCTCCCGCCGTCCGATACGCTCCCACAGAGAGGGCCTCTTCAGGGTGCCGTCGGCCAGACAATGTCGACTGGCGACCCCCAGGGGGAGAGCCTTCTCTGTGGGAGCTCCAACGTTTTGGAACGAGCTCCCCCCGAACTCCGTACGATGACGGACTTACGCACCTTCCGTCGGGAACTGAAAACTTTCCTTTTTCAACAGGCCGGCCTGGCATAGAAGCTCCGGCTCCAACCGGGTGAAAATGTTTTGGGGGGATTGTCTAATTTTTAGGATTTTTGTAATTTTTAGGATTTTAGGATTTGTATATATTGGGTTTTATAGATTTTATGGCCTAATTTGTTTAATTTATATTTTTAAATATTTTAATTTTGTACATTTATATGTTTTTTAAATTTTAAGGCTGTAAACCGCCCCGAGTCCTTCGGGAGAGGGGCGGTATAGAAATTTAATAAATAATAATAATAATAATAATAATAATAATAATAATAATAATAATAATAATAATAATAATAATAATAATAATAATAATAATAATAATAATAATAATAAGTCATGGGCTTGGGTTAAGGACCTTACACGTATAAAGCGTGAACATTCATTCTCCTTGTGTTCTAACTTCCCAAGTGTATTTGCTTCAGCAATCTTTCCATTGGTCAGCCCAATTGTTGAGAAGTAGATTTGATTGGGAATCATCTACAAATTTGGTTTTCTCATATGCGCCTATTGCAGATTTTTAAGTACAGTGGTTCTCGACTTACAATATTGTTCAAAGTTACAATGGCACTGAAAAAAGTGACCGAGGACCTTTTTTCACACTAATGAGCATTGTGGCATCCCCACGGTCACGTGATCAAAATTCAAACGCATGGCAACTGACTCAAACTTACGACGGTTGCAGCATCCTGGTTGTCACGTGATCACCTTTTGCAACCTTCTGGCAAGCAAAGATTCACTTAACAACCGTGTTATCAGCTTGACAACTTCAGGGATTGACTTAACGAATGTTGCAAGTAAGGTCGTAAAGCGGGGCAGAATCCGCTTAGCAAATATCTCACTTAGCAACAGAAATTTTGGTCTCCGTTGTCATTGTAAGTTGAGGACTTAACCTGTAGTCTTAACGACTTTTGTGCTGTCCTGCTTTCTGCAAGTCAACGGTTTGGCAATTCTCACCCTTCCAACAATCCATAAAATAATCAAGGCTGCATTTGGAAACATTAGAGCAAAGCGAACCAACGCTCTTGCTAAGATAACAGGGTTTTTAGCACTTGTAACTTTAATGGGAATAATTTCTAGTTAGAATTCCTACCTAAGGATAGGTCGTTTTTAGATACAGAAAATACCAGCAGAAACCTATTACGAAGAATATTTGTGACAATATGAGTTACGTCTAACAGCTATAAATCCACCGACTAATGAAACAACGATGGCGACTCTACCAATCCTATTCACTTGTTTTCAGAACGGTGACTGCATATGCCACAGTATATTTGATGCCACAGTATACATCACTGCCAAGTAAATATCTGCTTTGCTTCATCATGCCATTTTAAATGACCCATTATTGATTTGTGTTTTTTTTTTTAACACCAACCTCCCTCCTTCCACCCCTTTGGCAAGGATTAGAACTCTCATCTTCATTAGCATCCATCACCATCTTAAAACAAGCAGACCTTTCATTTATCAAAAGTGGGATGCTCCTAGTCTCTAGGTAAAACCTCTCAAAAGATCTTGAAGGGAATCAACCCCTTATTTCTGGCATGCATTTACTTACTGCATATTTCAAATCTGTATAATGCCTTGCATTTGAACTCTGTAGGTGAAACCAGATTTGGACCGCAGATATCTAGATCAGGGGTCTTCAGACTTGGCCCTTTTATGACTTGTGGACTTTAACTCCCAGAATTCCTCAGCCAGCGTGCCTGGCTGAGGAATTCTGGGAGTTGGAGTCCACAAGTCATAAAAGGGCCAAGTTTGAAGACCCCTAATCTAGATCAGGGCTTTTCAGCCTTTTCACCCATTGTGCTACTTTTAGGATATGGCAACATCCGAGTACCACCAGTCGCCTAGCAAGGTGTCAAATACTTGATGACAAAAAAAAAGGAAAAAAGTGATAAAGTACAGGTAGTCCTCGACTTACAACAGTTCGCCTAGTGACTGTTCAAAGTTACAATGGCACTGAAAAAAGTGCCCCCCAAGCCACAGCCGAGCAAGATACCTGCCTGCTGCCTGGCCGCACTCTTCCTCCTGTCTGAGGTTTTCATTGTTGTGAGCATTTCTGTTTAGGATTGGCAGCGGGGGTGGGGTAGAGGGGTGTTTGATTTTTATTCTCCCTCCCTCTGCTGGGTGGTCGCAGCAGGTTTTGGTCACTTCACATGACCCTGGGACACTGTGACCATCATAAATATGAACCAGTTGCCAAGCATCTGAGTGTAAATTGCAAGACCCTGGAGATGCTGCAACATTCCAGTTGATCAACACTTCTTCTGGGCTCAGCAGAAGCACCAGGATCAGCGCCGAGCTCCAGCTGGACCCTGGCGTTGATCCTGGTGCTTCCGCTGAGCCCTGACAGCCCTGCAGCTCCAACCATCTCTCGCTCAGGCTGCCACCAGTTCAGCTCATTCCCCTCTCCCGCTACCACTTTTCTAGGATGGTCATGTACCACCTGCCCAGGTGCCAATGTACAACAGGTGGTACCTGTACCATTGGTTGAAAAGCCCTGATCTAGATGATTGTTAAAAGGCCACAGAAAAGTACAGAAAGAAACTCACTGCTGCTAACTACTGGCCATCTGGATGTTTGAAGCCCAGATCTTCTAGGTTTAATAAATCTTTTTTTGGAAGCTGCAGTAAGGAAAAAACAAAACAAAACAGGTTATTGCTCCCTTTTTGATATATATAGATTAGATTTGACAGTCTTCTTGGTGATCCCTGGTTGTATTAATCAATTCCCATAATTTCTGAATAGCACAAATAATGGGAGATTATATTAGGTGGGAGAATGCTGTAATAGAGCCATTTACCACACAAGTCCATACAGTTTTCTGGACAAGAATTTCAAGAGTAGCTTGTGGCAGCCTTCTTTGTAGGTCTGAGAAAGGCAGACTGGCCCAAAGCCATCCATCTAGCCTTGTGCTCAAGGTAGGACTAGAATTCCCAGTCTCCTAGTTCCTAGCCTGATGCCTACATCTACATATCCACAATAGTCAGCTTAAAAATTTATGCGACCTTCTTTGTATAAGACGCTATATATACATTGAGACAATCTTGTATGCTTTTTCAGTCATTCGCTTCTTTGTTTAATATAGCTCAGTTATATAAGCAGAGAGATCCCACTGACTTCCTTTCAGCTCTCTGGATATTATTAAAAAAATATTGGACTATTATTTTCCTCTCAAATTAATCAAAATAATTAAGTCCCAGACTGAGACCTTACTTGCCACATTTCTGCCTGGAGCTAATTTATATCGCTGAGTTATAAACCTCTGCTACAACATGGAATTGTTTGGGACCCCTGTTAATATAGTGTGTATTTCTGATTCTTGCAGGATGAGTGATGTCATTCTAATTTGGAAATAACTGCACATGTTATTATGCAACATACTGGCCATTTACTTTTTATAAGTCATCTGTCAGCTTAGGTACAACATCATTAAGCAACCAAACATCTCTCTAGCCTAAACAGTTCTCAGATCAAATAATGACAATTTTTATTTGTCAATGAATGCTGCCTCTCACTCATGATTGTAGAAGCAACGAAGGAGCTGCAAATCGCATCAGAAATTACATTACTTTGACTTGAGGTGGAGAAAATGTAACTCTGAGGCTGTTATTGAATTATAAGTACCACCTTTCCATTGGTCATGCTGGTGGAAGCTGCTGGAAATGGTAGATAAGCAATATTTAGTGGTCCTTAGCTGGTCTACTGCTCCCATGAAGGGGTCCTATAAAATTAGTCTTCAGCCCTCTTTTTCCCATTTTTTCTTGGAAATTCCTTTGGTTTCAACATGGGTTATTCCCAAATAATTGTATATATTTGTTTCTGTCAGGGAGAAATTGACAGAGCCATGGGGAGGAGTCAAGCAGTGAATTGGTTTGGAACACGTACATGGGCACAAGAGAGTGATGCCTGACCTTTCCTTAAATGCTGTTGAACTTTAACTAGTCCCACTCAGGTGCAAACTTTCAGTCTGAGAAGATTCCTGTGTATAGACTTGAGCAATAAACCAGCTAATTCAACTCTTCACATGTGGACCTGGTTGTTCCTCCTGACGCTTTCTTCCTGATTGCTGTTTTGTAATGAACCAGTTATTTGGTATTTATATTGGAATGTTCTAAGAACTAATTTTAGTATACCTGTAAATGATCTTAATGGATCTTGAGGTAATGAAGTAGGATCTACATTCATTTAATAATACATAATTACTAGCAAATACTTTTTTTTGTATTTATATGCGTTAAAGAGTTCCAAGAAGAATGGACTGGCTTTAGAGAAAAGATGTTGACCAGTAGATTCCAGCATCCTTCACATTGGCCAGCTATGATTATAGGGGATTAGATTAAAATTAATCTTTCTAAAGATATGTAGATCCACCAGTTCTTCCTTAAGATGCAAAGTCATTTAAGGATCAAAGTGAATCAAAAGATATAGCAGAACCAAAAGGAAGTGAAAGTGGTTTAATCTGCATTTCTTGCCCCTCATAATAAATAAAAGAAGGCAGTTCTTCTAGTCATAGGCAACACAGCAGAGAACTGATAGAAAAATCATCATGTATATGAGTTGTACTAGATGTTGCTGGAGATGGCCAAGATTAAAAATCCTTTCACCTTCAGTATTTTCTGCAGCTGGGATATTGTTGATTTTTATGGTTGTTTTGCTGAAAAGAGATTGTTCCAATAACATGTTCACTTTTGTGAGGGGGCAACTTATTTTCTTCTAACTTCTTTGGAAAATCTACCTGTAAACCAAGCAGACATGTTTAACCAGCAGCTATTTTCATGACTACTGCTAGTAGGAATACCACTTCATTAAAGATGAAGGCTTCAAGCAACTGCAGGGTGTACTTGCACATACGTAATGTTTCTTTTTGAATCACCAGCTGTGAGATGTGGAGGGGACATGATGGCTCAGTGGTTAAAGATGCTGAGATTGTCAGCTGGAAAGCTGGCAGCCCAGGTTTGAGACCCGAGTGCTTCACAATGGGGTGAGCTCCCGCTCCTTGCTCCAGCTCCTGCCCACCTAGCAGTTCGAAAGCATGCAAATGCAAGTAGATAAATAGGTACCACTTTGGTGGGAAGGTAATAGCATTCCGTATGCCTCGGTATATAGTCATGCTGGCTGCATGACTATGGAAATGTCTTAGGATATTTGGTAAGAAATGGAGATGAGTCAGAGACAACTGGAAAGGGGAATCATTTATTTTGTGTTTCGGGGTTCAAGGCATTGAAGCACGACACATGTTGTAACCAAACTTCTTTATTTGCTCCTTAACTTCACTCAACTCTGCAAACAGGCATACAGGCCTTTTATAGTCTTCCAACCCCCAGGCAGTCTAGCCAATAGGGAAACCTCTTTCTTCACGGCTTGTGCATGCGCATAGGTCCGGCGTCAGCCAGTCTGGTCCTGGGCAGCTTTTAGGTTGCTCGGGACCGTTTGCAACTTTCTGGGCCTGCTGAGTTGCCTCATGAGGCCCAGGACACAACACCCTCCCCCCTAGATGGAACACACAATTACAATTGTTCCTAATAATAATAATAAAAAAGAATTTTCCTGCTCACACACAGGCAAAACATTTTTATAAAATAATAAAGTTATCTGAACAACCCACCCTTTAATTTAGACATAGTGTGTCTATCTTTTACCAAGCGTAGGTCCCATTACCTTGTCCTAGACCAGCAAGGTTCCTTTGTGATGACAGAAACCTCACATAATCTCCCAGATGCTTAGGAGGGACCTTAGCCCGTTGTGACCTACACAAGGTCAGAGAGGGCCTAGCCTGTCAGCTCACCTGCTGGCTAGGCAGACCAGGTCTTGTACTTAAGGGTGCCTGGCCTACTGGCCCGTCTGATGGGCTCGCCAGACCAGGACTTTGATGCTCATAATTTGCAGGTGACCCCTGTTGAGGCGTGCTGGCTGAGTTGTCTGGGCTCTTTCCAGGTCCCCTTGGAGAAGAGGAAATCCCCCAACCCGCTGGTGGAGCTGAGGACTTCCCAACTACCATGGATTGCTCCTGGGAACTTAGTCCCTTGAGCCCACAACCAGTCTCTGACGTGACCTGCATTGCAGGTGTGCCCCAATGATTCCAGTCCCCCATGTAAGTGGCCGAGGTGCCAGAGTCAGGAGCCACCTCTATGGCAAACCCCTTCCCAGAAGAATTCCTGTCTGGAGCTCTTGCAGATGCACTGGCCACCCCTCGGGATGACTTCCTATTTGGAGCAATTGCTGATGCACAGGACTCCCTGTTTGGCATAATAGCTGAATCATGAGGATGCCTTTGCTCCTCCCCTGGGGAATCCCTAGCGACCTGCGGCAATTCCCAGGAACAGTGAGGCTGGTTCTCTGGGTGTTGACCTGAAGTGTGACCAAGTTCCTGGGCCCCCTGCCCCCCAAGAGCAGAGGCAGGGGCAGAATCAATGGGGGACAACTGCCAGTGCAATTGGTCGATGTGACACCGAAGAACACGGCCGTCTCCCAAAGTCATTTCGTATGATAGCGGTCCTGAGATCTTACAGATGACAGCAGGGACCCAGAGGCTTGTGGTCTGTATAGACCGTGAAGTGACAGCCATATAAGAAATCATGGAATTTCTTTATGCCAGCCACTATTGCCAAGGCTTCTCTGTCAATCTGAGCATAATTCCGCTCTGCAGATGACAGAGTCCTTGAGTAGTAAGCCACAGGGACTTGTATCCCATCAGCCTTTAGGTGACTGAGTACTGCACCCACCCCATAAGGAGATGCATCACAAGTGATGCATACAGGCAGTTGCTCATTAAAATGGGCTAATACCGCCGCATTTGATGAGAGCAAGGCCTTGACCTCCTTAAAACTCCTGTCATGGACTTTAGTCCACTGCCATGGAGCTTGTTTGTCTAAGAGCCAGTGTAACGGCTCAGCCACTGCACCCTTATGGGGAAGAAAAGCATGATAGAAGTTAAGAAGTCCCAAGAAAGCCTGAAGCTCGCTTTTGGACTTGGGACTTGGGGCCTCCTGAATGGCCTTCAATTTAGATTCTGCAGGGTGGATGCCTTGAGCATCTATTTTAAAACCTAAAAATTCTGTGGAAGTAACATCAATTTTGCATTTGTCCTTTTTTAATTTGAGGCCCACTTGACGGAACCTCAGCAACATCCTAATCTTTCAGCCAAATTCTGTGATGACTCCCCTGTGATGAGGACGTCATCGAAGTAGGGGCAAACCCCCGGAATACCCCTGAGTGTGTACTCCATGACACTCTGGAATATGCCAGGAGCAACATTCACCCCAAATTGTAACCTTTTTACCTTAAAAGCGCCCCTATGGGTCACTATTGTTTGGGCCTCAGCAGTTGCCTCATCAACAGGTAGCTGTTGATAGGCCTGTGCCAAATAAAGCTTTGCAAACAGTTTTCCCCCTTTGAGGGAGGCCAGAATATGGCTCATACTGGTACAGGATATGCATGCTGTTGCAAAGCTGTGTTCAAAGTACACTTATAGTTGCGCAAATTCGGACTTCCCTGTTAGCCTTTAAAGGTGTCACAATTGGGGTTTCCCATGGACTTGAGTCCACAGGTTCCAAGATGCCCTGCTGGAGTAGCTTGTCCAGTTCAGCATCAATCTTGCCTTTGAGGGCGAAGGGCACCCTCCTAGGCTTAATCCTAACTGGTGCGATGTTTGGGTTTAATCGCAAGGCAATGGGAGGCCCCTTGTATGAACCAAGCTCTGAACTAAACACAACCGCAAACTCTCTGCAGACTTCTGCAATTCCTGGAGTTTGCAGACTATTCAGGCCAGTCACCTGGATTCCCAGGGCCTCAAACCAATCAAGTCCAATTAGACTCGTACAATCACCCCCAACAACCACCACAACTAAGAAGCCTTGGAAAGCCTTACGCTGCACTTTGAGCATGGCTTCTCCAAGCACATTGACCTTTGAATTTTGAAAGTCAGTAAGAATTAAGTTCGATGGCCTGAGTTTGACTCGAAGGCCACTACTGCAGTAAATCCTTTTAAAGGTGTTGTGTGAAATGATCGATAGAGTGGACCAGGTGTCCAGCTCCATCGATAAGTGAACCCCTTGTAACTGTACATCAATGTGAAGTTTCTTTTTAAGGGGCTTGTGTGTCCCTGTTTGCAAGATGCTTCTACGCGACACGCAGAAACCCACTCTGTGTTGGCTGGGGACCCTGGTACCTTTCCGAAGGAATTCTTCCTGAGGTTGCACCTGCTGGCGACCCAAACAAATGGTGGCAATGTGGTCTTGCTTACCACATGTCTGGCAAATGGCAGAGCAGAAACGGCAGTCCGTGCGTAACCGAGACACTGAAGGGCTGCTGGGGCCTTGTCTGGTTTCTCTCGCAGTCTTCTTACCACCGGCTGGTGAAGTCTGTCCATCTCCTCTTCAGGATCCGGGTCTTGAACTTCCTGAGTGACCTCTTGATGGACGGTCATGACGGCTGGAACATTTCTGATGAGCCGCAAGGCCTTCACAGCGCCACCTGCTGCTTCTTCAGCTGCAACTTTGCGTAAGACATCTTGGAAGGTGACTTCAGCTTTAGCAAAAATATTTTGTTGCAGCTCCCTGCTTCTAAGGCCGCAGACGAAGCATTATCATAAGTGTTCTTCCAGGTCTTTGAATTCACAAGGCCTGGCAGCTTGTCCCTCTGCTCAAAAGCATGCCTCCATGCAATCACAGAAAGTTTGGGATGGAAGTGATCCTTCAGCATGTTTTTTAAGTCTGTATAGGTGACAGACTCCAGTGGTGCAGGGGCTACCAGGTTTTCAGCCACATCGAAAGTATCCTGACTGCATATGCACAGCAGGGTTGCCACTTTCAGGCCGTCTTCCTGAACCTGGTTAACCCTTAGGTAATTTTCTACCCGGGCTACATAGGAGTTCCAGCGCTCCGGGTGAGAGACATCGAACTCTGACAGACGTCCTATCTTTGACATCTTCTGCTTCGAATGCCTTGCTGCAAGCCTTCATTGAGGGGAAGGGCCCGTTTGCCAAGCTCACCTCTAGCGATGCTGTACTGGCAGCTGAGTGCAGAGCTGGATGCTGATTTCCAGGCTTTAGGCTCTTCAGATGAGGCTTATCCTCTTCTTACTGCCTTTTTCCTTGCAGTGATCCCACCTTCGTCACCACTTTTGTGTTTTGGGGTTCGAGGCATTGAAGCACGACACATGTTGTAACCAAACTTCTTTATTTGCTCCTTAACTTCACTCAACTCTGCAAACAGGCATGCAGGCCTTTTATAGTCTTCCAACCCCCAGGCAGTCCAGCCAATAGGGAAACCTCTTTCTTCGCACCTTGTGCATGCGCATAAGTCCGGCGCCAGCCAGTCTGGTTCCGGGCAGCTTTTAGGTTGCCTGGGACCGTTTGCAACATTTCTGGGCCTGCTGAGTTGCCTCATCAGGTCCAGGACACAACACTTTACCTTTACCTGTGTGAGATGCATCACATGAAGAACAAAGTGAAATAAATAGATGACACAAATGTGGAGGCTTAGATACATGAAGATTCATCGGGCCAAAGCCTGCTTATGAATGAGGCACATTTATGTACCTCAATATGGCCATTCAATTTTTATTTGGCTAAAACTGAGAGTCTTCAAAAACCACTGCCTCATTCCAGGCTTCCTATTTCCTGGAGATTTTGGGAAATCCGAAAACCGTAAGCATTCCAATTCTCTCCTACACCCAGCACCATTGTTAGCTGCATCCTAAAATGCCAGGAGGAAGTATTTTAAAAAGGCGCAGAAATTTAGGAAAAGAATAAGTGTGGAACAACACATTAATTAGTCATAGCAGTAATGTAGTATATTTAACGATTTAAACTAATTTTTGCAATAGTTCTGGAAGGCAAGCTGGTAGAGATGGCTCCTCTTTATAGATGGAAAGCCTAAAATTGAGTAATTACTGTCTTGCTGAGGCCATCTGGAGAGTAATTAGCTAAGATGTGATTTCAAGAGGGCAAAGCAGCATTAAACCAGATCCAAGTATCAGAACATTCTGTCCAGAAGGGCTTGCACTAACCTGCTTTAACCTGATGGGTACTGGCCATGCTGGTGGGGCTGAAGTATAGCAGATATAACAGGCTTCATATTGAGGGGAGGCTGCTTTCCACTCTTAACAACAGATTTCTAGGGTCGGGGCTAAAAACTTGACACCTTCTTAATATGAACAATGTCTTTGTCACCGATCTGAAGCTCTGCCGTAAACCTGACCCTCCATTTGTCACATAGGACAAACATCTGTTAATGGTCGTGGATGTCCACTAACTTTAGCATTTTTCCTCAGGCCCAAAGGTAATGCTTGTGGAGATGAAATACACGAAGTTTCAGGGCTTCCTGGGCTCCTGAAAATTGTGGTGCAGCCCCCAGAGTCCTCCAGAAATTGTTACCTTTTTAACACGAACAGGGGAAGACGATTAAATACTTCACTGGCTAATACATCTATTTACTACAGTTAATTTAGCCGAAATGTGAAGTCCAGGTTAGTTTTTGTCCTGGCCGCCTCCACCAGGTTTGGAATTGGGCCTCTGACACTTCACTCAGATGCTACCTTTGGTGGAGAAAAGTTCACAGGTGTCTACTGTAGAACCTCCACAAAACCTAATCCATTCCCAATTCATTTGCTCAGGCCCTATTCTGGTTCAGCAGCAGTGGCAAAGTGGGAGAGTTCCTTCTTCATATCCAGAAGACCTGGCCTGTGCACAGGGGTGGGATTCAAATATGTGAATGCCACTTCCAGAAGTCCATTCTGGGCCTGGGCAACAAAAAAATGAGCTACTGGTTCTGCTAAACTGGTGTGAAATGGCTGAATCCCACCACTGCCTGTGCAGGAGGGCGAGAAAACTTCTCCTCAACACCTGGAGTATCACTGCTGGGCGTTGCAAAAAAAAAAAAAAAAGCTAAACAAGATTGCAAAAGCAGCTTGTTCCGGGAAGCTAAGCCAGTTTTGTTCATTTGAGCCGAACTGAGAGGGAAGAGAGAAGCGATGTGGTTAATGACAAAAACGTGGTAGTTCCTGGAAAAGAGCTGGGTTGGTGTATGTGTGTATGTGTGGGGGGGTGCCTCTTTCTGCATTGGCAAGAGCACAAAAGCAGAGCAGGGGAGAAGGTTGAGCTGCGGTACCCAGAGACACACACAGAGAAAGGGCAGCTTGCCGCCTGCTGCAGTCCTCAGTGCGGTTAATCACGCGTTCCCCTTTTGCTGCTGATTTGCAAGAGCAGATTAATCAGAGAGCGCGGCTTGATGAAATTTTGCTGTTATTGTGCCCATTTTTAGCAACATCTTTTATTATCTTCATTATTCATTTACAGGGGACCGGCATCAATTATGCAAATGAGTTCACAGACTTTGCAGATTACTTCATTTGCCGCTATTGTTTGTGGAAATTTAATTATTAAATATTATTAAGCTTGCATTTTCTTCAATTTTCCAAGGCTTAGTTTCATTTGATTTTTCCTCCAGCTGCTCTCGTTTCCTTTCAGTGCCAAAACAGCTCCTCATCAAAGCGGCCCTGGCATGTGAAGACCAAATAAAATCTCCTCAATTTAATAATTTTGATGTTAGTCCCTTGTTCTCAGCTGCTTGCTCAAAGCAATGCAGAGAGAAAACGCAGAGCACATTCAATTTAATGAGCAGAAATTGAATTCAAGTTTGTTCAGAATTGACTTCAATTAGGCAGAGTCTTAATGATAAATTAATCTCTTTTCTTTAGTTGCTGGAATTTGTTTTTCAAAGTAGGGAAATTGGACTACATTGAAAGACCAAATAAAGAATACCTATTTTAACTAGATTATGGAACTGATAGCAAAATTTAATTCTTTATAGCAACGTTCTTGAACAAATAGCATTCACTTGGTGGCATGTATTATAATTTATATTCATTGTTACCACTCACACTTTCATGGCATGGATAAAATGGCAGTTGAATTAAATATGGGCTCTTAATAGAATTCTGAGTTTTAATCTTTATTAAGAAACTCTAATTGAAT
The DNA here is from genome assembly GCA_034064705.1 of Bothrops alternatus. NCBI lineage: Eukaryota > Metazoa > Chordata > Lepidosauria > Squamata > Viperidae > Bothrops > Bothrops alternatus. The sequence goes on along the minus strand of JARGCV010000049.1, from coordinate 12,096,348 downwards.
GCATAATTAGCTTTTCAGAGTCTAGGAAACTAGGTTTAATTTCTATGAGTGTTGAAAACATAGATCAGGCATCTTTTTAAATGGGTGTGTGTGTGTGTGCGTGTGTGTGTGTGCACATACTGTATGCTTATTGTTGAAGAGGAATAACCTCCTCAATATAGTACAAATATTGAAAAGCCATAAAAATTTCTTAATATTATCCGTATTTGAAGGCCATCCTTATTTGAATCGACCTGTCAGATTGCTAGAATGTTAATGCAGATAGTCCTTGACTTACAACAATTCATTTATTGACCATTTAAAGTTGCAATGGCATTGAAAAAAATGACTTATGACAGTTTTTCACACTTATGACCGTTACAGCATTTCTGCATGCGCGGATCCGCCCGTCGCGGTCCGCCATTTTTTATTTTTATTTTTATTTTTTTTTATTTTTTTTGGCGCGTGCGCGCGTGCATGCGCAGACTGGCCCATCACACACACGCCACACATGCACAGATCTGCCCGTCGCGGTCCGCCATTTTGTTTTTTTTTTAATTTTGTTTTGATTTTTAAAATTTTTTTATTTTTTTTTCGGCGTGCGCGCGCCGCGCATGCGCAGATCGGCCCATCACGTGTGCACGCCCGTCGCATGCACGCACCCGTCGTGGTCCGCCATTTTGTTTTTTGAATTTTTTTGATTTTTTTTTTATTTTTTTTTCAGCGCGTGCGCCTCGCGCAAGCGCGGATCGGCTTGTCGCGCGCACGCGTGCGCGCGCGCACGCACCCAGGTCAGGGTGACGGTGTGCATGGGTGAGGCAAGTGGGGTCTCAACCTGAAAAAGGTTGAGAACCACTGGGTTAGGTGATCAACATTCAGATGCTTGGCAACTGATTCATACTTATGGCGGTTGCCATTTCCCAGGATCATGTGATCCCCTTTTGTAACCTTCTGACTAGCAAAGTCGATAGGGGAAACCAGTTTCACTTTAACAACCATGTCATTAATTTAACAACTGCAGTGATTCATTTAACAACCGTGGCAAGAAAGGTCGTAAAGTGGGGCAAAAGTCACTTAAGAAGTGCCTCACTTAGCAACAGAAATTTTGGGCTCAATTATGATCATAAGTTGAGGACTACCTGTACTGTAGATGGGCACAAGGCTTGGATTTCTCACACTTGCTTTTTATGTTCTAGAGCAGGGGTCCCCAAGCCCCGGTCCATGGACCAGTACTGGGCTGTGGCATGCCAGTAACCGGACCACACAAACAAGCAAAGCCCCATCCGTGGGATGCAAGCAGCACACGAAACCATGCCCCCTCCAGTCTGCAGAAAAATCTCTCTCCATGTAACCGAAGGACGTAACCGGTCCTTGGTGCCCAAAAGGTTGGGACCTCTCTTTTAGAGCCTTTGAGTACAACTGACCCATTGCTTTCCTGTTAGAAAGTGAAGTTAAAACAGGTTGCTTGCAGTATATAATGTTGCATTATTTTAACCAGCAATGCCAGTTTGGGAAGGTTCTGTATGACTTGGTAAACATAAACAACAGTAAACTGAATGAGATATTTTATTTACTTCCTATTGACTTTCTTGGGAATGGGACTTTAAACTTTAACCCAAGTGGGTTAACCTTGGCTGGCTTTGAAACTAAGAATGTTGAAGCATGGGAAGTATTTGGAGAGAGACTTGTAAGGAACACCACAATTTTAGGTGATATTAAGAAATGGGAAGACATTTTGGAAGAATACACAGAATATACACAGCATGTCTGGGGGAGATAAGGAGAGCAAGTGACCAAGGGCAAGTACTTAAACCCAGGGCTTTTTTTTCTCATAGAACGCCCAGAACGGAGTTCCGGCACCTTTTTTGGATGGAACCTTGTAGGGTAGGCAAGGCGGGTTGTGTGATGTGTGTGTTCCAGCACTTTTTTTTTTTTTTTTGAAAAAAAGCACTGCGTAAGCCCCATGATTTATATACTGGTGTGCAAAGATAGGATGTGAATTTGAAGCTTTGGTGTTTGCATCACAATGTCACAACACACATTTTTCATCCTCACAGTCAGTATTGAATGCCTGTGGATGGCAAACCACTTTAATACTCTTGCCAAGAAAACTGTATGAACTCATCTACAACATCACCAAAAGGAGATCAGTTGAGATGTGAAGTTAGACCTATTTATTTTTTCAAAAATTTTATATACAGTAAAATCTTGATCTCTGGTTAGAATGCTAGTATTAAATCTGAACTTGGACTTTACCCAAAATAATGCACAGAGTCTGTTGCTTGGTGAAGCAGTCTAGACTTCTGCACATATCTCACTATTAGGTCTTCTGCTCATGAACAGTACTGCACGTCCTGTAGTTAGCAGCCATTTCTGTCCCTTTCACAAATGTTGGCATGTATGATGACTGTTAGACGTGTTTGTATTATTTCCAAATATTTTATTGCGAAGAAACAAATCAGATCAGATATGCACAAACAAAAGCATTTTAGTGCAGCTTACTTGTTAGCAGTTACACAGTTGAAACTGGGGCATGTAAACATATAAGAAGGTTTCAGGAAACAACAATGAAGTGTTAATGAAATGATATGTCCAGCAAGGTTTGTATGGTAATAAAGTCGTGGAACTGAAATCTGCAGGTCATCATAACAGCAAATGACACAAACATAAGTTGTAATGGATTTTGACTGAAGATAGGGGTGTAGACTGAATGCATAGATGTTGGTTCTTCTCTCTCTTCATCTTTTAGATATGTGTTATTCAATCTGAGTGATTAATCACTTCATGGTTGCTGTGTTGATTACAGTGGTTGCTATTTAACGTAAAGCTATGTGCTTCTGAGAAACAGGCCAATTTGTGGCAAGTTTTTTGTGGTATCCTGGCAACATACCATGTTTCATCTCAGTTTCAGCTGAGTTTGTCATACCAAAACTGTACAAAGTCCTTGTCTGAAGAAGACAGAGTTCCTCCATCAGGAAGACTAAATCCAAAAACCTGGTCAGTTTTAACAGGGTAAGAGAAGCCAACCATCTACTTTAGATGCAGTGCCTATAGCAAATCAGAAGAGTGTTATTGTACTGTATTTCTGTCCATATTTGTGATACTACTGGGTCGGCCATTATATGATATAGAATGCTGGACAGTGGGCTATGTGTTTGGATTTTTTCATTGCTATCCCTCTCTCAGACTTCAGAAAAGAGGATGTGGAGGGAGTTTGCAATGAGAAGGACAAGACAAGATGTCCTCCCTTCTCCTACAGCAGGGTGACAACTGCTTATAGTGACTTAGAACTGCATAACACCTCTATTTGTGGCTCCAAGAGGCCTCCTGATCATTATTGCTGAAACTCTGCAGTGTGGTTTCTTCCATTAAGAATAGCATAGTTAATATAGCAATAGTACTTAGAATTAAAGCTTCACAGTGCTTTACAGACCTCTCTAAGTTGTTTACAAGGTCATATTGCCCCCAACGATCTGGGTCCTCATTTACTGACTTCGGATGGATGGAAGGTTGAGTTAGCCTTGAGCCAGTGAGAATTGAACTGTTGGCAGTCGGCAGAATTAGCCTGCGATACTGCATTCTAACCACTGCACCACCACCGTGGCGCAGTTATAAACTTTATATAGTTATAAACAGAATGTTAAAGAACTAATGAACTCCTCAAATGTCCCCATTGAGAAATAATAAAATAAAATAAAAATCCAGACCCCATTCACATTGGTAATACGATTTTACACCCTTTGCGTCATTATTCTGCCACTGTGATTGTCCTTCTTCCCACTCCCCAAATGTAAAGTACAATTCTTGGTTGCCATCCTCCTCCTACTTCAGGGTTGATATTATCTCTCCCAGGTTCCTATAACTGTAACTAAAATCCTGAGCCTTACTCTTTTACATTTCTTTAGTTTGGGGGTTGAGAGGGTTGGCAAATTAGAAGTTGTTCAGTTATGCAAGAAGCCATGCCTGCTACCGGTAGTTTTCCATTATCTTGCAGAGGAAGATTCTTTTTTATTGCTTGCTGAAGCTCATCATTGTTCTGCTCCCCTTGTTTTATTTTGCCCTCTGTTGGAGGGAACTTCCTTATATTGCCGTTGGCTTTCAACTTTCCCTACCGCAACAGTAAGTACTCATGGATTTATTTTAGCTGCATTACGATACTGTGAAGAGGACATGGGGTGTGATTTCCAGATATTGCACCACTTTCTTTTCAGACTCATTCTTTGCTCTATTCATCCTCCTCCAACTATAATGAAGCTAGGCTCTATTTTTTATGACTGATTCACTGCACTTAAATCAAAATCTTGAGTTGAGACCAGGTGAGACAAATTATTGTTGAAGTAAAATAGTGCTTCCAGGTACAATGTGAATATTCCATTGCTTCCCAGGATAGCAACATAGAAAGTTGTGAGTGATTGATTCTCAAAAGATTGCTGCTGAGGTGTGGGTGTGATTTGAAGGCTGTAAAAAAAAAAGGGATGGGGGGAGGATCGAACCCTTGCTCTAAATATAGCCAGTTAGCCCCCAAAGGCAAATTAATATACTTAGCAAAGTAAAACTGAGTTTCCTCTTAAGGCCAGCTTCCCACACATCCGAGATGCTCTGAATACAGAGCAAAATAAATTCCCACTAACTTGGTACCTCCACTGTGATGTTCATTTATTATCCAGCAATGAGGATAAACTGAAGGCGGCAATAATCTTCACACTGTGTAAGTAGAAGTGCAACTGTTTATGGGAAGGAGAATGGCTACCTATGGAATAATGAAGACATTTGATGTAGATCAGGAGGCCTGAGTCAGAGTGAGACAGACTCACTCTGGGTTTCATTGTGAATGATGCTGAAGGTGTATAGGGCTTTGTATTGCATTTGTTTTGTATTGAGCTTTGGTAGGGTGTAAAATATAGCTTTAATTAGAAGTTTGGAAGTAACTGAGAATTTGGTGGCAAATTCTTAGAAGAACTGTAAGGCAAAAGTCCCCAACCTTTTGGGCACCAGGGACCGGTTAAGTGGAGAGAGGTTTTTCCACGGATTAGAGGGGGCATAGTTTTGTGTGCTGCCTGCATCCTGCAGATGGGGCTTTGCTTGTTTGTGCAGCCTGGTTGCTGGCATGCTGCGGTCCGGTAGTGTTCCACAGACTGGGGGTTGGGGACCCTTGCTCTAAGGGATTACTCCATGTAGCAAAGCTCTGTGGGAGTAGAAATTGTCCATTATTTGGACATAATTTTCTCCAATCTTCTACTTAGGTAACAAACTTTGACTTTGCAGCTTCTAATTGGCCAGTGGTTTCTGAAGTTGCAGGGCCAACATTGTGACAAAACTCCATGACTTTTTAGACGAGCAATGTGGTTTGAGGAATTTTGAACGGCTTATTCTGGGAAGGACGGGTAAGTAGAAAACTTAGATTCCAACAAAAGAGATTCTTGGCTCATTTAAGTCAGTGTTATCTCTCAATACCCAGGCTCTTCTTTTTGATTGCAGCTTTTCCTATCTGTACTTGGAGCTTCCAGCTGGGACTTTTAGCGTGAAAAATATCTGAACTACATCGTATCATTATTGAGACCATGTGAAGATGCTTGCACACATGTATACCTATACATATGCTTGTTAACTAAATAAAGTGGACACATAAACCTCAAGAATGAGAGAAACCAAAATAACACAATATTAAGAAGCTTGAACATTTATTTGAACTTCCCAGCTGAGTACTGAAAGTGCAGTAAAGATACCGCTCTATTAGTATTTTGGCAAGAGAGTTCCATTGCTGGAATGTTACTTCTGGAAAGGCTGAGCCTCTTGTCATCACTTTCCTTATTTCAAATGGCTACAGACACAGTGCAGGACCTCTGAGGGCAACCTTAAGAGCCTGGTAAGTCTTTGTTGGACACCTTCTGAACCAACAACAAGAGCATCTTTACAAAAAGACTGTGGTGGCGGGGGCTTATTTATTCACAGGATTGTAAGCATGAACAGAACTAGTTTGCCCTCTAGTCCAGATATGTCAAACACAAGACCCAGAGGCTGGATGCGGCCTGCAAAGTGGTTTCATGTGGCCCGCGAAGCCATCCTGGAAACAATGAGGGAATGACCCCTTCAGCCTTGACCCTGGCCCAGGCCAGCTGGGAGCCAATGTGCAATTTTGTGGTGGCCCTCTATGCTGAAACACATTCAGTCTTAGCTCCATAAGCCCCCCCCCCGCATGCCCTGAGAGGAACAGTGAGGCTCCTCCAGTGGACCATGCCTTGGCACTTGCCCCGGTCCCACTTCCTTCTGCCAAAGACCCTCAGATCTATCTCACTCCTGCCCAGACCCCCACAGGCACCCTTGACACAAACAATGTAGAACTAGCCATACCCACCCAGTAGACCACACCCACTCCATCCACACCCACCCAGTAGGCCGCACCCACCCTGGCCATACCCACCCGGCCCCCTGAGGGCAACCACAATGCTGATGCGGCCCTCAGTGAAATTGAGTTTGACACCCCTGCTCTAGTCAATTAGGATGCTTTCTACCATGCTAGCTTACTTTTGTCTTTTTTTTTTTCAAGGCAGACATCCTAGCAGCCACCACATTTTGATGTTTTAAAGAAAGCTCGTGGAGCCTCATCCTTGCAAAGCAAAATGGTGGTAGAGGTTGGTGCTTCCCTTTGCAGTATGACCCTTTGTCTCTTTCTTATTTATATTTAAATGATACAAAAAGAAATCACATGAATCAGTGATTCTGGCAAGCTCCAGGAAAATTGTTTCTGAGTATGCTGATCCTGTAAATCCTGCCACCCAGTCTTTAACTTAATATGCTCAGGAAGTTGTTGTTGTCAAATCTGAAAGTATATTTGATCCTTACAGACTCCTTTTGGCAATCAAAAAACTCCAGAATCTCAGTCTTTTGCAGTCACCTGGCTCTTTAGATTTTGAGGCAGTGTAGATATGAAAGCTGCAATGGAGCTTTGTTTTTGATAGATAGCTGAACCTCAAAGAGGGATATTTATATAATTCTGGCTATTGTGCAAAATTTGTCTACGAATACTAGAAAGAAAGAAAGAAGAAAGAAAGATAGAAAGAAAAGAAATAAGGAAGGAAAGAAAGAAAGAAAGAAAGAAAGAAAAAAGTGAAGAATGTTTGTGACAGAGGAATCCATCACGTGGTAAGAGGCCCAGATGGAAAGCAGAGATGAAACATATGCTCCATTACAAAAATAAATGAACAATAATTACTGCAAATGTACATTTCTATTAATGGCCAAGGCCTCACTTGGAAAAAGTCCATATCTGGGTAAGTTACTGATGGTGTTAAATAAAGTTTGGAACAGTTCAAATTATGCTACATGTATATGTACACAAGGCAGGAAGTTGATGTGTGAAAGTATGATGATGATTATTCATGTCAAGAGTAATCATAGTAAAAGGATTGCCTGTCACTGAACAGAATGATTAAATTTCATATGGGGAAACACAAACTATTTCAATAAGACTGCAAGTATAGCTATAGCACAGCCTTAGAGCTTAGTGATTCATCTAGGCCGCCCAGGGAACTATAGTTCTTTGAAAGTTATCAAGGATCCTTTTAAGGAATATCAAGACATCACCAGTTATCTTTTACATTACTTCACGTTAGCTACACTGTCCATTATTTTGCTTTTCTGTTTTTTTTAAAAAAATTATCTCAATGTTTGCATTCACTGTTTTTAAGTTTGTAGGTTTTATTGTGGTGTTTTTAATGAAAGGCTGCTTTTTTGTCAACTGCACAGACTCCTCTACCGAACAGAAGCACAGTAATTCAATAAAAAAAAGCTTGATGAGATTAAACTTGCCATAGGTTGTCAAATATGTTAAAAAAGAAGTGGCTACTGGCCTCTTCAGCTCTGCAGCCCACAAATCTGAAACCTATTGTTTTGTCATAATTTGGGGGTCTTTTCTAGGACAGAGTTTAATAGTGTTGCTTAGAGCCAAGTAAAAACATAAAGCTTTCCAAAAGTCTATTCTATTTGACTTACCTATTTGGTGTAGTGCAGGGGTAGGCAACCTTGGCTGACTCAGGAATTCTGGGAGTTGAAGTCCAGGAGTCACAAAAGAGCCAAGATTGTCTACCCCTGGTGTAGTGGTTAAGATGCTGATCTAGAAAGTAGGGGATTATGAGTTCTAGTCCCGGCTTAGGCATGGAAGCTGACTGGGTGACTTTGGACCTGTCACTCTCTTTCAGCCCCTCACCTCAGAGGGTTATTGTTTTTGGAAAATAGAAGGAGGAAGTATTATGTTTGCTGCCTTGAGCTACTTATAAAAATAAAGGCAGGATTTTAAAAATTAATAATAATAAGCTGTGTTTATCTTTGCAGTTTTGGCATACGACAAAAATCCAAGGAACCAGAAGGCAGATTGTGCAAGCCACAATGATGCCACTTATGTGAAGAGATCAGGATTGCAAATGATATAACACTTCTTCTCCTTTGGAGATCTGTGGTGCGCCTCTTTTTCCTAATACATCCTACTACTCTGGCTTACCTTTCTTAAGAAAGCATGTGGCCATATGATTCCAAACTATATATTGCAGTACAGCTGCCGTACAGTTTCTTTTGTTGAAAATGCTGGGGCTGCTTATATGATGCTCAGAGTTAATCTTGTAAAGAGAGTCCATGTCAGAAGCTGGCAGTTTCCCATATGGCATGTCAACTTCCTATTTCTTTCTTTTACTTAAAAGAATCTTTGAAAAACAAAATAGAGTCAGGTGAGATAGGGATCTTAACAGATGCACCGAAAGAGTTAGGCAAGGGGGAAAAAAAAGAACGAATATACATAAATATATATATTTCTCATTCTACTTAGACTTGTTCTGATTGTAGCGACACAATTTTCTAATTCGAAAACTATGGGGTGGCTGAAAGTTTAATCTGCTATTCAGAAATAAGGCCCTCTCTGGATTTCAGGCTTTTAACATTCAGTGTACATAAATTACTAGGATTGTGTGCTTGTACAAAGGAATCAGCAGAGTCCCTGACTATTTTGAGCATGTGAACCTCAATAGTTGAGCGTTCAATGTCTTTGTTGGCCAATTAAATAGCTACATCCAGTATCTTTTTTATTGCTTCATGAAGATTGAGTGAATTTCTACTGACAAATATCTGGCTAATATCTAGAATTGTTTTTTCTTTCTTTCTGATAGGTAGCTTTTACTGACAAATATCAAATGGCTTAAGGGGCGAGTGGTGGCTGCTTCATGAAAACCTTGTACTCTCTGTCAGCTTATGCCTAAAGCTTTGGCTGACTTATTCCACTTTTCTGAGCACAGGCAGAAAGCAGATTACTTCTATATTTCTTACGTGGTACTGTGACATCAATGGTGAGGCATCTCAGAGGTGCTGCTTGCCTTTATTGCACAGGGCAGCAAAAATAAATCCATTCACTTGTAAATGAAAATGCAAAATCAGTTGTTGATGGAAAGCCCAATCCAAGATAATCTGGGCACAGTCCAATATCTGCTTTTTAGCTGTATTTTGTGGAAGTATTTCAACCATGACTCATCTGATGCTATCAGAGCGGTCAAGCTCTCCTTGCAATGAGCGCATATCTTATATAATATCAATAGTAATAACCAGTGCTTTTTTTCTAAAAAAAAAAAAGGTGCCGAAACTCACACATGTCATACAACCCGCCTTGCCTACCCTACAAGGTTCCACCCCAAAAAGGTGCCGGAGCTCAGTTCTGGGTGTTCTATGAGAAGAAAAGCCCTGACAATAACAATAGTAATAGCACTTAGACTTATATACCGCTTCACAGTGCTTTACAGCCCTCTTTAAGCAGTTTACAGAGTCAGCACATTGCCCCCAACCATCTGGGTCCCCATTTTACCTACCTTGGAAAGATGGAAGGCTGAGTCAACCTTGAGCCGGTGGGAATCGAACTGCTGGCAGAATTAGGCGGCAATGCTGCATTCTAACCACCGCGCCACTACGGTCCTTCCTCCTTTCTAGGGCTGTGGTTAGACAGCTTCACTCACAGCATGTTTATTCAGAAGCCAATCAGATGGAGTAAAATATTTAATAAAAATATTTTGTATGGAAACATCTAACTCAATACAAGACATTTCCAATGTCGTGAATATATTTTAAATGGCATCTGAAAGAAGCCAAGGGCTACCGTAAAATAAAGTTTAGAACCAATCAAATCCAAACCCAATTACTCAAGCGAAGCAGCATGTCCAATAAAACATTCTGTTACAGAACAGAAAAAAAAACAAATAAATTGTGAAAGCTTAACTTGGGGCCTCTAGCGGATCAGTCTGAAGGAAACTGGCCTTTTCTTCGTGATGAACTAGCGAAGAGGCAAGCAAAAGTGTGTTCCTCTGAAATATTTTGCAGAGAAAGGTAGGTGATATTGCTGTGGAGTGTTTTTGGCACTTTTGTGTTTCTGACTGAAAAAAATATCTACCTTATATTTTATACTGTTCAATAGTCATTGGCTTATTAATGAATCCATTACTATCACTTGAATAGTGCAAAATATTACTGTAAGATATCACAAAATATCTACCATAGTAATATGTGTGTGTGTGTATGTATGTGTGTATTTATGTATGTATGTATGTATGTATGTATGTATGTATGTATGTATGTATGTATGTATGTATGTGTTGTGGGTGTCTCTAGACCAGCTGGGGAAATGTCAGAGGATGACGAAGAACAACCAGGCCCCTCTGGGTATTTTCCCCTCCCGGCAGCCGAGCCAGACAGTGAGGAGATTTGTATGCAGTCTGAGTCAGACTCTCAAAGCGAGGAGTCAGATTTGGAACAGGACAATATATGGCTTGATCCGAGATTCCGAAGGTTTGATAGGCGGAGGTTTCAGTTACGTGGAAAAAGGAAGTAATGGGGGAAGTGACGTATCGGACACTATATTAGAAGATAAAGGAGGGACTAATTCTTTGTCACGAGCAACGTTAATATCAAGGAGTAGCCTGATGCCTTGAGAGGTTTGTTTGAACTCAGTTTTCTGGTGTTTTTGGAATGTACGGAAGATTAATGAGATCTTGGACAACCTGAGAGATAAAGAGTGAGTTAATTGGAAGGGAGGGAGAGCATGTTTAAGCTGAATGTAAATAAGTCAGATTTGGCCGTTCCGCAAACAAAATGCCAGCAGCTTGCTTTGAAGTGAATCTCTTGAACTATGTTAAATAAAACTCTTAAAGAAATATTTCTGTGGATTTTACTAAGCTGAGAAGGGCTAGATACAACAGTATGTATGTATATATCAGTGATGGCAAACCTTTTAGAGAAAAAACCGCCCCGCCCCCCACCTGCAGGGCCACCCACTGCCTCCACAGCCCACCGCAGATCGCCCAGGTGGCACAGCAGCACCATGGCGGCCACGCCCTCCACCTGCACCCTGCAGCATCATCGTGCGACAGGGCATGAGGGCGGAGTCTTGTCCTGGCTGCCATGTCCTTGGCTACGCTGCTCTGCGTGGGTCAAGCCCCGGGCAACTCTCCTTTGGAGGGGCTGCTGGTGAGGAGGGGTCTGCAGGGGGAGGCGGGGCTGGGATGATGGCATGTGTGCGTGCCCACAGAGAGGGCTCTGAGTGCCGCCTCTGGCGCGCGTGCCAAAGGTTCGCCACCACTGGTATATATGTATATTTGTATATATGTGTATATATATGGAAATTCCTTCCTAAGTTTTGGTCAACTTATTTTCCAAAGCACCAGAGGGCAGGACAAGAAACAATGGACGCAAACTGATCAAAGAGAGAAGCAACCTGGAATTAAGGAGAAACTTCCTGACAGTGACTTCAGGAGTTGTGGGTGCTTCACTGTAGGTTTTTAAGAAGAGACTGGACAACTACTTGTATAGGGTATCCTGCTTGAGCAGGGGGATGTACTAGAAGACCTCCAAGGTCCCTTCCAGCTGTATTCTGTTTTATTCTAAATTCTTTTAGCTTGTATTTGTATTCTTTTTAAAGATTGGGTTATTAATATAAATAAAATATGTAAAAAAATAATGTCTGTGTTCCTGTCTGGAAATGAAGTGATATGTATCTTCAGCAAATACAAGCTTGTAGAAGAAGTTGGTGGATTGGACAAAGAGTGGTGCACCTCAGCTTATGAAAGAGGATGAAGAATCATCAGATCAAATAAAACAGAGGAAGCTATTGTCCATAAGAAAGAGTATCAAACAAAGGAAGCAGAAGCAGAAGAGAGTAATAACCAGAAAGAAGAGATATAATAACTTTAAAAATATTTTCTCTAGGTTGGAGACAAAAAATCCCACGAACTTCATATAAAGATTTATCCACTAGTAATGAAGCTATTAAATCATTCATCAGAAAATTTAAAGGAAAATTGACTATAAAGTTCATGTCTTTTGTTGCCCAAGATATGGGAAATAAGCAAGGTGAACATGATTTCTTAGCATAAAAAGCAACTATGATTTATGAACTATAACAAAAATCTGGTGGGCTAAGTCTTCATGGTTGGAACAGAATAAGTGAAGAATACAATTTATTCCAAAGGAGCAGAAATAATAGAGTCCAGAGTCACATGATAGTGAGCAGCATATAAATTTAATAAATAATAATAACATAAATCACCTCACTGTTAGCAGGCCAGTTACAAATCCTCATTCACGAAACACTTAGGTAGTTCCTTCGTTTGCGGATACCTTAAATGAGAAGACAACCAGGGCTTTTTTTCTCATAGAACGCCCAGAACGGAGTTCTGGCACCTTTTTTTGGATGGAACCTTGTAGGGTAGGCAAGGCAGGTTGTATGACATGTGTGAGTTCCAGCACCTGTTTTGTTTTTTTTTTAAGAAAAAAAGCACTGAAGACAACCATGTAGTCATAGTGGTGTTATGTTTGTTCCAATGTTTGATTCCTGGGAGCCCTGATGCAAGGCTTTTTCTTGCATTCTTACACATCTAATAGACTCTCCTTTGCATCTTCTCACTTATCTAAGACTGAGGACATTTGAACATAGCTAATGGACTCCAGTTCTGTCCCTCTTACGGGTACCTTATTCACGCATAACACATGACTAGATTTGCCTTTTCAAAATATCTTCCTAAAAGGAGAAAGTAAACAGTACAAAAGATTGTTGTGAGAGAGAGAGAAAGAGACTAAAGCATTCTACAGACTAAAATACTATCTAGATGATTTACAATAATAATGCAATGTACTTGAGACCTCAGACTGTAGTAGACAGAGAAGCTATGCAGTTGCATTGCCCTGGAGACAGAGGAACGGAGTAACAAAGGAATAAATTAGCCATGCTGTCACATTAAAATAAATTTTCAAATGTAATTTGGGTAACTAGATTAATGTGAATTAATTTAAAGATGCTGAAATGTAACACAATTACATACAAAATAGTACCTAATAAAAACAGCTACCGGTATCATGATTGGAAAATAAAAGGTTTATCTGAAGAAAAGGTCTAGATTTTGAGTTTGTTTAAATAAAATTAGAATGAAAATTAAAAAAAATTGTTTGAAGATATTTGGGAGTGTACCCTTCTGAGATTCGAACCTGGGCTGTCAGCATGTTAGGCAGAAGGGTAAGATCTGGCTGATGAGAGTTAAGGAACTCGAAATAGCTATTCCAGTTCTCCCTTATTCTTTGTTAGCAATTTAAATAAAAACATATATAGATATTTGTTCCTGCAGATGGTTCTGGGTTGAGCCGAAACAGGTAAAAGAAAGAAAGATTTCTTTCTCCCATATTTGGGTTTACAGGGTGCAATTTAAAAAGAAACACTCGATATACATCTCTTCCCTCCCTGATACTGCTAACAAAGCGAGACAGAGCCTGTGGTCTAGAGGTTAATACAACTGCCTAACATGCTGACAGCCCAGGTTCGAATCTCAGAAGGGTAAGATCTGGCTGATGAGAGTTAAGGAACTCGAAATAGCTATTCCAGTTCTCCCTTATTCTTTGTTAGCAATTTAAATATATATTTGTTTTCTGAGGTTTTCGCGGGTGTTTGTATGTAGGTCTTTGGTTCTTCGGGTTTTCTCCCACGTAGAATTTGAAGTGTCTTGGCGACGTTTCGACGAAGTCTCATTCGTCATCTTCAGACTGGTGCTTTTGGCTTCTGCTTCTAGGAGCAATGTGTGGTCGTAACTGTTTCTTCCTTTTAACTGCCAGTGGGGGTTTGAACTGATTGGCTGGGAGCTTGGCTATGTTCTGATTGGGTGGAGGTGTGTTCTGATTGGTTAGGGGCTTGGCTGTGCTCTGATTGGCTGGGGGGTTGGCTGTGCTCTGATTGGATGGGGGAGTGTTCTGTTTGGGTGGGGGCTTTGTTGTGCTGGAGGGGTTCAAAGTGGCCAATGATGCAGCTGTGGTCTGGCTCCTGGTCTGTGGTCGTGCCTCATCATCGGTGTGGGTTTGGGTTTGCTTTTTGCGTGGATGTGTGGTGGTGGCATCCTGTGTGGTTCTGGTGTCATTCTTTGTGTTAAGGATTCGTTTGTCAATAAGGGCGGGTTTCCAAATGGCTGGTAGGTGGGAAGTATCATCTCATTTGTTCATGCTGTGAGGGCATTTTTCTATCTCGATGGCTTCTCAGATTATTCTGTTATTAAAGTGTTCAGTTTTGGCAATAGTTCTGGTCTTTTTGAAATCAATTTCATGTCCTGTGGCTTTAAGGTGTTGGACCAGAGAAGAAGTTGGTTCCTCTTTTTTGACTGAATTTTTGCGTTCTTCAATGCATGCACTTATTCTTCTGTTGGTTTGTCCAATGTATGTAGTGGGGCAAGCAGTACATGGAATTTCATATACTCCTTGATTTTCTAACTCAATTTTGTCTTTAGGGTTTCTTAGGATGGTGGATATTTTTCTGTTTGTGCAGAATACTGTCCTGATGTTATGTTTATGCAGGATTTTGCTGATCTTGTCTGTGGTGCCTTTTATGTATGGGAGGAGGGCTTTGCCGTTTTCTTGTTCTTTGTCTTGGATTTTAGTGGGAGTTTCTTTTTGGATTAAGTTGGAAATCTTATTTCTTGGGAATCCGTTGGATGTTAGTACATTAGTGAGAGTGTGTAGTTCGGTTTTTAGGTGTTGTTCGTCAGCTAGGCATTTGGTTCTGGAGATGAGTGTCTTGGCTACGGAGTTGATCTGTGCTGGGTGGTGGTGTGAGAGTGCGTGCAGATAGCGGTTTGTGTGTGTTTTCTTCTGGTAGATGGTGTGTCCTAGGGAGCCATTAGATTTCTTGTAGACTAAGACATCCAGGAAGGGAAGTTGGTTATTAGCTTCTGTTTCCATGGTGAACTGTATTTTGGGGTGTAGGCTGTTGAGGTGTGTAAGGAAGTTGTCCAGTTTTTATTTCCCATGTGGCCAGATTACGAAGGTGTCATCTACGTATCTGAGCCAGAGTTTGGGTTTGTGATCAGATTTTTCTAGAGCTTGGGTTTCAAAGTGTTCCATGTAGAGGTTTGCAATGACAGGTGAGAGAGGTGATCCCATGGGTGCTCCTTCTATTTGTTTGTATTTTTGTCCGTTATAGATGAAGTATGTGTTGGATAGACAGTGGTTGGTCAGATCTAGGATGTGTTTGGGGGGGGGTTCTATTTGTTTTGGATAGCTGTTAAGGCTTCTTTGATTGGCACTTGGGTGAAGAGGGATATGACATCGAAGCTAACGAGTAGGTCGCTGGGCTGTAAGTTTTGTTTCTTTATGATCTCTATGAACTGGAATGAGTTTGTTACGTGTGAGGTGATGGATTCTGCATAGGGCTGTAGTTGTTTGGTGAGAAATCTGGCTAGATTTTGTAGAGGTGAGCTATGGAGCTGGCTATGAGTCTAAGTGGGGTTCCTTCTTTGTGTATCTTGGGGAGACCATAGAGCTTAGGGCATCTGGATGATTTCTCTCTGGGAATGATTCTTTGCTGGATCTCTTCGCTAATATATATATATAGTGTGTATGTGTATGTATATGTATATGTAAATATAAATGTATATGTGTATATATACAGTATATGGAGATATAAAGTTTCTAAACAAAAATGATCTTTGGGGTCTTAGTTATGAAAGATATTCTATGATGGATAATAATAACAAAATCAATAAACTCTGTATCATCAGCATTTGAAAAAATGTAAATTTATTTAATTGTTTTTAATTTGAAAAAGGCATAATAAAAAAAGTTTTCCATATAGTTTAAGTCCAAAATCTTTTCTGCCCATCAAATGTCCACTAGAATTGCTATCAAAGATTTGCTCACTAGAATGAAATAACACATAAAAGAATAGGGAACAAGGGTTGAGCATTTATTTTATCAATTATCTCTCTTCTCATAAGATACTAAATTAAATTGAAAGTGTTATTAGCACTTGCTATTATCCTCGTGCAAGCCCAAACATTGTTGTCCAGATGTTTGCCACCTACTGAGGCCTAAAAAAAAAAATTAACTTAAAAATTTAAGATATCCTTAAGCCAGCCAGGTAGACAAGCCAAAACAACTTCTAGGGATAGAATATGGGAAATAGTGAGGAAAGCAAATGATTACATGAAAGAAGTCAGCCCTACAGCTCTTGTCATTTGACAAACGATACTAAGTCATCGTAAGAGTTGCTTGTATTTGAAAGCACCAAAGCACCAAATCTATCTATGGTAGCAAATACCAGTTCATTTTTTCCCATCAGTATCTTTTGGCTCATTTGAGGCAGATTTGGAATGATTTTGAATCAAGAGCAGAGTATTTGAGGTGAGTAAAAAATGATATAAAATAGCCCTGATCTTTCCTGGGTTCAGGAGTTCTGCTGAGAATGTGTGCTATTAAGTTTTAACATAACAACAACCAGCAACATCTAAAATTGGAGAGTGATAAGTTAGATTCAGCTTTGCCACCGCTGTTGCTATTGTTCTTTAACCGCTATTTTAGTTGGGCTTTTATTCAAAAGAACCATAAAAATCCAAAATATTTTAGTGGTTCCTCTGAGAGAGACAGGTGATTTAGAAATAGGATATATATATATGTTTTCTGAGGTTTTCGCGGATGTTTGTATGTAGGTCTTTGGTTATTTGGGTTTTCTCCTGCATAAAATTGGAAGTGTCTTGGCGATGTTTCGACGAAGTCCCATTCGTCATCTTCAGGCTGGTGTTTTCAGCTTCGTGCTTCTAGAAAGACACTTCCAATTTTATGCAGGAGAAAACCCGAATAACCAAAGACCTAAATATATATTATATTATATTATATTATATTATATTATATTATATTATATTATATTATATTATATTATATTATATTATATTATATTATATTATATTATATTATATTATATTATATTATATTATATTATATTATATTATATTATATTATATTATATTATATTATATTATATTATATTATATTATATTATATTATATTATATTATATTATATTATATTATATTATATTATATTATATTATATTATATTATATTATATTATATTATATTATATTATATTATATTACATTACATTACATTACATTACATTACATTACATTACATTATATGTTATGTTATGTTATGTTATGTTATGTTATGTTATGTTATGTTATGTTATGTTATGTTATGTTATGTTATGTTGTTATGTTATGTTATGTTATGTTATGTTATGTTATGTTATGTTATGTTATATCAACTATCTATAGTAGTCCCAATGTATGTTAACATCCTCACTCCGAGCATTCTACATATTTTTTTACTACCTGTAAGGGAAACACTGAGTTTTCTGAAAAAAAAAAAGTGAAATTGAATAATGCACATTGAGAATATATGCAGTCAGTTAACCCTTGCTGATAGCTGGCACATTATGTTCATTCAAAATGTTCCAGGCGCAAAGAGAAAAAAAAAAGGTTCAATTAATTGCTTGTCTTTTCAAAAATTCTATGGACTCAGCCTCAGAGATTCATGTTTATTTAGAAAACCGTATTGAATAACTTAGTTTACAGATAGCACCCGAGAAAGGATAAGATAAAACCCTGGCACTATATTTATATTTTGCTCTGTAGATATATATCTAATCTGCCGAGGCATGAAAAATATTGTTAAAATGTGTACTGTTGAAAATTGCATTGGCATCATACTTAAAAACTTGTCCTTTAGTAACCAGACCAACTTTTTCAGAAGGGTACAGTACTTTGTGTAAACACACACACAGACACAAAGACAGACAGACAGACACACACACACACACACACACACATGTAAACTACAGAGATTGTTTATGTCTTGTAATACAGATGGTATAGATAATAGGCTTTCATCTATTATATTTATCAGGTGTCTTATCTCCCCAGAGCAATCAAAAGGATGTATTCAGAAAATATTAAGGTAAGGATGCCTGCTTCCTTTGATATGCACACCAGGGGCCCAATCCTGTTCCCACTGAACACACTGGTGATTTTGTCTTTGATTTCAGTGGAAGCGATATTGGAGCTATGAATAGATTCCATTAAAGTTAATTAGACAACAGTGAAATTCCAATTATCCTCATCAAATGAAGAGTACCAAAAGGTTTTACTTACGAAAGTTAACAAGTTATCTCACTTGGAATCTCAAGGCATCGCAATGCTATAAATTAGGACTCTGATTTAAACATGTAGAGGGTTATTTGAATAATGAAATTGTGCCATTAGATGAAAATCACTATTTAGCCCAGGAGCACTGAACAGTCATCTATATATATGCCTTTTGACCGATAGCCCTAAAAGCTGTCCGTCTAGAAAGCAAACAAATGAAAAAACAAAACAAAACCACAACCCAGTGGTGGGATTCAAATATGTGAACAACTGGTTCTCTGTGTGGATACTGTTTCCGGAAGTCCATTCTGGGCCTGGGCAACAAAAAATTAGCTGAATCCCATCACTGCCACAACCCACTACTTTTCTGATATATAAATCTGAGATGGCTAATGTTGGAAAAATCTGCTGTTGGTCTAGAACCTACAAAGTAAAAGAAATTGTTTCTACTTTACTTGTTTGCGACGGAATGCACTTGGGATATCTGATACTCATTTGATCATAACAGATCCGATTCAGCATATCTTTGAATTTCATCTAATGCACTTGGAGGGTACCAGGTAGAATACAAGGAATTGTTTTTATTGAGAAGAGGAAATTAAAATGTATCGTATAAGTTGAAATACATCCATCTTGGTTATACCCAGGGCCTTTTTTCCTCATAGAATGCCCAGAACGGAGTTCCGGCACCATTTTTGGATGGAACCTTGTAGGGTAGGCAAGGCGGGTTGTATGACGTGTGTGAGGTTTTCTTTCTTTTCTTTTTTTTTTTTTTAGAAAAAAAGCATTGGTTATACCTCTATCTCCACAGCTCTGGTTAACTTTCTTTTACACCCCAAATATACCCCAAATATCTGCCAGGAGGGCATTTTCCAATTCTGAACTACTAACAGGAGTACTACCCAGTCTTTGTAGAAGATTTTTTTTTTATAATCCTAAAGGTGTAGCGATTAAGCAATAGGCTAGAAAATATGAAACTGTGAGTTATGGTCCTGCCTTAGGTGCAGGCTAGGGTGGTCACTCTGTTTCAGCCCTGGGAAGGAGGCAATGGCAAAACACTTCTGAAATCTTACCAAGAAAACTTGAGTGAATTGTCCAAGCAGTTGCCAGGAGTCAAGTCTGATTCAAAAGCCAAAAGAAGAAGAAGAAGAAGAAGAAGAAGAAGAAGAAGAAGAAGAAGAAGAAGAAGGAGAAGGAGAAGGAGAAGGAGAAGGAGAAGGAGAAGGAGAAGGAGAAGGAGAAGGAGAAGGAGAAGGAGAAGGAGAAGGAGAAGGAGAAGGAGAAGGAGAAGGAGAAGGAGAAGGAGAAGGAGAGAGGAGGAGGAGGGGGGAGGAGGAGGAGGAGGGGAGGAGAGGAGGAGGAGGAGAAGGACAAAGAAAAAAAAATGATAAATATGTTTTGGTGGCAGAAGAAAACTAATAAGAACTCAAGATAAATGGGATTTTTTTTAACAAAAGAGATAATAAAAGCACACTTGCAAGAATTCGAATGTAAAAAGAAGATTGCAGACAGCAGAAATCATCAGTGTCACTACACATAAAGCTTAGTGAAGATTTGACAGTAAAATACATACAATATTCCTCATAAATAGAGAAATGGAAAAATGTAAAGGTTACCAAGGAAGATATATTCAGATAGCCCAGTACGGTATAGATGGCAACTACAACATTCAAAATGATAAGTGATTTGTAAAAGAAGTGAAGAAACAATAAGGAGAATTTCTTTAGATATATTCAAATAAGAGAAAAGAATCACTCTACTGCTTTTTAGCAAAATAATAACAGATAATGATGAAAAGGCAGTGTTATTCACCCCTGTTGTGGAAGATAGTTTTTACACTAGGTATAATTTTTAATTGAAAGAGCAGAGCTGGAATTTGAGATTGACAGAAACTTAATAAAGGGGGATCTATTTACTTCGAAGAAATTTTTAAACTTTCAGAGGCAGATTAATTGCACCCTCTGGGTACACTAGAAACTTGCTGATGGCTGAAGATTTATGGTGTTTTTTTAAAAGAAATTCTGGAGAATAGGTGAACTGCCAAATGGGTGGAGGAAGATAAATGGTATCTAGGGAATTTAAGGAATTATAGACCAGTCATTATGAGATAAATGTTTTGGATTCTAGAGCAGATCATAAAGAAATCAATCTGAAAATAATGGAGTAATTATTAGAAATCACCATGGATTCATCAGAAACAAATCTTGTCAGACTGATCCTATCTCATTATTGAATTGGGTGATTTCCTTGGAAGATTTTGGGAATGCTGTAGATGCAATATATCTTGATTTCAACAAGCATGTGACAAAACCACTGAGGACAAGGTGATGTACAATCTTGTTAATTGTGGGTTGGTTGTAATGACAATTTAGAAGATGCACAAACCGCTCATGACACACACTCAAAGAGTGCTTATCGGTGATTCCTCATCAAATTGGAAGAGACATCAAGTTGCCACAAAGTTCAGTTTAGGCCCAGTCTTCCATATTTTTACTACTGACTTGAATAACATTTTATTTATTTATTTATTTTATTTGGGTTTGTATGCCGCTCCTTTCCGGAGACTCGGAGCGGCTAACAACATATAAACAACAAAAAAGTACAATATAAAAAACCCAAACAAAACTATCTAAAAAGTCAATAAAAACACACACATTCAGTACAACAATCAACTACAATCATCCCCAGGCCTGCCGGCAAAGATGAGTTTTAAGATTTTTTTCGGAAGGCCGGGAGAGTCGGAGAAACGCGGACTTCAGGAGGCAGTTGGTTCCAGAGGGCGGGCGCCACAACAGAGAAAGCCCTCCCCCTAGGGCCTGCCAGACGACATTGTTTCACTGACGGGACCCGGAGGAGGCCGACCCTGTTGAAGGAAATGAGTATCAGATTTGCAGGTGACATTTTATAAACATAAAATGCAGAACATGCAGGGCCTGAAAATAACAGAAATAAATTTAACAGAAACAAATTCAAAATACGTCAAGTAAATGAACAAATTCAAAGGCTAGGTATAGGACGGTGGGATCCTAATATGGTAATTATGCATGTGAAGATGATTTTGGAATAGAAGTTGGTATAAATAAAACAGAATATTTGTAGCTCAGGGTTGAAATGAGGGGTCCTTGGTTCTTTCTGAGCTTGGTTGTTTTCCTGCAGATGTTTCATTACCCAACTAGGTCACATCATCTGTGTTAGTCCTAGCTAGACTAGACCAGTGCTACAGTAGCAATGATGATGTCACCTACTTTGAGTAATGAAACATCTGCAAGAAAACAACCAAGCTCAAAGAGTATCAAGGACTTCTCAGAAGTTGATATAAATTAGCAGAGTGACGTGACTATAAAAAAAAGCAACATTTTTCTTGGTTTTATCAACAGAAGTTTAATTTTTTTTAATCAAAAGAAGTTTAATTTTTTTTAAAAAAAGAGTTTAATGTTCTACTTTATTTGGTGTAAGTTAGATTCCACATCCCATCCCTTGAGTACTGAGTCCTACTATAGATGCCACTTTTTAAGAAGCTGAAAGGCAATGAAAATTAGGGTAATCTTCATTGGGTTTTATAAAGAGAGATCAAAAACTCTGGATTTCTAGCCTTGAGAAAGAAAGGATGATACGTAAACCTTTTCAAATAACTTAAGAAAGTCACCCAGGTAAAGTTGTATTCTCAGTTGTTGCAGAATTCAGGATATGGAATAATGGATGTAACTTAGAAGGAGGCAGATTCCAATTAAACATTAGAAGAAGCGTCCTAATTATAAAAGCAATTTTAGAGTAGAATCAATTACTTAGAAGGGTGTTGGTTAGATTGCCATCTGTCAGCAATATTTTCATTTGCATTTTCACACTGAGCAAGAAATTGGACTCCTCCATCCTTTTGAATTCTCTGATATTGCATCAAAATTATTCTGAACAGTTAATGGTTATTCTATCTGACATTTTATTTCTCCAGATACTGTATATAGGCTAATAGTACCCTTCCCAGAAACCAGACCATTACACGAGTACCAACACTTCATTCTTGATACCTACTCCAACAAAGTTGTACTAGCATAAGGTAGCATTCTTGGTGTTAAGTGCAACTTACGTATTTTTCTTTGAAATGTGGATTCCTTATAGAAATAGCAGGTTCCCAAATGCTATCTGCAAAGATACCCGTGGTATACTTTTGATTACTAATGTTTTTTTTATATATTAAACAGCTAAAGTTTTTTTTTCTTTATCTCTTTCCCCCCTTGTTAGAGCTGTTTTGCAGAATAACAGGGCGGGAAGTAACCTCAGAGAGCTTCCAGTCCAGCCCCTTGGCCAAGCAAGGGATCTTAATCATTTAAGACAAATGGTTGTCCAGTCTCTTCTTAAAAACCTCCAGTGTTGGAGCACCCACAACTTCTGAAGCAAGACACTTCACTGACTAATTGTTCTGTCAGAAAATTCCTCCATAGTTCTAGGTTAGGTCTCTCCTTGAATAGTTTCCATGCTTTGCTTCTTGTCTTGCCTGAATCTGAAGAACAGGTACAACTAGCAATGAGACACAGGATCACTGCTTTGATCGATAGTAGTCCTTTCTGACTAGTAGTCAGTAGTCCTTTCTGATAGTAGTCCTTTTCCTCACCACTGGAAAAAGATTTTTTTTATTGTTATTATAGAAATATTTTCTGTGAGAATTCTGTGGGATTCATGAGGTCTTCTGCCTCATGAATCCCAGCAACCGGTTAGGGCACATAGGGTTGGCCTCCTACGGGTCCCGTCTGTTAGACAATGTCATCTGGCGGGGCCTAGGGCAAGGGCCTTCTCCGTTGCTGCCCCAGCCCTCTGGAATCAGCTTCCCTCAGAGGTTCGTACTGCTTCCTCCCTCCTAGCTTTCCGAAAACTGTTGAAGACACATTTATGCAGACAGGTTTGGGGCGTGTGAGCTGCACTCTGCCCCTGGGCCTTTGACTGTGATTGTGTGTTGTATGAGTGTGGTGAATTACCTAGTTTTTTATATAGTAATTGGTAATTTTAATTGATTTTATGTTATGTTTTCACTTGTATTCTCATTGTGAGCCGCCTGGGTCTTGGGAGAAGGGCGGCATATAAGTCTAAACAAACAAATAAATAAATAAATAAATTCAGGGGGTTTGTTTAACTGTACAAGCGGTCCTCACTTAATGATCATTTGTTCAACGACTGTTTGACCCTGTGAAAACACTGAACAAGTGGTACTGAACAACCAGTCCTTGTATTTGTAATGGTGGATATGTCCCCAGGGTCACGGGATCGCGATACAGGTGTTTGACAACCAACTCACAATTTTTACATTGCAGTGTGCCAGAGACACGTGATTGCTATATGCGGCCTTCTTTTCTGGTCCTGTGAACAAAGACAATGATGAAGCTGGCAGGAGGGCCCAAACAGTGACCATGTGATGTTGCACTGAATGACGTTGTGGGATTTGCTTATCAACATCAGCTAGAAGTGCTAGAATTTGTCACTAAGCAGTACAGGCACATGGCATCGCCTTTTGTGACTGCATCCCTTAATGATGGAAAATCTGATCCCAATTACTCTTGTTAAGTAATAACTACCTGCAATAAATTGCAAAAATCATATTTTCAGCTGAGGATTTGGGAAATAACTATTGAATTTGCGGAAAAGTCAGAGAATCTGAAAGCCTCTCAATCCATTTATCGGAGTGTGCATATTCCCTTTTTGGAAGGCAGCAAAACAATAAACTTTGAGCGTAGAAAATTAATCTGTATCCAGAGTACTTTAATTAAAAATACTAATCAGGACTGCTATTCAGCACAGCTTTTGAAAACTACTGCCTTTTTTGCAATTACTTATTTGCAAATGGATGTTTTAAGTTTCCTGGCATTATTTAAAACAGATTTGCATTTCTTTGTCGCAAGAGATAAAAATAAACCAAGAGCCGCATTTTGTGAATAGGTCTAGGAAATCTTTCTACAAATATAGTTTTCGACCCTCTCTCCTACTGGACTTTCGGAGGAACCCATGGTTAATTCTTAAGAGATCTCTCTTTAGGCTTCCGGTAAGAGGCCCTTCATCTATCAGACATCAGTATGACCACAAGATGGAAGCAGTGAATTTACTATATATTTTTGCTATTATCTAGGCCAGGGGTTCTCAACCTTGGCAACTTTAAGACTTGTGGACTTCAACTCCCAGAATTCCTCAGCAGCTGGCTGAGGAATTCTGGGAGTTGAAGTCCACAAGTCTTAAAGTTGCCAAGGTTGAGAACCCCTGGCCTAGATAATAGCAAAAATATATAGTAAATTCACTGCTTCCATCTTGTGGTCATACTGATGTCTGATAGATGAAGGGCCTCTTACCGGAAGCCTAAAGAGAGATCTCTTAAGAATTAACCATGGGTTCCTCCGAAAGTCCAGTAGGAGAGAGGGTCGAAAACTATATTTGTAGAAAGATTTCCTAGACCTATTCACAAAATGCGGCTCTTGGTTTATTTTTATCTCTTGCGACAAAGAAATGCAAATCTGTTTTAAATAATGCCAGGAAACTTAAAACATCCATTTGCAAATAAGGTTGAGAACCCCTGATCTAGGTACAGGAGTGTCAAACTGTTGGCCCCATGGGCCAGATGCGTAACACCAAAACCACGCACACCCCATTGCCGGCAATGGGAAAAAAGTCGTGATATGTCGTGATGTCTGCAAGTTTGACACCTGTGATCTAGTTATCATTTGAGTTTTTAAGCTTGGATACAGTATAATTTTAGTTGTTTATTATATACCCTTCCATGAATTGAAGGTGGTTTACAACAACCTCCTCCCAGATTATAAAACCAGGAGTAATCGATAACTAGTTAACTATCTACAAGGCAGCCAGACAATCATTCGTTCCAAAATGTTTGATGGAAAGCCAAGTTTTAAGAAGTTTCTAAAATATTGGGAGATTCAGGCGTCCGATATCATGATAGACAGGTTCTTTTACAATGCAGGATAGCTACAGGGAAGGCATATCATTGGCACACAGGCCTTTCCCTCGAGAGGGAATAATATCTTTAGAAAGCCTTTTCTTCAAGAATACTTGGCAAGGATATGGGATTCTATTGCCAAGGCATCCCTATCCTGGTAGATCCATTGTTGGGACATTAGTCAAAGGTGAGCAAAAATACTCCCTGATCATGGCTTCTACATGTTGTTCCCACTAGAGCCAAACCTCCAGGAAGACCTTTTCCTCTAAAACATTTTAAAACCTTGGCAACTTTAAGATATGTGGACTTCAAATCCCAGAATTCCAAAGCTAACATGGGGAATTCTGGGAGTTGAAGTCCACAGATCTTAAAGCTGCTAAGGTTGAGAAACACGACTCCAGAGTTCCACTACCATAATTACAAAATGATTTGTAGGTCCTTTGTTTTGGTGAACCTCCTTTGCTGCTTGAGCCATTCTTAGATGTTACGAAGAAGTAATATTGATCGACTACAATAAGTCTACGTCTAATTCAGTGGTTCCCAACCTTTTCTATACTCCGCACCCCTAGAATGCTTCTGATATATTCTTGCACCCCTGCATATACACTATAATTTTGAAACTTCTAAACCTAGGTTTTCACACCCCCTGAAATATCGTCTCTTACCCTCCGGTTGGGAACCCCTGGACTACACGGTGGGCAGTTTTGAAGGATCTTGAGTTGCATCTTGTTTTTGTACAAAACAAGATCAGCTAAATTTAATGGAAACCCTCAGTCTTTATTTTTAGAATAGGAAAGGGTTTGTGTGTTTTAAGCCTCTGTAAGCTTAATATACCCATTTAACTTTGTAGGAGTGTGGTGGATTCCAGGTGATATGGACACGAGCCAGAGGGCCAGGGAAAATATTATTACTAACTGGATTGAAGTATGAAATCATTTATTGCCCATTTATGACACCAGGTTCTATTCACAACTTTCTTTTTTTAAAAAAAATTTATCATAACGTTCCAATCGTTCTTTATTTCCATTCATCTGAAGAAAACTTTTCTTGTTTACTATGCTGGAAGACTGAAACATCTCCACAACCAAACTTTAAAAACAGGTATTTCATTTCTTTTGATATGGAGATATAAAACCAATCCTTCAGCCTTACAACTAGAATGTTCTTAGCTGCATTCCAATGGATCCAAAATTCCCCTTTGTTTAGGGACTTTGGAAGCAAGATGATAACACATGATAATAGTGGAATTTTTTTGTGAGGGGGCTGTACTGAAAGGTTGACAAAGATTAGTATCCTGTTTATGTTGCCTTGCAGAGAAGCTGGTCACCCTGCATTGATAATCTGACTCGACATACTACAGGTTATCTGAAATTGTACGTAGTCTGAAAACTCTCTGTATTTATGAGATTTATATTCCCAGGTGGGGTACCTGATGTTCCATCCTCTCATTTTCCCCCACAAAAACAACCCTATTTAGTAAGTTGAGATCTGAGTAAGCAGCTGGCCCAAAGTCCCACAGATAGCTACATCTAGAGATGGTTTAGACTAAGATTAGAGATTAAAACCTGGGACTCCCCAGTCTTGCTGGCATACCTTAAACCAGGGGTCTTCAAACTTGGCCCTTTTATGACTTGTGGACTTCAACTCTCAGAATTCCTCAGCTGAGGAATTCTGGGAGTTGAAGTCTACAAGTCATAAAAGGGCCAAGTTTGAAGACCCCTGCCTTAAATCCTGGACCACTCTCAGATTAGGAAAGTAGAATTAGAATGTGCAGGCACACTAACTGCACGTAAATTATCATGTACTTAACCTGCTGGAGATGCTCAATTTTGAGTGATGTAAAGCTTTCAGCACTTAAAGCCGAATGTCAGACGGTCTCTGCCAAGAAGCCCCAAAGATATCTTGCCTCAGATATTAGGAAGACAAGAGATTATGAAACTGACAGGGGTCATTATCTGAATGAAAGCCTTTTTTTAAGAAAAGGGGGTGGTGGTTAAATTGTCACAGCTGTGAAAATACACGATGTAAGACTTTCTTTTTTTAAGTCAGGCAAACTGTCAAAAGGCTTCATCACTATCCTCCTCCTATTGAGAATGCATGAAAAAGCTTTTTCAGTATCTGGAAACCCTTTATTATGTACAGAAGCGTTTCCCCTACCTAGAATCTCCCAAATATATGGGATATGCTTAAGTTCAGATGGAGTGCACAAGGGTAGAGAATGTAAAACTTAAGTGGAGGCTCTGCTTGTATTCATGGCCTGTTGGCGAAAATAGCTATGAATCTGTGGTTTGATATCACCAATTGTTACAGAATGATAACTTTTGTGCTCTTGACAGCATAAAAATAAATCCTTCCCATCTACAACTTTCCAGTTGGTCTGATTCAGTGCAGAGAACCATACTTTCAAAATCAAGACAAAACCTGGTTTTCCAAATGTCCTGGTTTAAAAAAAAATCTGTCTTCATTTATTCATTATAGATTCTTTTCATACCTAAGCCTATGGGATAATTATAATAAAACTGGTTTAAGTGTATTAACTTCAGTATTTTTCTCATTGTAAAATTAATTGTGAGCCACATAGCTTTCTTTGGAGAGAGAGAGAGAGAGAGAGAGAGAGAGAGAGAGAGAGAGAGAGAGAGAGAGAGAGAGAGAGAGAGAGAGAGAGAGAGAGAGAGAGAGAGAGAGAGAGAGAGAGAGAGAGAGACTTTTAAAGGCAACTGTGATATACATTTTTTAGCTTTGAAATCTGCCATGCTAAATGAAGAAACACTGCTTTTGCAATTGGCTAGTTTTCTCTGCTTCTCTTCATTGAGATTAGGAAAAAATATAGGAAAAAAAAAGAGAATTTCAGAGAGATTGGAGAAAAAAGTAGTTTGGTTCTTCATCATTCACTGTAGTTTGCTGGATCTGTTGCTCCTTAATTCTAAACAGCTGGAGGATGGGATTATAGAAGTTGCACCTGTTCAGAGGTAACCTAGACTAGAGGTTTCTAAATTTCCTTGGTTTGTTGTTTATTGTTAGCTAGCTTGTTTGCTTTAATTTGGTAGTTCCTTGATTGGGGTATTATTTACTTGATTGTTGGCCTAGTATTAATTAATGCACACATTTTTTTTAAAAAAAACCCCAAACAACCTTAGCAAACATTTTGGTGCTCTCGGGCAACATTATCCCACACACCAAATTTCCATTTTGCTAGGCTCCAGACTACCCCAACTCTTGTGAGAAGAACCCCATTCTTCAAGAGCTCTTGAATCTTAGGAGGAAGGATATTCCTTATGACCTTTTTAGTTCTATTAACAATACATATTTGGTATAATTAATTTAGCTGGATGTTTGACATGAACTCTTTG
This sequence comes from Bothrops alternatus, assembly GCA_034064705.1. Classification (NCBI taxonomy): domain Eukaryota; kingdom Metazoa; phylum Chordata; class Lepidosauria; order Squamata; family Viperidae; genus Bothrops; species Bothrops alternatus. The sequence continues at coordinate 12,067,611 of JARGCV010000049.1, read as the reverse complement.
TTAGTTCTATCTACCAAAGTAGTTTTCAGGGGTCTCTGCAGGAAAGGGATAAAAATAGTAAATATGATGGCACATCCATGGGCTCAAAGCCTGCCCCATTTTGCATGGATCATTTCTGCAAACACAGTTTTGGTAGCATTGACTAAAATCTTCTATTCCCAAATTGGCACCTTCTAGAATGTATTGGCCGTCAGCTCCCATAAATACATCTAGAGTTAAGGAAGGCTAGATTAAAATATGCCATGACAAACAGATCGCCAGACTCCTTTACAATTATAATAACTTGGGATTGCCTGCAGATAAAAACAATTAAAACACATTAATGATAATGAAGAAGAACAAGGGGACTTCAGTTTGAGTCAATTTTATGGAACCATAAGCCTTGATCTCTTATCAGTAAATCTGAAGCATACCTGTTGCATTGCAGTAAATTATGTATCAATCCCTTGGGCTGTATATTTTAATATTGGTATTATATGGTAGATGAATAAATCTTGAGTACAGTATTATTAGCTTAAGCAGCTGCTGACTTAAAAAGGCCAGTTTAACAAGTCACCACTGTATTATGTTTAATTAGGTACAGTTTATATAATGAGGTGTTCAGTTCTAATGGAAAGGCATGCTGTGAGCAGCACATCTGCAGGAATAACTATTACAATCAGCATTGCAAAGACCCATGGAACTGCAAATTAGACTTACTTATCTAGAAATAAATTACATCCCAATGCCTTCATAAAGCTCATTAATTAATTCCACTGGCATAAAGGTCTTTTTCTTAATTTCATGTTCCATTAGCATAATAAACACAATTTGAGTTACAACACTATGATCAGTTTAATAGATGCTATTTATTTTGGATTTTTTTTTTTATTTAAAGTCCCGGTATTGTAAAATTAACATCAATATGCTATTTGGTTCTTTATTAAAATCCCCACAGGATAACCAACACAGATGTTCAATAAAGCATTGTGTACTTGCTGCATTTTATGAAGATATAATTGGCCATACAAAAAGGTGTTGCATTTGGCTTAATTCCCCCCCTTAAAGATACGAAATTATAGAGATTGTCAATAAAGAGTAGAGGAAAATTCAAAATATCACAGCACAACCATAGTCAAAAATAAGCTTATGTCTAGCACAAACAGAAAATTGGAAGAAGAGTTACTAGCAGGATTATCTGCAAGAGAAAGCAGAAATCAAGATGGTGAGAGACCCGCCCCATTTTTATTACAGATGATATGCTGATCATCTTGTCCTTTTTAACCTCCTTCTGGACACCCCAATTCCTAATATTTATTGATATTTAGTAAATAAGACTAATATATGCATTTCATTAAGTGATACATTAGGTTGCCATGAAGAACGAATTATAATGTTGATGGCTTGATTCTGAAAACACACACTTAGCCAGGATTTCAAGGAAATACTTTGCAGAATTATTGGTGAAGTCCATTAATCTACTGGCATCTTTTGCGTATGTTGCCATTTAATTCTGTCTTACAAATAATTGTATGATAACATCACATTTGGGGTAACATTGGCACATGAGTTCTGTCAGATCCAATGGGATTTGTGGTTGAAGACAGGGAGGGCAAAGAAAAAGGCATGATAAGGATGCCAGTGCATTTACAAGAAGCAAAATGCCAACTCAAAATGGCAGATGCTTTTTAAAAAATATGTATTTTTGGAAAAGTACACATGATATGTCGTAGATTTGCCTTGCCCATGCAGCCTGTTTAACAGCAAACTTTAACAACTTTAACAACAAAGTTGTATCTTCCTGTTACTTTTACAACACCTGATAATTTAGACAGGTATAGTTCAACCAGGACTAAATGCTTCCCAGTTACAGGTTGAGTCATAGACTGATTACAATCAGCCCTCTTTGTTGTTTCTATGAGCATTTTACAAGCATTGCGTTTCAGGAGATAAAACTTTGAGAGCTGATGTACATTTTAACAGACCATAAGGTTCTAGTTTTCAGCTAACTGAGCTTCCTATATATAGTATTACATGTCCTATCCTACTAGCTTTTTTTTTTTACATTTAGTGGAACACCAGGATGTCATAGAAAAATCCATCTCTGCTATATACAGTTGCACATATATTGGTGTTAAAGATATTCTAATACTATATCCATTTCCTAGATAATTCTTTATTATTCTATAATACCGGTAGATACAATATCTACTCCATGCTTGTCTTTATTTTTTGTTCCTCACCTTCTTTAGTTCATTCTCTAGTGCCCATCTTAATAATTTATCTCATATCATGCAAGTCCCTTAATGTTAATTAAGTTAAAATTAATGTTAACTGTTTTAATGCTTTCAAGGTATTATTACTTTTCCTGTTTGTAATTCATTTTGCATTTTGATCCTTTAATCCAGCGGTTCTCAACCTTTTTCAGGCTGAGACCCCGACCTGCGCCGTGCATGCGCGGTGCGACCCTGACCTGCACCGCGCATGCACAGCGTGACGGCCACATCGCGCATGAGTGGCGTGCGTGCGATGGCCCGAATCGCGCATGTGCGGCGCAACGGCCTGCATCGCGCATGCGTGGTGTGATGGCCCGAATCGTGCATGCGCGACGCGATGGCCTGCATCGTGCATGTGCGGCGCGCGCGCGATGGCCCGAATTGCGCATGCACAGCACGACGGCCCGCATCGCGCATGTGCGGTGCTACGACCTGCATCACGCATGCGCGGCGCGACGGCCCGCATCGTGCATGCGTGGCGCGACGGCCCGCATCGTGCATGCGCGGTGCTACCCCGCGCATGTGCGGTGCTGCCCCCTGCGCCGGCCGAGGGGAAAAGGGGAAAAAAATGGCGGACTGCGGTGTTTGGCGACCCCCGTGAAATGGTCATTCGACCCCAAATGGGGTCACGACCCACAGGTTGAGAACCGCTGCTTTAATCTAAATATGACCCACTCTAGCTAGGAGCTCTTTCTAGCTGATGGTGATTGCCGTTAATACGATCCTCCTCAGTTGTATAACCATATCTCAGAACCAAGAATTCAGGAATTTTCAAGTTAGAATTTGGGATAAGTGAACAATGCCCCTTTTATATGATTTGATTTACTCTTTAGTTTACGCATTTTGCTGCATTGATTTTAATTACGTTATTTTATTGTGTTAAACTGGTTAATAGAGAGCTACATACAAATAGAATATGTATAACTTCAGAATATGTAATTTTGATGAAAAAAACAAAAGGAAAAACTCATGGATAATTACGTTTTAAGCAAGACAACTCTAAAAATTAGATTATCTTGCTTGAATATCTTCTTCTTTACCCTTTTTTCAAAACAAAAACCAGCACAAGATTTATTTCAAATGTTGACAAGCAACATATATCGAGAATCTATTGCTGCAAATGAGGTATAGATTTCTCCTTTTAATGTTGTATGATAATTCTTTTAGCCAGCTGACAATTCTTGATGTCTTGATAGATAACAAATATTGGAAATATAGCAAAAAGAACATAAGCATCTTTAATACACAATGATCAATGCAGAACCATGTCAGTTTGCTATATTTATAAGAAACTATCAAATAATTGAAGAGTAACAATCAGAAACAAAAACATTTAATCAACTTCTACGAAGATGAGAAAGTTTTACCGGTTTCAGATCTTTTATTTCATACTGAAAAATGTATGACTGGACCATTTTTGGGGTACCCGAATATGAGAGGAATATCCAAAATCATAGGACTGAACAATGGAGAAAATATGAATCATATAAACTTAGTTATGAGTGAATACAAATGAAGCCAAAGAAACATTTATTTATTTAAACTAATGTTTTCAGCAGGATGGTGAAAGTTTGAATTTTTGGTTTGAATTTTTATTTGGAATTAAGAGTCTATGAGTTCAGTGCAAGATATCTTTCAGAAAACATAATTCAAAGCACAATCCAAAGTATGTTGATTCAATACAGCCAATGAATTAAGTAAAACCTTTGGAATTTGGTTTTGAATAGCATGCCTGGAGCTGCACTTCAAAAGCTGAAGCAGGATTTAGAGAAAAATAAATATAGCTGTGTCAAGTTTTAAAAATCCAATTCACATTTAAACCATTACTTTAATTGCTTCTCATTTACTTAACAATAATTCTTATGTCAAAGGAGACATTTTCCACATAGGCTGTAATTTTAGTTATAAGTTCACTATTTACCTATTCTTTAAATACTTGTCAAATAATAATGCAATTAAATCCAATTGTTTGAATGATAAACACAAAAATAATTTTGAAACTTAAACCTTTACATTCAAGAAATGAAATCCTACTCTATATTATTTTTTTTGTGGAATTATAGTCTATCAGTTTTTTTTCCTTTAAGTGTAAAATTAGGCATTTGAAATCTAGATTTCTGTTATCCACTGCCTTCTAGGCCAGAGGTCCCCAACCTTTTGGCCACCAGGGACCGGTGCCATGGAGAAAGGTTTTTCCATGGACCAGGGGGGGGTGTGGTTTTGCGTATTGCCTGCATCCTGCAGATGGGGCTTTGCTTGTTTGTGCGGCCTGGTGGCTGGCATGCTGCGGACCAGTGCTGGTCCATGGACCGGGGGTTGGGGACCCCTGTTCTAGGCAATCCCTTATAATCAGTCCAGATCAACATGACTAAGTAAGCTATAGGTAAGACCTCTGTGATCATATAAAGAATCCTGGTGGCACGGTGGTTAGAATGCAGTGTTGCAGGCTAATTCTGCCCACTGCCAGGAGTTTGATCCTGAGGGGCTCAAAGTTAACTCAGCCTTCCATCCTTCCAAAGTGGGTAAAATGATGACCCAGGTTGTTGGGGGCAATTTTCTGATTCTGTAAACTGCTTAGAGAGGGCTGTACAACACTGTGAAGTGGTATGTAAGTCTTAAGTGCTATTGCTGTTTGTAGATGCGCCTTTAAGAAGGCGAGGCAGTGTAGAATATTCCAAATAAGGTAAAAAAATTAGGGAGATGTACAATTGGTTCAAATCCTAGTTTGGCAACTAGGAAAATAAATTGCTTTCCTTCAGATTGATTTAAAGCGGTGTTTCTTTAAGATGCCTTGCTTCAGTTCTCAAAATTTGCCAGCCAGCTGGTAGTTGAAGTCCATGCATCTTAAAGTTCCTGAGATTAAGAAACACTGACTAAAGCAGGGGTTCTCAACCTTGGCAACTTTAAGACTTGTGGACTTCAACTCCCAGAATTCCTCAGCCAGCTTTGCTGGCTGAGGAATTCTGGGAATTGAAGTCCACAAGTCTTAAAGTTGCCAAGGTTGAGAACCCCTGGACTAAAGTCTTCTACTTCTCAGGGCCAGGTGATTGGAATATAGATAATTTTATCTTTGACTGAATTGGGCAAGTTCCTTGTATGAATGCAATTTGTAACAGATTCCAGGTGATGTTAAAAGGTTAAAGGTTTTGTTGCTTTTGGTAAGACAATTTAAAACAGAAGTGTCATATGTGTTTCAAGAAGAATTTGGCAATAATGCTTGTCAAATTGAATTTTTTAAGAGATTTGGTCCAGGAGTTCTGATTCCAATTTGGTTATTTTCAGCTGAGTGTATTTAGGTGATTCTAACTATTATTATTATTTATTGGATTTCTATGCTGCCCTATTCCGAGAACTCAGGGCGGCTCACAGCATAATAGAAATCAACATTAAAATACATATAAAAAAGAACCCCTGAATTAAAAAAAAAATCTTGCAGCTTTTCAAAAGGATAGGTGCAATGGTTTTTGTAAACTGTTTTCACTTTTTGTAGAAAGAATATATTTGTGTCACAGATGTTGTTTTAGATTTTAAACCTACACAATTTCAGATAGAGACCTGACCTATAGTTGAATTTTGTTCAATAGCAAAGAGTACTGAATACAGGAACTGAGTTACTTATGAGTGGGTGTTCACTGTGATTGGAAGACCTATTCATCATAAAACCATACCATTTCCTCCTCTTCCTCCTCCTCCTTTTTTATAATATTTTATTAGTTTTCTAATTTTACAGTTAAACATTTAAAAAGCAACGTGGTGACTGGGTAATCAATAATTCCATAACATACATAAATCTTTGGCACAAATCTTAAGTTACATCATGGGATATTTCCTCTCTTTTCCCCTTAATATCTATTATCTCATATTGAACTAATATAGTTCTTATTGTTATCAACTAAGTAAAACCACTTTTGTTACATTTTATCAATATTTTTTAACTTATACATATCTTAATTGTGTTTGTGTTCAGTCTTATATACATCAATGTCCTGTTATTGCTTTTTTCCCAGGCTTTAATTTCCCCTCAATATTCAACTTAACATTTGGTATGTTATAATTTCCAAACTTTAGGTGACCAGAGTTTCCCTTATCTCAACTTCTACATTCCCCCCTTTTTATAACAAAATCTAATATTCTAAATACACATCTTATCTATTTGCATATAATCTTATTCTATTTTCTAAAAATTATTTATTTTTCACCAAATTAAACCAAAAATCTATTTGTCTTATTACACATCTTACTATTCAATTATGATATTACTTTATTTTCTAAAAAAATTATCTATGTTCCACCATATTCAACCCTCTAATCAATAGCATAAAATCCCCTCTAATAAATCAAAACTCTAGTTTCTTTCAGCCTTACTCTAGTTTTTTTCCATTGCCAATTGACCTTCCATGTCAGTATTTTTGATTCCTCAAACAGTTCTCCCTCTATTATTATATGTATTATTTGAAGTAAGAAAGACCATTTAATTACAGGTTTTTTGGAAGTATTAGCCCCATTGTATTCATTTAATCATTTCCCTATTACTCCAATTTCCCACAATTGTTCTGATGAGTTTATCTTCCATTCAATCTGTTCTTCTTCCTTTTCCTCAAATTTCTTCTGATTTATGAAAAATGTTTTTTCCATTTTCAATGTTGTCACTTTCTTTTCTAATTTCCCTGTTGACTGGATCTGTTGGTCAGTTTGGTCCTCTGTCTTAGTATTTAATTGTTATGATTCTCCTATTGTTTTCTGCATTGTTAGGTCTTTGGTTGTAGACAAAATCTGGGTTTGTATGTCTAAACTGGCATCTTGTTCCTTTGTGTTGCCTCTCATTTTGTTACACACTGAGAGAATAGTTTTGTGTATTGATTTCAATATAAAAAGGATTTTTTCCTGATCTTCATCCATATTCCCTTGATAATGTATTAAGTTGAGGATTTTAAAATCAAATGTTAAAAATAGTTTTTTGTTTTTTATAGCTAGGTATGTGACATCTATTTCACATGTTGTAGGTATTTTATAACAATTTCTCACATATAACTCTGAAAATCAATAAAGGTTTATCTTCATAGTTCAAACAGGCCAGATATACCACCCTGCAGTTCCTTCTTTACAGCTGGGCTTCTCATAGCTTCTCTGTCAAGGTCGAGAGAGTTTGGGCTTCAAGCCAAGTCTCTTTTAGTCAATAACAAATTGTAGTACCATACTTCACCACAGGATGTCACCGATGCATTTAAAACTTTTTAAGTCCCGAATTTTAATAATAGTTTGTCAAGGTTTATCTCTTTTCTTTTTAGATAGAAACCAACATCTCCAATAAGAATAGGAAAACTTTTAGTCCCCAAATTTCAAAGGTATATGCATCCAATTAAATTAAAGTTGTTCTTATAATTGCTCTATTTCCCCTGGGTAGTCAGTCGCTGCTGTTCTTAGAGGATGGGGTAAGAATTCCCTTCCCTCTCTCCTCACAGGGGGAGAAATACTTTGGGCAGCTTTTGTAGGAAAAATATTTAAAGTCTTAAAGAGAAGATCAGATCTCACCCAGTTTCATCTGCGTTGCTTTAAATGTGCTTGGTTGTAGTTTTGACTTCTGCTGTCAACAGCTTAATGATGAGCCATATTTCTATGGTCGGTCTTTTCCCCACCGGTTCGGAGAGCTGCCCCAGATCAAGTGGCAGGGCTGCTGCCCTTCTGCAGATGAGGCGGGGTCCTCTCCTTGCTCATCGTCCCTACAGGGTGACTTTCGACCCTTTCCAGGTCCCGCAGTGGGATAAAACCGGATGCTGAAGATGGAGCTCGCCTCCAACCATCCGCAAGTGCCGCGATGACAAAACGGAAGTCGTCTTCTTCTTCTTCTTCTTCTTCTTCTTCTTCTTCTTCTTCTTCTTCTTCTTCTTCTTCTTCTTCTTCTTCTTCTTCTTCTTCTTCTTCTTCTTCTTCTTCTTCTTCTTCTTCTTCTTCTTCTTCTTCTTCTTCTTCTTCTTCTTCTTCTTCTTCTTCTCCTCCTCCTCCTCCTCCTCCTCCTCCTCCTCCTCCTCCTCCTCCTCCTCCTCTGCCAATTTGCCTGTTCTATCCACCCTTAGACCTTTGCCTTCTATCAAAGAAATGCAAATAGTTACATGGAAGCCAATTTATGGACTCTGGAGGGGGCAACATTTGAAAAGTGGGGGTTGCCTCTTTGATCTTTTGTCTCTTTATTCCTATATTTACTGCCTATGGGACACTGAGAAGTGGAGGAGGAGTTCTAAGCCAAACTGTGGCTTAAGTGAAACCAGGGAAGTGAGTACAGGTAGTCCTTAACTTACAACCATTCGTTTAGTGACTGTTCAAAGTTACAACAGCACTGAAAAAAGTGATTCAGGACCATTTTTCAGACTTTGCAGCATTGCAGCGGCTCCATGGTCAGGTGATTATGGCAACTGGCTCATATTTACAATGGTAGCAGTGTCTCCCAGGGTCATGGGATCAAACTTTTGTGACCTTCTGACCAGCAATGTCAACAGGGGAAGCCAGATTCACTTAACATCTGTGTTGCTGACCTAACAACTGCAGTGATTCCCTTAATGACTGTGGCAAGAAAAGCCGTAAAATGGGGCAAAACTCACTTAACAACTCTTTTGCTTAACAACAGAAATGTTGGGCTCAATTGTAGTCGTACGTTGAGGACGACCTGTACTACTTGACTGGTGCTCTAACAAAAGCTGGGCTTCTGTGCTCATTTCTTCCTGCTGAACTACTTCTGTGGCCACCCCTCTTAATTAAATAATTCTGGGCAGCTAAATACGGCCTAAAGACAAAAACCTACGTATCAAAACAGTAAAAACAGAAACCTTGAGATATTTGATGAGAAACGAGTGCAGTGTGGGATTCAAATATGTGAACAACCGGTTGTCTATGTGGATGCCGCTTCCGGAAGTCCATTCTGGGCCTGGGCAACAAAAAATTAGCTACCAGGTCTGCCGAACTGGTGCGAACTGGCTGAATCCCATCACTGAACAAGCGGTCTCAATGGCACTTCTTTGCTGGAGAATGCTACCAACTTTCCTCTCTAGGCCAGCTCTTCTGCATTTCAATGGAAAATATTTATCCAAGGCACACAGCCTGATTTAAAGTTCACCCCGAGCAACAGGTGTTCTTTTTCATCCAATGAAATTGGCATCTTTCTAGTTGTTTATGCCTCGGTCCTGCAAACCTCAAGGTAAATGAAGCAATTGCTTCAAACCACGTGGGAGTCACATTATTTGATCTTAAAGAAACAACACATAAAGCCTTATTGTTGCCGTTGGGTTTCAAACCACCTATCCCGTGGCTGGACATCCCACTGATTTTCCACCCTTGTTGCTTAGGTAAATAGACGACTTGGAGAGGAAAAAAAAATAACAAACCACCAGGAAGCAATGCCCCAAGAAACCTGACAGCCAAACAAGTCTGTTGATCCACCGGCCAGCCTGACCTTTTGCATTTGCTGAAACAGCCTGTTTTAATTACCATTGGATACGGTTGCACTCCAATAAACATCCCTGACAATTCGAAACAGCACCTTTATAGGCAAAAGGATTTGTAGAAATTTAATCTCTGCAACTTGGAACTCAACTTTGGGTATTATAGCAAGAACAAAGTAACCTCTTGAAGAAGTTAATGGACAACTAAGTGGAATAGCTGCACGTGTCATCCACCGGGTAGAAAGGGACTGACAAAAACCCATTAGTGCCTGAAGGGGAAAGGCAAAGGCAGAAATTCTATCGCTTCCAGATGACCTGTCCTCGCATCTCCCCAAGCTCTCTATTAGAATGACAGAGAGGAGGAAGGGCGATTAATCCAAAGGTCATCACAATTATGCCCAGATTTCTTTTGTTGAAAAAAGAAGGGGAAGTTATCGAGAATGCTAGCATTACAAACCAAAGTACTGAGACTTTTTTTTCAAAATCCATTTCGGTGGCTTGAACGCAGAAACTAGCAATTCTACCTGTCATATTAAAAGAAGAAGGGAAATAAGAAGAAGGAACTTTCCAGTTGGGATCTCTGATGGAAACATGAGAAAGAGGGGAAGAGTGTTTGATTCTTTCACTCCTCTTGCTCAGGATGAAAGATGTCCACTCGTTCATCCTTGTTGAATGATTGGCCCTTCTTTTTCTTAACTGACGTCACCCTATAATTTAATCTGATTGGTTGGAGGGGGATGTAGCCTCCTTGCATGTGGCTAATCCAAGAAGTAGGAAGGTATGGGAATTAGGTAACAATTTAGGAAGTGGAAACCATTGCAAAAAAAAAAATATTGGTGGCCTAAACATGATTATTTGCATAATCATTTCCATTTCCCCAGCGACTTGCTACTTTCTAAACAGTGAAACTGAAAACTGTTAGTACAGCTTTAGACTTGGTTATAATGATATTACTCTAAGTAGAAGATAGGATGGGAACCCAAAGATGCTTTTTCAAAAGGCAGCTGGACTTTGTTTTTCCTTGAAGACATTTGACTTCTTATCCCAAAAGCTTCTTCAGTTCTAACTGAATGGTGGAGAAGCTTCTTGAGTGAGAAGCAAAACTACTTCAAGGAAAAACAAAGTCCAGTTGCCTTTTGGAAATGTACCTTGACCATGACCTGGACGACTGAGAATCTCTATAGACAGAGAGGATGGGAACAAACCATAATATAAATAAACTCAAAAGATACACTAAGACGACATGAAACGTTCCTTTCTCATTTCTTTTGTTCATTTCTTTGATCTTTGAATCCTGCTGTACAGATTCAAGCTGTCTTTTTTATTTATTTATTTTTTGTTTGCTTGATGTTAGAAACTGCAGACTTGAAATCTTCCTCTGATTCTAAATTTCTTAGATTTTCGGACACCACAATGGCTTTTTCTTCCCCCATCCCATTACAACTTTTTATTTTAAGGAAATCTTTTCCTGACTGTTTTCAGTGAGACTTTGGATCTGCTCATAATAAATGAGGACACAGCTAGATGCCCAGGTCACTCATCAAATTGACCTATCAAATTGAATGTTACAATTTATGTATGTACAATTGAAATTGTGTTCCCCGTTCATTTTCCTGTTTCCTTGCATTTACCAGCTCTTGTTATAATGAAAAATGTCTTCTTCTAATCAATTAAGGTTTTAAATTATTAAATTAAGTATTAAAATATTTTCTACATGTACATGATAGGATAAAAATAATAATTGTCTTTCTTTTTTCAGAAGATACTGTATATCCTAAAGAATGCAAATATGTTCTAGGAAATGAACAATTGCTTGCTGTGACTGATGCATACTTGTCCACTGAATGTTCAAATTAAGGGATTCTCAAACTTGTGGGTTTTTCACAGTAAACTTCTTGAAGATCACTTAGAGATAATAACAGGGCAGATGAACCATTATGCTAAGTACTCTACAAGCAATTCTGGCATTGATGTGGAGAGAGAACTAACAGAGATGGTTAACAGAGAAATAAAGATGGTAACAGAGAAAGATTTCATTCCATAAAAGTCAGGTTTCTACTATCCTATGAGCTATACCGCTATTTTAAACTAAAACATCTGGGAGATCTGCTGGCCTGTGGAGACCTTTATAGATTATATGAAGACACATCTATAACCTGAACCATATAAAGCAGCAATTGTCAGCAGTAGTAATCCTGAGGTGCTGAAAGGTCTGTCACAATACCTAGCTGACCTCATACCTTTCTGATCTCAGAAAGCTTAGCAAGGTCAGACTTTTTAGAACCTGAATAGGAAAGTACCAGGAAGACTAGACTGATTTTTTTTTTAAAAAAAAAGTCCAGATGAAGACAAATTACTTTTGGGGAGGGGTAGGGATGACTCAATGGAATCACCAGGAATCAAGCTGATGTCTTGATCTCTTACAAATATGCAATACTAAAACTTTTGCACACTACTGTATGTATGTAAGTATGTGTATGTACATACACACACACACACACTGTATATTTTAAATACGTATTTAAACTTATTAAAATAAGTTGACCCCATTTCTTTGAGAGGCTGCCACAAAGAAGAGGGGGTCAATTTATTTTCCAAAGTACCAGATGGAAGGACAAGAAACAATGGATGGAAATTAATCAAGGAGAGAACTAAGGAGATACATCCTAACAATGAGAATAATTAACCAGTGGAACAGCTTGCCTTTAGAAGTTGTTGATGCTTCATCACTGGAGGCTTTTAAGAAGAGACTGGACAGCCACTTGTCTGAAATGATATAGATCTGTGGTGGCGAACCTATGGTATGTGTGCCACAGGTGGCACGCAGAGCCCTCTCTGTGGGCACGCAGGCCATTGCCCCAGTCCTAAGCCTTCATATGGGTTTATAAAACCTTTTCACTTTAGGCCTTCACCGCCGTGTGCAAAAAAAAAAAAGGTTCAATCAATCAATCAATTTCAACTTCTTGCGGGGAAAAAAAAAGATCTCGCAAAGTTGGAATTGATTGATTGAACTTTTTAGTTCCACCCAGTCTGCCATTACCACCTCAGCCACGCCCACCCAATGGGCCACGCCCACCCGGCACCCGACGATACATAAGTGGGTTTTGTATTGCAGTTTGGGCACTCGGTCTCTAAAAGGTTCGCCATCACTGTTATAGGTTCTCCTGCTTGAGTAAAGAGTTGGACTAGAAAACTTCCAAGGTCTTTTCCAGCTTTATTCTGACACATCTATATCTGAATGGAGTAGAAATGGATGGTTGAAAATGTTGTGAATTTCATGCTGCCTTGGGTTGGTCTCAGCACTGATTTGGGCTCTCTCACAGTGGTGTCATGACCATGATAGAGGTATCTGGAGCCTATTTTCCTACATTTGCTTGGGAATTACTGAACTCAAGGGCTTTCTTTGAGACTAAACACGCATAGAGTTGAACTGCAACTTCTAATGTTGCACTTTTAAGAACATTATTTCATTTTGTTTGTTTCTGCTAGGGAGAAAAAGAAACAATGTTTAAGGTATTAAGAAAATTTGAGCCTTGGTCAAGGATTAGAACAAACAACATGGATTTTACTATTTTGGCACCACCATGATAACAGATTCTTTTAAAAATTCATAATGAGAAAAGATGGATAAGTTGTTAATATTTCTTTAGTTATCAGGTCAACAAGAAAGAAACAACTGTGGACATTAATTTTATTATATACTATAATATGTCATATAGATTTATACACATGAGTAGACAATGGAAGTAATCATAATGGAGGCTCTATCCTGCAAATATTCCACTGATGTAATTTGCTGACCAGCTGTCTCCCCATAGTGTATTATGGCATAAGTCAACTTTAATTATTGCATGCCAAGGGGATTACTTATATTTTGCTGTAGAGTTGGCAGAGTGCTTAGTTTAGGCATCTTAATCTGGTCTATATTGTGATTACTCAGTACTCCTCATAGCTGCTCTCTTCACCTTCCATGTTCTGAAACTGAGATTCTGCACTTTACATTATAAGGAGAATCTTAATGCACTTCTACATAAGGTCCTCCTTATGATGTAAAGATTAGAGTGTCTCTGCTTCAAAAGTTCATTGTCAAAGCAGAGACAATGACCAAAGTAGAATTTGAACACTTCTGCGTTAGAAGTGTCTCATGATATTCAACGAGCAAAGCCATTAGGGAGACCACTTGAACATTTCCAAATCTAGTCTGAAACATATATTGTAAGAATGTCCCTATTTTGTCTATCTTCATCCAACAAGAGTCACAACTAAATGCAGAGATTACTTTAAATAGACCAAAAACCCAGTTTACACCCAAACTAAATGCCATCAACCATTCTAGCAGCACCGTAATGGCAAAGCCAGTCCTACCGTTGAACTGGGTGAAGTAGTTGCCTCTGGCTGCAGAGATTCTTAGAGATAACTAGAGTGTTGAGAGGGAGAAGAGTAGGTTCCGTTGTTTCCTTTGTGTTCTACCCAAAATGTTGATGTGATTTAATGTTTAATTCATTGTTTCAGGCAGCATAACATGAGGCTTGGTAGATTGAAGCTTGATGCAGATGAAATAGTGATTGAGTTAATGGCTTCTTTTTCGTCTGGATGATTCTTCTGGAACAAGGTGGTGCTTCCTTCAAAAGATCATGTTCACAGCACAGTGGGCTTCCAGATACACCTTAGCTTTAGAGACATGCATGCCCTCTGTTTCACAAATGGATGTGAAGGCAGCTGCTGCTTGTATATCACCTTTTCTTCAACTGCTGCTCCCAAGCCAGCTGTTGACTCAATAGTCAGCAATAGGGATTCTTTGTTTGATTAAGGAGGTAAAGAGATATTTTTGTGGGGCCCAGGACTGTTGCTACTGTGGCAGTGGGGAAGAAGTAACCACATAATCTTTTGCTTCCATTTCTCCTGCCTAGGGTGAGAGTTCAGCATAGCTCAGCACTGGGGTATCCATCGATAAATCCCATCTACATGACGGTCTTGGGGCCCAGAAAGTTTTCTTAGACAACAGGCCAAAAAGCACCATGGATCAGCTTAGTCACTCCATTTGTCTGAATAGATCCATTTCAATAATACATGCCTTGATAAGCAGCTGTCATTCTTATTGCTATTATCTGCTGACTACCATTGAAGATTGTCTTGAAAATTCAGTGAGTACAAAAAATGGGAGCCAGGGACTGAGAATTATGATCATACCATGCTGTTATTACATAGTCTCCATGCAGAGGTATTTATTTCCGGATCCAACTCAAGGTGTTGATATTAATCTATAGCACATTAAAGCTGGGATTCCACTATACGAAGAAATGATTCCTTTTTTATATTTCTACTCAGACTCTGAGATATTCAGCCAATCCCTTGGTTAACTACAGGTTAACTACTCAACTTACCACAATTCATTATTTAGTGACCACTCAAAGTTATAACGGCACTGAAAAAAGTGACATATTTTTCACACTTACAACCATTGCAGCATCCCCCTTGGTCATGTGATCAAGATTCAGATGCTTGACACTGAAAGCTCCCCCAGAGGGAGAGGTGATTGGGAAAATACTGGAATGTGCAGAAATGAATAGACTAACAATGACAATTAAAGATAAGACAGAGTCAGACTACTATGAAATCTGGGGAACTTTTTATGATTGGCTGAAAAGAGAATATGGTTAAAAGATAGTTAACATCAATTTAGATGGAAGAAGAAGGAGCAGATAACGATGGAGACCCAGGCGATACAGTATTGAATAACTGGAGGTTGTATAAATATTTATAGAAGTATATACCGAGAAGGTTAGATAAATAGAAGTATTAATGTAAGAGAAAATTAATCTTATTGTATATAATACAGATAGGGAAATTTGGAGAGAGGAGTTGCTCGGACATTACCCCTGAATTGTATCTGAAGAGGGATGAGAGGGAAGAAAGGAGAGGAGAGAGAAAAGAGTAAAGGAGGGGAGAAGGAAGTAGGAAGGTTGGAGGAGAAGAGGAGAAGTGGGGAGAAAGGGGAGGAGAGTGGTGAAGGAAAGAGAAGAGGAGAAGACGGAAGTAGGGAAGAGAAGAAAGGGAGAAAGAAGGTAGAGAAGGAGGAGTGTGGATACAGTGAAAGGGGAAATGGGTGAGCAACACCAAAAGTCATGTGTATGTATTTATTTCATTTTATTAAAAGTATCTTATATATGAATGTAAAAAGAATGTATGTTAACATCTGATAAATATCACGGTATATGTATGGGGGAGAGTTTGGAAAAATAAAAAATTATTTTAAAAAAAAGATTCAGATGTTTGGCAACTGATTCATATTTATGATGATTGCAGTGTCATGTGATTCACTTTTTGTGACATAACAACAACAACAACAATAATAATAAAGTTGGAAGGGACCTTGGAGGTCATCAAGTCCAATCCCTGCTCAGGCAGGTAACCCTATACCATTTCGGACAAATGGCTGTCCAGTTTCTTCTTAAAAACTTCCAGTGTTGGAGCATTCACCGCTTCTGGAGGCAGGTTGTTCCACTGGTTAATTGTTCTAACTGTCAGGAAGTTTCTCCTTAGTTCTAGGTTGCTTCTCTCCTTGATTAGTTTCGATCTGTTGCTTCTTGTCCTGCTCTCAGGCACTTTGGAAAATAGCTTGACTCCCTCTTCTTTGTGGCAGCCCCTGAGATATTGGAATAGTGTTATCATGTCCCCCCTCGTCCTTCTCTTCGTTAAACTAGACATACCCAATTCCAGCAACCTTTCCTTATATGTTTTAACCTCCAGTCCCCTAATCATCTTTGTTGCTCTTGTCTGTACTCTTTCTAGAGTCTCAACATCTTTTTTACATTGTGGTGACCAAAACTGGATGCAGTATTCCAAGTGTGGCCTTACCAAGTCATTGTAGAGTGGTATTAATACTTCACGTGATCTTGATTCTATCACTCTGTTAATGCAGCCTAGCACTGTGTTGGCTTTTTTGGCAGCTGCAGCACACTGCTAGCTCATATTTAAATGATTGTCCATTAGGATTACGAGATCCCTCTCACAGTTACTACTGTTGAGCAAAGTACCCCCTATACTATATCTGTATATTTGGTTTTTCTTGCCTAAATGTAGAATCTTACTTTTTTCACCATTGAATTTCATTTTGTTAGATAGCGCCCAGTATTCAAGTCTGTCCAGATCCTCCTGTATCTTAAGCCTATCTTCTGGAGTGTTGGCTATTCCTGCCAGCTTGGTGTCGTCTGCAAGTTTGATGAGTTCTCCACCTATCCCCTCATCCAAATCGTTGATGAAGATGTTGAAGGGCACTGGGCCCAGAACAGAGCCATGGGGCACCCCACTACACACTTCCCTCCATGTAGATGTGGTTCCATTGAGGACCACATGCTGAGTATGGCCGGTCAGCCAGCTATGGATCCATCTGGTGGTGATGCTGTCTAACCCACATTTTTCTATCTTCTCAAATAGTAGGTTGAGATCTACTTTGTCAAATGCCTTACTGAAGTCCAAGTAAGTTATATCCACAGCATTCCTCTGGACCACTAATTTTGCCATTTGGTCAAAGAATGCAATAAGATTTGTCTTGCATGATGTGTTTTTGACAAACCCGTGTTGGCCTTCTGACAAGCAAAGTCAATGGGGAAGCCAGATTCACTTAAACAACTGTGCTACCAACTTAACAAGTGCAATGATTTACGTAACAGCTGTGGCAGGAAAGGTCATAAAATGGAGCAAAATTCATTTAACAGCTGTCTCGCTTATCCACAGAAATTTTAGGCTCAACTGTGGTCGTAAGTTGAGGACTACTTGTACATAAACTGGAGTTTTCTTCAAACACAGTTTTGTGAATATAAAATAATCCAAGCCAATTTTAATGTTGTATGACCCGGTTTCTAAACCCAACCTCACAATAACATGCATACACTGGGTGTTCCAGTCTGTGGGGCTAGCTAGCATATGGGGAATCATATTAATGCTGCTAAGGAATTTCACTAGTTTACAGCCTGACAAATGGCAGATACGACCAGCATATACCAATACAGCATACGACATTTCCTACCTGTAAAGCTGATGGCTTCCTAGAAACTGATCTTATTCTCATTACTGACCTTCCAATTTGGGAATTCCTCCTATGGTACAGCATCTGTAGTTCCAACACAATGTCTTTGGTGCACGAGGCAAGAGGTTTTAGATTTCTCAAATCTTTCAATATTATCTTTCTATGGCTGTTGCAATGGAGCCTTGTAATCTATCGTATCTTTTCTGTTTCAGTTTCTGATGCCTATTGGCTATTTTATCTTTGTGCTGTACATCTTAAAATCATTCTTTTAGGGTTTTCTTTAACCTTTTTAGGTTCCAAAGTGGTTTTTAAATAGCTTTGCAAGTTGCCCTGAGCAATTCTGAAGGGTGATATAGAAATCCCGAAACAGAAACATATGAGAACAGTCTCCGTAAGTGTACTTCCTCCCACAAGACCCTGGGGAGAACGAAAACGAGCTCTTGACTATTATCAACAATTTGCTTGCATTTTATCAGAGAAATAATCTACATTATATTCTATCCAGGAAAGATAAACATAGGGTAACCAACAGCATGCCAGGTGTGAAACACAAGCTCAGCACACAAAGGTTCAATTTCACTGGTTTATTGCTAAAAGCCTATGCACAGGAATCTTCTTAACAAATGGTCGGTACCTGGTTAGTTAGATAAGGGTCAATGGCAGTTAGGGGGAATTGGGCATAGTTTGTTTCGGGCTGCGTAGTGATTATAGGCTGATCCCTCATTTCACCTTTCCCCTTGGCTTTGCCAGCCCTTCTCCTGTACAGCAAGATGGATAGACTCAGTTACAATGGTGATGAGTACACCATCGGAAGTTCTGAAGGACCAGGTTAAGGACAGATTATCATGGAATAAATGTATATATGTAGTTGCTAAGAGTTTACAATAACCTGATAGTGCATAATCAATCCATATCAATCAATCAATCTTTTCCGTGGTGGCGCAATGGTTAGGATGCAGTATTGCAGGCTAATTCAGCTCACTGCCAGGAGTTTGATCCTGACCGGCTCAAGGTTGACTCAGCCTTCCATCCTTCCGAGGTAGGTAAAATGATTGTTAGGGGCAATATGCTGACTCTGTAAGCCACTTAGAGAGGGCTGTAAAGCACTATGGGGTGGTATATAAGTCTAAGTGTTATTGTTATTGCTAGTCTATATCCCCACTCCCCCCAAAAAATCTTGATCGTCTTCCCCTTCTTTGCTGAAATTGAGAGAAAGGCAATCATAGAACATGAATAGCTCTTGTGGATCAGGTCCAAAAGATTAGAAATGACCAAGACCTATTCTAGTCTAACCCAATGTCTATTCAGATACCTCTGTGGTGCTTACAAGCAGGAGATGGAGACATAACTCCTTATTGCTGTTATTCCCTTGCAACTATTCCATGGAGAAATGCTGTTCATAAACTGAGTCTTGAATTCTGAAGAAATGCTTGATGAGTCATGGTAATGGAGCTTTCCAACCCTCCACATTGTTTTTTATTTATTTTATCAATGAAAGGTAGGAGCAAAGGAGCAAAGAATGGTCTCCAAATAACTGTTAACATCAGAACTCGGAAAAAGAAAATGACAAATGAAAAACTTCCAGGTTCATTTATATTTAAGAGGCTTTGGTGAAATTTGTATAACTTAAACTTCTGAAATACTTTGCACTTGATCTGTTTGCCTTTGAAATCACATTCTTTTCTTCTTGTAAGATATTCCAATTGATGGAAAAATGGGTTGTCTGCGTGTATTTTAAACATCAACGGTGTAGCTAATTCAGAACAATTTGTCTTCAGCTTTAAGACAAATTAGAGAAGTGATGGCTGAGGTATATATGATAGCATGTTGTCTAGTTTGCTGAAGCTTTCAAGCTCTTTTGTCAGAGCTCTCTGAAACATCTCAGTGGCTATTCTCTCAAACCAGAATATTTTATTTATTCATGAATGTAATGTAATGGAAATGAACATAACCAATATTAAACTGTGTCCTGTAAGCCAGTTGAATGAAGGCTTGCTATAAATGGCTGGATTTAAGTTCAGCACTGGCAGAATACAAAATGATTTTTGTTTGATTTTCATATGCTCACTTCATATGGATGTGCATAGAAGAGGGAGGGAGGGAGGGAAGGAGGGAAGGAAGAAAGGAAAGAAGGAAGGAAGGAAGGATGGATTTTAAGTTTTCCTTTTGCCCATATTTCATTATATCCATTCCTTTCAAAATCTTTGTGTCTGAATAATTTTTTTTAAAAAACAAACTCATCATTTTGTCCAGGCAAATTCAGTAAACACAGTTATTGAAAGAGTCATATTTTCTGTTAATACAGCAGGTTTAAAAAAAAGGAAGGACCTTTTTAGAATAAAGAGACAACTCCAAGTTGAAAACAGAGAGCCATTTTGAATTCATAGTTGAGATGACAGCAGTTTTGATCGCAGATGTTTTTATATCTCGCCACAATAAACACTTATGATGGATTTGCTGATACACTCTCCCTGAGAAGTCACTATGGAACAGGCTGCCAAGGACAAAGGACTAAGGAGGTATAATATGGTTTTCCCATGATAGGATAAGAGGGAGAGGCACAGATTGTCTTTCTTGGTGTTATAAATGCACAGATGCAGCTCTTTTCATCTGTGAAATGTTGAGAGTTAATAGGCAGAACTTGTTGGAGAAATGGGGTCAATCACTACTATAACTAGAAATGTGTAATGTTCACTCTGCAAATGTCTTTGTGGGTGCACATGTGCCTGAGTTCTGACTGTTTAAAATAAATATATTCAGATTAGACATTTTTGTTCTTAATTGGCATAGCAATGATTGCAACAAAAGGAATCATCCAATCTCATGTTCCTATGGGATTGTATTCCAAGATGCTTTTTTTTTTAAAGGTCCAATGTTTTCGTGAGAAACAATGTAAGCTGGAAGAGTCTTATGGTATTATGGGAAAATAATATAAGAAGATCAGAAAATATTTATGCCAAGTTGTGCTGTAAAACACAGTCCAACTTTGGCAGTCTTTCTTATTTCAGGCACCAACCAGATGTGTTGATTTCAACTTCCAGAACCCCCTTCAACATGGCCATTGCTGAGTATCATGAGAGTTGCAATCCACACATCTGGATCACACCTACATGGGTGTGTCTACAGTTTCAGACATCTCAACTCAAAACACCAAGGATTGAACCTGTAATCCTTTAGATGCAAAAGATCTGTTCTACTATGCAAATATATGCAGTGTGTACCTCATATGTAGTATGATTATGCTATAACTCAGCATTAACTGAAAATTAGAAATTGTGGTTACTGAGTGATCAAGCAACTATAATTTTGTTATTTACAGCTGACTGTTTCATTAGCGCCAGTGATGCCATTTTCCCAACTTGGTCACCCTCTAAATTTTAGCTTTCATTTCCCCAAAACTGGCAAAGGTCATGCTTGGCTTAGGAGAATCCAAGCCCATATATCAGGAGGGTGCACAGGTTGCATAAGACTGTTGTGTTACTAGAGATTTAAAAAAATAACTCTGCCAGTTTGTAGCTGGAACAAAGATATGAACTGAGATATCTGTTGCCATAGGAAAACAATATTATGAGGCTGGTAGATGGTTTAGCTCTGAGCAGAATGAAGCAGCTGAGCAATAAAGAGGAGAGTCCATAAAAGTTGGGCTTGCATATTCTGGTGGTAGAACATTGCAAAATAATGAAGAATGATGGCAAAGTAGAGGTGTGCAGGTGCCTTGAACAAGGTGAGTTCATAAGATGTGTATCTTAATAATTCATTTAGTTTCAGCAATAGTTTAAGAAGGGAATGGATATCTTTTCATTGACCTGTGGCATCCTTTGTTCTCTTTATCTTCTGGCCGAGAGCTACAGTAGGCAGACCATTATGTACAATGGGCAAGGGTTGGAGAAATATAAAATGAAAAGCCAGACATAAACCTTCCTCTCAAACCCATTAAGAATATTAAAACGCTTCTTGGAGTGAATGTTACAACTGCAACTTTTTCTTTTGGTTCTCATTACATTTCTTGAAAGAGATTTTTCCCCCCGGAGCTTTTCTAAAGACTAAGTTTCAAGGTCAAGGTCCCTTCTACATCTGAAACCAACACTGGTCAGAGATGGGTGCCATTTCTTGGCTGTGCCCCAAATTCTGTTGGGCTTCTGGAATTTTTAGAAAGCCAAGCTGATCAACTTGACTTAATTGTTATTACTCCAGGATGATGGAGCTGCAGGGATTCCTTCTTCCTCCTTCTAGAATTCCTCCCCTTCTAGATGTCAAGGCATCATGAACTGATAAAGGGACAAGGAGAAAAAAATTGGCTGGAGGATGACCACTCCCCCACTACTGGCAATTATGTGCAACTGCCCTTCAAGGCCACAAAACACAATCTACCTTGAATTAGGTTATATCACCAACTGAAAATCTAAAAGTCAGAAGGTATGATGTGTTGGGTCTTAGGCATTAGCTTCAGTGATGCCATATTCCATGGATGATGGCATTACTTTCCCTGACAGTAACTGGCACCCTCTCCCTTCCCCTGCCATGAAAAATTAATGTAGGGTGATGTAGAGTGGGGGACAGAGGCAGAATTCCAACTAACTCCTGGTTTTGGCATTTTCCACTGACTGGCTGGAAAGAACTCAAGGAGCCAGCCTTTTTGGACATTTGTAGCAGTGTTCTCATGCTGCCATACAAACTACTTGAGCTCTTTCCAGCCAGCTAACTTAGCAATGGCATGGTGGTGAAAATTCGTCCCTCTAAACTCACACATGAGTGTTGGTGGTTTAACCAGAAGATTGGCAAGGAGTATTTTTCTCCCTTAGGTGCATAGAGATGGGACTCTATATGGTTTTATATACTCATGTAATTGTTCAGCATTGTATTTCAGGATTAAACAAGCATTAATTTTACTCTTTAAAGGTTTATATGTGGATTATATTTTGTTCTTCTTTGTGCTTGGAGAGACACCTCTGCAAGTAGGATGATCTTTCTCATCTTCAATCCAATTAACCTTGATACTCCTTAATTTTAAGATAAATTCATTGCAATCAGGTTTGAACAGGATTCTTCAATGGTCTTATGATTGATAGACAGATGGACGGACGGACGGACGGACAGACAGACAGACAGATAGATATAGATAAAATAAAGATAGAATAAAGATAGGTACTGTAGGTGATAGGTGATAGATAGATGATAGATATAGATAGAATTAAATGGATAGATAGATTAGATAGATAGATAGATAGATAGATAGATAGATAGATAGATAGATAGATAGATAGATAGAAAGATAGAAAGATAGAAAGATAGAAAGATAGAGATAGGGGATAGGTAGATAGAAATAGATGTAAGTGTATGAATGTATTAACAAATGCATGATTCAATGAAGATTTTAGGAATACCTTTAAGGATTCAGGGTAAAAGTGATTGAGAGGTTTATGATAAATTTGGTTCATTCCTGTTTAGTTTTTCTTCACTCCCTCTCTTCCTTTATTCTACTCAAAGGAGAATTTTTGTGAGGTAATTTTACTGTTGAAGGAATGTGTTCTCTTTGTTTCTCAGTTGTCATGGAGGATTCAGACCTCTTCTAAGTACCGCCTATATATGAATCTTATGACTTTTTGATCCAAGTGACACACAAATCTTCTGTGAGCAGCCATCTCAATGTCTTATCACTTATTTTTTATTGCTAATGGATTTTTAAACATTCCATTTTCTACACATTTTTATTTGGTAGAATTTAATAATGTGCATGAAGTACTTTAACTTGACTTTGATGCACACCATTTATCTGCATGCAAAATCAAGGCTTTTATTTACATGATGTCAATCAATTGCCTGTTACAAATATAGCCCATTAATATTCCATTAAAAAACAGAGTCCCCAAAAGAAAGAAACCTTTGAAAAGACCCATTTAAAATAAAATTGCCATGTCCTGGCGTAACGTAGGATCTTTTCACATGTGAACAGGAATTTAAAAATCTAGCCACAATTGCAACAGAGTCAAACATCAAGAAAAGAATTGTGCATATCTTTCTCCAATGTTTGCTCGTTTGTTTTATGAAATGTCGCTACTGGAGGTTTTCAGAAGAATGAATGGGGGGAAAAAAGCATTTTTAGTTCATCTGCCATTGTTGTTCATCAAATCATCTACCAGAATGCTTTTATTAAAAGGTAAAACCCAAACTGTGTGAGGTTGAAAGTTTTCTCAGAAGCAGGTTTTTTTTAAAAAAAGTTGTAACAGGCAAAGGTGTGTCATGAAAATGGAAATTCATAGAAATTGTTTTCAGGAGGGTTGGGTCTTTTTTTTTCCCACCTGAAAGAATGTTTCTATACTTTAAAACAGCGGTTCTCAACCTTGGGGTCGTGACCCCATTTGGGGTCGCATGACCATTTCGCGGGGGTCGCCGGACACTGCGGGCCGCCATTTTGTTTTTTTATTTTTTTTATTATTTTTTATTATTTTTTATTTTTTTTATTTTTTTTATTTTTTGGCGCGCGCGCCGCGCATGCGCAGATCCGCCCGTCGCGCCAAAAAAAACAAACAAAAAAAACAAAATGGTGGCCGCAATGGGCGGATATGCGCATGCACGGCACGCGCGACGGGCCGATCCGCGCCTGCGCAGATCCGCCCGTCGCGCCGAAAAAAATTAAAAAAAAATTAAAAAAAAAATTTAAAAAATCAAAAAACAAAAAACAAAACGGTGGCTGCGACGGGCGGATCCGTGCATGCGCGGCGCGCGTGACGGGCCGATCTGCGCATGCGCAGATCCGCCTGTCGCAGCTGCCATTTTGTTTTTTTTGTTTTTTTTAATTTTTTTTAATTTTTTTTTTGGCGCGCGCGCGCACCCGGGTCAGGGTCGCGGCGCGCATGGGTGGGGCAAGTGGGGTCTCAACCTGAGAAAGGTTGAGAACCACTGCTTTAAAACAATTTTTGCTCCACTGAAAGGGCAATATTTTGTGAGATAGGAAAAATAGCATTTGGAGGGTGCACACTTCTTACTCTTGATCTTACTTTCATAGTGGAAAACCCATAAAGAGAACTTTAATTCAGAGTCACACCCCCCCCCGTTTCCAAGAAAATGTTATTTCGGTTGCAGACTGAAATGTATCAGTTGCGAAAGATTAGGACCACATGCTAAGTTCTAATTAAACTGATATATTGCTCATGCCTATGCACTGAAATCTAATTAACTAATAGTCAGCACTATTTTGGTGTTAGATAGGAGTTAATGGCATTCAAGAAGCGTTGGACTTAGACCACTTGTGTGAACATAAAGACTCCAGGCTAATTCCTCTTTTGACTCCACCCCGAAGTTCTGCCATTCCTTCTCCTACATTATGATGGCTACCTAATTTGAGTGGTGCTGTTATCTTCTATTCATTGATTTGATCATATATCAAATTGATTGTGAAATTTTATCTGAAGTGCTCAGCTTCACTCAGGTTTTCTAGTCTACCCTACCCCTCTCCCCGTTCACCTTTTGTATCAGATAAACAAAATGAAGTATTGTTACCAAACAGGAGATGCTTTAGTTCCTTGACCAAATAGTTGCCTTTTTTTAACCATTCAGCCTTTACAATATTCATTTTGTGAATACACTGACCAGAACAGCACAGTTTTCCCCATTAGGATGCGCAATACGTTATTATGATTGGCAGGTCCATTTTACAAAAATCCTTTTCCTAATTATCCCCAACTTGGAACTTGGCTTTTTAACAATGGCTGCGTATGACTTTGACATTTTCATGCAGCTATTTAATCAGGATGTGCAAAGTATTTGAAAGAACATTTTGCAACGTGTGTTAACACAA
Organism: Bothrops alternatus; assembly: GCA_034064705.1. NCBI lineage: Eukaryota > Metazoa > Chordata > Lepidosauria > Squamata > Viperidae > Bothrops > Bothrops alternatus. The sequence goes on along the minus strand of JARGCV010000049.1, from coordinate 12,042,096 downwards.
AGGAAAACACCTCTCTTCTGAGTACGAAAAATGGTAAAGCATTTGTGTCTTTTGCTGGGCTTGTGGAACTGCTTTCAAAGTTGATCCTGTCTCTCCATGAATGGGCATCCAGAGGCCTCTCATTTCACCAGCAATCATAGTTGAAGTGTGGTCTGGGCATGGACACACTTGCCAAAACGAACAGGGACAACTTTCAAAGTAGTCAGATGATGTGGTTATTTTAATGCTTGGCAGAATTGTGAGTCACTCACACTAAGATGCATTATGAATCTTTCCCCTCAAATTCTTGGCTTTGCCTGCTACCTGTTACAATAATTGTATGTTCCATTCACTCATTGCCAATGACCTCATCAGCACATATTTGATATTGAAAAGCTTGGACCTAATGTGCATTACTTTAACTTGCTTGTGTAAAGCTGGGTTTTTTCATGTTTATATTGTTCCTGTAGCTCAAAGAGTTCCCTTCGGAGTCATTCATTCATTTCATTCATCCAAATGTGAATAGCAGAGTGTTGAACAATACTATTTCCCCCTTTTTCTAAAAAATAAACCCCCACTTCTCTAAATAATTTGGTGTTTTTAATAAACTACTTCACCTTATTTCATGTTGCAAACTTTAGGGAACTGTGAACAGGCCCGAGAATCCCAATCCAAATAAGATTTCTTGGAAACTTTGTTATATAAAGATCACTATAGTAGTCCTCGATTTGTGACCACAATGGAGTTCAAAATTTTTGTTGCTAAGCAAGACAGTTGTTCAGTGAATTGTGCCCCAGTTTATGACCCACAGTTGTTAAGCAAGTCACTGCAGTTTTTAAGTGAATCATCTTGTTTGGCTTCCGCATTGACTTTGCTTGTTGGATACTGGCTGGAAAGGTTACAAATGGTGATCACATGACCCTGAGACAATACAACTGTCATAAGTACATGCCAGTTGCCAACTGTCCGAATTTTGATCACGTGACTGTGGCAATGCTGCGACAGTCATAAGTGTGAAAACCAATCATAAGTAACTTTTTTTTCCCAGTGCTGTAACTTTGAACAGTGACTGAACAAGTGATTGTAAATCAAGGGCTTACCGTAACCTCTTTCTGTTGTTTTATCACCTACTGATCCAAAAGAGCAGCTCTCTTACTCTCTTGTGACTGCTGGATTTACTCACTCTTTGGCAAGAGTTGTTGTCAAAATCTCTTTGAAAGTAGAAGAAAAAGTAGTGTGAAGTTGCAGAACTTTGTTTTAGGGGGTGTGTTCAATTCCCCACCAGAGTTCTTTCCACCAACCCTCCACCATTAGTAAGTCACACGGTCCCTGTGGGAGCAGCTTGCATTGGACATCATTCTTTGCCTCTGCCTCCTTCCGTTGTTGCCACTGCCAAAGTACAGGGAGTCCTGGACTTATGACCACAATTGAGTCCCAAATTTCTATGGTTAAGTGAGACATTTGTTAAGTGACTTTTGCCCCATTTGACGACCTTTCTTGCCACAGTTGTTAAGTGAATCACTGCAGCTGATAAGTTAGTAACCCGGTTGTTAATCGAATCTGGCTTCCCCATTGACTTTGCTGGTCAGAAAGTCGCAAAAGGGAATCACATGACTTTGGGACACAGCAACGATCATAAATAGGAACTAGTTGGGAAGCATCTGATTTTTGATCATGTGACCATGGGGATGCTGCAAAGGTCACAACTGTGAAAAATGGTCATAAGTCATATTTTCAGTGCCATTGTAACTTCGAATGATCACTAAAAGAACGGTAGTAAGCTGAGGACTACCTGTAGCATGGGATACAATGCTACAATCTCCCCCTTCAATCTCCTTCCTTCTCCATCTCCTTCCTTTCCCCTTCAATCTTCCTTCCTTCCTTCCTTCCTTCCTTCCATCTCCAACTCCATCCCTTCCCCTTCAATCTCCCTCTCCTTCCTTCCTTCCTTCCTTCCCCCTTCAATCTCCTTCCTTCTTCATCTCCTTCCTTTCCCCTTCAACCTTCCTTCCTTCCTTCCTTCCATCTCCATCTCCATCTCCATCCCTTCCCCTTCAATCTCTCTCCTTCCTTCCTTCCTTCCTTCCTTCCTTCCTTCCTTCCTTCCTTCCTTCCTTCCTTCCTTCCTCCTTCCTTCCTTCCTTCCTTCCCCCTTCAATCTCCTTCCTTCTCCATCTCCTTCCTTTCCCCTTCAATCTTCCTTCCTTCCTTCCTTCCTTCCTTCCTTCCTTCCTTCCTTCCTTCCTTCCTTCCTTCCTTCCTTCCTTTTCCCTTCAATCTCCTTCCTTCTCCATCTCCTTCCTTTCTCCTTCAATCTTCCTTCCTTCCATCTCCATCTCCATCCCTTCCCCTTCAATCTCTTTCTCCTTCCTTCCTTCCTTCCTTCCTTCCTTTCCCCTTCAATCTCCTTCCTTCTCCATCTCCTTCCTTTCCCCTTCAATCTTTCTTCCTTCCTTCCTTCCTTCCTTCCCCCTTCAATCTCCTTCCTTCTCCATCTCCTTGCTTTCCCCTTCAATCTTCCTTCCTTCCTTCCTTCCTTCCTTCCTTCCTTCCTTCCTTCCTTCCTTCCTCCTTCCTTCCTTCCTTCCTTCCCCCTTCAATCTCCTTCCTTCTCCATCTCCTTCCTTTCCCCTTCAATCTTCCTTCCTTCCTTCCTTCCTTCCTTCCTTCCTTCCTTCCTTCCTTCCTTCCTTCCTTCCTTCCTTCCTTTTCCCTTCAATCTCCTTCCTTCTCCATCTCCTTCCTTTCTCCTTCAATCTTCCTTCCTTCCATCTCCATCTCCATCCCTTCCCCTTCAATCTCTTTCTCCTTCCTTCCTTCCTTCCTTCCTTCCTTCCTTCCTTCCTTCCTTCCTTCCTTTCCCCTTCAATCTCCTTCCTTCTCCATCTCCTTCCTTTCCCCTTCAATCTTTCTTCCTTCCTTCCTTCCTTCCCCCTTCAATCTCCTTCCTTCTCCATCTCCTTGCTTTCCCCTTCAATCTTCCTTCCTTCCTTCCTTCCTTCCTTCCTTCCTTCCTTCCTTCCTTCCTTCCTTCCTTCCTTCCTTCCCCCTTCAATCTCCTTGCTTTCCCCTTCAATCTTCCTTCCTTCCTTCCTTCCTTCCTTCCTTCCTTCCTTCCTTCCTTCCTTCCTTCCTTCCTTCCTTCCTTCCCCCTTCAATCTCCTTCCTTCTCCATCTCCTTCCTTTCCCCTTCAATCTTCCTTCCTTCCCCTTCTCTCCCTCCCAACATTTTTGAGCAAGGAAGAGTAAGCTTCTCCAGTGAGCACTGCTATATTGTTTTTGTAATTCATCACTATGCTTTAAAATTATGTTCAATTTGTAACAATGAAAATACACCCTGAATATCAGATATTTACATTGCGATTCCAAACAGTAGCAAAATTACAGTTATGAAGTAGCAACGGAAATAATTTTATGGTTGGGGGTCACCACAACATGTGGAACTGTATTAAGGGGTCGCGGCATTAGAAAGGTTGAGAACCACTGATCTAGATCTATATATGTGTTGTGTGTATCTATCTAATCACCTAGATCTATCCCATCTTATTTTCTCTGAAAAAATGGTAGAACAGTTTCTTTTGCATTTGCCTGTTCAAAAACATATTCTAATAAAAGTTGGAAGTCTTCAAATATATTTGCCCCTTGAGCAAACTTTTTTTCATTTAATATTGTGTCTGTTAATTAGTGTTTCAAATTTGCAAATTCTTTATTGGTTTATATCAGTGTAATACCCAAAGCTCATCTCATTGCCAGATCTGAATGAAATATGATCCTGTTTATTCTATTAAAATGAAGGCTGGAAACTGTTACCCAAATGCCACAGGAATTCTTGCCATTTTCTCATCAAATTCCTCCTCCAATCCCCCCCTTTTCTTTTTTCTTTTTTTTTCTTGTTAAAGTCACATTGTTTTAGATATTTGTGCCTTGGCATTTAAATGAAATACACTAGGCCCCACTGGAAAAAAACCATCTGCAGGGACATATTGTACATAATCTCTATTCCAATGAAGCAGGAGTGAATTTGTGTAATAGTCCTTACTCTGCATAGATTTACTGTGATGTGACTATTGACTCTTTTTTAAGTTTACAGATTAATCTTTTAAAAAAGGATTAAAAAAAGCTTTTTTCAACTCAGAGTAATCCAAAGTATACCTTATTTTGTAAACAGTATTAATATAAGACCACTACTGTAAAAACCACATTAATTGAAGTACCATGTGTTTTGTGAAGCTTCAGGAAATTAAGAAATTAGATATTTAACAGCTAGTGATATACACACACACATAGAGCACATAAATACAGAGACTGTGTTAAATTTGACTAGAGTAGCTGATTGCAATTTGCAAAAAGCAATTATTCATTAAGAGTCCACAGATTTCTGTATTTATTTTTCAAAGAGCTTGAGACATCCTGGAGAGATATAAAATTCTGTTCCCAATACTCTTGTAAAGGCAGGGTTTAAAAGTAGAATTTCAGAGTCTCCCAGCGCAGAATTGGTAGGAAGGACTCCAAAGCTGTGTAGGATTAACATGCTATATATTTTGAAGGAAGGAACCAAAGCACATTATCAAATAAAGACATATTCTTACACATAGAAGAATCTTATGATCTGCTTCTTGTTGTTGTTTTTAATTCTGAGCATCAACTTATTTTAATGGGCTTCACTGGTCATAATATGGACATCAGTGGCTGGTTATCTGCGTGTTTTTCAGCCAGCCAAAAACTTGGAGCGACTGTGAAAACTAAAACTTGAGAAATGTGGTGAGAGACTGTTCACCTGTATTAAATAGTTTACGATGATCTAGACTAGGGGTGTCCAACTGCTGGCCTGTGGGCCGGATGCATCATAGCGAAACTGTGCCCATCCCATTGCTGGCAATGGCAAAAAAGTCGTGATACGTCATGACACGTCATGTGACGTTGCAAGTTTGACACCCCTGGTCTAGAAGAATTTGTCTATTTTAAACACAGAATGTCCACAAGGGGTAAGGGATGAAAAATACAAATCATGTTGGTAATGGGAATTTCCATTACTCCAATTCTTGGGTTTGACATCAGAATGCCAGTACAAAAGGCTGGTGTTTGCTTTATCACAATGTATGTGTTATCATTTTTTGTCATCTCAGTTTATATAAATGGCTGAGTCTAGGTTAGACCTGGCTTTAAATGTCAGACCTAATCCTAAAAACACCAGCATAGGTTAGTATGATTCATTGATTTTTCAGCAAAATAATATAAATGACTTGCCAAAAACCAAAAATGAACTACCCTGGGTGGTATTTTGAGTGTATATTGAATGCGGGCACATGCCAGTGTGAAAAAGGATAATCAGAGTTTAAAAGTGTAAAGCAATATTTTACCAGAAATAAACTCTCTTTTATTTCCAGTTGAATAAATTTATGATAAAGAATTGATGAAACAGGTCAGAAAACCAAATTCATTTTATAAAGAGTCATTTCCTAAATAAAAAAGTTTTGTTTGTTTGATTTAGGTGCTGCTCATCTCATCTGAAGGTGATTATTTAGGCCATTAATTATTAGGCAATTCTAAGACAATTAAGACAACTCTAAGGGTACAAATACATTTATAGTGTGAATGTTGAATAAATATCTGGACCCACTTTGAATCATGGTTCGTCTCTAGCTCTGGATTAAGTACAATCCAGCAGAGTTATCTGAAACACAAAAAGAAAAATTCAAATATTCTATTTTTCTACTTACGTTTTCCAGGATTGCTGGGGCATGAGTACACACATCCATTCTACATAGTGCCAGATTTAGGCATGAAATAAACAAATTACAGCTTAGGGCTTCACACTCTGTAAGGCCTCTCAAAATTTCAGAATATCAGTTTTCTGATTTCGCAAACACATTCAATATTAATAAAAGCAATCCAGAATATTTATTTTCAACAGCATTTGGTATATATCTTAATATATCTTAAAATTATTTTAAAAATAAATATTTATGTATTATTCCCTCGGCATTCTACACTAAAATCTCTGAAAGCGATCAAGTCAGCCAAACGATATATTTATGTAATTCATAAATGTATTCATTAGAAAATAATTTATATTTTTCACTTTAAATGCTTTGTTAATATATAAAAAGTATACATATAAAAGGCATGTGTGTGCATATGTATACACACACACATATACATATACAAGACAAGATAGATATATATGTTCATGTGATTTTTTTTTGTGTGTGTATTCAATTTTTTGTGGTGACCCAATCTCATCATAGTGAGAAGTTCTGGTGTAACTTTTTAACAAGAGGCAACCAAGCTTTGCACAGCTTAGAGCAGTGATAGCGAACCTTTTAGAGACCGAGTGCCCAAAAACTGGCCCGCCCCTGCTCCACCCCCTGCCCCGCCCTGCTCTGCCCCACCCCACCTGCCCACAGGGCCACTCACCGCCTCCAGGGCCTGCTGCAGATTGCCCAACAGCGCCATGGCACTCACGCCCTCTGCCCGCGCCCCTCAGCATCAACTGAGGGCATGAGGGCAGAGTCTTGTCTATGCTGCCTGGCTGGCATGTCCTTGACTGCACTGCTCCATGTGGATCACACTCGGGGGGGGTGACCCTTCTCCAGGAGGGCTACTGGTAAGGAGGGTGTCATGGGGGGAGGCATATATATGCTGCCAATTTTACTAAAGCACAGTACAATAGAAGGAAATCAGGACCAATCCTGATATTAGGTATGATGGATGAAGCAATTGCCACAGAAAGTAAATTGTGGCCCAAGATGGTCAAGTATCAGAAGAGAGGCTATGTGCTATGCAAAATGATTTGTGCTACTTAATCCACCCTACTATTTTATGAACGCAGTGGAGGATGTTCCACCATTGCCAATCTCAAGAAAAATTGTGCAGTCTGCTGGTTTCTATACAAGGAATGGGTTGGGTAGCTCAAGAAGCAATACAGAGGATGATGTAGCTGCAAGGCAGACAATGTCTCCACCAGCAGTGTGCTGGGTAGTGTGGAATGCAGTAAGGCCAAATCCTCATTTTCAGAAGAAAAAGCTGAGAAAAGCTTATTAGTCTCCCCTATCTTTAGCGTCCGGGGACTAGATTAGCATAAGCGCCACAGCTGATCCCCAGCTGATGTCATGACCCTAGGGAGGAAAATCTATAAAACTCTACTGACTCAAAAGGGCCTTGATCATGATCAACACATGGAAGTGCATCACCCACCAGATAATTTAGTGGGGAAGTGTTAGGTGACCTAAACTGTTGCTTTCCCTGAGGAGAAACAATTTCTTTATGATGTGGCCAGGGACATCAAGGATAGGCAATAGCAATAACACTTAGACCAGGGCTCTTCAAACTTGGCCCTTTTATGACTTATGGACTTCAACTCCCAGAATTCCTCAGCCAGCATGTCATAAAATGTCATAAAAGGGCCAAATTTGAAGAGCCCTCACTTAGACTTATGTACTGCTTCAGCCCTCTCTAAGCAGTTTACAGAATCAAAATATTGCCCCCAATGTTCTGGGTCCTCATTTTACCAACCTCAGAACGATGGAAGGCTGAGTCAACTTTGGGCCGGTCAGGATCAAACTGCTGGCAGTTGTCAGGATTAGCTTGCAATACTGCATTCTAACCATTGTGCCAGCGTGGCTCCTGTATAAACCCAGACAGCAGAATCTTATGAGAAGAAGATGCATCATTCACTTTTCCAATCTGCTTTTGGAAGGAAGAAGTTCATTGAAACCTAGGCCCTATACTTCAATATCGCATATCAGGTATCAATCCAGATGTTTACTTAGGAAGATACACCAAAGAGTTAGTTGCGTTTGTAGGAAGATTTCATTCTTGCTTTAACTATTTAAGGGCACAACATAGTTTAGAATGGAAGTCTGAGAAGCCAAGCTTGAAGATTTTTGTTGGCGATGAAGCAGTGAATCCATTTACCAGCCAGACTGCCAAGGAGAGCTCAATTTAAGGGATTCTGTGATCACATTTATATTGATAAGGACATATTATATTGCAGTATGGACATATAGAAGAACATACAGGCAGTCCTCAACTTACAACCACAATTAAGCCCCAAATTCCTGTTGCTAAGAGAGGTAGGTGTTAAGTGAATTTTGCCTCAGTTTATGACTAATAATAATAATAATAATAATAATAATAATAATAATAATAATAATAATATAAAGTTGGAATCTAGTCCAACCCCCTACTCAGGCAAGAAACCCTATACCATTTCAGAAAAATGGCTGTCCAGTCTCTTCTTAAAAACTTCCAGTGTTGGAGCATTCACAGCTTCTGGAGGCAGGTTGTTCCACTGATTAATTGTTCTAATTGTCAGGAAATTTCTCCTTAGTTCTAGGTTGCTTCTCTCTTTGGTTAGTTTCTTATCCTGCCTTCTTATCTCACCTCACCTCACCTCACCTCACCTCACCTCACCTCACCTCACCTCACCTCACACCTCACCTCACCTCACCTCACCTCACCTCACCTCACCTCATCCTATCCTATCCTATCCTATCCTATCCTATCCTATCCTATCCTATCCTATCCTATCCTATCCTATCCTATCCTATCCTATCCTATCCTATCCTATCCTATCCTGCTTTGGAAAATAGCTTGACTCCCTCTTCTTTGTGGCAGCCCCTGAGATATTGGAACACTGCTATCATGTCCCCCCTCGTCCTTCTCTTCATTAAACTAGACATACCCAATTCCCGCAACCGTTCCTTATATGCTTTAGCCTCCAGCCCCCTGATCCTCTTTGTTGCTCTTCTCTGTACTCTTTCTAGAGTCTCAACATCTTTTTTATATCGTGGTGACAATATAACTGGATGCAATGTTCCAAGTGTGGCCTTACCAAAGCATTGTAAAGTGGTATTAACACTTCACGTGATCTTGATTCTTGATACAGTTGTTAAGGGAATCACTGCTGTTGTTAAATTAGTAACATTTTGTTAAGAGAATCTGGCTTTCCCATTGACTTTGCTTGTCAGAAGGTCACAAAAGGTGATCACATCACTGCAGCCATCTAACTATGAATCAATTGCCAGGTGTTTGAATTTTGATCACATGATGGTTGTTAAGCGTGAAAAATTAAGTCATGTCACTTTTTTTTCACTTTGAATGGTCACCAAATGAACTGTTGTAAGACGAAGACTACCTGTACTGTATTGGAAGTAACTGGGAATCACTGGGAGCATTTGCACAGCACCAGAGGCTTCTGGGACAGCTAAGAAGAGCTCACTGTGAGATGGAGAGAAGTGGGCCTTTTGTCCAGTGCAGGGGTCTTCAAACTTGACCCTTTTATGACTTGTGGACTTCAACTCCCAGAATTCCTCAGCCAGGCACATTGGCTGAGGAATTCTGGGAGTTGAAGTCCACAAGTCATAAAAGGGCCAAGTCTGAAGACCCCCCTGGTCCAGTAGATCAATCTAGCAGCCTGGCAACCAAGGCACTGGGACCTCTTGCACATCAGAGGCTTCTGGGAGAGTGAAGAGGAGCCCAGTGTGTGATGCAAAGGAGTTGGACCTTGTCCAATGAATCAAGCTTCTGCTCTGTGGACTGAGTCACTGGGAGTATCTGCAAGCACCAGAGGCTTCTGGGAGAGTAAAAAGGAGCTTGCTGTGAGCTACAGAGGAGTTGGACTTTAACCCCCAACTTAGACAACAAGCTAACAATAAATAACAGCCTAATCAAGGAACCACCAAGATTGCTGCCATCAACATTGACAGAGCGCAAACGCCACTGCCTTCTAGCACTGATGATGTTACCTAGTTAGGTAATGAAATGTCTGCAAGAAAGCAACCAAGCTTAGAAAACACCAAGTCCCCACAGTTCAACCTTGAGCTACAAATGCGTTGTTGGGTAATATGCTTAATATTTACACTAGAGTTGAAGTTTTATATCAGGTAGTCCTTGTTAACGATGGCAATTTGCGCTAGAATCCATCACTAAGTGACATTTGCCATCAAGGTTTGATGTCACATGACCGTGTTGCTTAGCAATGGCAGTTGTAGCACTCCTGCTTGCTGTCCTTAAGCAAATTCTGTACCATTGTTAAGTGTGACATCACATGGTCACTCTCTGGGACCCTCTGCCAGCTTCTCCATTGATTTTGCTTGTTGGAAGTTGCCAGTGAAAGCTGAAAATAATAGACAAAAGACTGCAGAATGCTACAACATCGCAGCTGTGAGCCAGTTGCCAAGTGCCCAGATCATGATCATGTGACCAAGGCGATGTTGCAATGGCTGGTCATAAGTATTACTTGTTTATAAGTTCATTCACTGAACAAGTGGTCATTAAGCGAGGAACATCTTTACATCTACTTTGAATATACCTTAAAAAAAAGTCAACCTTCTAATATAAAAGTATTTTCCTATGCAACTTTATCAAATATACATTTTTAAAGTGACTTTACCAAATTATATATTTTTTCTATACTATTCTCCCAGAATATAACTCATTAATTACATGCCTGTTTCTGTGTGGCTGAGTTCCAGGCTGCATTATTTTCTTGAAAAGATATCCATCAAAGAGTTCTTATATATGTGTAGGTGATGTGTAAAGTTGTAAATTACCAACTGAAGCAGGATTGGTAGAATCTTCTTAGAAGCAGTTGTGTGGATTAAAAATATATAAACTAATTCCCTCTCTATTGTTTCTTACTAGATCAAAGAGACTACCAGTGAACAACAATCAACGGATCTGTAGACAACACACTTGTGTAGATTTAATCCATTTATGTAAAAATCAAGTTACTGCTTGTCTGGAGATATATACATGTATTTATTAGGAACAATGAATAGCATTCCTTAAGGAGAAATTAAGCCAGAGAATTAATTAGCAAAATCTAATATCCAATAAATGTATACCTAAGAAAGTTATCATGGGTGGTCAGTTGTGACACTGAATAGAAGGCAGGAGAACAATTTCCTCAGTGGTTCTTTCCACACAGAAGGTGCTGATATAAACAGAAAGATAGAAAAGAACAATGGTGTTAGATTTAACAAAGAACATGACAGCTTTTAAAGGGATTTTCATTATCAAGGCCTGTGTTTCTGACTTAAACTTAGAATCTAAGAATGCAGTGTATGCCTACCTTTATGTAAATCCCAAGAAAGCTATGAGGTATATTTTTAGATTAAGTGTCTAAGTGACATCCTTTCTTTGGTCTCCAGAGTGTTAGGACCAATAATATTTCCTACTTCTTCATTTTGGCATGTTTGGAAGTTGAAGGGGAGGAATTAAGGGACAAAACTACTGTCCTGGACTTGTCCCCAATAGCTCGTCATGGTTTTGTTTGATTTTTTTTTAGTATGAATCTCAACATGCAGTAGAAAATCTGTAGTGACTTTCAGCAGATGGAAATTGGAGTATAATATTGAATTTCAGGGAGAATCAATGGTGGGATTCAGCTGGTTCGCACCACTTTGGCAGAACTGATAGCTAATTTTTTGTTGCCCAGGCCCAGAATGGACTTCCAGAAGCGTCATCCACATAGAGAGCCGGTTGTTCACATATTTGAATCCCACCACTGGGGAGAATGGTTAATGGTGGGTAGGTGAAGTTTGTTGTTAGCAACGTTGGGATGGCCATATATTTCTACACAGTGGTCGGATTCAAATATGTGAATAACCAGTTCTCTGTGTGGATGCCACTTCTGGAAGTCCATTCTGGACGTGGGCAAGAAAAAATTAGCTACCGGTTCTGCCGAAGTGGTGCGAACCGGCTGAATCCCACCACTGTTTCTACAGCACCATATCTAGGGCTGGGCCAAGAGAATGTGGCTGGACTTCAGAGTTTCTTTGAATGCCACAGGACATGGTACTTTTCTTCATTCCACTTTACATAAAGAAGAGGGGGAGAATTTGCAGCTGGGAGGTTGCTTGCACAGCCCTCAGGATCCCATGGCAAGTCTCCAATCCTTTCACTGGAATTCATCAGCAAAGCAGCTGAATTTCTGGGTCCTAATTTAGGGCCCAAGAATGGCAAAGTAAAGGAGAGAGACGGGAGTGCAAGGCCTCTGGGAAGAGAAACCCTCCATTCATATCCTCAATCCTTGCCCCACAGCTCCCAAACTCCATAGAAACTAGAGAAAAAGCTTCTGATGAGGACCCACTATTAAGTCAGGTAGATAAGTTGTCTCACTGCACTTCTGAATAAATGATAAAGAGCATTAGGATTACTAATGACAAGATGTCATCCCCCCCCTCTATTTCATGTTCAGAACAAGCACATATAAGCATGCATGCACATGCTCTCTCTGTCTCTCTGTCTCTGTCTCTCTCTCTCTCTCTTTCTCTCTCTCTCTCACACACACATCTATCCATCCATGCTAACTGATTGCATTTAAGTGACTGGCTAATTTTTTTTTTTGCCCCTTTCAAGAAAAAGAACCCAGAGGCATGTGTAAAACTAGTAGCTACACAGAGTGGGAGAATCAGTTGTCTGCTGGGCAAATTGACAGCACTCATTAATCTTGGATGGAGACTTCTACAGAGCACATCCTTTCATGCACCTGCCCATGCTGAAAGTAATTACTCGATGGCACTATTAATACGGAAGTGGAGATGGGGGTTATCTCCCCTTCTTAGGCATTGATTGCTGGCTGATTAGGGGGACAACATTTCTCTTCCAGGATAATTGCCTTTGTGCTGTTGCAGTCTTTGTAACCTGAGGGTTAGGCCATCTTGCTGTAGTGCCAGGCCTTGACAATAGCACTGGAGTCCTCTGGGTAATGAACTAGAACTCAATCATAGCAAATTCCCTGAACAGCAAATGCCTAATATAATGTATCACAATCAGGAGTTCCTTTCCCACAACCAAACGGCGTTAAAAAGATTTGATGGCTCCTTTGTTTCACACTTTCTCCAGTGCTGCATCTTCCAAACAAACATTGATATTACAGACATAAGGCTGTCATTGGACCAGATTCCCAGAGACTCTCATCACTTTCTTAGGAAAGCTATGGTCACCTTTAATATTTCCCCAAATCAAAAAGGATCCAATCTAGGTTGGTCACCGGGACTAGACGTCTAGTGGTAGTGCTAGAGCCAATTCCCAGGGAACTTCTCTCTGCCGGAATGTGTGCTTTAGGCCAGAGGTCCCCAACCTTTTGGGCACCAGGGACCGGTTCTGTGGAGAGAGGTTTTTTCCGTGGACCGGAGGGAGTGTGGTTTTGTGTGCTGCGTGCCTCTTGCAGATGGGGCTTTGCTTGTTTGTGCGGACCAGTTGCTGGCATGCCGCGGCCCAGTCCTGGTCCATGGACCAGGGGTTGGGGACCCCTGCTTTAGGCTATTCTAGTCTGGGCATTTATGTGGTGGCTGAGTAGGTGTGGCTTCTTATTAGTTGACTGGGGTATAAGTCACAACCAACCAGGCACCATATAAATCCTATACATAGAATACAGGAAATCATCGATTTACGATCACAATTAAGCTCAAAATATCTGTTGTTATGTGAGACATTTGTTAAGTGAGTTTTGCCTCCTTTTACAACCTTTCTTGCTGTTGTTGCTGCTGCTTGCTGCTGTTGCTTGCTGTTGTGAATCACTGCAGTTGATAAGTTAGTAACACAGTTGTTAAGGGAATCTGGCTTCCCCATTGATTTTGCTTGTCAAAAGTTTGCAAAAGGTGATCACATGACTTTGGGACAGCAAGGGTCATAAGTATGAGTCAGTTGCCAAGGGTTCGCATTTTGATCACATGATCATGGGGATGCTGCAATGGTTGTAAGTGTGAAAAACGGTCATAAGTCACTTTTTTCAGTGCAGTGGTAAGTTTGAACGGTCACTAAATGAACTGTTGTAAGTCGAAGACTACCTGCAGTCCAAAGCAGGGGTCCCCAACCTGTGGGCCACAGCCCACTACCAGGCTGTGACCTACTGGCCACCGGGCTGTGGAACAGGCTAGCCAGGGCACGCACAGGCATTGTGTGGCAAAAATGGGGCGCTGTGTGGCAAAAACGGGGTGCCGCACAGTGAAAATGTATGTGTACGTGAGTAAAATGCTCCCCCCTCCCTTTCCCTCCGGTCCACCAACCGAGAAAGAATGGAGACCTCTGGTGCAAAGCACACATTTTGGTGAGAGAGAATTTCCCTGAAGATGGGCTCCAGCAGGAGTCCAAAAGCTCAGAAGACTAAACCTCTGGTCCCTAGTGACTGACTCTGATTGGATCCTGCAATATTATCCTGGGACACATATATCTGCCTTCATTCGCCAAATCGAACACTCTGATATGAAGAAGTAGGAATGAAAGTGATGACTGCCTTCTTCAGCTTGGTGCCCCCACAATGTGCAGAGTACACAACTTCCAAAATTCACAGCCAGTTGAAGATAATCTATTGGGAAAGGCTGGTGCCTATGAATGATTCACAGTAAAATTAAAAACGACCATGTTGTGTCATATTTGATGATTATGTCTTTATGTTCAGATGCAAAGAAAGATGGGTCTTTCTTTGGACCATAAATAGATTTTTTTTATTATTATCAAAGTGCATTTTTTTTATACCTAGCATGGCAAGCTGCATTTACTCAGACTCTCTCTTTGCTGAAGTCTGACTCCTGCTTTTCCTACAAAACGCTCTAATAGTCTGATTTTAAGTTTAGATTTATGAATGCAACCACCCGCACTCACTCAAAGGTTTCAATTGCAGTTTAAAAGCACATAATAAATAATGAACAGCAAGAAAAGGAAGAACAATAAAAGACAAAATGTTGGACCAAACCATAATAAGCAGAAAGCACAATGATCTAATTCAGAATTGGGTTACCAACAGCTTTCCTGAAAGAGGCTCCTATGTCTTTTAGAGATTTACCCCTGTAGTTCCTTGTGCACTGAATTTCTGTATGCTGGAAGTTGAGAAGGACAGCAATATACTCACAGACAAAAAGGTAAATTAAACGAAAGAGCCCCAAATACACTGATATATTTTTATGCAAATATGAAAAAAGAATCATTGTCATCAAATCAAATAGAAAAGTACATCTTACGTTGAAGTAAGTATTATGCTCAGATGGTATCTGGGCCTCTTATGATATCATTACAGATAGTCCTCAACTTACAACAGTTCATTTACTGACCGTTCAAAGTTACAACGGGACAAAAGTGACTTACAATTGTTTTTCACACGTATGACCGTTGCAGCATCTCCATGGTCACGTGATCCAAATTCAAACGTTTGGCAACTGCTTCCTATTCATGATGGCTGCAGTGTCATGGCGTCATGTGATCAGCTTTTTGCGACCTTCTGACAAGCAAGGTCAATGGGGAAGCCAGATTCACTGAACACCCAGGTTACTAGCTTTACAGATGCAATAATTCGCTTAACAACTGTGGCCAGAAAAGTCATAAAACGGGGCAACACCCACTTAACAAATGTTTCACTTAGCAACATAAATTTTGTGCTCAACTGCGGTAGTAACTCGAGAATTTCCTGTAACGAGTGAGCAATTTCAAGACTTTGGCATTCCCTTCTTATGACTCTGTAGTTTGAATTTGGACTGATGGCCTTTCAGACAGAACACTTCTTCCAAAAGAGAATTTATTGTCTCAGCCAGGGCAGGGCTGCTCTAGGTAAAGATAAAGGTAAAGAAATCCCTGCAAGGTTTTAGTCTGCTGGTTGTAGCTGAATTAAGGGGTGGTGCTTATCTCTGTTCTAGGCCCTTGAGTCAGCGCTGTCCGAAGACATCTCCACGGTCATGTGGCCAGCATGATGTTATGCTGCAGCACAGAGCATGAAGCGAAACACAAAGTGCTGTTACCTTCCCACCAAAGTGGTATCTATTTATCTACTTGCATTTACATGCTGTTGAACTGCTAGGTTGGCAGGAGCTGAGGCAAGTGATGGGAGCTCATTCCATCACACAGTAGTAGGACCTGAGCCGCTGCACAGACCTTCTCTGGGATTTTTTTTTAAGCCCCTGAGCCACTGCACCTCTTGCTGTTCTAGGAAAAATCCTTAATTAAGAAACGGGCAGACACCGATTCCACAACATCAATAGACAGACAAGAAAACATTTCAAAAATCATCACATCTGCTGGGAAGAATGGTCTCTTGAAAAAAAAACGCCAATCATAACCTAATCTTTTAGGGGAAAAAACTCATTAAAGAATAACAACTCTGGTAAGGTATTTGCAAGTTGAGCTGTGTAAATGTTGTGTTCCCCTCCCCTGCCCAATTCTTATCAAATGTGATTTTCATACGTAATGCAAATGAGATTATCCAAATCGTTCAACAAAGCAAGTAGCAAAAAAAAAAAAAAGCCTTTCGGGATTTGCTCTTTAAAATTGCTTTCCTTCACATGGCTGACTATCATTGTGAAAGTGCATAGGCAGAGAAACCTTGACTGTCTTCAAGTGGCTTCATCAGCTTCATGGGGTTGAGGAAGGGATCCAGAGGTGTCCATTTCATTACAATTGAATTATTTCCATCAGTCGAACACTCTTGTTTATGCCTCACAATTTGTTTTGCTTCCAGCAAGCAAAAAGAAAGACTAATTTGGGAAGAACATTAAAGGTGATCCTCTCATCTAACCTTTTTCAATGCAAGAAATCTTGTGAATTAATCAGAGAATCAGTTCTTTATGGACTGTATTGGCAAGAGACTGAGCTATGGAATTTTGGTGTATTTCCATCCCATAAAAACACCACAAAAGTTTGATTTAAACTATCGGCAAAAACTATGTAAAGTAAGAAACCCAAGGGAGGCTACTTTAGAGAGAGTGAGTAGCTCAACATCGCTTCGCCAGCTTTCATCCTTAAGGAAGAACTAGAAGTCACACTATCCCAGTTTTTAGTACACAATTTTAGTCTCTATGCCAACATGGTTATGTGCTACCTGAACAATTTATTGTAACCAAAGCTTGGGAAAGTAAATGAGATAGCAGGTAAGGTTTGTGGGTTTGTGCATTGACTACAACTTACAGATTGGAACATTTCACTGGTTGGTAGTCCAAGTTAGTATTCCCCAACTTGGATATCCTCAGAAGCCTGGACTTCAACTTCCAAAATTCTCCACAATGGCCATATTGGTTGAGGTATTCTGTGACCTGGAATCTGCATATCTAGCCCGAGAGGCAGTGATAAGCAAATGAATGTTGTAGCTTATAAGCCCTTCAGGCCTTATGACCATTTAGTTCAACTTCCAGCTTAAGTGGAAAATGTAGAACTACAATTTGAAGACCATTATAGGGGGAGAGAACCATCATCACCCTATAGGAATTAAATCCATTATCTAGCAATTCTTATTGTCAGAATGTTCTAATCAGAGATGTCCCCTTTCTTCTCCCAGATTTACATAATTCTACATCTAGCCCCACGTTAGAGCAATATTTAAGTTGCTTCTCTAACATCAGAGCACCTTCCTTGTTTCTTTATTGTGGGCAAGTCCAGTGGTGGGATTCAAATATGTGAACAACTGGTTCTCTGTGTGGATGCCACTTCCGGAAGTTCATTCTGGGCCTAGGCAACAAAAAATTAGCTACCGGTTCTGCTAAAGTGGTGTGAATTGGCTGAATCCCACCACTGGGCCAGTCCCACTTCCAAAACCTTATAATGTGGTTTGCTTCCATCCATTTCTAGCTACCTAAGCAACCCAACCAGAATGATGAAAAGACCTGAAAAAAACATGCCTTTTCCTTATGTTGAAGCAAGACTGGTCACAAATGATTTTACAGGATGTCAAGATGAAGAAGTGCCGAGCATATGGCCTCAATAAAAGTTGTATAACTATCTCTTGAATTGGAGCAAACTTCAACAGACAACGGTTTCTTTCCTCAAGTGGCTTCTTTCATTCGACTCTTCTAGATTGGCCCAGTGGGAGACCACTATGCCTCCCCCTTACCTTTATAATATAGCCATCAGTGGAAGAAACAGTCCTGAGGAAATAAATAATGTTTAATCGGATTTGAGCCAAGTGCCAAAGAACCACCCCAATGGAAATAATTAGGGCTGGGGGAGGGAGGTTGAGTGGTTAAAGCAAATGGATTCTCTTAAGTGCAATTAAACTTCTATCACATAGTGAATTAGTGCTTCCGATAGATCCGTCTTGATTGTCATGCTTTATACCTGTCATATTAGAAATATTAATTAATAAAAAATATTAGCAGTGATTTTAATGCAACACTTAATACAAAATTGTTAATGTCAGAAGAATTCAGGGATTCTCCGGATTTTGGAAAACAACTTTAGGCAGGCAAGTTAAATCTGGCTCCCAGTGATTTTGCAGTACATCAAAATGAATGTCATGAAAAGGCACCTGGATATTTTATACAACAATCGTCTTGTTTCTCCTCATCTGCATTATGCAAACAAAAATACTCATTTTACTTCCATGGCACACTGAGAAAACAAAACAAAACAAATGATATTGTAGCTCCTTCCACTTGCTTGAAAATAATTTTTTAAAATAACCCTCTGGCATTAATTGTTGTCATTTTTTTCCCTTTATAAAGAGGTTGTTGATGAGTCGATCAAAGTGTGAAGAAGCCTTTTATTTGACTGAGCTTTGGGCTCACAAAGGCAGATGTTTTTCTCCTTTATCTTATGCTGTAGATGTTGAATGCAAAATAATAACGGTACTTTTGTTTGAAAGGAAGGTTAGTCTGGGAAAATTACACGACCGTCTTTGCAACTACTGTGCTGAAGAGTTTGCAAGTGACAGATAAGGGTGACTTCTGTTCCTCCAGAATGTCGCTGGGAAAGACTTTTTTTCTGAAATGATCCTGGATTAGACAAATACTGTAGATCTGGTCATATTGTAGGCTTGTTTCAGTTGAGTGCCAAGCAAGTTCATTTTCTCTTCATTATTGCTGCCCTCCTCTTCTCCCAGTCGCACCTCCCTTTGGAAAGTCAGGATAATTAAAATGTTCATCTGCAATCTGGCAATGGGCACTTCAGCTTGATTTAATTATGTTTTGCTTTGGTTCTGAACCAAAAACAATGGTCTGTCAAGAAGGCTGATAGAGCTTCATCTGTGACGGCCTTCTAGATTCACTTCTCAAGGATAGAAGGAGAAGCAATTAGGCAAAAAGGGGCAAAGCAGCCCAGAATAGGAAAAAAAATGAAGTCCAACTTTCAAAGCGATATTAAGAAGAGATCTCAGATAAGGTTATTTACTTGATTGCTTGCTTATTTATTTATTTATTTCATGCCTTTGTTATTTTTTATAAATAACTCCAGGCGGAACACATATCAGTTTGGCCTAGTGGTTAAGGTACGAGGTTAGAAACTGGGGGATAGCCAGTTCTAGTACTGCCTTAGCCATGAACGCCAGCTAATCACTCTTTCTCAGCCAAATCCACCTCATAGGACTGTTACAAATAAATAAATAAATAATAAATACCTCATATGTCTTCCTCCTCCTACCTCTCACCCAGGGTACCTAAAGGATCCCTTTTCTCCAAGAGTCTCTACCTGTCCAACTAGATCTAGCAGAATCGACTTGCTGCAGATCCCATCAGCGAAAGAGTGTTGGCTGGTAGGGATTAGAAAATGGACTTTTTTTGCAGTGGCTCCTGCTCTATGGCACATCCTCCCTTCAGAGATTAGAACAGTCTCAACCCTGCTGAGGGCTTTTGTAAGGCCTTAAAACCTCGCTACAATGGCCGGAGGTCCTTTGTGGACCATAAAGCATCCTTTCCGAGGATATCATAACTCTGAAAGGTTGTTAAACAATCGGTCATAAGTCAGGACCACAATTAGAAAATGACAACATAGCCATTAAAGCAAAGCTGTTACTGGGTGAAACTTTAGTTGTGCTTTACGTCAATGAAAACTTAATCATCCAGGCCAAAAGTATTGAAAAAAGTTAAAATCATGGCAACTTGACCAAAGTTTGTTAAGCTGAAACGTTTTGTTACTCGTCCAAGTAACTTCATCAGTCAAAATAAAAAAAATTAGGCAGAGAGTCAGAGCATCATTGGAATGTACCCACTCTTGCCACATCACCTGCGGGGGTTTCTCCCCAAAACGTATTAAATTTTACATTAGTTGTGCTTACAATCTTATTTTAGTTTTCCTTTGTTTTACAAACCTGTGAGAATTGCTCACACAGGTACTTTTTCATCTTCGTCATTATAGCAAATGGTCCCTAAATGAGACAGTCACTAAATGAGGATGTGCACTGCGAAACCTGCTTGTGATTCCCACAGCGCCTTTTGTGTGCTACTGTAGGCAAAATTATGTGAGCAAAATTACATGAATCTCTTATTAGTTAAAGAAATTACACTATGCCATTCCGTGACATTCAGTCAGCTCTAATTCTTCTCAAAGAGAAACAGAGAAATATCACAGACGCTGCACTGAGAAGTTTATTTATTTATTTATTTATTTATTACTTAAACGTATATGCCGCCCTTCTCCTAGGACCCAGGGCGACTTACAAAACAATACAATAAAATTATACAATAAAATTAATCACATTCATATAGCAAACAAGCACAATCAACTCACAATCACTGATGGAAGGACATTCCTAGGCCCAGGGGCAGAGCACAGCTCATACGCCCCAAGCCTGTCGGCATAAATGTGTCTTTAACAATTTCCAGAAAGCTAGGAGGGAGGAAGCAGTACGAATCTCTGAGGGAAGCTGGTTCCAGAGGGCTGGGGCAGCAACGGAGAAGGCCCTAGCCCTAGGCCCCGCCAGATGACATTGCCTGACAGAGAGACCCGTAGGAGGCCAACCCTATGTGCCCTAACCGGTCGCTGGGATTCATGAGGCAGAAGTTGTGGCTGGCACCGGGGCAGGAAAAAAATCAGTATTCTGTTTCCAATGATGGAATGGAAAAGTAAGTCAAAGACTTGTTTTGAAGACAAACAAAGCAAAAATAAGTCAAATTTCAGTGCTTGGTATGATAAAAAAGGTAAGCGCACGAAGAGGTTATGTTAGTCTGAGATTTAACCAAGGCTTTACTTCTAAGCAACTTGCGTTCACCGATAGAAAAATCTCTTCCAGGACTTCCTCTCCTTCACCAACAGCTCATTCCAGTGGCATTGAAGACACAACGGTTTTTCTGAGTTATAAGCCAACTTCTTCAGAATTAGAGGATGACAAGGGACATCAAACTGGGAGATGGTAATAAGATGACTTTCTGACGTGTTGATTGGCTTAGATCAGGGGTAGGCAACCTAAGCTCTTTTATGACTCATGGACTTCAACTCCAGAATTCCATGCTGGCTCAGGAATTCGGGGAGTTGAAGTCCACGAGTCATAAAAGAGCCAAGATTGCCTACCCCTGGCTTAGATCCTGTGTCCAAAAAGAAATAGACTGCTTTGAAAAGAATAATTACTGTTTAAGCAACAACCTTTGATAGTATTTGTTGTATCCTGAGCCTGCAAAAGCAGGCTCGGGATGTTACATTGGTCCCGGGCATTCCAAAAGCTGCCCGGGGACCAGACAGAGTGGTGCCAGCCTTGTGCGCATGCGCAAGGCGTGAAAATGTTCTGTTCCTATTGGTTGACACTGTCTGGGTTTCTGGCCATATAAAAAGGCCTGCGTGCCTTTTGCTTTTGCTTGGTTGTTGTAGAAGGAGAATAACAGTGTTTGTTCAGCATCGCCATGTGTCTTCATCATTCACATGTGAATGAAGTACACAACACTGGCGACGAGGGTGGGATCCTTTGCAAGCTGGAACAAAAGAATTGAGGGCTTACACAGGAAGTCCTGAAGAGGGGAAGACGGCATCTGAATCAGCATTCACTGGGTTGTTCCTGTTTCCTCCACTACTACTGCCAGGACCATCCAGGTGTTGAGAGGAATTTTTGTATTACACGGTCTTCCGGATGTGCTGGTTTCAGATAATGGCCCTCAACTGACTTCTGGTTCCGGTCGCGGCGTCGCTAGTCGAGCGGGGAGATTGCTCTCCCCGCCGACTAGTTTTCCCTCCATCAGCGGACCCTTATGCAGGTCCAAAGTTGCCCTGGAGGGCACGACTTTCTTACGAGGAGGCAGCGTTCCAGCAGCGGAGGAGCAGTGGCTCCTCCAGCTGTCCGGACGGAACTCCGAGGGCCGACAGAGAAGAAGATCGGCCAATAAAATGGCCGATCGCTTTGCTGCAGAAAACCGCAAATCCAAAAAACATCTAAGTTGCAGACCCACCGTGGTGAATCCGGGTGAGACCTTTCCTTTTTTTCCCCTCTCTTTGTTTTTTTTGTTGTTGTTTGTTGCCTGTAAGAGCTGTGTTGGAAAGATTTCCCTAGCTCGGAAAGGCAGCTTTTACTCGTTGGGGAAGAAAGGCGAACAAAGGAATAAAGTAAAGTTTTAGAAATTACGTTGCTTTTTTTTATATAAGTACTTTGGGGTATTGGAAAATATTTTTTTTTACAAACTTTATTATTAGCCTATGTTGCTGTTGGTTTTTTTCTTTTTTTTGAGTAAAGAAAGAAGAATGAAAAGTGAAATGACTTTGGGGGGGAATGGATTTATTTACTTTTTATTAGCTCTCTGGGGACATCTACTGGTTAAAAAGCAATACTGCAATTGGAGAGGAATGATTTTTTTAATATGAAAGTTAACTGGATGTTTGAATCTTTTTTCTAAAATGGAGCTGTATTCACATTTAAATTGCAAACTTATTCTGGAGAAAATCTATGAGACTAAAGAGGAAATATGTGCTACAATGAAAGAGCTTACTACAGAATTAAGAGCCAGAATCTTTTCCTCAAACTTCAAAATTGACTTTCAGACTGCACTTGATTCTTCTATTAAACAGACTCTACAAAAAGAGGACCTAACTGAAAACAAAGAGAAATTGACTCTGCCTTATATGCAATTCAGTTATGGTGTTGAGAATCAGGAAAAGCAAAGATTGGGACTTGGAACTCTAAAGCAACGAGACTTTATACAAAAAAAAAAAATCAGAAGGCCAGTTCAGAGGTCAAGATGGTTCTTACTGATTCTAAAGATATTACAAGCAATAAAGAGAGACTTATCTGTCGGAAAGGAAGCTTTGCTGTGGAAACCTACTTGGCATTTGAAAAAACCCAGAATAAGATTTAAAAAAAAAAAAGTTAAAATTTTGAGTAATGGATTAAAGGCAATCTAGAACTATGGACTGACTTAAGGACCAAGATTATAAGTTAGATGTAAGAAAAATGGGATTAATGGAAGATATAAAATTTAGCTATATGGAAATTACTGATGATTTACTTGTTTGATGATTAATGAATTGAAATATCTTAAAGTTTGATGTTATCTTGTTAGTTTAAAATTGATTGATGGTTTATATAGCTTTAGGACAGATTAATACTTTAGTTTAAAAAAGAGATATAAGACAAAAAAGAAGTGACTAATGAAATACATATTAAATCCTTTAAGAATGTATTTGTTCTTTTTCTTTTCTTTTCTTTTCCTTTCTTTTTTGTTTTGTTTAGGATAATAGGGTTATTTGTAAGAAAATTATTATGTAATCTTGAACTAACTTAATAAGATGATTTTTGTTTGATAAGATTGATGTTATTGGTTATGACAATTTAATTGGATATGAGCTGAATTATGCTTAATGGATTGAAAAATTTAAGATTTGAGTTTATCTGTTAGCTATAAGAGATTGATTAGTTGATAGATTAGATATATATATAGGACAGATTAATGTTTTAGTTTAATTAAGGGATATTATTGGAAGAAGAGTTAAATAAAATTTACAATAAAAACTAAGGTACTAGAATATATTTGGAAGGAATACCTGAACTGATAGAGTTTGTATTTAAAGTTAATTTGATTACGGTTGTATAAATTTTTTAAAGTGTTAGAAACAGGTATAGGTTCACTAAATTTAAATCAGACTGAACTATTTTAAATAAATTATGTTAGTTAAGGCGAAAGAGAGGGAATACCAGATGTATTGATTGAAGTATGTATAAATGTTTTGCTTTTGGATGATTGTTTACCCTAACACCATGGTGTGCTTTGAGCATTTTGTTGTTAAAATTTAAAAAAACCAATAAATTTTTTGGCAAAAAGATAATGGCCCTCAATTTACATCTTCTGAGTTCCAGGCTTTCCTTCAGGCCAACCTGATCCGGCATGCACCATCGGCTCCCTTCCATCCATCCTCCAATGGACTAGCAGAGAGAATGGTGCGCACCATCAAAGATGCCCTCAAGAAACTGACTTACGGTAACTGGCATCACAAGTTAGCAGATTTCCTTCTTGCACACCGCACCACACCATGTACCGCCACAGGGAAGAGCCCTGTTGAACTCTGCTGGGGTCGCCACCTCATCACTAAACTGGACAGGCTGCACCCTGACTGGGTGGCTTCACAGGTATCACAACCACGGGCACCTAAGAGACTCCAGGTGGGCGATCTGGTTTGGGCAAGAAACTATGGGCCTGGACATCTCTGGATCACAGCTGTGGTCTGCAAGGTCTCGGGGCCGTTATCATACGAAGTTGCCTTGGGTGACGGCCACGTTCTTCACAGACACATAGATCAACTGCGTTGGAGACTGGACTCGCACCCTTCCACTCCTGACTCTGCTCTGGGGGGGGGAGGACCATAATATGCATTCTGGGTCACAGTTTCCCAGGACTAACAGGCCCTCACCAGCTGCTACTGAGGCTGTTTGGGATTCATCCCAAGGTTCCACAAGTGCTCCTAACAGGAATTCACGGGGTAGGGGGTCATCCCACACATCCATAATTACTCCAGACAGGGAGTCATACTGGGGGATCCACAGTATTCACATATGTCAGATAGTGCTCCAGACAGGGAGACTGACCACACAAATCACAAGCAGCAAGAGAAAAGGAATTCCATCAGGGGCGCTTGCCAAATTCCGCAATTGCTCCCAAAAGGAAGTCACCAGCAAAGGGGGTTGCCATGGAGATGACTCCTGATTCTGGCATCTCGGGCACGTGCTTGGGGGCCACAGAGTACTGGGGCACTTCTGCTACCCAGCCCTCTCCATCTGCTGGCCTTGGGGACCAGAGGGGTCCATTGTGGACTTGGGGACTTCCACCCCTCCAAGGTATGCTGGCTTGGACTTAGAGGGTCCAGCCAGCCAGCAGCTGGGCGGGTCAACCAGGTATTTGGGGCAGCAAAGTCCTCGCCTGCCTAGCCTGGTAGGTGAACCGGTAGGCCAGGCACCCTCACCAGGGTCACCTGGGGATTTAGGGCAGCAACGCCCTGGCCTGCCTAGCCTGGTAGGCAAGCAGGTGGGCCAGGCAATCTCTCCGGGCCTTAGAAGGGGGCCAAGTGCCCACCCAAACATCTGAGAGACTTTGTGAAGTTGCTGTCAAATTATGAGGGTCCTGTTCATGAGGGCCCTGAATAACGGGAGCAACTTGTGGGTAGATTATTTTGTATTTTTTTATTTCAGATACATTTATTGTATTAATCAATATTGTAGAGGGTTTGCCTGAGGGCAGACTCAAGTATTCCACACTCTTTGCATTTGAATAATGCAACTGTATGCCACTCTTCCCAATGCATGGCGTACATGAATGTACACAAAGTATGTTCCATCTAGGGGGGAGGGGTGTTGTGTCCTGAGCCTACAAAAGCAGGCTCAGGACGTTGCATTGGTCCCGGGCATTCCAAAAGCTGCCCGGAGGCCAGACAGAGTGGTGCCGGCCTTGTGCGCATGTGCAAGGCGTGAAAATGCTCTGTTCCTATTGGTTGACACTGTCTGGGTTTCTGGCCATATAAAAAGGCCTGAGTGCCTTTTGGTTGGTTGTTGTAGAAGGAGAATAAAGTGTTTGTTCAGCATTGCCATGTGTCTTCATCATTTGCACGTGAACGAAGTACATAACAGTATTAGTAGGCTTGTCCTGCACATTGAATCACACCTAGTTCAAGAATTTTAGAAGAATGCACACCATATAAAACCAGGTCTTTGAAATCAAATGCTGAATGGGAGTCTTTCTCTTTCTGAAATTATTCTTTTCATTTAGCTTCAACAGACTCTTTTTTGCAAGTGCAGTCAAATTCTTCTTTAACAACTGTTCCTTTCAACCCCAGTCCTAAATTATGTTTTCTACTTGACTTTCAGCAATCTTGGGATGTGAAACCAAAACAAAATATTTTCCTTTGAGCATATTTTATAATTTAATTCAAGTTGCATCTTAAAAAAGTATTTGACTTTTTTTTCACTGGGTTCTTGATTTTAGTTAATGTTGGGTGGCCAAAAATAAATAAAAGAACCATCGTCCTTGAGCAAAAGCTCTTCAGTAAGAAAAAGCCAAGGCTGCAGGCACATCAAAACATGTCAATCAGATGTAATTGCTCTCAAAGAGAAACCACATCAGACTGGGAGAACAAGAATGCATTGTGAACACTTGGATTCACTGCCTCACCTAATCTGCTAATGAGCTCCGACTGTTATTTTCAGATTCGGCTCTTCAAAGATTTAACACAAGAAACATGACAGCAAAGGACAACATAGCAAAGACAGATCTAAATATTACATATACACTGATGTAGTTTACACTTGTGAGGGTGGGCAATGATTTGCCATTTCGGATTGATTAAAGTGATAATGAGACAAATTGTTTTAAAACACAAAGGCTGCCAAGCATCAGCTCCTTCGTAGACTAAAGCAGGGGTTTGAGTATTCATAATTAATCTTAAATTGACAAAATAGGTGGGTGAAGGTTAGTTTGCATATTTCTTTGCTTCAGCCAAAGAAATAGAGCAGACCTATAATGAGGCAGTCTCTTTTAACTTGGAGTAAGACCCGGTCTTATATTATTTTTGCCTCCAAAAGAGGCATCAGGTCTTACTTTAGGGTGGTGTCTTATATTTTTCATGACACCTGCCTTGCCTTGCAGTGGTGGCACCAACAGACCCATGCAGCAGGAGCCCGCATGGCTGCAGGCCCACTTCTGCTGCAGCCACTTGTAGCAGGAGGCCGTGCGGCACATCCCGCCACTGCTGCCACAATGAGGCGAGGCAGATGGGGGAGGGGTGGAGCTTCCCCACATGCCCGCACCCACTTCGTTCAGCCCCCTCCCAGCCAGGCCATTCTTTATTCCCTTTCACACACCCCCTCCCGAGTCAGACTGCCATGCTATCATAAGAGGATGGGTGGGGTAGGCCTGGTCCCCCTTCACTGTTTTGGAGCCAGGGGATAGTGATGGTGAAAGGCTCCATTGCTGCTGTTCACTGCTGGAGGGCTTAATTCATGCTCCACCCCACAGATCACCTGCCTAGTGGCAGCTGCCACCTCCTTCTCCTCCGCCAACTCTCCTGTGGCTTGTGCTGTGTGATCAGGAAGCACAAGCCTCCCCCGTCACTTCCCTCCACCAGCCGTCCGTCACCTTCACTGGAGAGAACGGAGAATGGGAAGTGGAGCGGCTCTTCATACCTGCTGCCAGGCAGATGATCTGTGGGGCAGAGCATGAAGAAAGCCCCTCCAGTGGCGTATAGCGGCAGTGGAAAATTTCACCATCACTCCCCCCGGCTCCAAAATGGCAGAGGAGGACCAAGCCTACCCCACCTATCCTCCGTACGGTAGCATGGGAGTCCATCTTAGGTTGGGAGTGAAAAGGAGCAACAATGGCCTGGCTGGGGGGGCCTGAAGGAAGTGGGTGTGGAGCATATGGGGCAGCTCCACCCGTTCCCCACCTGAGTCACCTTGCTGTGGTGGCAGCGGCGCAATGTGCCATGCGGCTTCCTGCCTCATTGAGGCAGTCAGATGGGACAGAGTGGGTGGGATCCTAATTAGGGCTTATTTTTGGAGTAGGGCTTGTATTAGGCCCACCCCCACAAATCAGGGTAGGTCTTTTTTGGGGGGTGGGGTTTATTTTCAGCGAAACATTGTAGTAGGATGATGAATCATATATTCACCCCTAGTTCATCAATACATGAGGATGTGGTCATGGCTACCAAGACTAGTGGTCTGTGTACTATAATTTACAAACCTATATGTTGTGTTCAACATATTTCCTGGCATGAAAAATACCAAGCTTGGAGTTCTCTAAAGCCACAAAAATGCAACTTGTTACTCAGAAGTTGCATGTCTTGTTTCCTTGCAGGTCTCTGGGGAAGCCATTAAATTAAAGACCAGAACTTTGATTGGTGCCCAGCACTGACTGGCTGCCAGAGAAAAGATATCATCAAAGAGTAATGGAAAACGGATCCAGAACTGTAATTTCCCTGCCTTCTCCCAAAATCTAAGAAGCATGAACTCTGAAGGCAATAAATGTAATGTCTTATATAACATCGGCCGATCATCTTGCTGGTCTTCTGATGAGTTAGGATTTTTCTTTGCAAAATAAAGTGTTACACTTGTTCTTACTGAGATACCAAGGAGGATCTTTTGACTTTAAAACATCTTCATGATATCTGCTCCTTCCAATTCATATTGGAATCCATTCAGAAATAGCAAGCAAGCTTCCAAGATTGTCTTCCTCCTGCCCAAAGAAATAACTTCATCAGCTGATTGTCTCCAAACTGAGCAGAAGCTTGACTTTTTTCTGATAACCAAACCAAACCAAAAAAATATCAAAGAGAGAGAGAGGGGGGGGGGAGAGAGAGAGAGCATAAAGACCACTGAAACTTTCCCTTCTGTTGAGGATTATTACTGTGGTAAAGATAATATTAATATACATTTGCAATGCTTTCTGGATCATTATCTGGCAGCTGACCAATAACATTAACAACTAAAAAGAGAATTATGGATTCTTTTGGGTGTATAATTTGTTGTTCATTGCAATCAGCCACCAAAGTAGTCCTGCGCCTATTCACAGAGAGTAGAATAGAGTTGGTTTAATAATATCTGCAGCTCTTTGAATAAATTATGAATGCATCTTGACTGCGAGAAGGAGACAGTGACATTACAAAACAGTAATGAACAGATCTTCAAGAGGAAAACAACCTCGTGTGATCATCATCCCTGTTCAAAACCTATTAAGCTTCGATGAAATGAAGAGAGTGCCCCCCCAATTGTGTCTATGTGCAACAAGTCATAAGTTGTGGACTTTAATAATATATTTCCTTCACCAGCAATAACACAGCAATTAGGAAGTGCTCAGCGAAGTAGAAATAATGGTAACTGCGGTGCAGATTAGCTGTGCTGAAGGGAGTTCATAGACAGAGAGTAAAACAACATCTTCCGAGCTCTTCCTGTTGTATAATTTCTTCTTTTATTTACTTATCATCTCACTTCAAGAGGACTCCTGGCAATAATGAAGCTACATAAATGCACATCCCAAACCTAGGAAGGCGCTGCAAATTGTATCAAAGATAAATCTAATGATTACCTGTTATAATTATAGTGCAATCTTGTCTTCACTCATGGGGAAATTTTGCTGTGGTGAGAAAGCCCAAAGCTAGTGAGAGATTGCCGACGCACAAAATGTGTATTCATTATTTCTGAACCTCCTTTGCCTCTGCATGGCTGTTGGTAGAAGATGGATAATTTTGTTGAACAGGTGCCACTTAGACAAGAGTTCACAAACCCCTCGGCTTGGACAGCAATACACACAAGCAACCTGGTAAATAAGAAAATAATAACCCCGTGAAATAACATATGGGTCTTTTCCCCCCTTCCTTGGAAAATCTCCAGGATAGGCTTTGATTGCCTTTAAAAGAATGAATGAAAGAAACCCTCCATCTTCTCAGCCGCCACATCACATGTTGAACACTGTAATTGTTTCATAAGTAAGCATCTCCAAACAAGCTCCTAATGCGAGTTTTCAGCACAAGGAAGTCTTTTCAAGCCCATCATCTCTAATGCAAGGAAATGGTTCTCAAAGTGTAAAGCCTCCAAAAGCTGTGCTGTGAAATTGTACACATGTTTATTCTCAGTTAAATCCTATTATGGTTAATGGGGCTTCCTCCCAAATAAAGAGGTATATAGGAAAGCAGTTTGAGAAGAAGAAAACTAAGCTTTTAGAAGTCGGAGACCAGGTGAACAGTGACTTGAGCCAAGACCAGGGCTACAGAAACAAAATCATCGTATTAAGTATAATATTAATATGCACTATTAAGTATATTATTTTTGGGAGAAGTGATCAGATGGGTAGTTTATTTCCTTGTTTATTATAATCTAATACAGGATGAAAAACAAATAACAGAGGCTTCGATCCAAAGACAAAATAACTCATTAGGTTCATATAAGAAAAAATGTCTCTTTTCTCTTACAATCATCTGTTCTTCTGAAAAAGGATCCAGAAGATTCAAGGCCTTCCTAAACACTGCAGACTGGAGCAGAGGCAGTTTAGAGCAGCAGTCCCCAACTTTTCTGGCACCAGGGACCAGTTTCATGGAAGACAATTTTTCCACAGAGTGGGTGGGGGATGGTTTCAGTTTTGCTTGCTCGCCCATCTTTTATCTCCAGGTGTGGCCCAGTTCCTAACAGGGGTTGGGGACATGTACCGGTTCACGGCCTGGGGGATTGGGCTTAAGAATTGAACCAGAAACAGACAGTGTGATGCCCACAAATACAGGTGAGCTCCAGATAGTTCTCTTAAAATCCTTCAGGCTCCCTGCCCAGGTTGACTTTTAAGAAAAATATTATTTATATTTAAGTGATGAAAGCTTACATGCAGAAATGCCCTGGAACACCACAAAGGCCCCTCGGGGATCATCAAGAATATCATTGGAGGCTAAGTCACTTCCTGATAAAGGGATGAGTGGTGATTATCTGTTGCTACCATGACAGTCATTTTCTGAATAGGCAAATCTCATAACCCTCATAAATTATCTTAGGATCCAGATTGGGATGGAATGTAATAAGGAAATGGATACCCAGGAGGGAGAGGGTACATCCCAGAGGAGTAAGAGGCAATTCAGTCTATATGTTATGTGTGAGAGAAAGAGGGTGAAGACAGCCTCTCCCTAATAGTTTACAGAGTATATAATAGATGCAGATGATAGAACGCTCAGTCTGGTAAGCTTTTGTCTATAGATATGAAGCAATAAAGAACTCAGTTTTGGGCCTGACCAAGTCACCATCAGAAATGTACTGCAGAAGCAATTATTTTATGACTCATTCATTTCCCTTCCATGAAAAATTATTTCTGAGCTGAGATACAATTAAAAACCAACCTGGGGTTAAAAATAAAGCATGGAAACAGCCATTCTAATGTAAAAAAATAATAATAGAAGAGCCTGGATTTCAGCAGCCAAAAACCTGGTGGCATTTCTAGTCATACCTGCAAGGAAAGACCATATACATTTAGCTTTACAGAAGCAACGGGTTTGATGTGTGATTCCATTCTGGGAGTATTTGAACAGCAAGAGGCCAATATATATATATATATGTAGGTCTTTGGTTCTTCGGGTTTTCTCCCATGTAGAATTTGAAGTGTCTTGGCGACGTTTCGACGAAGTCTCATTCGTCATCTTCAGGCTGGTGCTTTCGGCTTCTGCTTCTAGGAGCAATGTGAGATTTTAGCTGTTTCTTCCTTTTAACTGCCAGTGGGGGTTTGAACTGATTGGCTGGGAGCTCAGCTGTGTTCTGATTGGGTGGAGGTGTGTTCTGATTGGTTAGGGGCTTGGCTGTGCTCTGATTGGATGGGGGGTTAGCTGTGCTCTGATTGTATGGGGGAGTGTTCTGTTTGGGTGGGGGCTTTGTTGTGCTCAGGTGAGTCAGGTTAGTCAGTATTACAAGGGGATTAGAGATGGTGAACTGTGTAGCTGTATACATATACATATACATATACATATACATATACATATACATATACATATACATATACATATACATATACATATACATACACATACATACATACATACATACATACATACATACATACATACATACATACATACATACATACATACATACATACATACATACATACATACATATATATATATATATATATATAGTGATCTTCCAAACCGTTGGGCTGACTTCAAAGATAATTTCCTGGTTCTTATCTCTTGTGAAACCAGGATGGCATCTTCTAAGAATCCGATGACTTTTGGAACGGGATAAGGATAACATATAACAGATGACTGTGGTGCAAGGAGAGAAATTAGCCAAAGTCAGGGGATCACCTTGTTCAGCGGAAGTGCCCACCAGAAAATCTGTTCTCCAATTTCAAGAGGCTCTTGGCTTAAGGAGTATATTGCTGGTTCCTTTGGAAATAAAGGCTGGGTCAATAAATGATCCTTAAACATTTGCTTTTAACATCAGGTGAGAAAAGTACTGTATGCTTGTTTAGTAGAATTTACGATCTGTATGTTCAAGACTTCTTGGAAATGAGTGATCTTAAATAATTGATGTATGCCGATTGATGTACATTCAAAGTGACAATAAAGGTATTATTATTATTATTATTATTATTATTATTATTATTATTATTATTATTATTAACAAACAAAAACAACATGGTGCACCATAGAGAAAGCTCTAATACCCTGTAAACAGGAAATAAACGTGTTATTAGTATCAAGTAAATGCACCTTCATCTGCTGACATCCTTTTAGAATGCTAATTAAATGAACTTTTGATTGGATCCAGAAAGGCAATTTAGGGTTTAGAGTTTAGTTTAGGTTTAGAGTTGACACAAACATTAACAACCATTGCAAAGAGCAAACCATTTCAGGTAATCCAGCCACTTCCTAAATTAAGATGCAAGTCCAGTATTATATTATTAGTTTTTTGTCCACCCTGATAAAAGAATACTAATTGGACTAGTTAGAACGAAGCCAACTTTTTCCACGGATAGGCAGCACAGAGCTTTAAACTGCCAGCATCTGAATTTCAACATGAATTTTATTAGTACTAACTTCATTGTAACTTATCCAACTGTAACCATTTTAGACTTAAATTAGCCTAACTTTAGCAAATGCATCATGTTTAATGCTCATTAAATTCTGCTTTGCTCAGAAAAGACAGGATGGTTCACAGCTGAGGAGAGATGGAATTTTCTTCCAGTGTTTCTCACGCTGACCTTTGTGCTTTGGAAACCATTTTCATTGTAAATTAATTAATATCATTAGTATTAAAGCTCTCCCTTATCTCTTCTTAGGCGATTTCCCAGTGAGACGGAGATATCAAAGGTCTGAAATAAATGCTCCTTCTCTCTGTCTGCTTTGCAACTTGGCTTGCAGTTTTTAAAATTAAAGAGTCATTTCAGGGACTCGTACAAATTGCTCTTTGAAATCTGCCAAATTTACAGTATTGTCGTAACAACAGTGTCCCCTGGCTTGGCTTGGCCCCGTTTCTGTTTTTCTGTGTTTAACCGACATGTCACTAGGATGAAGGCAAGAAAGGGCACCCACATTTGGATTTTGATCCAGACAGCTTTGCACTGCTGCACTGAAATTAGTTTTCTGATGGGCTTGAAAAGAGGCTTCTGTTTTTCTGCTTTACTTAACAATATGAAAAGGCCACGGGGCCGCCTTCCATCTTTCATTTTATCATACATTTTTATTCACTCTGCAATCTTCTCTCCTGCTTGTGCTTTCTGATTTGGGTCCTCCCTTGGATTTTAATTAATGAGTTTTGGTTGCCACGATATAAAAAAAGAGATTGAGACTTTAGAAAGAGTGCAGAGAAGAACGACAAAGATGATTAGGTTACTGGAGGCTAAAACATATGACAAATGGTTGCAGGAATTGGGTATGTCCAGTTTAATGAAAAAAAGGACTAGGGGTGACATGATAGCAGTGTCCCGAAATTTGAGGGGCTGCCACAAAGAAGAAGGGTCAACCTATTCTCCAAAGCACCTGAAGGCAGGACAAGAAGCAACGGATGGAAACTCACCAAGGAGAGAAACAACCTAGAACTAAGAAGAAATTTCCTGACTGTGAGAACAATTGATTAGTGGAACAACTTGCCTCCAGAAGTTGTGGGTGCTCCAACACTGCAAGGTTTTCAAGAAGTGTTGGACAACCATTTGTCTGAAATGGTATAGCGTTTCCTGCCTAAGCAGGGGGTTGGACTAGATGACCTCCAACGTCCCTTCCAACTCTGTTATTCTGCCGAAAACCAGGAAGGCTGCAGAATGTTGGAAAGCTGATTGTACTATGGAGAGCAGGATGCTTGTATATATTCCTCAGGCACTTGGAATTCTATTGGATCAATACGAAGGTGATTGTGGTGGGACAATGATGGGAAAGTCCAGAGAAGACTGGTTCTTAGTATAGCAGCATTCATTATGTGACACAGCATTCATTGAGATGTTACATTGTATTTCTCAACTCCAATCAAGACTATAGTTTGATAGTGGGGATGGATTGTGTGCAGAGGATATTTGTATAAAGTTTCTGAAGATATCACAGGAGGACTTGGACAATAGACAGGGAAAGAAATAGCTATAGCAGTGTTGTTTTTTTATGCTCGAGGTTTTTATGACTTACCAGGGTTCAAAATTATAAGGATGGTGATCCAAGGTATCTGGACATAGCTTAAAACATCAGTGAGATGGAAAGATAAGGAGATAGATTGAACGATTATCCCGAAAATTATATCCTAGGAATTTCAATGAACAAGAGACAACTACAGGTTTCTGTGAGAAATGTTTTTTACATGCGCACAAGGTTAGTGTCTAAAGGAGAATTTCTGAAAATTTCCCTTCCAGGGGAACAGTTAAGGAGTGAACACTAAGTAGAGATATCTGAACTTACAACCAGGCAAAGTAATTTTGGAAGGAGGTCCTCCTGACCTCCCATGTTTCTCACATGCAATTAGGAGGTGGTACATCCAGCCTTCATTAAACTGGAATTAGAAAAGGATTTACGTCATAATAGTCTCCAAAGCAGGAGGATTACTCTTTCCCCCAGGATTAAAGTGAAAAATCTGTACCAGGATGTTTGTAATGATGTCTCTTTGGTTGCATACAGCGAGCTAAAAGCATATTACTCTCTAGAAGCAAGAGGCTGGAGAATCTACTTTTTCATTATTGTAATCCTCATCTACAGAGCATAGTTGTTGAATGATAAGTTTCATTTAGTCCTGGCCAACGAGAGGGACAATGTTGGAGTTTAGTAAAATCAAGAGGATTATAGATTTGATGTCTTGGTACTGTTATCTTGCTGGATCTCTATAACAATACAGGCATCAAGTTTGGAAAGTGCTAATAGATGTCCCTCTGAAGCAGCGGTTCTCAACCTTTTTCAGGCCAAGACCCCACCTGCGCTGCCCATGTGTGGCGCGACCCCGACCTGTGGCACGCATGCGCGGCGTGACGGGCCAAACCTTGCATGCGTGGCACGCATGCAACGGCCTGAACCGCGCATGCACGACGCGCGCGACGGGCCAAATCGTGCATGCGCGGCGCGACGGGCTGAATTGCGCATGCGTGGTGCGCGTGCAATGGCCGAGGGGAAATGGGGAAAAATGGCGGACTGTGGTGGTTGGCGACCCCCGTGAAACAGTTGTTCGACCCCGAATGGGGTCGCGACCCACAAGTTGAGAACCGCTGCTCTGAAGGAAGGCAGTGTGATATTTTAATTCTTTGAATAGCAGGAAACTTGAACGAGACTTCTAAAAAAAAAGGGAATAGGTATTTTTTGTGACATTGTGAAAACTTGAACCACACAATATGGTCTAGTGGTTTAATGCCCCAGGTTAGAGACCAGGAGACCATGAGTTCAAGTCCCACCTTGACCATGAATGTCAGCTGGGTGACTTTGGGCAGTCACTTTCTCTCAGCTCAACCCACCTCACAGATCTGTTATTGTTATGATCTGTTATGAAAATACGAGGAGAAAGGTGTATTGGATATCTTTGCTGCTTTGAGTTATTTGTAAAAATAATAAGTGGGATACAAATAAAATAAAATGATAAAATAAAAGAAATGACATGGAATTGATGTGTAAATAAATTTGCCTTGTGGAAAAAGTTTGCCTCACATCTTAATTTTTTTCCCAAATTCGTTATTCCATCCATTCATCCTGCTCAGGACAACTATCACTAATACCTTTGGGCCTTACTTTTATTTCATCAGCAACTGAAATCAATAGCACATTGTCTTATACACTGCAAATAGGTCAGAAGGGGCATCAAATACACATAACCAGCATTCTTGCATTGGAAAACTTAAAGAGCAGATAATTATTCACAACCTATAATCCAGGGGTCTTCAAACTTGGCCCTTTTATGACTTGTGGACTTCAACTCCCAGAATTCCTCAGCCAGCAATGGCTGAGGTATTCTGGGAGTTGAAGTCCACAAGTCATAAAAGGGCCAAGTTTGAAGACCCCCTGCTATAATCCATTATTCCTGAGAGACAGAATCCTGATTCTAGAAGCTACACTAGAGTCGTGTACATTTAGAACAATGGATTTTGCATAATGTAGTTGTCCAAATCTCAAGTCGATAAGGGATTTCTACACAGTAGATCAGAGGTTTTTTTGAACCTGACAACTTTAAGATTGTGGACTTCAATTCCCAGAATTCTCCAATCTGCATGAAATGATGTCCACACATCTTAAAGTTGCCAAGTTCAAAAAACACTGTAGTAGATGAAGACTTCTAGATAAGAACCCTACTTCATTAGTATGGCTAAGTTTCTAAGAAAAACAGGCCTTTTCAATGGCTGCCTCCAGCTTTGAAATCCTTTCCTCAGTGAGATATGCCCGGCACCCTATTTGTTACTTTTTCACCTTTAGGGAAAGACATTTTTATTTTCCCAGACTCTTTAACACCAACAACAATGCTTTCATTTTTCTTTGTACTTCTGTATTTTATATTTTGATAAACTAATAAAATATTTGAACCCTAAACAATGCTGCGATGATTTTTAAGCTTCTATTGCCACCTTATTTTTTATTGCTGCCTTGTTTTTTTTTAATCTCCATTTTCTTCTGTATATTTTACATAATATTTTACAAGATTCTAAAATATTGTATTTAATTGCAGGATTTTACTATAAAACTAAGATTTTATTTTTTAAAATAAAAAGTTATAACTAGATTTTTCAATCTAATTTACAAATCTAAAAGATCGTAGAAGATTCCAGTTCTTAGTGGATCTTCCTGATTAATTAATGGAGAACTGAGACACTAGAAGTGCCGTCATTCTTTCCCTGTTAGTGTATTTTCTTTAAGCCTAATGCTTGAATAGGGCTAGAAATTTAGAGATTTTATACATCCTTTATGGGTGCAATTATTTGCTCATTAATTTCCCCCCATCCCGCTTCAAAATTAACTGTAAGTCTTTGGGCACAAGCAGATGTATCAACTCCATGATTCTAAACATTCATTTTAAGGAAAGAAAATAGCAATTATTAAAATCTTCTTCCAACATATAAATCACTCTGGGTTGTTATTACACCGAGAGTGTTCCATTATACTTTTTTATATTCTTTCTTAATTGCTTTGATTTTTCCCCCCATCTGAAGATATAATTGGAAACAATATTTTTTCCTCTTGTTCTAATTAAAATATTTTAATAAATGTTTATTTAGATACTATGTCATGGAAGGTTGAAGCCCTGGCTGCCTAATGTAATGTAAAATCAATTAGGGACAGAAAAATATCTATTTTTAATTTGCCAGAGTTGGATATATGGTTGTTACCATCTGGGGGAGAGGGAGGGCAGAGAGAAGCAGGCAAGATCTGCATAAATCTTCTTTAAAAATACTAATGATTTTTATTAATTTTCAACATGCTGCATCATTTGTCTATTCATCTATTCAAAGGTAATCTGTTTTAACTTCAAGGCTCTGGGAAGATGGCCACCCTATATATAATATTCCGTTGCCAATGCAGCTTCTGGAGACGGTTGAAGTGAAATTCATAAACTGCGGCAGGTTTGGTATGTTTATTTGTCTCATGCAATCACTGGCATGCAAATCCTGCAGCATGGCTGGGCTACGTATGCAAGCCATGTATCTCATCGTGTTTAAAAAACAATGCAAAGATTTGAACATTGCATGGCAATTAATAACATTTCTGCCAGCGTAAATACAGTTTTTCTCTCCCTCATAAATCATTTCCAGCCTGTCAAAATGGATCTGCCTTGGCAAAGAAACAAGGGTAACATTTTAATTTTCCCCATCTGGCAAGATCAGTTCCTGTAGGTTTCTCTCTCCCTTTCCATCGCCAGTTATTGGATTTATATGAGCACCTACCTACAGTAGAACTAATAAAAGAACGAGTATGGATAGAAGAGGAACAATGGGGAAATCTGACTTCTGAATAGCTTCGAGCAAGTCAAAAAGTGGTACAAAAATGTATCACTTGCACATTTATGTAAGATATGAATAATAAACCAGAATGTCTGTCTTCGCTACATTTTATTTTAAAGGAGAGTGGCCCAAAGATTAAGGTTGAATGTATTTCATGCCCTAAAGATCTTATGCCATAATTTTACTCAAGAATGCTAAGAATGCGAATTCTTGAAGCCTCTTTTTTTGATACATTCTTTAGTGACCAAGACACATAATTTCTGATGAAGTTAGAAGAAATTATAAAATCTGGTTATCTTAATGATAGTGGTGAAGAGCTAATTTTCAGGGACTTTTTAGTCCTTTTTGGCCATAATTTGTGACAATTGGAAAGCAAATTGTTGTTGTATATACCACTGTCCCCAAATAAGAACTTAGCTTAATGCTTCGGCCCTCTCCTCACTTACACATCCTCACACTTCCCAAGTAAATATATTTTACTTTACCAATTTTAATTCTTTCAGAACATTTTCTAATTTCTATTGGTTACATACAGATGAAATAGGAAAATTAGCAAAATGGTAGTGATAAATGCTAGACTGCGCCTCTTTGTTTCTTCCAGGTAATAAAAACTTCCTTCACTTTTATCTCCATGCTGAAGCATGGGAAGAAATGACCTATCACATTTTGTTACATTACAAAATGTTTCTAACTTCTGTGAGTACTAAAACCAACTTGGATATGCCCAAACAGTTACACTAGCACTGATACAAGAAACAGAAAAAATGTTTTAAAGTTGTATCTGCCCTTAAAATGCATCATGATACACTGGCAATGTAGAGACAGTGGTGGCTCCAGGTTCTGCTGGGTGACTCCTCATATGTTCTTCCTGATTGTTCTACCTTCTACCTTTTTGTCATGATCTAGATCAGGGGTGTCAAACTCAATTTCATTGAGGGCCGCATCAGATTGCGGTTGCTCTCAGGGGACTGGGTGGGTGTGGCCAGGATGGGTGCGGCCTACTGGGTGGGCGTGGATGGAGTGGGTGTGGCCTACTGGGTGGGCGTGGCCAGCTCTACATCGTTCGCGTCAAGGGTGCCTGTGGGATCCTGGGCAGGAGTGGGACAGATCTGAGGGTCTTTGGCAGAAGGGCGTGGGACCAGGGCAAGTGCCAAGGCATGGTCCACTGGAGGAGCCTCACTGTTCCTCTCAGGCCATGCAGGGGGGGTTGGTGGTGCAGGCTGCCCAGAGCCCTGGGCAGCAGAGGTCAAATGCCCAGCCTGGCCCTTGAGCACCAAGCCCAGCCCCACTTCTTCAAGGCTGCTGCTCAAGGTTCTCCTGGTTCCTCGCTGTTTCCAGACAGCCTTGAGGAGCTAAGACTGAATGTGTTTCAGCATAGATGGCCACCACAAAATTGTACATTGGCTCCTGGCTGGCCTGGGCCCAGGCCAAGGCAGAGGGGGCCATTCCCTCACTGTTTCCAGGATGGCTTCACGGGCCACATTAAACCACTTCATGGGCCGCATCCGGCCCCCGGGCCTTGTGTTTGACATGTCTGATCTAGATCCATTCTTCCTGAGTGTAGATTCATGTTACCTAGATGTTCTACCTAGACCCATTCTTCATGGCCTTCCAGAGACAATATGATTGAAGATTACTGCTTACTTGTTTGCTTTAAGGGGACAGGGCGTCTGGCATAAGCCACAAGCAAAAACAGCAGGAACGTAGCTCTGCTTCTTGGTCACTGATGCTTAACTTAAGGCAGACATGTCAAACTCATGACGTCATGTGACATCACACAACGTATCAGGACTGTTTTGCCATTGCTGGCAATTAGGTGGCGCAGCTTCCGCGTGACGCATCCAGCCCACGGGCCGGCAGTTTGACACCCCTGAC
The DNA here is from genome assembly GCA_034064705.1 of Bothrops alternatus. Classification (NCBI taxonomy): domain Eukaryota; kingdom Metazoa; phylum Chordata; class Lepidosauria; order Squamata; family Viperidae; genus Bothrops; species Bothrops alternatus. Next base: position 12,002,227 of record JARGCV010000049.1, on the reverse strand, counting down.
CTAAGAGGAGACCTCAGTTCAAATTATACTTGCAGCTAATGGGTAATGATGAGTGAGGTTAACTGATTTCTGAACTAAGCATTTCTTCTGAATGTTTTTTAAAAGAATAATTGGATGCCAAACTAATGATGATTTAATGAGTTAAGCAAGCAACAAGACTGATTTCAAAGGACAGTAGTGAAATTTCCGGTGTCTTCTAATGATTTGTTAGACGTTAGAAGCAAAATAACATGAAAGCTGGTCTGTCCTGTGTTTCTATTACTGTAATCTAGATTATCTCAGATGAACACTCCTAAGGTTAAGATAAAATGGCTAAAAGTGATGTTCACCTGACATGGGAAACACTGTTGCACAAGTGCCTGTGTTGCCTGGGAGTATTATAGATAGTTTATATGACAGAAATAGGAGGTTGCTGTTGCTACCAGGTAATGAGATATGAGACAACACATCCATTTTCTTCTTTCCCCCTCTTTGGATGTTAGCGTCAGAGCAGATCACTTCCAGTTTTAGAGAAATTATAATTGCCATTTGCAATTTGTTACGTAGCTTTGACACATATATATCACTTATGGATCCTTGGTGCACTGACCTTGGTTGTTTTCTTGCAGATCTTTCATTATCCAACCAAGGAACATCATCAGTGTTAGGACCCTGAGCGCTTCCATCCGAAACTACAAATATTCTCATCTTTTCATTTATATCATTTATACGTGTATAATTTTCAATTCCTGCATGAATATTTTAAGAAGTTCTGGACCGGCCAGGTAATCCAGACCAGGGTTGTTGTTTTTTTTGAAGTTGTGTTTCATAAACTTTAGAGTTCTGCAACAACTTGATGAGGTTCCTTGGGAGAAAGTTTTCACTCAAATATAGCTAACTTTTTATCACCATTAGTTTGTCTCTTGGTCATGGTTAGTACAGGTTTTATTTTTGATTTTAACAGGTTCCATGGTCAGAAAAAGTTTGAAAAATCCTGATCTATGCAGAAATGATACAGATTGTACACTGAATAGACAATAGAAAAACACAGGGGTTTTCCATAGCACTTTTAATGAGGAGTTGTCTTCCATTGATCTAGCTTGAAAAGGAGTTGCAAAAGCCAACATAACAGCTTATAGAGCTTCAAGGATCTCTTATAATCTCAAATAAAGAACTTTAATTAGAAACACTGCACACAGTTGCTGTTTAAGTAATTTTAAAGCCACGTCCCATTGAACAGGCTACATGTTGCAATGCATCATTTTTAATAAGCAGGAGACCATACAGGAAGTCCCCAACTTATGGACCACAAATGGGACCAGAATTTTCATCATTAAGCAAGGTGGTTAAGTGAGACACACCTGATTTTACAAACTTTTTTTTGCCACAATTGTTAAACAAATACAGCAGTTGTTGAGTGAATCATGCAATTGTTAAGCGAATTTGGCTTCCCACCCTTGACTTTGCTTAGTGAAGCGGTCTGGGAAAGTAGAAAATGGTAATCACATGATCCTGGGACACTGCAACTGTCATAGGTACATGCCAGTTGCCAGACTCTGGAATTTTCATCACATGACAGTGAGGTTTGCTGCAATGGTTGTTATTTTGAGGACCAGTCGTAAGTCAATTTTTTCAGTGCCACTGTAACTTTGAACGGTCACTAGAGAAAGCTGAGGATTACCTGTATGTAATTTTTTAAAATAAAGTTTTCAAGTTACACAGCTATTATTAAAATAACCCTGTCTCTGACACACGCAGGTTCAATAGGTCTTGATTGTAAGCCTATGAAATGATCTTCAGAGCCTTGTTGTAAGAATGGATGCTGCAGATTCTTCAAATTGTCTAATTCCAAACTTTAAAGGTTCAACTTCCACACAGCTGAATTTGGAAATGGATAGCAGCATATTAAGCCAATATATCTGAAATGCTTTGAACATCAGAAATTCTGCATAAATGTTAAATTATGCAAATACTTTTGCTTTGCTTCTCAAGTGACACTTTTGATACTTTGGTAACTAGATTTGCTTGAAGGCAATATTAGAGTAGGGTCATTTGTTTTGACTTGCTGGGGGTTATTGTGATTCTTCCACTCAAATTCTTAAAGTGGATTCCCGTCAAAGGTAAATTTGGCCAACTGTCTCTTAAACTCACATGTATGAAAAAAAAATCACCCTCTGCAATCTTCAACAAAACTCCAGTAGAGGTTATAACATGAAAGGCAGCTTTGTTTGTTTGTTTGTTGTTACATATCCTGAACTTTAGTTCCATATCTTGAACTTTATTCAAACTAGTAGAGTTTTAATTTAGTCAAATTCAATAAAATGTCAAGCCAGTGCTGTTTATCCTGTGGATTACATTTATTGCTCACTGCAGAATTTGTTAACATTTTGATTTCTAATTATTTTTTTGTTTATCCATGTGGCAAAATGCTTTGCTCGTTATCCTCAGACCAAACGGCCAGTTGAAAATTAGGTTTCTCATTTCAGTAAGTATGCATGTGCTCTTCACAACCCACAAGCTACGCAAAACAATCAGAGGTCTGGCCACTGAGGTTTTATTAATCAGACAGACAGGGAGCAAACATGCAGAGGGACCTCTGGCATGGCCAAAATCAAGTTCAGAGATCAATGCTCCAAATTCAAAGGGCTCATACAATCCAAAAACAATAGAAAGCCTGAACCACCATATCAGATTTCAGGAATCCATATCAGATTTCAGGAATAGCAACTAAGAAAACAGGACTGAAGACAATACTATTTTATTATCTTTCTGTTCCCAAGCAGAAGTTTTTAAAGAGCATACTTTGTGGAACTTATTGCTAATTCACCTCAACCAGATCACAGCCATTCAAGAGAAAACACATTAGACAATGATGACACTCCTGACAGTGAGAACAATCAACCAATGTTACAGACTGCCTTCAGATGTTGTTGGTGCTTTATCACTGGAGGCTTTCAAGAAGAGACTGGACTGCCACCTGTCAGAAATGGTGTAGGGACTCCTGCTTGGGCAGGGGGTTTGGACTAGGTGATGTACAAGGTCCCTTCCAGCTCTTCTATTCTATTCTATTCTATTCTATTCTATTCTATTCTATTCTATTCTATTCTATTCTATTCTATTCTATTCTATTCTATTCTATTCTATTCTATTCTATTCTATTCCATTCCATTCCATTCCATTCCATTCCATTCCATTCCATTCCATTCCATTCCATTCCATTCCATTCCATTCCATTCCATTCTATTCTATTCTATTCTATTCTATTCTATTCCATTCCATTCCATTCCATTCCATTCCATTCCATTCCATTCCATTCCATTCCATTCTATTCTATTCTATTCTATTCTATTCTATTCTATTCTATTCTATTCTATTCTATTCTATTCTATTCTATTCTTCCAAGACAATCTCTCCTGTGCCTAGTGTTCCCTCTTTCCTGCATTTGAATCTGTGCTCTACTGTACCTAGTGGTTTTTTCTCTTTATCCTTGATCATAATCAAGAACAGATGTTTTAGGGACCATGGATGCTGATCCCAATCCTTCCTTTCTATGTTGATCTGTCCCTCCTATCTCAAAGATCACAACAAGTTGGCCCTTTCCTTTGGGTGAAGAATTCTGCAAGGAGACCATGGACAATTGGGTGTAAGAATAGTTTTGCATCTCTGAAGTATCTTCAGGTTATCTTTTGAGTTTCTTTATTACTGTCATCCTTTCTGGGCAAATCAGACAGAAAAATACAAGGAGAAGAGCTAATTCTACTTTATTGTAAGGTTACATTGATAGAATCTTGCAAGTCTGAAACTACAAATGTCCCACTCACCACATTTAACTGCTATGTCCATTAAGGCAAGTCCTTCCTAAGTTTCTTTCCTTGATTGTTAACCAAATGCAGGATCCTACTTCTCTTGTCTAATGGCTTCCTAGCCAGCATCTCCTCTTCCCTTTCCTCAAGGTTAGCCATGCGTTCCTTTGCAATTATGGAAAAGTCTTTGATACAACAGATTGGATAATAACATGAATTTGAACCTTGAGCCAAGAAATATCTTGGGGTTCAAACCTCACAGCAGCCAGGAAAACATCACATGACTTCAGCCAATTACTCATCAGCTGCCAGTAATAATACTTCAGAGAAATGTCAGTGTGGATATGAGGAAATAATATTGAGTAACACTTGTAGTAAGCAAATATTATTTCATTTTGAGATGGTGGTGAATGTGCTTTTTTATTGCATATCAGAACAAGGTTTGCTTTCCTCTCATGTTAGAGATTACCCAAGATTACCCAGGTTGGCCACCATGCCTTGTTGATCTATAAGCAGCCTATAGGTTATATGTTTCCCTGTTAATAAATGTAGCTAGCTTGCTAGAGTTACCTGCAGAAGGAAGGAAGGAAAGGAGAAAAGAAAGAAAGTTAGGTTTAGAGCAGTATTTTCTAATGTTGGCAGCTTCCAGATGTATGGACTTCAATTCTCAAAAATTCTCCATCTCATTGGGAGATTGCTAAAGTTGACAGGATTGAGCCAAAGAAAAGAGCTTGAAGGCACAGCAAAGAATGATCTTAAAAGAAGAATGGACAACACGTGTGTTTCCAGATATTAAACTGCAGCTCCTAGGAATCTTTAACATTTGTTTTATTGGCTGGGGGTGCTGAAAGGTAGAATGACACAGCTGGAGAAGCTCTGTTGCCATTGATCCTGTTATTTGCAGGGCTCAAGAAAACAGAGTATATGTTGTACAAATACTATTAGGGGAGAAGCAAATGTGAATCAGGGAAGTATGGAAGCAAAAAGTAAAAAATTTGCCTCAGAGATTTTCTATGTCTAAATTTTGCTAAAAATTTATCTTTTAAAAATCCTCAGATCTAATCATTTGTTTCTTCTTTCATAGATATCTTGCTTTCAGGCAATGGGATAAGGTGGGGGGCAGGAAAGACACCTGCAATGGATTTGCAATTTGGAGTTCCTGATAAGAAGAAAGAAAGATAGTTTGGGTCCTCCCATAAATTAAGTCCCACTTTACTCTTCCCCCTTTCAGAAACACTCCTATGTTTTTTCAAAGTGTTGTGTCAATCTACGCAGTGGGGTTAATATAGAAAATCAAAATTAACTCCGAAGAAGTGCACTGGGCATATACAGCTGCCACTGATTCCTTCAACAGATACATCTCTATTGTGAAAATGGAATAGGTGCCCCTGGTAAATTTAGAACTACTTTCAGTTTGTGTGAGAACATCTGTGCAACGTCTTCCTCAAAAAGTCTCATCTGAACAAACCAAGGGCATTTCCATAGTTTTTATTCAATACATGTGTTGAATGGATTGCATTCTGTGTCTTGTTTTTCTTGTTATCAGGTTAGTTTAAGGCTTGTGAAAAAGTTTTTTTTGGCACTGGGTAAGAGTAATGGCAGCGATGGTAGCAGAAGTATCTCTTCTGCAGTTTTCCTCATGGTTTTGCATTAACTGGGCTATGATTTGTTTTCCTGCGTTCAGTTTTAATATGTTTTTTTTTTAAAATCAGGGTTGCAAATGTTGCACTTTGTTAATGTAGTACATTTAAACATCAGCAGATGGGGCCCTTGGATCCCTTGAAGAATAGTAGGTAGGTTTGTGCATTTATAATCTTGCTGGCAAGTGTATGTGTTTGTGTTTCATATCACAGCATCTAACATTAATATTCTCTCTCTCTGAAACAGATAGGGATACAGGCATGATCAGAGTACACAGGACTGTGGACAGAGATACTTCTAAACAGAAGTGCTTACTACCGCAAAGTTGTTAACGAAAACTTTATTCTCCAAACAGCTTTGGTTTAGAATTCAGTGCTCAAGTGAACAAACTCAAACACAAGTTTTTAAATGTGCACAGAGGGGTTTTGGTTAAGTACCAAAAGAACAAAAAAGAAAAAGCATGGCAAAGAGCAGTTAGAAAGGGACAGGTGGACAATCTAATCTGCTCAGTTCTACCACTTTAGAGAGCAGATATGAATCTTTTGGTGCACAGAAAGAGAATCCATGTACAAGTACTAATAGATTCGGAAGCAAATAAAGTAAAAACCTGTGTGTGACAAGAAGGCACTGAAGTGATATGTCATGGAGGGGAGATTTGTTGTGCAGTCCCAAATGAGACAAAAATCCATCATTTTAAAGGTAAACCCACATGGAAAATGCTCATAAAATGGAAGGTGGGCAGATAGAAAAACCTTCCAGTTAGCACCATAGATGAGATTAACCTGTGCTTGACTTTAAAGATTATGGCTAGAACCTAAACTGAATATATGTGCCCTGGCTTCTCTTGGTTATCAATAGTTCTACCTACTGGACAATTTTCATTCTGTATTATCAGTATGTGTGTTAACCCTTCAAGGTATCCCCAGGCAATAAGCACAACCATGAGGACTAACTGTCTTTATTGTAAGGTTATATTACTATAATCTTGCAAGACAGAAAGTATATAAATACTTTTAGAGAAATATTCCTTTCTTCAGAAAACTAGGGAGGGTCCCTTCTGAAGCTCTCCCTCCTTCTATGAGCTGACACATCTTTTATATGTCCGTTGTCAATTCTGTGGGTCTTTGGTATAGGTTCTCCTGCTTGAGCAAGGGACTGGACTAGAAGACCTCCAGATCCCTTCCAACTCTATTCTATTCTATTCCTCCTGTCCCTCAGGGACATTTGCACATACCATTATAATACATGGGGATTCCTAATTTCTAGCTTTGCTAATTCAATGGCCTGGTAAGTTTATTTTGCAAATGAGGTTGAAGCTGATGGACTACTAATGTGCCAGTAATCCATCTGGTAGTATGCAAATTCAAAATTCAAAATAATTTTCAGCTTAGAAGGGTTTCATGATCTAACACAGATAAGTAAGGCAATGAACAGAAGTATCCATAGGAAGAGAAATGTCAGAAAATGTTTATAAACAATAAAAAAGTGGAAAGACCGCAACTTGTGGAACAACTGGAATTATGAAGGATGTTAAATAGGAGAAATATACTTTATGTCCAAAACGCTGAAGTAGTGTTGTGGGCATATTTTCTGATTACACTTCCAATATTAAGAGGCAGAAAAGAAAGCAGTCAGAAGAGTTGATTGAATAACAAAAGATTTTAGGAAAAGGAGCTAAGGCTAAGAAGGATGTAATCTTTAAGTTTTTGTAGGTAAGAAGTATAAAGTGGAAAAGGAAGTCATGGAATGGAACGGAACAACAAAACCTGGCAAAACCAACACTTTCAATGGTATGTATAAAGCAATTATATATTAAATCTGCTCATTGGCCAGTGCAGTCCAGTATCATGCACTCTGATTGGTTGCAGTTTTTCTGGTTTTCAGACAGGAATTCCTCCCCACAATCTTTTTTTTTTTTAATATGGAGATTCTTGGAATTAAATTTTGAGTCTTTGGCATATGAAGATTTAGAGCAGACTTTGAAACAGAAAATAACCATTCAACCACATGAAAAACTCACCTTAAGGCAGCCACACATGGTGCTATATATCCAGCTCTGGTGCTCAACAGACTTGGCTTTATAAATTTGTTAGATGGGACCCCAGCTGAGAACCAAATGCATTTGTTGTCAGCTTTTGGAGGGAGAGTTGAATGTAGATGGAATAAATATGCAATATATTTTAAACAAGTGGAAGTGAGGAAGGTTGTTGAGAAGTAGTCTGCAATAATAATGATAGAGGAGAGATAATTATTTGAACAATTGAAGTCTTTGGATCTGCCACTTTGAACCGAACGAGTCTTTTATTTGAAGATACCCTGTAGAGAGGATTTTGACACAGTGCCTCCTAAGCCATAAATATTGTTATGGAAGGGATAGATCAAAATGGATCTTGCCATCCCATTCTAATATGTCATGCCGAAAGAATTGCCTTCTGCGTAGGTGAAATACTGTACAAGAGATAAAAATATGTATGAGAGCATACACTGGCCATTTGTTAAAAGGTCGATATACTGAGATGTTATCTGAAGAAATACAATCTAGCATATTAGGGAATTAGATAGTATAACAAATATGAAGAATTACTTATTGAAAGTGACACTTTTACCCGTCTGATTATTTTCCGTAAAAGATGAAGTCACGGGCACTGAATATTGCAATGAATTAATGCATTGCTTAATATGCTATTGGTCTCCCCAGATCCAGTTGGAACTTAAATCTGGGTTGTGATCTCCTAATGATGTTATACATATGCAAGCCAAACTGTTTGTTTATAGATACAGTAATAAGAGATGAATAGGAGCTGGAATTTTCAAAAAAGAAAAAAAAAAGACTTCGTATTCAATGAACTCTATCAAGTCATGAACTGAACAGAGTACAGGCACTATTCACAGTAAACTGAACCGTCAGATGCTAACCTAACCTTTCTAGGGTTGGAAGCTCTATGATCAGCTGTAGTTACCAAAAAGATCCATTCCCATGTTCCCATCAAATGCTCTCTGATGTTTGTCCTAGCCCAGGGGTAGGCAACCATGGCTCTTTTATGATTCGTGGACTTCAACTCCAAGAATTCCTGAGTCAGCATGGGAGTTGAAGTCCACGAGTCATAAAAGAGCCAAGGTTGCCTACCCCTGTCCTGGCCCCAAAGATAGATTGGGATATAAGACAGGAACTGCTCAGATTGGTTTTGTGGAATCTGGGGTTCTAAGAGAATTTGATGGATCGATCCTGAATCATTTTCAAATTGCTTCTGAGAGAGGTGAAATAATGACAAAGCGGAAGCACGATCAGTTGCTCAGTTAGGTGGAAATATTTATACTCAGCTTTGATTGGAGATTCACGCTATATTTAACCTTTGTCGTAGCTGGACAGAGTTCTGATACATTTTTGGTGCCCCGTTTCTCTTTCCATCCTTCTCTTTCTCTTTGTCTTTCGCTTTCTGCACTTGATATTGTTGGAAGAAAAGTCTTCATCCTGGTTCATCCAAGCTGGGAATAAACATGGCACTGCTTTGGGAAGAACGTTGTAGTTTATTGGAGAGGAGAGCCAGACAAGAAGATGGCTCTGGCAGAGAGGAGAGGGAACACATGTAGGGGGTGGGTTTTTTATACCCTCTAAAACCTTTTATTTTGAGTTGTTTCCTGTTCCTGTGGCATGAACTTTGAACTGAGTCTGAGTGTGTTTTTCTGGGCTTGGTATTTGTGGTTTAATCCTATTATGTTTCCCTCGGGTTGGACTAATGACTCTTAAGAGTTTGGGTGAGGTATGCAGATTTTAGGTCTTTGACTTCTTAATCTCCTAGCTCCAACTTTCCTGAATGGTCTGCATCTGCATTTCTGAGCTGGTTTCTGCTTGGGGGTATGCAAACTTGGGGCTATTAAGAAAACTGGGCATGCTTTCCTGCCTTTTCAAGATCCTGAGGAAACATATTTTTTCCTGCCCTTTTAATATTTCCTTCTCTGGGGGGGGGCGGGGTGACTTCCCACAATAGGAAGGTACATTTGCCTCTTTGATGCAGAAGTCCCTGTAACTGGGCAAAGGAAAATTGTGTTTCTCCTCCCGTTCTAAAGCTTGAGCAGTGGGTTGGCTTACATGACCTCCAAGGTCCCTCCCAGCTGTTACTCTGTTAAAAATGCATTGTGATACTTCTTTTAGCCAACTATTGAAGAATTTTCTATTGCCCAAGCTGATGATGGAAACTGTTTTGCTTGTGTTTGTGTTATGTTCAGGGGTTTGGAATCAAAGACTGTTGTTTTTTCTCATCCAAACCACTAGAGTTCTGAATGAGTAATGTTCAGTGTCCTACAGTGTTGTTTTAAATTAAAAGGTATCCATTTACATCCTTAACTCTTTCTTAATGGAGATTTTTGTCTGGGAATTCAAACAGCTGTTCAAAAGAATCTTCCGTCTATCATTTAAAAATATTTTATTAAATTTGCACCTGGCAGCGCAGCTATGGTTAAAATTCTGTTCATTAAAAGACCCATATTGGGGCAGATTATAACTCTCATTTCAAATCTTATCAGTCTGAAACTCTGCCAATCCTTTTTGTTGGTTGGTTGGTTAAATCAAAGGAAGCAATATTAAACTTGATTTTGTTTCCTTCGCAGAAATAATGAATAGTCTGTTCCATAAAAATTAAGAAGATTTATAGGGAGAATCTTTTGAGAAAAAAAGATGGTTGGATATTAGAAAGTAAGTTTCTTTCTTTCTTTCTTTCTTTCTTTCTTTCTTTCTTTCTTTCTTTCTTTCTTTCTTTCTTTCTTTCTTTCTTTCTTTCTTTCTTTCTTTCTTTCCCTTTCTTTCTTTCTTTCTTTCTTTCTTTCTCTTCTTTCTTTCTTCTTATTCTCTTCTCTTTCTTTCCTTTTTATTGTGTTAATACAAATCTTTATACATTATTTCATTGTACTGATTTTTGTAAGTTGCACATTTTTGGCATTTTATTATTTACCTTACCTATTATCTGGGACTCCTTTGGGTCTGTAGCCTCCAAGGAATTAGATTGAAAGGTGTTGAGAAGATGGTCAACCTTCAGCTGAGGAAAACCTTGGAGGAAATGGATTATCTAGACCTGTTTTAGTCAGGTTTCAGGATGGGATTTAGTACTGAGATCATTTTGATCACACTTCTTGATGACCTGTGGTGGAACTGGGTGGTGTTGGTGCACCCATCCTTATGCTCCTTCACTTCTTTGTGTCTTTTTATATCATCAATCATGGTACCAACCTTCTGAGGGTGGCTTCAGGTTTGGGGAGTGATTCACCATTTTATGGTGGCTCTCTCCATTTCTCTGGGGCCAGTTGCAGTCAGTGTTTGATGGCAGGGAGAATTTGTCCCATAGGCCCCTCACCTTGTGGGGTGCCAAAGGGTTGTATTCTCTCTCCCCTCCTTTTCAACTTCTACATTCAACGACTAGATGAAGCCATTCACCAGTTTGGGGTTTGGTATCATCACTACACTGAAGATACCTAATTATATTTTTCAATCCTGGGCTGACTTAGTGAGGATTCTGCCCCAGTGCTTAGAACAGAGGTCCTCAAACTTGGCCACTTTAAGACTTGTGGACTTCAACTCCCAGAATTCCCCAGCCAGCCATGGGAGTTGAAGTCCACAAGTCTTAAAGTGGCCAAGTTTGAGAACCCCTGGCTTAGAGGTCCTGCGGGTTTGGATGGAGACAACTGTCTCCAACTCAATCCTACATCAACAGGCCATGAGCTCCATTACTAATCTGAAATAGCATTCTAGGGGAAGAATCCATTAACCAAACAGAAAGAAAACAACCAAGACAAAATATGTCTTTTATTTCTAAGTAAGTGAGCTATGAGAGTAGCTAAGTAAGTGAACCATGAGAGTGCATTCTGTTCATTATAAGACCCATATCTCTGCTGCATAAGGATCTTGGTAAGTTTATCTGCAGGAAAAAAATATGTCATACTATACTCCTGATTTATTTATTATTTTTTATGCTGCCCATCTCACTGGTAAATGACTCTGGGTGGCTTATAGTAGAAAAAATAAGTTAAAAAAGGGAATATAAGGTGATTAAAATTAGGAAAATTAAATATAAAGCTAAAAAACAACAGGATGGATGGCAAGCATCTTTTCTACCCCATTAGCCATCCCCAATTTAGCATGCACCAGTTGGGGCCCCAAACTATCTGGCAGAATCAGTTTTTCGGCCCTTCCAGAAGGCCATGAGTGTGAGGACAGACCTCACTTCTCATGGGAGAATATTCCAGAGGGTGAGGGCAACAGAAGAAAAGACTGATCTTCTGGTGATCACGACTGCTATTTGCTCTTTGAGTGAATCTATAAGAACTCCCAAATTGTGCATAGGATCTGTCTGGGCTGGTGCAACCCCATCCAGAACTAAAGATGAAAACACTTCAAATCCTGAGGCCCCTTGAACTCGTAGTCACTCTGTCTTACCAGGATGCCGCTGAAGCCTATTGTTCGCCATCCAGATCCCCACAGCTCCAGGCACTGCTAGAGGGCAGCTACAGCATCACTTAGGTCACCAGAAATAGAGATGTAAAGTTGTATATCATCAAAATATTAAAAGATATCTCATCCCACTCTGTTTAGATTTAACTAATGCTAATTAAATAATATTTTCCTCCTCCTCCTCCTCCTCCTCCTCCTCCTCCTCCATCACTGTCTGCCTGTATCTCAATAAATAGTAAATTAGAGTTAGTTCCCCTCTCTTCTTCTTCACATGTAGGCTTGATCAGCCTCTGTCACAAAAATCTTTTGAGACATGGTTTCCCTACACATGATGACCATGTTGATATTCTCAAAAGATTCCCAAAGTTTCTGAGGCAGACAGGATTTGTTTTGGTAGAATCTGATTTTAGTATAATTTTTCAACCAGCAATTAATCTTTTGTTTTTCATGAATTTGAACAGTTACATTTGGTTCATGAATTTTTGAACATATAACTTGAAATTACATATATTAAATACCAATTAGCAGTGTAAGCTTTGTTGGCAAGCAAGTGGGGTTTTTTTTTGCATCCACACCCTTGTCTTTGTCTTATTTTCAAAACGTTTTAATGGTTGTCATCCATTCTTCAACATTTCTAATTTGTCGTACTTCATTAAATTGAATAATTAATCTTTCACGGAGAATGTTTAAGCGAAAATTGTATTTTCTTGATGCACTCTAGTTCTTAACCTGTTTTGCTTTTAATCATTTCTGATGTTATGACCATGTCATCCATTTTAACAAAGCCAATGTTCTTCTCAATCTCTTTTATTCATGTTGCATTTTTATTAAGTTCTTTTGGGTTATCCAGCATGTTGCTCCAAAATTTTCATGTTTCATCTTTATCAGTATAAGCATCTATATTTATTGTATTTCCTAGGTTTGTCCCAAACAGCAATGTTTAAATGCATTTATTATGTCTTCATATTGTTCAGTTTATTTGGAAATAGCTGGACTTAATCTTTTAATTCTTCTGAGACTCCTTTAATCAACTTAGTGCCAAGATTATATCTTTTTTGAGAACTTTTCTTGATCTTATTATTTTTCAATTTTCTTTCATTCAACTTTTTCAGATTACTGATATCAGCTCATAATTTATTGGTCTTTCTTTCAAATCAACTTTTCATTTTGGTGATTGATTTGGTTGTTTTTATTTTTCAACATTATATCCCAGATATGATGTTATCACTGCTGCTATGCTATAAATTAGTTGATTAGTTTCAGCCAAAGCATTTGTTTCTATATTTTTAACTACCAAATGTTAATCTTTCAGAACTTTTGATAGTAGTAGTGGAAACCTTTCTGTATACAGTCTTTTTCATACGTTCAATATTGTTTCTTTTCAGTTTCATTCATGTGCCCGAGAGCTTCTTTTACTCAATGTTTTCATCCCTTTCATCACTGTTATCTGTTTTGAAGTTAATTAAATTTGATGTTGCTTTGCAAATTTTCATTTGTTTTACAATTTTTCATTTCTGTAGTGGTTATCAATAATATTAGCATTCTCGGCTAGTTTTTCCCATTCTTGCAAATTCATTATCCATAAAAAACAACAACACTTTTCTTCCAAGGATAAATCTTCGTTAATCAGTGCTCGTTCGTTTCTGAGCGTGAATATTTATGTTTCCAAATATAAAACATTCTCTTTTGAAATCCCCTAATTTTAGGATTTCATCCAAAACACTATTTCAAAATTGTCTGATTTTCTTCAGTGGAACATTTCGTATGCTTTGCTGAATTTCCTAGTTATTGTACAATTGGCCACCTTTGTTGCCTAGCAGGACTAGCTGAACCCTGTTGACAGATGCCCTGGAGCCATTATATCGAACTGTCCTTGTTGAACCCTGGTGATACATGTTCCAAAATGGTCAAAAAGGAGTCTGGCTGAGGGTTTGGCTGTCATATGTTCCTCATTGAAAACAGACTTGGACCACAGTTCATCTGCCATTTCTATCGACATCTATCTGAGAAACTTGCCATAGCTACCGTATGTTACCACCAGCATAACTCCTGGGATCATAGAGGTACAAGGCTCTCTTGCCAGGTATTGTTATTATTGTGGTTGCCATTGTCATTATTACAATTTCTTTCTTGAACACCCATTAATTGTTTAGTAGTCCAAGTGATTTCTTGGCATGTTTTCTGATTTAAGAAAATTCTCATAGTTAGCGTTTGTGTTAGGTTCCTCAAACATAGTTTTAATTTCTTATTATTACCTTGCTACTTTGTCTGTCAGAATTTGGGCATTAGGATGGGCTTTTTGTTTTTCAGAAGAAGCCTTTTTAGCTTTTATAATTCTTAGATATTACCAGACAGCCGTGATAGTCTTTTCTTGGTCCTGATTAGTCCCTTCTTGCATCATAGGTGACATCCCAGTGAAATCTTACTTATTGTGGTTCTGAATAATCTCCAGAAATTATGAAAAGATTTTACCCTTTTTCTTTTTTATCAATGCCCTCACTTTTGGAAAAATTTTCTCCCTTATAATAAAATGTGACTGCTGGACTCACCTGGCAGTTTCCTGCTTATCTGTATGCTAACTATAAGAGCATTATGGTCTCTGTTTCCTATTGGTTTCCCAATGAGTATATTTCATACTAGATCACAGTAACCATATAATATTAAATCTAGTGGTTTTTCACCATGGTTAGTTTTAAAACCAATTGTTGTAAGTGTCAGTCCTGCCTCAACTTGGTCCTTTAAGCAAGAATGATCCTTGACTCTGTTTGTTGAGAAAGGTATAGTTTACTAAAGGCCAAATGAAATATAGCAAAGCCAAGCCAGAACTAGGTTTATCTTCCCCCTCCCAAGTCACTTCCCACTGCTGGTTTCTCATTGTCCAATCGTATTCAAATGAAGTGTTTTGGGAATAGTCTCTTCAACTGTGGGTTGGCCAATGTGCAGCTGCATGCCATTTCCAGCTGTCTGACCTTGAAGTTGTGCCTCTAGAACAGAGGTCCCCAACCTTTTGGGCACCAGGGACCGGTTCTGTGGAGAAAGGTTTTTCTGTGGACTGGAGAGTGTGTGGTTTTGTGTGCTGACTGCATCCCACAGATGGGACTTCGCTTGTTTGTGCGAACCCGTTGCGGGCATGTCACGGCCTAGTACCGGTCCATGGACTAGGGGTTGGGTACCCCTGCTCTAGAAGGTACAGTGAGGTGTGACCGTTCCCCTCTCTCATCCAATTCCCTCTCCCAGACTTCATGGCAGATCGGCATTGAGCGAATATGAAGCACAGGAGTGAGGTGGCAGGTGTGACAGTAAGGCATTTTAGGAGTCTAGAGACCAGATCTCATTGTCATACACTGTGCATGAATGCATCCAGTTTTCGGGTTCCTCCTCATTTGCTATTAGCTACTGATAATCATGTTTCATTATTTTTTTTTCTGCCATGTACTCATCACATCGAGGCAACTTAAAATGCTCTCCTGGTTTTACAATAGTGTTTTACATCTTAGTCTAACATGTTTTTTTTTTTTTTACTGTGGATATGAGCTGGCATGCTTTGCCAGCCAATTAGTTTCTGGACAAAGGTTATGATCTGCTCTGCTCCAGTTGGCCACTTTAGGTCGTTGTAGGCATATCATCCTCCATCTTCAGATCTGCTTTGATTTGGGCTGCCACAGAGATATTTGCCTGAATAATGCTTAACAGATGATTTTTATAATACTTTCAGGGTTGTATGAGCTTCTTATAAAGATGGGTTTAGCCCTCTTCTGAAAGAGTATTAGCCCTGTTTTAAAAAAAACACAAAAAAAAACAGGTTTAGTGCTGTTCTAAAATAACACTAGTTCTTACTCTTCCTGTCTCACCTTTATTATCCAAGAAATTAGGGAGGGTCCCCTCTGAGATATTTGCCACATTCCCATTTCTTTTCTGGGCTAAGCTATCCTGATGGTTTCCTAGTTTGCAGTTCCTCCTCCTCCTCCTCCTCCTCCCCCCTCTAGAATATTCTTACACACCATTATACTCACAGATTAGGCTTCTCTTACCCTCAACTTTCTTATTTTCCCAAATTCCTCATCATGCCTGAGAACAGCATGGAAATTATTAACCTGGGCACATGGCTGTCTAAGCATATCCAGATCAGCTACTCTGGTTTCAAGGTAATTGAGAAACTGGATCTCATTGCCCCAAATACAATCCCTCAATTTATGCTGAAAAGACAGATTGTCATACGTTTTGACATGCTTTGTAATAAATGAAAAAGTATACCCCCCCTCTGTTGATTTTCTATGTTCAACCCAGTTATTTTTAGCTTGGCTTTCTTCTTCTTTAAACATAGTTTGACCCCAAAGATAGTTTGACCTAAAGTATACTTTTACTAAGTTTTCATTTCCAGAGATACATTTCCAACACTGCAAATTCCTAAGGTGCAGATATACTGGAAGGTCTAGCTCTCATTACTTCATCTCTGTACCTCTCTCACCAAACATTTATTTGTCAAGCTCTTGACAGTTGATTTCAACCAAAAACAGGATTCTCTTTTAACAAGATTTATGAGGAAGAAATGAAATAAGGTTACAAAAATCCCAGCAACTGGATTTCCTTTACATCAGAACTGAATTTAACTCTCAGCCTATTAAGATAGGGATGTCTCAGTTTCTTACTTACAGATTCTCTGTGGAAAAGTGAGGGGACTATTTCTCTGATAGCTTAGGACTCTGCAGAGGACCAAGCTGAAGATCCCACCCCTAACATACCCTTAGATATTTGAGGGATATTGATCAGTGGTGGAATTCAGCCAGTTCGCAGAACCATAGGCTAATTTTTGTTGCCCAGGCACAGAATGGACTTCCAGAAGTGGCATCCACACAGAGAATTGGTTGTTCACATATTTGAATCCCACCACTGATATTGATACAGAAGAACATGGATGGGCAATCTGCACTACTGTTGCCTTATGGGTGGGGAACCTGCATTATGGAGAAACAATCAGCATAATGAGCTGCATGTAGCCTCCACTTACTATTTGTGGTCTTCTGGCATCTCAAAGGCAAGCCACCGACTTTTGATAACAAAATGGTCAAATTTCATTGATGTAATTTCAGCCAATTTTGAATTTTGGGTGGTTTTGGAGTGGCATGGTGGAAACATGGCTCTAGGAGACTTCCAACTTGCATCCCTGAATTTAATTTCTTCTTCAAACACAACAAAAAGAAGCTAAAAGGTGAAACTTTGCTTTTTCTGATACTAAACATAGTACACCTTCAATAAGTTTATGATGTGCTGTTCATTTTTTATGATGAACCTAAGAGTATTTTTAGGAATATATAATCTAAAAGTAAATATAATATGATGTCATCATAGATTATAATATTTAATTACCAATTTGAGTACCTAATCTTTGGAAATGTTCTGTGGCTGATTGTGCCATTCATTTACTGCCTGGTATAATGGTGACTACAATTAAGTACCAGATTTACCTAGAAAAGCATACTGAGTTTTGAATTTATCATCAAGCTTTTGATGAAATGAATTTAGAAATTGGCTAGGCTGACTAAAGAAAGTATCTGAAATATCATTTCCTAGAATGATTAAAGTCATTATCCAGTTTCCTTTCTTTTTTTCTTTTTCTTTCTTTTTTTCTTTCTTTCTTTCTTTCTTTCTTTCTTTCTTTCTTTCTTTCTTTCTTTCTTTCTTTCTGTCTTCCTTCCTTCCTTCCTTCCTTCCTTCCTTCCTTCCTTCCTTCCTTCCTTCCTTCCTTCCTTCCTTCCTTCCTTCCTTCCTTCATTCCAAACACACACACACACACACACCACTCAATTAATATTTAATATTCTTATGGTCTCTTCTTTTGTTCTCTTATTCTCATTCTCTTTCTTGTCTCGCTCAAACACACCCTCAATCAATATTCTTCAGGAGTATTGAATAAAGATCTTTTTGTCAATATATACAGTAGCAAAAGCATGTAACAACAACATGTAATGGGATGCCTCCAAAAGAATCTTAACAAATTATTGTGAACTGATAAAATCAGGAATACATAACATGCAAACTTTTCCAGCAAATATAACAATAAAACAACTGTATTTTACTGAAGCCTTCAAGTATCAAATCAATAGATATATGTACATAATTCCTTTGACTATATTGTGTGATAAGGCACATGTCTAAACATTCTTTCAGTGAGTTTCTTCTTTGCTCTTTTATTCTAATCATCTTATTACCCACAATGTAATAACTATGGAGAATGTCCTTTCCCCTTTAATCTGTGATCTCATTGTACTTTTATTTGGTGGTCATCCCTTTGTTTGCTTATATGTTCAATTTTATTTCTAAAGGCAATTCCATATGAAACAAAGCCCTTTCTTGCTTAACCCATGAGATAAGTTCGATAAAATATAAACTATATATAAAAAACTTAGCTAGGCAATCTTATCTTTCTTTTTCTTGATATCAATGAATATACTTTATATACGGTATCATAGCATACCCACAAAATACCCTACTGTGTACAAATGTGACTTAAAATGTTATATTTTGCTGCAAATGTGTGCTGTTCCCACAGAGAAAATTTTCAATTACAATATACCGGTATCATATAAAAACAATTCCTCCCTTTCCCTTTTTCCTTATTATAATATGCTTGAAATATTTAGGAGAAATACAAACACTTTTTGAAGCAATTATTTTACAAGTTCTTAAAGTTCCCTGAGGAAAGGTCACCTTATCATCAACACATTCCTTATTGTCTATTAAGGAATATTTTATTCCATAATTCTCATTCTAGTAGATGTAAAGTTTCCATTTAGTTCCTCTAGAAGGCTGGCATCATGTGTGTGTGTGTGTGTGTGTGTGTGTGTGTGTGTATACCTCTGCTGCCAAATATCTTCTAATATCAATATCAATAAAATAAAATATCAATTAAGCATTTGCATAAAAGCTAGATATTTTAATAACAAGAATATTATTCTAGAACAGACATGTTAAGGCCCGGACATGTTAAGGCCCTGGATGCGGCCCACAAAGTGGTTTCATGTGGCCCGTGAAGCCATCCTGAAAACAGTGAGGGAATGGCCCCTGCTGCCTTGGCCCTGGCCCAGGCTGGCCGGGAGCCAATATACAATTTTGTGGTGGCCATCTATGCTGAAACGCATTCAGTCATAGCTCCACAAGGCCGTCTGGAAACAACGAGGAACCAGCCCCTGCCGTGTCAGCCCTGCCCCCTGGGTACATGCTGGGGAGGAGTCACCCTTTGTGAGGAATGAAGAAATGGACTATGCCTTGGTGCTTGCCCCGGTCCCACCCCCTTCTGCCAGAGACCCTCAGATCTGTCCCACTCCTGCCCAGGTCCCCACAGGCACCCTTGACGCGAATGATGTAGAGCTGGTCATGCCCACCCAGTAGGCCACACCCACCCTGGCCATACCCACCTGGCCCCTGAGGGCAAACACAATGCTGATGCAGCCCTCAGTGAAATTGAGTTTGACACCCCTATTCTAGAATGTTAACTCCAGTGATGGGCTCATAAGTATGCATGTGTCCTTTTTTATGGTGTGTGTGCACATGTAAGCTGCAATATGGAGCACTTTGATCAATTATATTATGGGCTGAGCTTTAATTTTCTCTTGTTTATTCCTAATTGCTATTTGTATGAAAACAAGATGGGCAAAAGGCAGTGAACAGGAAGAAACTGTCCTGGGTAATATTTAGAGTCCTTCCATTCATGTTAAATATGTTCATGGAAATGATATAGTATATATAAGTACTCCATTATGTTCTATACTCTAGAAACATCTGCCTCTTTTTTTTTATTGACGATTGCATTTTATAGAATTAATCTGTTGGAGTTCTTGCAATGGGTGGTCCATAACAAGCACGGATGGAGCCAGAGTCCTGTCTTTTTTTGATACCTTATGTTTCCTTGACTAAGCACAAGGAAAAGAAGAGCAGTAGAGAAAAGACAGCAGTACAGCGACAAAACTTTTCTGCCCTAGTATGGTTAGTCCAACAAAGAAAAATGAATGCATTTCTGAAGAAGATTTTCTCATTTATAATTCCAGCTTAAAATCAAGACTTCACAGGGCTCTTCTGAGAAAGCTTTTCAAAAGGATAAATGGGAACGGGGGTGGGGGCTCTTGTCCCATAATATACTGGAGGGCTCAAGATTGCATAATCTAGCACTTGAGGGTTTTAAGGGTTTTCATAGCAGAGATCTAGTTTTGAACTGCAGGAGGGTATTTGATGGGTGTGGTGTAGAGATATCCTGAGAGCAACTGAATCTTGAAGCAGGGAGGGAATTTCCTTAACTCTTTCCTCCCTCCCTCCCTCCCTCCCTCCCTCCCTCCCTCCCTCCCTTCTTTCTTTCTTTCTTTCTTTCTTTCTCTTTCTTTCTTTCTTTCTCTTTCTTTCTTTCTTTCTTTCTTTCTTTCTTTCTTTCTTTCTTTCTTTCTTTCTTTCTAGAAAAGAAAGCAGATACATTTTCTATTTCTTAGGGAAAAGGAAATCAGCGATGATATTTTTAAAAAGTGAAATATTCCACAGAAAGTATACTTTTAGTAAAAGAAAAGTGGAGAGGAGGAGAACTCTTGCTTTGAGATGTTGGTTTGGAATAAATGAGTGCAGAAAAGGAAAAAGACCCAGGACACAGTTTAGAATAAAACAGGTATGAAGCTGAATACACGATTCATCTTTGCTCTTCCCGCAACTATAATATCTTTAAGTTTTGCAGTCTTTATCTATTAAACTTTAGTATCTATTAATGCATTCTACTAATCTTTTGTCCAGTTTATGAATTTCAAAATTTTAGTTTTCCGTACGCATAACATTTTATGATAATTGCTCTCCCTTTCCATTCCATGAATGACTTTGGAGAAGGAGCTTATGGTTTGGATGAAAAGCCATGGGTATACATAATGGCAACATTCAGTGATATCTAGCCAAGAATGATTGACAACGTCTGTAACTACTTATTATGTCAAAGCTTCAGCACACCGATTGATGGGAAATGATGTATAATAAATTAGAATGATCACACATCATTTCCCATCGATTGAAATGCCAAATCCTTTGATGGAGTAATGAGTTATGGCCAATGCTACTCAATGTCTTGGTGGGAGATTGATTACTTATCCTTTCATCAATGTGATCAAACTAAGAGAGCCAAAGTGGGTGCATTGTCACAAATAATGTTCTACTTTTAAGCTAGAAATGAAGTACAGTAACTACCTGAATAACACTCTTTTTATAATAATATTATGCTGACCATTTCTCCTTCTCCTAGTCTATTAGGAGCAGTGAGCACTGTTCTTACTATCTACCATGATTTTCATACTTTGGGAAGTCGAAATAGTGGAATTAACATTTCCAATATCATTGGAAGCCTAAATCCCAGGCCAAATGCTTTACCCATGCTGGTAGTGGGAAACTCTAGTAGTGCACAGGTTCCAAGTTGTAGTAAAATCCTCCAACTTTACAAAATTACAAGTCTGTAGAAAAAAATGTTTTTGACATAATTATGTGCAAAGGATAAAAGATAAAATGAGAGAATGTGCCTTCGTGTTTCCTTAAAATCATCAGGGATTTGACAAATGTTCTTTTGGGTAACTGGGAGTAATTAGTAGGGCTGCGGGGGGAAATGAAGCAAAATAAATGCAGAGACGGCCAGAAGTAGTTACTGAAAAGTGAGCCTAGGACAAAAGCATAGGAACATTAACTAATTGAAGAGCTTAACATGCATTTCTGCTCATTCGAAAGGGCTTCTTCCAAAGGATTTGAATAGGACTAGTACCTGGATGAGAAGATTAGTCTATCAAACGTATCAAAATTGGCTATGACACCACAGGACTGCTTAATTGTCATATCCATGTACTGCTACTTATATTGTATTGAGATGTTATTAGTAATTTTCTAGAGTACATGCTAATTTACACCCCATGTAGCATTGTGTCAGAAGCAGCAGGGAGTGAATTGGCAACTTTAAATGGCGCAATTCCTATCAGAGTTATCAGGAAGGTACTAGAAAGGCTGTGTCAGATGACAGAGGAGGAAGGAGGATGCAACTTGCAACTTATCCAAATGTCATTGTTTCCAGACTTATGCCAGCAGAGAACATTAATTATTGTACTACTTTCTTAATTTGCTGTCTTTTTGCATCTGTCATAGGTCTAAGGGCTAAATCTTAATTAAGAAAAATGCTGTCTTCAATAGATGCTACAGTATAAAAGCAAGCTGGTTAAGCCAGGATGCAAGGTCAGGTGGTCACAATGAGAGGTGTGTCAACTGGCACGATGTAAAGGGCAGAAGAAATAATCTTGAGGAACAGGAGGAGGAGCTCCTGCCAAGACAATGGAAAAATAAATCTGAGTGTGAACTTGAACTATTACTTGAGAAAGTGTTGAGGCAAGCATCTCCCTAGCTTTTGTATAAATTGTATAATCTGAGGTTGAGCAACCTAAAAGACTGTAATCTCATTTTCAGATTTTGGAATTCCCTCATATGGAAAAACAGGTTAGCTCAATTATGCATCCTTTGCCAGAAAGATTAAAAAAAAATTGGACCATACTTGGGTTGGCATTTTGAGATGGGTTTCAATTGGTTATATGCAGGTTTACTAGTGGCAGGTTCCAAGAATCAGGAAAACTTTCTGAGTTAAAAACACTAAAGAGTTTATTATTGGTACCTATACACAAGAATCTGGTCACCTAATTAATTGGTGCCAGATAAGGATCAATGGAAATTCACAGGGGACTGGGCTTGTTCTCCTATGGAAGTGCAAAGATTCTAAACTGATGACATGTTTAACCCCACTCTCCAGCTCAGTCTGCTCCTCTCCTACAACTAATTTGTTATTCCTTTCTTTTCATGACTTTTAAAACTAATGTTTAATTATAGAAGATGAGAAGACCTCCAAGGTCCCTCCCAATCCTATTATTCTATGTTCTATATTTTGACTGTGTTTTTAATTTATTGATTTATGATTTCATTTTTATTTTTATATTGTTAACTCATTTTGAATGCCATATTTTGGGAGAGAGACAAGATCTGGATTAAATAAATAAATAAATATTGTTACTAAAATTGCAGTGAACTTAGTGGAACTTACCTCCAAGTATAGTTTAGTTTAGAATGTTAAGATTTAGATTAATTAGATTGATTAGTTAGTTAATTTAATATTGATAACATAGGGTTAAAGTAATATCAAATATCAAGATAGGATAAAACAACTGATACATTCAAATAAACTGGGAGAAGGCTGATAAAGTTATTAGATTTATGAGTTTTAATCCCAGAAAAGAGAAATCAAATGAGAATTTTGTAAGTCTTGTGCCATACACAAATCTGAGAATGAATCAAGACAACTGCAGACTCACTCCTACATTAGGGAGTAATATGTTTAAATACTTTAAATCCGCCATTCATAATCTCACGATTATGAGAGTTTGATACATCTTCTCATAACTACATATTCAGCTGTGGCCTTAGATTGGTCTCTCATATATAGATATCAGCTAATATAGATGTCACAGCCCATGTGTGAGCTCAGTTCCTTAATGGATGCTATAGTTTTGTGCATTAACACATGTTTCTGAGAAAAAAAATTGCCTTTCCATTGTGGCTAGCTTTGGGAATTTCTGTAGGGCCTGACAGGATATCTCTATAATAAGTGCTGGTGGTTTAACCAAATATAGTAAGTAAATTGTAACTACTATTTCTTGCTCTTCTTCTGACCCTCTTAAAATAAATGCATAATTTATCACAAGTCCTGTATTTAATCCCAACCTTCTGAAGTATGGTGCACAGATACTTACTTATTATGCATATGCAATAGGTTGATTTTAAATATTTTAAACCATCTCTTTTACCTGTTCCCATAAATATGTAAAAGCTCTGTATATTCTGTGGGCTGTAATCACTTGACATTTTTCATAATTTGTATTAATTCAGACATGCAGTTCCTGAAACTGTCAAAACCTATATATTAATGCTTTTGTTTAAATACAAAAAAAGGGCTTATAGGGATAGAAATATCTGTGCCATTAACTAGTACAGTAAAAGATTTCACTGTGTTTCATGGCAACCTTAAACTAAATTTGGAAGAGTATGTAACTAATACTTACAAAAATGAACAAAACCCTAAGGTTTAATTATTTTATCCCCTTCTTTATCTGTAAAAGATTATAAGATGGTAAGGCTTACAAAGATGGGTAATACATGCCTTTGGTGTTATAATCCCAAAACAATATATGAACAGAATGCAAAAGTAATTGGGTTCAGGTGAAAGGGAGAAGAAAAACAAACTTAAACCCTTAGTATTTAGTTGAAAAATAATGATGCTTACCATTTGGAATAGAAACTATTCAAGATGTACAGGAGTCCAAAAAGGTTGGTCTTTCTGAGATGATGGAACCAATGACTTTTGTTGCCTTCTAGTCCTGGTCCTGTTTTTTGGGTGACGTCCATCATTACCTCTAGCAGAATAAAAATCTAATCTGGAGAGAAAAGCCATTTTTTAAAAAAGCGTTTCATTTAATTTGAAACATTTCATTGCTCTTACTTACAAGAAACGGGCATGCCTTTTGAATCTTATGGAAATAATTCAGGTGCCTTCTACTCCTGGTCCATAAAGGAATAGTTTTTCAAGATAGTGACATTAACTATAAACCAACTATATTTTAAAAATTGTAACTTTCACTTCTTTTCAGATCAGTCCATTGGATATCAAACAAACAAGTCATCTTATTAAAATTAATAATTTTCATGTCGATACGCCCTTCCCTCTATCAAGTACATTCTTAGTCTATTTGATATATACCTTCCAATAATCAATAGATAAATATTTGTATATGTAAACCAGGGAAAGATTCAAGCTAACTGCTATCCAACTTAATACAATCGATTTAAATTTAAATTTGTAAACATTCTTCACTCCCTGTGTCAAGATTTAACTATAAGCCAGATACATTTTCTTTGATTGGTGTTTCTCTTGTATGTAGTCTATCCACTGTTTCCAGTCTATCATATATTTGTTTGATATCCAATGGACTGATCTGAAAAGAAGTGAAAGTTACAATTTTTAAAATATAGTTGGTTTATAGTTAAACTTGGACACACAGAGTGAAGAAGGTCTACAAATTTAAAATGATTGTATTAAGTTGAATGGCATTTAACTTGAATTTTTTCTTTGTTTACATGGACAAATGTTTATCTAATAATAAATAATTTTAAAAAAAATAGTGACTGATTGAAGAGAAGTTTGTGTAACTTATTTCTCAACGGTGGTGACCCTAGCGTTGCTTCTTTCCGCTGCATAATAGAATGAGTTACAACATGTGACTTGTTTTAAAGGCTAAATACATTGACTTCCATAGTCCTTTTTTAAAATCAAATTTTTTTACATACAGTAGGTAAAAGACAGATATAGAAATATATAAAGAAACAAGAAGAAAATGTGCGGAAAAAAATAAAGAAAAAAGGAGGATAGTTAAAGAAGTCACTTCTACCTTTCTTAATGGTAGTTACAAACAAACTCATTATCCCTCTCCCTGCTTAACAGTAAAAAAATCCTTTCAGCCCCCCCATTTTTTGTTAATTGTCAAATCCAGAAATAACAGGTTCACATTTTTCCATTTTCAGCAAAAGGTTACTGTTTTGTCCCTGACCATAACTTAACATAGAAAAATGTATAATTTTCCCACTCAATATCCTTAATATGCACAATAAAACAATAGAACAATACCCATCTTTGTATTGTTAGCATGATTGTTCTACTTCTTAATGAATGCGGGATTAAAACTATTCAAACATATTACTCCTTAATGTAGGAGTGAGTCTGCAGTTGTCTTGATTCATTCTCAGATGTGTGTGTTTGCAATCTAGATATAATCATTTTATATATGTAATGTTCATATACAAAGTAGGTAGCTAATATTATTTGATCTCAAAAAGGCTGACAAGAGTTGGGTCCGATTAGTACTTAAAAAGGAGATCACCCACATATACAAGAAGAAGAAAAGAATAAACATTTTTGAATGGCGTTTCTCAAACTTGGCTTAGCTGACTGCAGAATTCCGGGAATTGAAGTCCACATGTCTTCAAGTCGTCAAATTTGAGAAATTGTTCTGGAAGACCAATTCATGTCAATATTGTTGCCAATAGAGCTACATGGATATCCCTATAATATCTCTGGTCTGCCCTCTTGTGATACTTCCCTGAGTCCCCACTCCCTAATGTGTGAGCCAAATGTTCTCTTTTGCTTTTTTTTGTCTGCCGATCAATGATACAAAAGTACATTATGTATCTATCACCATGCTGACAACTACTAGGTCTCTGTGTTAAAAATGTATATGATTTGAATGAAGCCATTTTATGAGAGGTTTTTAAAAGTGCAAAGCCATTACTGTGCTTCTTCTATTGAAGCTTTTAAAATTACACATAAGCGAAGCATTTTTGCTTTTGATTTGGAAACAAAAAACTTCTGAGATTGCTTGAAATGAGTCTCTTCTCCCACGGGATTTATCTTTATTAGCAGCTCAAGTGTATATTTAGTCTTGTCATATGTAAAATCTTTTTTTTAAAATAAATTAGTATGGGATAAAAATATTCTCCTTTTTTTTGTTTTTACAAGAAGCTCTTTCATGATACAAATACGAACAATGGTCCTTTGGCTGGTTGATACAGATTTGCTGACACTTTTTTTAGGGAAAAAAAGAAGAAAAAAGAAGAAGGAAACAATGCATATCTATTAGGCATTCAAAGCTATTTTATAAGGAACATGTAACTGACAACGTGAAGCAATATTAAAAAGATGATTAAAATACATTGAATACATGAAACACGTTGTGCTATGTATATTGTGAAGACATACTGCAGAAGATGAAAACATCTCATGAAATGCAATATAGTGTAGGGTGCAACTGCTCTGTTGTTATTGTTCTTTGGATAGATAATTTGTACTAGTTTTATCTTTTAAAAGGAATCAATGGAAAGGTTCTTCATTTTATTACTTATTAATTTTTGAATCAATTCATGAAAAATCAATGTTAACTGCTCAACTGTTATATTCATACACTCAAGGTTGCATATTTGTGCATTCTTGGATGTTGGAACAATTGAGTAAGAGTTTCCCTTGGTTCCTAGAAATTATCTCATAAAAGGTTGCTAAGCAGATTGTTAAAAGATGCCCATGATTCATGCAACAGAGGCAGATAATTTTTTAATACCTTGCTATTCTTCACTAAAAAGAAAAGCTGAACCTCCTAAACTTACAAACCAGAAGCAAAACCAGCTTTCTTCATTCTCAGTCTAAGATGCTTTCCTGTATTCTTCTTACCCAAGGACTTGCACTTCACAAGGATGGACACGCATTTGATTCAGTAATTAAGATTTATATTGGAAAAAATGGGGATCAACACTTAGGTGATTATATCTCCACAACGCATTGGTGCATCAATTAAAATCCAATTTAAATCCTTGAATGTTCTTTCTGAATCCATCTGAAAATGTACCTTGATAGAGATGTAATTTGGATATCACCCCTGGTCTTTCTCTCTTCCATTCTCCTGGGTTCTATTTAGATTTTGTACTGAAGATCGCTTAGAGCAGTGGTGGCGAACCTATGGCACGGGTGCCAGAGGTGGCACTCAGAGCCCTCTCTGTGGGCACGCATGCCATTGCCCCAGTCCTAGGCCTTCAGCTGGGTTTTATAAAACCTTTTCGCTTTAGGCCTCCGCCACCATGTATATATATAAAAAAAGGTTCAATCAATCAGTCAATTTCAACTTCTCACAGGAAAAAAAATATCTTTCAAAGTTGGAATTGATTGATTGAACTTTTAGTCCCACCCAGTCTGCTGTTACCACTGCAGCCACGCCCACCCAATGGGCCACACCCACCCGGCACCCGACAATGCATAAGTGGGTTTTGGGTTGCAGTTTGGGCACTCGGTATCTAAAAGGTTCGCCATCACTGGCTTAGAGCTTCTAACCATAGTGTAATCCCTCACTAAATCAAATGTGTGTCCATCCTCATGAAATACAGATATACAGGAAAGCATCTTAGACTGTGAATTAACAAAGCTGGTTTTGCTACTGGTTTGTAATTAATTTGATCTATAACTATGAATACAGAATATTTTTCCAAGCGCAGCACAATTATTCTTTAAATTGTCTTGGGTTACATACAGCAGGGGTCCCCTATCCCTGGTCTGCAGCCTGGTACTGGTCCACGGCCCACTGGGAACCAGGCTACGCAAGCAGCAGGCAAGCACATGAGCACACAAAGCTCCATTTGTGCAAACAGTGGGTGTATGCACAAAAAAAATTCCTGCCACCACCGCTTCCACTGCCTGTCCATAAAGCTGGAAAGGCTGTGGACCGTTGACATACAGTTTGCTCCCTTGGAATATTCCAAATGTTTTGAAATTACTTATTTGTTAAATCTCAAAGCAATTAAATGCTTCTATTTATTAGATATCAAAGCAAAAAAGAGTTGGTAACGGGATGGTGGGCAAACAACCTCAAGTATGCTACGACAGGAAAGGACTAGAGGCAGAAAGCAATTTAGTAATTGTCTCAGACAATTTAAGCAAAAAGTACATTTCCTCGGATCAAGAATTCTCCTGGAATTGGGGAGGAGTCAGTTTCAATGTATTATTTACTTTTGACTATTGTTAAGTTAGTAAACTTGATAAACATGCTGACATTTTGGTTACAATTTTCAGTCATTCGTTTCAAATGGGGCCAAAAATAAAAAAAATGAAAATATTATTTTTGGCCCCATTTGAAATAAATGACTGAAAACTGTAACTAAGGTGACCAACTGTCTTCCTTTAGGGAGGACAGTCCTCCTTTTTAAAGTTCTGTCCTCCCTCGAAAAGTGTCCTCCTACATGTCCTCCTTTTCGATATTTGAAGACTAATCTGCAGGGCTTTTTTTCCCCCATAGAATGCTAAGAATGGCATTCTGGCACCTTTTTAAATGGGTTTTCCCCCCAACTTTTGCATGAGCTGTGCTACTCCCCCTATTGGCTTTCGAAAGCCAATAGGAATTGCTGCTGAGTGCGCCAAATTGCTGCTGAGCACGGCCCGCAAACTTTGCACATGCAAGTTGTCTGCAGCGAAGGCGAATTTACAGAAACTTTGCACCCCTCCCTGCTACCCAACTACACCATCTCCTAGTTAGTCCCAAAGATACCTGGAGGAGACTGGAGTGGCGATGCCACGGTAAGTTTCTCTTGATCTTCGGCCCTGCTAGGGTAATAATGGCTGCAGGCGCAAGAGGCAGAGGTGACGGGGCTGCTGCGGGCGGGGGTGTGAAGGGTGGTGGTGGTTGGCTGCCCCCGTGCTGTGGGAGCCGCGGGGCCCGCTCTACATGGGGCTGCACAGGGTGGGCGGTGGTGCTGGCGGGGCAGCTGCAGGCAGGGCATGTCGACGGCGGGCTGCCCCCTGGGGCCAGAACCGGAGCCGACACAGCTGGTGCTTTGGGAGCCGCGGGGCCTACTCTGCATTTATCATGTTATAGTGTATTCTGTATTACTGTTGCAATGAATAAAATGTTTCTTTTATGTACGATATTTTTTTCCTTAAATTTATTTGTGTCCTCCTTTTCATTGTAAAAAAGTTGGTCACCTTACTGTAACCAAAATGTCAGCATATTATGGATGGAAAAATGTTCCTAAATGTTCACATAAGACAGGAGTGAGGATGATATTTACTTTATTAAATGTATAAAATGGTGGAGGAGAAATGCCCCATCACAAAAAAAAAGCAGGTGAAAATACAAATTGTGGAAGACTAAACCTCCAGTCCCGGTGACAAATCCAGATTGGATCCTGCAACATTATCCTTCATTTGCCTTCATTTGTGAAAACACACACACACCACACACACACACACACACACACACACACACACAGAGCAATCCTTCAGTTGACCTAATAATTTATCACACATATATATGTTAATTTATAATAAATGTACATTTAGAAGGACGATATCTAATTTAAATGGAAATACAATATAACTAATCATTCTGGAACTGCTATGTTTCCTCAATCTTATAACTGTTTACTGTAAGAACAGGCCTAGAAAATGGCGCTGTAAAGGTGAGGAAGATCTTTTCTTGCAAAATGTGATCTGGAATGAAAACAAAGAATGGAATAGAAAAAATACAATTTATATCGCAGCTAATATTCAGCTAACTGAAGGATATCATTCTAGGAATTACAACAAATGTCTGTGGGACTTTTCATAGTTTCCTTGAAGATAACATGATGGATGTATGAACATCCATCTACTTAGGATAAATATGGATGCACAGTTTAAGGAAAGCAAAATCAACACCCATTGATTTTTGTGTTTAAGCCAAATTCTGTCGTCCCTTAATACCTGGGTGTGCTTCGATGAAATATCATCACTATAAAAAGTATTAATATTCATAGGAAGTCTGAAATAATTCATGACATTCTTGAGTAACGTTGGCTGATGTATGATGGTAAACAGTATCATTTACACTGAATCCTAAAAAAAATAATAATAATAATTCACCAAGACAAGTTCTCATACACTGACTAAAGCTTGTATTTGTTGTTATGATTTCTTGGCTTACATGTCGAGTAGATTTTCAATTAACTGGACAGAATTCAGAGTAATTATTCATTTTATTATAGTCAGTTTAGATATGGTAAAGATTAGGAGAGTAAAACAAATCATTTTCACGACAGAGGCTAGCGATACATTATTGTGGTTCTCACTATTTTGCCTCCTGCATAAAGATGATATATGATACCCATTTCTATTTTGTATTTTTTAATTCCATGACTGACTCTTTGGGCTGGGTTTTTTTTTTTTGCTATTACTTTTAATTTGCTCTTTAAAAAAATTGGTTTATAGGAGAAGATGGTCTGGTGTCTTAATGTATCCATTAGTGTGGACATCTATGCATCCAGAAGAAAGTAGAGGGTGAAGAACAAATAGTGCATGTAGAGAAAATAACTTTTTGTTGTTTCAATGTGGAACCGATATTTTATCTGGGATCATCCTCAAACTGCTTCCTTCACACCTGAGTGCAGTCGATCTAGATGTCTCATTGATTATATCAGTGTTTCTGAACTTTGGCAACTGTAGGATGTGTGGACTTCAACTCCCAGAATCCCCCCAATCGGGAAAGTTGGCCGGGGGAATTCTGAGAGTTGCAGTCCACACATCTTAAAGATTGACAAGATTGAGAAACACTGAACTGTGAGCATTTCCATCCTTCTAAAAAGAGCTTTACATACTGTATTGATAAAGTCTATTTTATGTATCATGCATAAATCTTGCTACTAGAATGTAACAGAGCAATTTGCCTGGGAAGGTTAGAAATAAATGTATTTTTATGCAAAAAATAATCTCGATGGCTTCGTTCAGTAGTGCTGACAAAGAGCAAAAATCTCTCCACAACCATGCTTTCTGTTTCCACAAATTCAGAACTGAATGAAATGGAAAATATAGAGACATATATGCCTAATAGCAATAGATACGAGGTTTTTGACTGTATTTCCAGGCTCATTTGTCTTCCAACATATTGGGACAATTATTTTCCTGAAATTTCAAAATGAGCTAG
Organism: Bothrops alternatus; assembly: GCA_034064705.1. Taxonomy (NCBI): domain Eukaryota; kingdom Metazoa; phylum Chordata; class Lepidosauria; order Squamata; family Viperidae; genus Bothrops; species Bothrops alternatus. Next base: position 11,970,779 of record JARGCV010000049.1, on the reverse strand, counting down.
CAATGAAAGGAGACCACATCTGGGAACTTTGCAGCTGGCAACTTGAACACATCAATAGGGTCTATTGAAAACTATTGGCATTGTTATATCCAGGCTGCAGGTAGTAACCTACAATCCGTGAAGCAGAGGATCCAGAGCCAAAATACATCTGCTGCTTTTGGCAAGATGAAGAACAGACTCAAAAATACATAGTTGCCTTTATGCAATGCAGTTATGGGTACAAGGGGCAAAAAGACAGGGCTAGGCTATGTCTATTATGGATATTATAAAAGGCAAAGTTGGGATCACAAACAGCAGTCAGGACTCAAGAGCTGAGATTTAGCAGCTTATACATTACTTCCTTATTAGTAACAAAGTGAGCACTTAAGTAGCCCAGTCCCAATTACACTTGATCTTTAAAGCATCACTGCCTTTTATTAGTTTGAGAATGTTTATGGTAAACAACTAATAAAACCACAGGTAGTCCTCAACTTATAAACATAATTGAACCCAAAATTCCTGTTGCCAGTGCTTTTTTTGTAAAAAAAAAAAAAAAAGGTATCAGAACTCACACATGTCATACAATCCACCTTGCCTACCCTACAAGGTTCCATCCAAAAAGGTGCCGGAACTCTGTTCTGAGCGTTCTATGACAAAAAAAGCCCTGCCTATTGCTAAGCAAGACAGATATTCAATTTTGTCCCATTTTCTGACTTTTCTTGCCACAGCTGTTGAGAGAATCACTGCAGTTGTTAAGTTAGTAATACGGTTGTTCAGTGAATCTGAATTTTCTTGCCACAAGGTCGCAAAAGGGGAACACATGACCACAGAGCACTGCAACCATCACGAATACATGCCAGTTGCTGAACATCTGCATTTTTGACCCTGGGGATGCTGCTATGGTTATGTAAAAAATGGTTATAAGTCACTTCTTCAGTGCTATAAGTTGAGGATTACTGGTATACCACACAAAAGCATGACAATTTTAAAGCCTGGGTAAATAGACAGGTTCATTTCAATGCTCATACCAACCTGCATTCTAGTTTGAGGACATACCGTAATTGAGATATTGCGGTTAAGAACACCCCCCCCACCGCAAAAGCGCCGCTGATCTAGACTCCAGTGAGTGTTACCATAGAACAGAATATTTGTAGCTCATGATTGAATTATGGAGTCCTTGCTGCTGTTTGGTTTTTGGTTTGCCAATGTTTCATTACCCAACTAGGTTACAAGGTCAATGAGAGTGATGTGTAGTTTGCTCCATGTTTATATACAGTAGCTTACCCTGCCAGTTTTGGTGGGAATATAGTTTTCACCTTGGTATCTTAGGGTATTGTTTTCTGCCTGAGTGTTTGCCTGGTATTAATCCTCGCTTATCTGGATGTTGGCTACTGAAGATGATATGTTCTGATCTTTTTGTCTGATTTGTCTGATTGCCAAGCTTCTAGGAATTCCTAGCACTTTTGGATTTAGCTGAGTGTAGGACGCTTACAGTTTCCCAGTTAAAACTATGTTTGTGTCTGTCCATGTGTGGCGAGATGGATTCAGTCAATTCAGCCATTAATAGATAGGATAGGAAAAGAATGTTCTTCATTTCATGGATTGATGAGAAAATTGGAAAGAACAGTTCCTAAAAAAGTGAAATGTCTTGGGGAAAAAAGAATAGGATACATGGATTCCATTGGATTCCAACTGCCATCAACTACCCATCTTTACCTTCTCTTTTCTGGGTTTCTCACTCTGGTGAGGGTGAATGCTTTCTCCAGCCTCTTGCTTTCCAGGTATAAAAATAATTATCTAGAACATCGAAAATGGCCCATAACTGAGATTCGTCTTCCTTGATAATCATAGCATTTATTTAGTCATTGGGCTGTTTTGTGGTGTTTATGCTGCAGGTGGGGAATGAAAAATGTCACTAATGAATTCTTCCTCCTTATATTTGGACCTTTTTGACCCCTTCTCCCATAGATCAGGAGCCCTCAGCAGAAACAAGCTTTCTCATCTCAGCCTGAAGAAGTGTATAGTCATGCAAGAAAACAGAAACTGGAGAGACCAAAACTAAGTATAGTTCAGAACAAATGTCATACAGGCATTCCAGAATCTTGTTAACTGGGAAGGGATTGATCTAAACTACTAACATTTTTTTTTGCAATGTTTATGAATATTCAGCACCATATATATATATATATATATATATATATATATATATATATATATATATATATATATATATATATATATATATATATATATATATATATATATATATATATATATATATATATACATATATATATATATATATATATATATATACATATATATATATATATATATATATATATATATATATATATATATATATATATATATATATATATATATATATATATATATATATATATATATATATATATATATATATATATATATATATATATATATCCTTCTAAAAGAATCCATGCTGGACCTCATTATTCCCTGCAGTGAATTAGAGTGAAAATGAGCAAATTAGCAGATGACTCCCCCTTTTTAAAAGATGGATCCAAAGACAGTGCTTATATAAATGAATGGTACTATTAATGACATGAATGAATTATAGCTCACTGATGTATGCTATCTAGCCCGTGAACCTTGGAGCAATTCTAATGAATGGCTGTCAAGGGTTACATTCCTGCTGTAACATTGCTAAACAAGTTAAAGATGCCACAGTCTGCTTCACTCATGTCTTCAGTGAGATAAAGTCAGACAACTAAATGTAATATATCTTTCCAGCTCTTACGACCATTCTGTAAAGAATTGTGTCATGGAGATAGCTGCCTCACAGGGTTACAGCCAACATGTTGTAACAAGAGTTAATGTAGTAACTCTGCAGCTGGGATTTTGATATATACCAAGTTGTCCTTAGACTTCATTATAAATGATCATTTTTCAAGGTAGAGGCAGTTTTTATATTTAAATATTTTACTTGAAAAATGCTTCATTTTCCAGTTTTAGGGCTATGGGACCTATTTCTTAGTAAGATAAATAGTCATTTAAAGGGCTTTTCTAGCCCCCAAATCAAATAATTTTAAAAGACTTTTAAGCTCAATTTTTTAATGTTAAATTTCCCACTTCTTCTCTGTCTGCATTTCCCAAACTGAAGGTTTTCCTTGCATGGTGTTCTTCAAAGTAGCAAAAAGAAGGAATAGAAGTTAAGGTGAATTTTTCTGGAGACAGAATTGTACTCCCAACATTGTGGATTAATTTATACATGTATCCTAAAGCGTGTGTAAAAGCAACAGGACAGATCATGGTTTAAAGGTATAGATTGTTGTTCTTAGTAAGGATGACTTTTGAAACCAGTGAAATATTGTGTAGGAAGAGCTACTCTTTGAGGAACACCTATTGATTTCCAGCAATGGATGGCTCCTATTTGCTTTCTGTTGCTTTGTTCATGCTACATGTACTAATGTCACATTATTGGGCATTATTAGGTTTTAGTGTGCTGGTTTTGCTTGCGTTTGAGGCTGAAATGAGTTCACTGCAGTTTTGAGGTATCCTTTGGAGTTCTCTATGTGAGCTGACAGCCCCCATGAATTGTCCTTGTAAAAGCAAGTTTTAATGGAGGGTATTTTTTTAAAAAAGGTCCTACAAGGACTATAGGAAATACTGTTGTTAGTAACTGAAAATGGTGGTGCCCAGATCTGTTCAGTTTCAACAGTGAGCTTCACTAAGACTCTGGGAGTTCCTTAAGGATGCCTCTTGCTGAGGTAAATTCCATCTCATGCTATTTGAAAGTTGAGTGGGGAACTCGCAGCTTGTCACCTGCAAGGTTCCCAGATAATTTTAATATTCCATAGAGCAGGGGTCTTCAAACTTGGCCCTTTCATGACTTGTGAACTTCAACTTCCAGAATTCCTCAGTCAGGCATGCTGGCTGAGGAATTCTGGGAGTTGAAGATCACAAGTCATAAAAGGGCCAAGTTTGAAGATCCCTGCCATAGAGCCTTCCTGAAGAGCAGGCATGGTTTTTCCTTTATGAATAAAGCACTGAAATAAATTTCACACACCTATTTGGAGAAGGTTCCCTGACCCAACTCTTTTTCAAAGCAGTTCAGATAGTTGGGCTTTCTCTTTCTAGTGACATTATTTATGGATCCATGGACATCAGAGTCCCTCCAAATGAGCTAATTTAATTCCTCTGTTCCCTGAATATTCTATTCTCCTTTTCTAAAGAAATAGAACACCTTGGGGCCTGTAACCACTAAGTATCAAATCTATTCTTCAGGTATTCAGCTAGTCTTGAAAATGAATATTTTGCACCAATCAAAATACCTTTATTAATATATTTATAAAAAATACCTTTATAAATACATTTCTTTATAGATGGTTGTAGCAGGAACTTTTCCCCATTTTAAAAAAGTATTTGTATTACTTCTTCATTTGATACCAAACAGTTATTAAACATGTGCTTTATATTACATTATGAATGTTTATGGCTTATAATGTACAGATAGTCCTCAACGTATGACCACAATTGAGCTCAAAATTTTTGTTGCTAAGCAAGACAGTTGTTAGGTGCCCCATTTTATGACCTTTCTTGCTACAGCTGTTAAGTGAATCACTGCAGTTAAGCTGGTAACATGGTTGTTACGTCAGTTTGGCTTCCCCGTTGATTTTGCTTGTCAGTAGGTTGCAAAAGGTGATCACATGACCCCAGGGACACTCTAACCATTGTAAATATGAATTTGTTGCCAAGCATCTGAAATTTGATCATGTGAACATGCAGATGCTACAATAGTCGTAAGTGTGAAAAATGGTCATAAGTCACTTTTTTCAGTGCTGTTGTAACTTCGAATGGTCACTAAATGAATTTGTTGTAAATCAAGGACTATCTGCATGAGTTCCAATGGCTGTTGTTTCTATTGCTAACTGTAACCCGCCGAGATTCGGGAGAGAAATGTACCATTTGATTGTCAATTTCAATTCAAAGCAAATTATCTATTTGGATTCTTCTTACCCCAAAGTAGATAGGACACAGCCTCTGGAGACAGTAGTTTGCTTAAAGAGGAAGCTGCTGGTATATTAAGCCCTCATTTTCTGCAACTAAGAATCACTTCAGGAGTGAGATGGGTGGCATATTAATTTAATAAATAAATACAAATAAAAGAAATAAGCTTTACGAGTACGCTGCATCGATCATCTATTATAATGTACTGTACCAGACTACAGTTGGGGATCCCAATATCCCAACATTCTTCCACTCATTCACAAAAATGTCACTCCGTGACCTTTGACTAGACAATATATGACAATTTAACTTATCTCGTGAAAGCGAGGAGGGGGAGGGAGGAATGGAAAACTCTGGATGCCGAGGGACTTGATAAAGGCCAGGATAAACATGTAAGAAAATATTACCTCCTTCTACAAATGAGTAACCTGATTCCAATGAAGTAAAAGGCCAAATGGATTTTATTTGCCTGAAAATCCTTAGGTCTTTCTGACCCATGATGCTATAAACATTTTCCACAGGAAGGACAGAACTGCACGTCTTTCCTTCGTCACTTGTAGCAGACTACAAAGCGGATCAGGACTTTGTTTTGTAACTCAGAAGAGCAAAACACTTATGGAACTTTGGTGAGGCTGATAAGAAACTAAGGAGAACATGACATTATCAAGTTGGGCATCTTTCCCCTTAATACAAGCTTTTCAGCAGCCGTGATGCAGTTGGAACATTTATGGATTTAGGGAGAGTTTTATAAGCATCTTTAATCCAAAGGTGCTTATAAGCCTCTCTGGATCTTTCACAAACCCAACATCTTTTGAAAGAAATCGATAGTACAAGCACAAGTTTATCCAGCCAAACTTCTTCAAAACAATTTCAGGGGCCAAAGACATTTCCATTGACCAGGATCTAATGCATCAATTTCACATACCCCACTCCAAAAACAAATTAACATTTGAATCTTATTCAGCACAGATATTAGTATAGCTCTTGCCTCCAAGAAGAGAGTAGGAGAAACCCAGCCAGATCTGTGTCCCAAGCAAATGGAATAGCTAAGAAATTATACCTAAGGCAATCATACCTGGGGGACGTTTCTTCAGGTGGTCCTTGACTTAAAACCATAATGGAGCTTGTCCATCATTGTTGTAACCCGTGACGATTGTAAAATGGTTCAGTCATGTGACTAACCCGATTTTATTAGCTTTTTATTGAGGTTGTGAAGTGAATCACTGTGCTTGTGATTGTTAAACGTTGGCCAAATCTAACTCTAGGTTTACCTTTTCTAATAAGCAACAGTGTCAGAAGATCATTTAAAATAAATTTATTACAGCACTTTGAGAAAGTGGGGTCTCCCTTTGTAAAGGGGGAAACCTGAAAAAATGGTTTGCATTTACTTTTATAGTTAGCACAGCAAAGAACTTCAAAACAAGAGCTGATTGGCTTAGAAATAGTTGTCTGTTCAGTTACAGCCTAAGAATGAAAACATCCAATAATATGTGAGCCTAGCCATAGAAAAGAGTATTGTATTCTGAGTAAAAGTAAAAGTAGAAGAAGCCATAGAAAAGAGTATTGTATTCTGAGTAAAAGTAAAAGTAGAAGAAACATTTTCAAAGGAAAAGCATCAAAATGGGTAGGGGTAAGATACATTCTCAGCACTTTCCAAGGTGACTATTGACTTTTTTTCTTTGTTCACAGAGGCTTGAGAACAGCTAAAAACAAAACTGTTATCTACAACGTATTGAATGCTCTCCTACCAATCCTGGTTTCTGAAGGCTTTTTCTTGAAGGTTAAGGCTTATGGGAAATTATTAGCAAAGCAATTGAAAAAGCAAGTTTTAAAATACAAGAAAACTCACGTTAGCTAGCTAGTGCAACAGTACTACAAAAACCATGCTTCAGGTATTACAAAGTCCACCCCGTGTGACACTCATAAGTGAACACCACAGTTGTGAAGTGAACCAACAGTTTGCTATGGGTGCAGTTTTGCCAAAACCCAGAAATTGTAAAATGTGGTCATGTGACTGCAAGAGAGTGCAAATAGCTATAAACTAGCCCGGTAGCCAAGCACCAAAAGTTTGGTCATGTGACTGTGGAGGGGCGGGGAGGAGGAGCCCTGACTGTCAGAACTTTGAATTTGGGTCATACGTAGCCCCAAGGTAGGTTCATCAAACTAATAATAATAATAATAATAATAATAATAATAATAATAATAATAATAATAATAATAATAATAATAATAATAATAATAATAGTAAAAACAAGTTGGAAGGGACCTTGGAGGTCATCTAGTCCAAACCCCTGCTCAGGCAGGAAACCCTATACCATATCAGACAAATGGCTGTCCAGTCTCTTCTTAAAAACTTTCAGTGTTGGAGCATTCACCGCTTCTGTAGGCAGGTTGTTCCACGGGTTAATTGTTCTAACTGTCAGGAAGTTTCTCCTTAGTTCTAGGTTCCTTCTCTCTTTGGTTAGTTTCCATCTGTTGCTTCTTATCCTGCCTTTTTATCTTATCCTGCTTTGGAGAATAGCTTGACTCCCTCTTCTTTGTGGCAGCCCGAGATATTGGAACACTGCTATCATGTCCCCCCTCGTCCTTCTCTTCATTAAACTAGACATACCCAATTCCAGCAGTCTTTCCTTATATGCTTTAGCCTCCAGTCCCCTGATCATCTTTGTTGCTCTTCTCTGTAATCTTTCTAGAGTCTCAACATCTTTTTTACATCGTGGTGACCAAAACTGGATGCAGTATTCCAAGTGTGGTCTTACCAAGGCATTGTAAAGTGATATCAATGCTTCACGTGATCTTGATTCTATCCCTCTGTTAATAAAGCCCAGCACTGTGTTGGTCTTTTTGGCAGCTGCAGCGCACTGCTGGCTCATATTTGATTGCTAAGTGACCAATTGTAAATCAAGGACTACCTGAATAAGCCAACAGCTGCTGTTTCCATGCTCTTCATAATGGTAGAGTAGATAATGGAACATTTAGGAATAATGTATAATGGAATAATGGAATACATAGGTGATGATATATGTAGTGGTGCCAAGCAGGGCTTTTTTTGTCATAGAATGCCCAGAACGGAGTTCCGGCACCTTTTTTGGATGGAACCTTGTAGGGTAGACAAGGTGGATTGTATGACATGTGTAAGTTCCGGCACCTTTTTTTTTTCTTCAAAAAAAGCACTGGTGCCAAGCAACATCTGGAAAGAGTATGAGAGGCTTCAAGTCCTAAAGGAGGAACTAGAGAAGATGAGGAAAGTTAAGGCCAATTAAACATTCAGCTGGCATTTCAAAAATTTTTAGATCCATCTTCTAATCTCTTCATTGCCTAAATAGAAAAAGAATAAAGATGGCGTCTTAGATCTTTTGGCAAATGACTGATGTTTATGCAGAAGGGGGATGATATTTCTCTCCTCCTGTACATATGTAGCCTGCCCTTCCCTTTCTCACAATGCATATGAATGGTTAAAACAGCGTTGTGTAAATTATGCAATTGTGGGTGCTAATTTTGTAGTGTTTATAATCACCTTTCTGATTGCAGCAAATAAAAGAGCCAGCATCAAAAATAGCAATGTGTAGAATATTCTGAGTTCGCTTACATGTATAAAGGTTGATTTCTTCACCTAATTACAAAAAAAATGATATGGGGAGGGGAAAAAGGAGAGAGAGAGAAAGAGAGAGAGACTTCAGTACTGTATGTGAATGTAGGTAGTATAATATATAATATTATTTTTATTACATTATATTATTTTTCTTTGAGCTCCTTACTGACTACTAGTAGCCAATTAACATATAAAAAGAGAATAAAATTCTCCAAAATGACTTTTCATATTATCCTCATAATGGTATTCTTTATTATGAAGTTATGTAACAGGAAACATATTGTGACATTTCAAACATGCACACACAAACATACACATGCGCGCACACACACACACACACAAATACCACACCAATCAATGGTAATTGCAGCATTTTTCTGATTTGCAAGATAGTGGTTATGAGTCATGCTGTTATCCATGCAGCAAGAAAATATGACTGCAATCTTATAACAAGGCTCTGTTCAAGATCTGGTTTTCATTGATTAAATCATGTTGGATTAAAATTATTTTAGGAACTTTATTTTTTACTTAGAGTACTCTGTCATGCCTACTATGGAACCTGTGCTTTGTTTTATGACAGCAAGGCTGATTTTTACTTAGAGCAGGACCTTCTCCACCGTAAAGCCACCCCAATAAAATGGACTGCCCTTTCCTTCTACCCAATTACTTGCTGCTTCCAGGAAAACAAACCTGCATTTGTTTCCTTCTGGAGGCTGTGCCATGATCTTTTGCTGCCAGGTTTCACTTACTGTGAATTATTCAAGGCCTTATTTTTTTTTTTTTGGCAGAAGGGGTTATTTTTATTATACAAATAACACTGTGCATTTTTTTAAAAAAATAGAAGTCTATTAAAATGCAGTCAAGTAACTTAAATGCACCTTGTTTTTATGAATGGAATCATGCTTGCATGTTTCCAAGTGGCCTTTTTCTTTGAGGTTTTTCCAATCACATCCCAGATATATCTGAAGAAACACTTGTTTAGTAACTCTATAGTGGGAAGATTTGTTCTGCCTTTTAATGTAGGTCAATGATGGCGAACCTTTTAGAGACCGAGTGCCCAAACTGCAACCCAAAACCCACTTATGCATCGTCGAGTGCCGGGTGGGTGTGGCCCATTGGCTGGGTGTGGCCCATTGGCTGGGCATGGCCAATTGGGTTGGCGTGGCTGCGGTGGTAACAGCAGACTGGGTGGGACTAAAAAGTTCAATCAATCAATTCCAACTTTGCGAGATCTTTTTTTTTTTCCGCAAGAAGTTGAAATTGATTGATTGAACCTTTTTTTTGCACATGGCGGCGGAGGCCTAAAGCAAAAAGCTTTTATAAAATCCAGCTGAAGGCCTAGGACTAGGGCGAGGGCACCCGTGCCCACAGAGAGGGCTCTGAGTGCCGCCTCTGGCACCCGTGCCATAGGTTCGCCATCACTGGTGTAGGCTGTGCAGAAAGTTTGGGGAACAGCTGAAAGTACAGTGGGTAAAGTGATGATACAGACTAAGCGGATTTGTCCAGGATTTTAAGTTTATGCCACAAAGTTCTGTATTTCAAATAGCAGGAAGCAAGGTAGGGTCTACAAGGTAGATCACAGTAAAAATCCAATGACATATAGGCCAAGGCTATTTTTACAGGTAGTCCTCAACTTACAGCAGTTTGTTTAGTGACCATTCAAAGTTACAACGGCACGAAAAATGTGTCTTATGACAGTTTCTCACACTTAAGACCGTTATGGCATCCCCGTGGTCACGTGATCAAAATTCAGATGCTTGGGCATCTGACTCATATTTAGGACCGTTTGCAGTGTCCCATAATCACCTTTTGCGACCTTGTGATAAGCAAAGTCAATGGGGAAGCCAGATTTATTTAATGACTGTGTTACTAATGCAACAATTGCAGTGATTCACTTAACAATTGTGGCAAGAAAGTGTTGTAAAGCAGGGCAAAACACACTTAACAAATGTCTCACTTAACAACAGAAATTTTGGGCTCAATCGTGGTCGTAAGTCGAGGACTACCTGTATTCTAAAACCTTGCAAATCTGAAGGTGCCTCCCTTTGCCCTCACTTCATTTCCATGTGAACTAGGGAGTGACTTGTCTGAGATGTTTTCTCAAATTGCTTTTTAGGTCTGGGCTCAAGCCCTGCTTATCTGCTCATTGCCTTGGTAGCAGCTCTTCCTCCTGTCCTTCAAGGCCAGTCCCTGTGCCCTCTACATAAGGTAACTAATTTTTGGTAATATGTGGGGAGGGAGGGGGGAAAGAGCTCCAGAAATCTGTCCCTCCCCAAAGGGGGAGACCAGTATTGGAGTCACATGCAATCCTGGAATTGCACTTTGCCAACTTCCGCTGTAGAATTTTGTACAATATTTGTTCAATGTAGCGTGAATGTAAATGGCATAAATTCAACTGTAGAGCAGTTGATGCAAAATACGAAGAATATTAATACTGCCAAAAAAAAATGTAATAGCTCTGTTTGGAAGACAAATTCTGCTCTGCAAGTTTCTTAACAGGATTAGCTGTCAATACTCATATTTTACAATGCCGGGTCATTTTATATTCTTGGTTTCTGGTAAGTTATTAAATAGTTACAAAATGCAAGCTTTACCTACCACATTACCCCATGATTTCTGGCTTCCTGGGAAATCCTCTTTACTATAAAGATTCCATTTGCATATCTCCGACGCTGAACTAGATGTAATTTGAATGAATTGCAATAATAAAAGTTTGAAAAAAATAATCCCGCCATTTAGGCAGGTTGTCTTTTGATTACAAAAGGGTGTATTGTTTTTCTGCATGTGCTTACACTAGCTACAGTTCAGTAAGGTTGTAAAATACAAGCTGGATCCATTCCAACGAGAGGTTGTTTTTTTTTACGACTTTCGTAATACAGCGTTTAATGTGATCTTGGCTGAGTCTATTAGCCTTGTTGAACTTTTGTTTATGAGATCTTCCAGTCCTGTTTGGTGAGGAATTTTTGGGTTCTGGCACTGTAGTTCCACTGATGCTAAAGCAGCTATAGAATAGAAGAAGAATAATAGCAAGGAAAAGAAGCTATTATTAAAAACATTTCTTTGTATGGATGATGAATGGAAATTATCAATCAGGAATGGCACATTAGGAAATAAAACTCAGTAGCTTTGCTGGGATTTGAATGTTGGGTGTACTAAAACCCAAGTAAGAGCTCAGTTAGGCATTGAATGATGGCCATCTGCCTTACTACAATGTGTGTGAAGTCAGTGGTTTCACTAGGGGTGGCAAATATTACAAAGAAATCATCAGGCAACAGAAAAATTATTCCACCATGCTTCCTGGCCCTGCTAGACTTGGAAGCAGTGATGAATTTGCTGTTTCACAGCCCTCTGATCCCTTTTAGGATAAGCGCAGAGCAAAAAATAACAACAACGAATGCTTAGAATTGTTTTTCTACAAAATAGAGCATTTCCAATGGATGAAATGGGATTTGTCTTCTGAGGTTAATCTGAGCTAAACTTCGGACCTCAAGAGTAAGTATATGAACTATCTGACTGAGGTATCTAACACCCATCTGATCCAACCTTTTGTTTCTGCCACACTTTGAGAAATTAAAAAGATAGTCATAGGCATAATGGTTATGTCTCAGCATCTCTTATTATTTGGGGATCTACAGTATTGCTTCAGACTAACACCTAACATGAGGGTGGCATTTAGCTAATGTGACTTAAGGCTTTTGTGGATCCCTCTTCCTTCTATTTATGCCCTCCTTTAATAAAAGAATTTAAGATGAAGGTCATCAGCACATCTTGTACTAGGGAATCCTGTAAATTAATTATGCCCTGGGCACACCCATTTAGGATTGGTGGTGGGTTTAAATAAATAGCTCCTCAATTCAAGGGCGTTCTTGCACAACACCCCAAAGGTTTAATCCATGAAGGTGGTTAGTGTTACTTGTCTGAATACAAGTCAGCAGCAAGCCCATTCTATATTTCAAGAAAAGTGCTGCATAAATACATTTCTCTTTAAATTTCTGTTATTCTCTCCAACAGCAGTTTCCAGAGTGCATCTGAGTGTACAGCTAATGACCCATGAGCAATAAGCAACTGTTTAAGTAAAATGCACTATGAAAAAGCTTTTTACCAAACAGCATTTTAATATTTTAAATAGATTTTCCATTGCAGGCCCTTTGTAACTGGATTAGTTCTCTGATGTGTTCTGACAGAGCTGTTGTTAGGGATACTCCATTAACTTTGTCTGTCATCTTATTTTCCCCAGTATCCAACATAACACCGTTATATTTCATAATTTATATTGCTATCGGTGCTGATTTGTAAATGTGCAAATTATAATTAACAGTGGCTACTACTTCTATTAAATCTTAAATCATTCTTGCAGCCTAGATTTTCCACAGCAGATGGAGCCCTGCAATATGCAAATAGCTTTTTCCTTAAGTCCTCAGCAATTTTAACCACTAGTTTTTTCCTTGTCCCCCCCCAGCCCATTTATTTTATGTTTCCTGTAGTGTTTGTGTTAATATTTATTCACTGCAGATTTTTCTGTACCCAATAAGAGTTTTATGGGCAATTGCATTTGTTGTTTTGTCATTTTGTCCATTTCATTAACAGAATCGTCTTCATGTCACCCACCTTGTAAAGGCAAGCACACTTTTAGTTTCTAAGTATTTTCTTAAGAGTTGTTTTGTTATATTTTAATACGTAGAGGAGGAGCAAAAGGTAGGGGAGAGGGAATGGAGAGGGAGAATTGCCAATAGGCCTACATAGTTTTTAATTTGGAAATCAATCTCGGCACACAATTTTATCCTCAGACTGAGCAAAAAGCATTTAAGATTTTATACTGTGTCTTAAACATTCTATTAAATGTCATCAGCTGATTCAGGGAAATCTATTGCAAAAATATTATGGATGTGAAAAATGTATAAATGTAACAGATAATCGCTACGTTAGGAATGGATGTGAAATCCTTTCATTTATCAGGTAACTATGCAGCAGTAAAGGGAAAAGTGGATAGAATATGAAATTTTTCTGATGGATGCCATCATAAGGATGAAACTCCTATTCCTGCTGTTTACTGATGTGCTGCTGTAGTCACAAACAGCAGCCTGGCATTAATGCAGCCATCTGTGTTTTGGGAGAAATTTGGAAGAGACGCAAAAAATGCTGGATAGTCCAATCAAATGTGTGCTGCTGATACAATGAGCTATGCCAGTGCTGGTGATGACACAAATTTGATCACTGTTTTTTGCCCTTAGAGTCAGAGTTGATGCTAACATTGCACATACACTTAAAGGTGTGCTAAATGCACCCAATCAATTTCAGTGCTAGATTATTGGAGATTCTTTGATTTGTTTTGAATGCTCCTGATGAAGTTTCAGCAGCAATTTCACAGCCACTGAAACTGAATTTTTTTTCCCCGCCCTTGTTTTCTACTCACTGATGTTCCTAGTAGATAATTGTGCATCATCAGTGGGTCTGCTTAAGATACATGTGTATACATTATCTGCATTTTTCCTCCTAATTTAGCCAAAAGGGTTATGTGGGGCAAATATGCAAAAACGGGTTAGATTTGAAGAAAATTGTGTGTGAAAATTTGTATCCTGAGAAAAAGGTTGTAAAAAAATGTGCTCTGTATTTACTAGAAAGCTGGACAAACTTGAATTAACCCTTGAAACTTGCAAAAGGAACACATTTCTAACTTGGATAATTCGTTTCTCTTTCCTTAAAATTTCTCCAAATTGAAGGTTAGACAGAATAAAAATTCATTTTCTTTATTGTATTCTCTCTGAATAAAAGATTACATTATAAATGTTTAATCAGGATAAAAGCTATTCTTCTTTTCAGATAAATCCTAAAAAACAGAGCAAAGTATCCTGTCAGCGACATTTGGAATATTGGCAGATAATTGGGATAGCCCTTTAGAAGAATGCCCCTCCCACTGCAGAGTGAGATCCTCCTTAAATGCTCCCCTTTGTTAAAGTGAAGTTGACATACCCCTTTTCAATCAGCTTACCAGCTTACAGAATTGGATGTAAACAAATGTAATTTTGGAAAACAGATAGATAAAAAAATAAAATCAACAGGCTCACTTTTCTATTTTATAGCCAGGTTTGTTCCTTTTGTCCTATTTGTTCAAATAGTTTGCACAAAGCTTATTCCTTTCTGCCTATTACTCTGTACCATTCTTATTCGTACTTTTCTACTTTCCCATGGCTCCAAATGCTTGTAATGTTTGCTGCTAATTTCTGATCTTTTCAAAATTCTAAACAGGAATATGGTGCTGGGACAGACGTGAGAAGCTACCAGATACATCTGTTATCCACTGCAAGAGTTCTCTGCCAGATGTGAATGAATGCTCCCATAAAAAATATTGGACAGCAATACAAGTTAAACAAAGAATTCTTTTGTGGCCATTGCGAATTAAATCCCTAGTGTCGACATACTTACCCAAATATTTCCTCTTTTCCTAAGGTTCATGTCATATCCCGAGACATGCCAGAGAGAGTTCGTTTTTGTTGAAAACGTAGAATAAATCATGCAGTTTGTATTTGAAATTCTTTTAGCAGCATTTTCCTTAACATCCAGCCTTGTAGTATTTAGTGATGGTCAGTGCTTAACCATGGGAACTTATAAGGTGCAAAGAAAACATGATATAGGAAATCTGGAAAAAAGCTCCATTCAACTATGTGGGTTTATGTTGAAAAGTGTCAGGCACAAGCAACCAGAGCAAGTTGCAAATAGCTAAATTAAGCAACTTTATTGCTCTTTACCAAAGTTACAAGAATCTAAGAGCCGTGGTGGCTCAGTGGTTAGAATGCAGAATTGCAGGCTAACTCACTGCTCATTGTCAGGAGTTCAATTCTGACCAGCTCAAAGTAGATTCAGCCTTCCATCCTTCCGAGGTCAGTAAAATGAGGACCCAGATTGTTGGGGGCAACACACTGACTCTGTAAACCACTTAGAGAGGACTGTAAAACACTGTCAAGTGATATATAAGTCTAAGTGCTATCATTGGTAATATTGCTATCTCCTCAAACTGCTTTCCTTCCCTTGAGAACAACCAGATAAGACTTCGCGCATCTTGGGTGAGGTTGAACTTATGCCTCTTCTGTCTATGCAAGGACTTTAAGCTAAGCTTATGCTTATGCCCCTTTCCAGTCTAACTGGCAGTCTCCCACAAACACACAGATCGTAACAATTTGATGAATTCTTTGATGAATTCATGGAATAATTTGATAAATCTTTCTTGGGAAGCTGGCGAGAGCCGCCGCCATCGGCAGGAAGCCAAGGAAGCTCACAGCCGGGGGCGGAGCGGCTGAGCGGCGTAGCCAACTGCAGCCGGCTACAGAAGCCTTCAGGGAGTGTCCAGCAGCCGAGGAACGGGCGTTAGCAGACGAGCAGAGCCACGGAGGCCTGGATGACGCCGGGGATATGAAGCCGGCCATGGGCGATCCGGCCACGAGGCAGCTGGGTGGGGCCGCACCAGAGGCATGGTGTGGCTGGACAGCGGAAGCCTATATGACCTTTGGGTGGATGGTAGTTAGCAGCTGGGGGTGGGGTTGTGGGGTGTGGTACAGCTATGTAAAGCACTGGGAGCAAGTCACTCCCAGTGCTGACTTTTTGTTTGTCAAAGAATAAACCTTTGATGATTGCACTACGTACCAGCATTCCTGGCTTCTGTTATCCTGGATGACATTGGACGTTTGTGATAGTAGATAGGGCTCATTCCAAAGCCCTGGTGATTCGTCTCCTTTATTACTTATCCCTACAGTACATGAAGAAAGAATGTGGAGTCATGCACTTTGGCTCTACCCTCTGTTGCAGTTATCTTGGCCAGGAACACTAACCTTCATGCATTGGAAGATGGTACAGAAATGCTTCTAGTGGAAATCAGCATCTAATGAGGCAAAGAGGACTACAGACATTGGATATGAATACATGACAATCTCCTTGATAGCCACAAGGAATATACAGTAGTTTAGAAAGCAAGACCAGCAGATTTGATCTTGCTTTCTTCTCTCATGTGATGGGAGCATGTGAAAGAAAAACAAGTGACCAGGATTTACTTTGCCAAGCTCTTTTGGACTGTGAATCTTAAACCTTTTTTAAATTTTATTTTTATTGAAATTTATCACAATGAAAAATATAAAGGAAAATAAAGGTAATATGGAAATGTGAAAGGGGAAAAAAAGAGAGAAAGTGTGGGGTAGAGGAAAAAGAAAAAAAAAACGTCTTCCAGTTTCTCCAAAACTTTCAATTTTTTTTCAGTTCAGTAAAAAAAACAAACTAAAGTTACAACCCCAGGTTTTAACTTTTGCATATTTAGTGAATATTAGCCATTTCTATAACAACAAACTAATCTAATCTGCAAATTTTCATTTTTTTTCCTGTTTCAAGCAAAAAGTCTAGAAGCTGTTTCCAAGCAGAAACAAAGCATTTATTTTCTTTAATTAAAACAGTGAATTTTGAATCGTTAATATGATCCTGGTTTTGAGGCTCTTTACACCACAAGCTGGGAATCATAGGAAACTCATTTAACAGAACTAGGTGCTTACTGTTGAAGCCAGGCAAATGAGAGAGAAAAGAGAGGACATTGGGAATGCAACAGTAGGGATAAAGATACTCAACAAGACAACTTTGCTTCTAGGTGCAGTTCAATATGTTGGTTGTCAATAGCAACTTGGGCATCTTCCAAGCTATCTGCTCCCAAGTGGTTCAACTTTGCAGTAGAGTCTTGTAGGAGAGATTCATTCCAGGTCTCTTTACTTAGAGATGGGACTTCCTGAACCTTTGTAACTACAGCTGTCTCCCTTTTTTTAGAAAAATATATCCCTAGAGATCTGGACAAGCCTACCTTGCTGGCTTTCAGAAAGGCCATCAAAATCTGGTTGTTGTTTTTTTCAGCAGGTCTTGGGACTGGAGTTGTGAGTGATTCCGTCCTATAATTTGGAAATTAATGAATGCAGAATTTTATTTGATCTCATGGGTGCTGTCTTTGTAATGCATTGTGATTTACGTTTGAAACTTTGGACTTTGTTACCTTATTTTCATTCGTAGACTATGTAAGCTGCTTAGAGTTTTTTGGAATGGCATATAATCACTGATTTATGCACACATAAATAAAGCAAGGGTTGACTGAATTCTTGCGGTCTAAAAAAAGATCAGCCTCCAAAATCAACAGAGAATCATCTTAAAGATGCCAATCTGATTTAAAACAGACCAACTTAAAGTACCACCACATAATTCTAATGAATGTAGATATGTAGATACCGGTATATATTTCTTATGTCAGAAGCAGTTTGAAATCCAGTTGCTGGGGAGAAGTAAGAGGAAGGTGCCATATGTCTTGCTTCAGGGCTTTTCAGAGACACGTGGTGGCAATTGTGAGAAATAGTGTGCTGGATTCAATAAGACGTTGGTATGATCCAGCAAAGTTCTTTCAATGTTCAGATGGACATTTCAGGAGCTTCTTTACTGGTCTGGACCTTCTTTGCTTGACATTTGTTAAAAGTAAATCATATATATATATTCATTTTTCATTTATATTTTTCTACAGCAATTTTTCAAATGTCATATATAATATTCATGATTGGTCCAGATATTTTAGGAAAATAGCAAATACTAGAAAGAAACGTGGGAGTGATATAACAATGATTATATCATGACTTCCAATGCATTATATATTGTGACCGTATATTTTTTGATATGGTATAAACTGACAATGAAATAATTTTTCTATGGAATTGAGCTCACATCCTGGTTGCTATAGGGACATCATCATATTGTCTTCTAAGCAATATATGGAATACATTGGCCATTGCCTTCTCCTAGTTACTTTTCAACCCTCCTTTTTAGTTCTCAATTTTAGCTTTCTGGTGCTCTTCTAACCAGAAACAAGCGAAGTCTGCCCTTGTAGAACTTTGTCAAGATCAAATAACAAGAAATCAACGACAAATCCAAACAAAAAAGAAGAATCCAAAGAGTATGATTTGGCAATCGTTTGAACTAAAAAGCATGGTGAGGATTCCTCTGTTGTATAAGCCAGCTGGCCTAGCTGTTCCAAACAAGATGGGTCATGGCATCCTTAGTAATTAGCTTTGGTGTGTATGATTAAAAAAAAAAAGCAAAGCGAAAAAGGCAAGGGGTTGTGAGGGCATCATATGTGGGAAATAAAGAGTTTAACTATTTAACTATTGCTGAATTTACAGTCTTGATCAGACTGTACTCCTGTACATATATGCTACTTGTACTGGGAAGAAAGCTTCCATTAATTACAACAATTTCAAGAGCAGATGCTTTCTCCCATTTCAACTACGTCCATAGCCAGGATGAAGAGTTGAAGTTTCCCCTCTCTAGAACTTAACTCCAATCAAGGAAAAATACATTTGAACAAAATGTAATGTGTGTAACTGTCACATTGGATGCACTGCTCTAAAATAAAGCTGTCTTCATTCTACAATTACTTACCTGGCAGGGGAGATACTGTGATTATAAAGGTGGTTTCTGTTGTGTCCTGAGCCTGCTGAAGTAGAGAGCAGGCTCAGAAATGTTGCAAACGGTCCCGGGCAAACCAAAAGCTGCCTGGGACCAGACTGGCTGTCGCCAGCCTTGTGCGCATGTGCAAGGCGCGAAAACAGCCAGCTTCTCATTGGCTGACATTGTCCGGGTTCAGGATTCTATAAAAGGCCTGCATGCCATTTAGCTATTGCTTGGTTGCAAGGAGACGATCAATAAAGAGATTGCTTGTTCATCATGTGTCTTCATCTAATGCCTGAGAACCAAATACATAAAAGTTTCCCCAGGGTGTGGCTCATCCCTTGCACTGGGGCTGTGCTGACTCCTGAGATTTCTCCAAATGCAGGTAACTCAACTATTGTAGACCTCCCAGTTACCCTGCAGTAAGATGGGCAATCAATAAATTTGATAAATAAATAAAATAAATAAATAAATTAGAAGAACACTACTGCTCAAAAGATTCTTCAGGAAGTTTGGTTGGTGGCTCTAGGAGGGTAACTGGAAGATAATGATTACTCAATCTCACAGATTTTAAATGTAATGGAGAACTTGGAGGAATTAGCTGCCAAATTAAACAGTCAGTAATGAAAACTGTTTTGTGTTTAAGTTCATTATTCACTCAACCACAATAGTTTCAGTAGCACAAAATTGAATTCTATCAAGTTAGAGCCTTGGCTTTGTGCACGTTTGGGGGTTTATGTGACCATATTAAACAGCGGGAAGTGCCTGGTTTGGAATGTCAGAATATGTACTATAATTTTTAGCTATTGTCTTGGGTTCTTTTTAATCATTTTTAAATCATTTAGCCCCGATGGCACAGTGATTAAAGTGCAGTATTGCAGGCAAATTCTGCCTGCAGTCTGGAGTTCAGTCCTAAATAGGCCTTCTATCCTTCCAAGGTTGGTGAAATGAGGACCCATATTGTTGTAGGCAATAGAAAATAATGCACTATGTGGTGGTATAAGCCTAAATGCTACAGCTATTGCTGTCATATTTGAGATCATGTGATGATTTCAACGTTGATTTGTGCTTTAAATAATGCAAATGAAGTTAGTTTTACATTTCCGGTGTCATAATATGTTGTTAACTCATATGAATGTACATTCAAATTCACACAATTTGAGCCTTGATACCCAGGACTGATGTATGATGGGTGTCTCTTAGGTTAGCAAGCATCGGGAGAATATGAAATGGTGAAAGCATAGCTGGGCTTTGCAGAATTGTGAGCTCATCATGAAAAGAAGACCCATTAATGAGATTGCAACTGATGAAGCAATAATACCAAAAATAAGTTGAGAATGCATTTCATTTTATTAATCTGACTTAGAAGCATGATGGATATCTAATAGAGAAAAAGCCGTGCTTTGAATTCTGAACAGTTCAACCTACCCATGGAATATTTGGAAGGAATCCTATTGCACTCTAATTGCTAGTTTGTCATATATCAGTGTTGGAAAGCTGAGAGACCCAGAGTAACATGAGAAATTATTCAAATTTGGTTTCTTAAAAATATGTTCAGGTATGGCATGTCCTTTTAGTTTGTTTCAGTTTGCAGTAATCTGGGAAATATTGAAGAAGAAAATGTTATGAAAATGTCCATACAGCTGGCCTCTACTTACAAGCATTTGTTTAGAGACTATTCAAAGTTACAACAGTACTGAAATAAATGATTTATGACCAATCGTCACACTTACAACCGTGGTCATCCCCATGGTCCTGTGATCAAAATCTGGATATTTGGCAATTGGCATGTATTTACGACAGTTGCAGTGTCCTGGGATCATGTGATTGCCATTTGACACCTTCCCAGCTAGCTTCCAACAAACTCAGGTCAATGGAAGAAGCCTGATTTCCTTAGTAACTACATGATTCATTTAACAACTGCAACGATTTGCTTAACAGCTGCCATCAAAGGTCATAAAATCAGGTGCAACTCACTTAATAACTGCCTTGTTTAGCAGTGGAAATTGTGGCCATAAGTCAGGGGTCTTCAAACTTGGCCCTTTTATGACTTGTGGACTTCAACTCCCAGAATTCCTCAGCCAGCATGCCTGGCTGAGGAATTCTGCGAGTTGAAGTCCACAAGTCACAAAAGGGCCAAGTTTGAAGACCCTTGCCATAAGTCAAGGACTACCTGTAGTACTTAAGCAGGATAATAGAAACCATCACATTTCTCTGGATGATGGGCCTAGGGATGATTGACACAAGAAGATATTACTCCATTTAGATACAGGCTGTTTCTTTGATTATGAACTGTTTTAGAAGCTTTTGAAATCTATGAGGCTTACTACAGCTTTTGTGTAATAAATCTTATGGTAAAAGACAGGATATGTGTTCTGTTCTTTGAAATACATGTGGAATAGTAATGGGAGGGAACAATGTCAAAAAGAAGGGGTGGAGATAGAGAATACAGCAAAACAAGGATTAATTTATCTAACTTTTTTGAAATAATCACTAGTGGGTAGATTCAGAATGCAGAGCTACTATAATTAGCAGTTTTGAATGCATGTTGCTTAGCAATTTTAATATATGTAAGGTATAAGAGACTTTTTTCTCTCTTATTTTTTGGATGTCCTTTATAACATCAAAACTTGTGGAACTTTTAATTTTCAGATTCAGCTGCCTCAGCTAAGGAAATTAATGAAATTAATTCTTAAGGACTCCAATGAATCTCCTGTTAAGTATGACTGAGTTGGGATCCAGCCCAGAATATTTAGTATCCAAAATGAATACTAAATGGGTAATTAGTGGGTCATACTAATTAACTGATTGTCACCCACTCTAGTGTTTGGTAGAATAGTTTCTTCCTATTAGGCTTCTAAAGTGTACATGTGGACACAAACATGTGCATGTTGGTAGAAGAAGAATGGCTGATTAGTAAAAGAGAAATGTAGTATTAACACACTACCAGCTCACAGTCTCACACACACACACACACACACAAATCAAAAGCAATGATTGCCAATCTCATCAAGAGACTGATGAGAACAATAAGAGTAAATGCTGAGAAATACTTCTCATTGTTGGCAATTCAGTTTCTCCAATGGCCTTCAGAGTTTTCAGAAAAGCACTGAGTTTTTCCAATCTAACTTTGAATAATTGGTTAAAAGCCACTTTGTTAACCTGCTTAGAAAACTGAATAAAAACTTTTAAGGGCTGGTAATCTTTAGAAAAGATTAACCTTTGCAAAAAGGTCTATAACGCAGATGAAAATACAGGAGGAAAATAGAATTCTATAACACTGAAATTAATTTACAGGCTGCCACATCATTGTGTAGCAATGGCATTTCAACATTTTTCTATCTAGTTGGGAACACAGCGCCTTCTAAACACTTATGTCCACTTATTCCATCAATACTATGGAAACAATTATAGATTTCCTTGAGATAATACACTATTAAAAAGTAGTATGCAAGATGGAAAAACCAGATATTCACCTGGGCATGTAATTCATCTATATTTTCATTTCTTATGAAGGTTTTTTAAAAAAATAATAATCAAAAAGGATTTTAAATTGTAAGACACAATACAGAATTCCTAGGGAGATTAATTAAGAATAGTGTTCAAGGAAAAAATTGCATTTAAGCAGTATTGAAATAAAGGGAGTTCCAATTTCTGGTGGGTAAACATGGGGCAGCAAATATAGTGAATCTTTTAGAGATGAGAACAAGTCCAGTATATGCACTGTACAGGTTACTTCCTTCGTGGAAGAGGGAAAAAAAAGAAAGTTTTGGATAACTGGAAAGGCTGGTTTGTTGATACACGTCTCTTAGCTTTGGTGATTCAGGGAGAGAAAGGGAAAAATAAGGGGCCAAAATGCCAGTTCTATGTTACAGAGGGATGGTGAAGGAGAAGGGACAGAAAAGGAAAATTAATAAAAAGAGGAGGTCAAAAAGCCAGCCTTTACATGAAGACAGATATTTTCCAGACTGATAAAATTTGAAGAGACTTTTTAATGTAAATGACTATCTGTAAACTTTTCTGTTTGGGGAGAAAAAGGATGAGGAAGTTTCTGTTGTGATGTAGATGGACAGATTGGTACCAATAGAAGAGAATATTTGTATATTTGATGATGTCACCTAGTTGGGTAATGAAATGTCTGCAAGAAAACAAACAAGCTCAGAGAGCACCAAGGATCCCACTGGGCAGATTGCTTCTAAATTGAAAACAGTTCACATGCTGAAATTCTTGTATCCCACTCTTTTCTTTTCTTTTTTTCCTTAACAAACCTTCCTAAAAGAACTGTGTATCATGTTTCAAAACAATTCCTTTTGGTTCAGGAAACAGATATTTAGAGATGTACAATAATTGTATCTCAAGTGGGCACCCTGGCGGCCTCTTCCAGCCACTCATTAAAGGAGCTATATCTTTTCCCCAATAGGAATAGTAGCTGCCTGAGATCAGGAAAACATTCGTTCATGTTCTGAAATACCATAGTTAACTGGAGGATTAAGTCCAACTTTTAGAAGGCCCAGCATCCTCCTTGAGGTTGTGGCTCAGTGAATTTTGCAAATTTGGTAACCTTCAGATGGGTGGACATCAGAA
This sequence comes from Bothrops alternatus, assembly GCA_034064705.1. Classification (NCBI taxonomy): domain Eukaryota; kingdom Metazoa; phylum Chordata; class Lepidosauria; order Squamata; family Viperidae; genus Bothrops; species Bothrops alternatus. Next base: position 11,947,180 of record JARGCV010000049.1, on the reverse strand, counting down.
TTCTGGGAACTGAAGTCCACTCATCTTGAAGTTACCAAGTTTGAGCTTCTAGTCTAGGGTTCTTCAAACTTGGCCTTTTTATGACTTGTGGACTTCAACTCCCAGAATTCCTCAGCCAGCGTGGCTGGCTGAGGAATTCTGGGAGTTGAAGTCCACAAGTCATAAAAGGGCCAAGTTTGAAGACCCCTGTTCTAGTCCCATTCATTGGAGGACACGGACAAGATCCTGCCCACTTCATGATCACATTGGCTGGACTCAAGTCCATTCCATTAAACAGATCTGGCTTTAGGTGGGTCAAGGTGATTTCTTTTTTGAACCATCAAGTCTTGCAAGTGGAAGATGGAGACGAGACAGGCCAAGTTCTGCCATTCTCTTGACTGACTTTATTAACAGAGAGAAAGATTCCAAATGAAGTTTCTGTTCTCTCTCTAAACTAACCAAATTGTCATCTTTAAACAAACAGCATGGGCTCTTCCTCATGACCACAATTATGTACATTCCTCCAAATCTTCTTTCAGCATATCTCTCTCTCTCTCTCTCTCTCTCTCTCTCTCTCTCTCTCTCTCTCTCTCTCTCTCTCTCTCTGTGTGTGTGTGTGTGTGTGTGTGTGTATAAAATAAAAATGCTGACACAGTGCTTTAAGTGTCCTCAGTAACAAGGCTTGCATAGTTACTTCACGTTTCTTCCAATATCTGCCAAGTCATGAATCTTGTCTCTTCTTGTATAAGTGGTATAGTGTTAGAATATCAAAGATGATAGTCTTTCAGGGCAAACTAGAGGAGTGGAGGTTTTTGAACAAATTGATGGATTTGTTACAAAACCATACAATCATGACAATTGAAAGACAAATAGTTGGATTTTTTAAAAATATGTTTTGGTCATGTGGATTGAGTCATGATATTTTTTGTTATGCCAACAGGACTCCCAAACCTCATGCCACTGCAAATTTTCCAATGGCTTTAATGTTTTAGACATAGAGTCCAACAGGAAAGGACCCTTCCATTCAATCATTTGATCATGAATTAAAAACGTTTCTGGAATCTCATAAAAGGGCAGTAATTGTAACAATATTTGATAATGTGTGATCTTTTAACATTTTTTAACTCCTATTGAGATCTACTCCCCCATTCTCTCTCTATATGACAGATAATCTATAGATGGTCCTTGAATTATCTATCGTTTATGAAGATCTGGATAAGGGGATGCATAAATTAAAGCTAAATCTCCATAGATGAAAAATTCAAATTGCTTGCACAATTGTTTTTATTTTAAGTTCTTGGAGAAGACTATAACTGGTCAATCTGTATGCATGGATGTGGAATGTAGTCTGGATTCCCAAAAGGCAGGGTCTGCATTCCAGCGGGCAGAGACAGCTTAGATGATTTGGATGGGAGAAAGAGAGTTAAGAAAGATTCCTCCCTAGCAGTTCTCACTGTATATCTTTTGTGCTACAAAGAGTTGTTTTAGTTTGGCAAAATTTCTGTCTATAGTTGAGAACTATAAAGGAAACTGCTTGCAAGTAATTCTACATGTCTTTCTTGGTTCTTGAGGCCTGACAATATTAAGGTGACCAACTTTTTTACAATGAAAAGGAGGACACAAGTAAATTGAAGAAAAAATATCGTAAATAAAAGAAACAATAATACAGACAACTTGCATGTGCAAAGTTTGCCAGCCGGGTGTTTTGGCGCGCTCAGCAGCAATTCCTATTGGCTTTCAAAAGCCAATAGTGCGAGTAGCACAGCTCATGCAAAAGTTGAAAAAACAAAACCATCAAAAAAAGGTGCCGGAACGCCGTTCTAAGCGTTCTATGAGAAAAAAAAAAGCCCTGCAGATTAGTCTTCAAATATCGAAAAGGAGGACATGAAGGAGGACACTTTTCGAGGGAGGACAGAACTTACAAAAGGAGGACTGTCCTCCCTAAAGGAGGACGGTTGGTCACCTTAACAATATACTTCATCAAATTTTGCTTTAAGTTCATTATTGTCCCTTTTAGGGATGATGCCTTTACCTAGAGAATAGTTGTAAATACATTTTATACTCCATGTTGTGGGGAAAAATTAGGTTCATGTTTTTTAATAAAATACCTGACTATAACTTTGTCTCTTTGGGGCCATTTTTTTCCCTTTTTCTTTTTATCATTTTACTGGGGCAATTGGATTTTTTTCTGTTAATTCCTGAAATGACCATGCAACCCTGATCACATGGTCAATCCAAAAAATATTGCAAAGAAAACTCTACCCAGGAGAAGAGTAGCTTTAGCTGTGAAATGAAAATAAAATTTAAGAGCCTTGACTGTGTCTTTGATTTTCAAGAGGGTTTTTTTTTCTGGGGAACGATGAACATGAGGTAGACTTTGTCTGTCCATTAGTTTATCAGAATCCTGAGGAACAAATCTACCTCCCAGTCAGATCTGTGATGAAATCCCTTTTCATTTCTACCCATCACATCTTACACTTACTTAGCCTGCACATGCAAGAAGAAAAGTGTGTTGAAGTCAATCAAAATAAAGCTGAAAGGGACCTTGAAGCTCTTCTAATCCAACCTTCTCCTATAATACATAATATAATTTGAGACAAGTGACTGTCTAGTCCAGGGGTAGGCAACCTCGGCTCTTTTATGACTCATGGACTTCAACTCTCAGAATTCCTGAGTCAGCTATGCTGGGAGTTAAAGTCCATGAGTCATAAAAGAGCCAAGGTTGCCTATCCCTGGTCTAGTCTCTTCTTAAAAACCTCCAGTGATGAAACACCTACAACTTCTGAAGGCAAATTTTCCACTGGTTAATTGTTTTCACTGTTAGGAAGTTTCTTCTTAATTCCAGGTTGTTTCTCTCCTTGTTTAGTTTCTATCCATTGTTTCTTGTTTTGCCTTCTGGTACTTTGGAAAATTATTTGACGCCCTCTTCTTTGTGGCAGACTCTCAAATATTGGAACACTACTATCATGTTACCCCTAGTCCTTCTTTTATCTAGACCACCCATACCTAATTCCTGCAGCCGTTCTTCATATGCT